>CM042557.1:19158483-19815983 GCA_023630585.1 Cranoglanis bouderius
TATTAATTGATTCTGTGAACTGCAGTATTTACAGTGAAAGATCTTGTTTGAGATTAGAGCTAGCGATAGTATTTTTTATTTTGTTTTTTTTGCCTTTACCTTAGTTGAGCATCAAACACACGTGCTTCATGTGTTCAGTTGTCTGTGTGACCGGGACTTCGCTTTATTTTATTTTATCGTTCTTCCTTTGGATGTTAATTTACTTTGCCAAACTTTTTTTTTTGGATGTCTCAGTAAAAATGCTGGTTCAGGTGAAGTATAGCCAACAGCAGTAGTATGTGAAGCTGGATGAGGTTGAAGGATGGTTTGACTTTCTGCAATTCCATGAAAAATTTGCTTAATTTTACTTTAGTGTGGCTGAGGGAAAAGTTTTAAAAATACACCCATATTCTTTTAAAACCTCATGTTGCAAGTTTCTTAAAGTCACAATGATACCAAAATTGGCAAGTCTTATTTTTTTTATGGAATGTTGCAGTGTTTATTATAAATTATTTATCCGTGCACATCATTATTTATTTTTATTTATTTAAAAAAAAAAATAAAAAATCAAGATATGTCCTCGTAATCTTTAATCAAAAACATTAATGTGCCCTGCGGGTAAATTAAACATTTTCAGTTCTGCAATGTGTGCCTCATAGAGTGTCAAGCATAATATGCACCAAAACAATCAATTTAAAAAAGCCAATCATCATTTATTATATCATAATCATTTAATTATTTTACCATCTCCCTCAGTCATTGAGAGATTTTGCCTGCCACCTGATGCAGAAGTTATATACAAGGATGCAACAGGAACAGAAGTTGATGCAGAAATATTCAGCGACCTCGTTGGACAAGGCAATGTGGTGCTGACAGTTTTTTCAAATCAGGGTGAGATATGAAGGCAGGTATAATCACGCACTACACACCCTGCAGAATAAAATTATTATTTTTTTTTTATTATTCCTTTAGAATTTTCTGATTGCTCCTTCTCTTCTGCTTTTGAGATGTCTGACTCAAGCTTCAGCTCAAGTGCATCAACTGTAATCATAGATGAGGTCCCTAGCAAGAGACAAAGACTTGAGGATACACGTGATGCAGTGTCTGCTAAACAGGTTGGAACAAAGCTTGATTCTCATGAGTTTCTTAACCCTTTTTTCACTCTAAAAAGGTCTAAAAAAGTTGTTTATCACCATGTGTTGCATTCTTATGTTTTTGTTTTTTATTAGTTGATTGAAGCTGTGCTAAGAGGCAAGTCTGGTGGTGAAGAAGTACTGCAGAAGTAACAAACAATGCAAACCCTAACAGATGCCACAAAATGACAAATGGTTAACATACTGGTGGCTCACATGGTTGATAAACATGGGTATGTGCATTTCATATTCTTTTTATTTGTGCCAAATAACTGCATGGCCATTGCATAAATTTAGATTAATAATTTAATATCTCCTCTCAGGCACCTTCCCACTAAAGCAATCAGAGAAGAGTATGCTCTTGGGATAGTGATGCTGTTCCCTTCCCTGAAAGATCCATATTCCAAGAAAGGCTATATAATTGTTACGATTCCCCCTCGCGCTGATTGCCGATGCGAGCCGTGCGAGCAGCGCGCAGCTCACTTCCGGGTTCAAAGACTTTGCCTTTGTTTACTATCTCCACGTGTGTTTTGTTTTGGTTTATGTATTTGCCCCTGTATTGTCAATGGTTGTGTCCTAATGTGTTTCAGTTGTTGTGTGTTAACCCCCATGATTACTGTGCATATTTAAACCCCTTGTGTTTCCATATTCAGGCACAAAGTATTTGTTCAGTTACCACGTGTTCTGTCCATAACAAGCCTGTTATCTTGTTTCTTGTTTTCCTGGTTTTTGATCCTGTTTCCGTCCCCTCATTTTTTGATCCCTGTCTAGCCCTGTTTATGCCAGTTCGTAGATCGCTCGATCCACGCCTGTTTATGACCACGTTTCTGCCTGCCATTTTGGATTTGTGTGCTGGTGTACCTATTAGTCTGCCTGGTATTCCTAATAAAGTGATCTCAACTGCACTGCCTTGCCCCAATCATTACATAATACTTCGCCACAATGGATGCAGCAGGAGAGAGTCACACTGGAGTCTCTGTGCTGGCATTTCATTCCATATGCTTTCCCCAGGGGACCCTTCTGAATGTTCTGGCCCCCTTTGAGGGAATTGGAGGCTCGATGGAGGGCTTCTTCTTCCAATGCCAACTCTATTTTTCTATCCTGGTGGACCCCAAGCCTTCTGAGAAGCAGTGGTTGGGATTCATACTGTGGGCAGAGCGCCTGACTGCTAAGGGATCCTACATGTTAAGGTCTCAGCAGCATGACCCAGTTTATGTAACTGTTGGTTAAGGCATTCGGAGGGTCAGAGGTCAGAACCAACCAAGAAAGAAGGCTGGAGAGGGCCAGCCGGTTGGACAGAGTGCCCTGGATGTACACCAGTTACTACGAGAGGGAGCAGATCAATGTAGCGGCTTCCACAGCCCAGCTCCAACCCCAGGAGTGTGCTACCAAGGGCTGTAGTAAGGAAGCCAAGCTACGATGTCCCACCTGCGTCGAACTTGGATTACAAGTATCACATTTCTGCTCTCAAGCGCGTTTCAAGGGCAGCTGGCATACCCACAAGCGGCTCCAGAAAAGAGCGAGAGCAGAGCACCAGTCAGAGGTCAACGTGGTGTAGCGAATCTAGCTCAAATGGGTGAAATATATCTATAGCTCTAATCGAAGCGTGTTCTGATTAAGTATGGATATAAATCGACCATAAAAGGGAATGTTATATTAATTACTGTAACCTAGCTTTAGAATTAAATGCGAAGCAGCTTGATCTGTTTGTCCACAAAACTTACCAGGGCAGTCTTCGTATTACTCTAAAAGAATAAATTATTCTTCTGGCCACGAAGCATAGTTTATTCTAAGTTAACAGAAATACAGCGCGTAGCGAGAAGCAACGTTAAAAGTGAACCTTGTCATAAGTAAAAACAGACGATCCAGCGTGATAACCATGGATTTTAATAACTACGTAAAACTACTGATATACACAACTAGATACAAACAAATAATACATATATACAGGGTAAGTGAAAGAAACAGAAGGAAAAGTAATGAAAGTAACAATGGCAGAACACAGTTTAACCTCGAGAATCAGCAATGAATTCGAATTCACCTTTTCAACAAAAGTGGCTCTGACTTAAAGGACACCTCTATAGATCAACTGGAATTATACTTGCGTTAATTTTATGCCGTTCGCGAGGGTCCTTGGTTCGTAGATTTAGCGAGGAGTTTGCTGGTTCTTCCGCATCGGTAGAGTAGGGGTGAACGGAGTTGGGTCTCGCCCGAGAATGAAGAATATGGTAATTGCCACGTGGTTTAACGGGACAAAGGAGAGTCCGGAGGAATGCCGGAAATGGAAGGCAGAGGCGGCAAGGTGAAAAGCAGGAAGAGGGTAAGAAAGAGCGAGCGAGCGAGCGAGAGGGACGCGTGTCACGGTCTTTTATGGACAATGCCAATGTACACGCCTCTCTGAGCTGCTGGCGAATCCAGAGAGAGATGAGAAAGTTCTGGGGGAAAACTTCCTTGGTCTGTCCCAGAGCGGGTCACATGTCAGGGCGGGGTTTGTGTTAAGTTTGGATTAATATGGTATTTGATAAAACATGGAAAAGTATAGAATGATACATCCTATTGTCTTGTAGTATGTATCATTAATTGGCATATTATGAGACAATGATTTTGGTACCAAACTTCAAGGAGATTATGATATCTTGGACAGTGTAGGATCATTAGACATAGTTACAGACAACTTAAAAATTAGTTTTTCGCTCAAACTATATAAAATCGCTACAACTAGGTTATCTAGACACACAACACATGCATATACGAATACATTATAACTATCTAGGGATATGATTACAGGTTACATTCAAGAGACATGTTCACTGTGTGTGCGCGTGAGTGTGTGCATGTCCAGAAGAGGGGGCTGGCGTTCTTCTAAAGTCACAACGGTCCTTTGGTCACCTCAGGGTGACCTTCTAGGGAGGAGGTTTTCTTTGCTAGACCGGTTGGCTCCGATGTTAATCTCTGAGATCGTAAACTGAGATTAAATCGAAGATTTATGGGCCTTGGGTTGGGAAATGGTGGATCCCTGTTGACGAACTAATCCTGAAGTTCCCCAGACGTTCAGTCATCAAAGGTTTCTTTTATTGCGGGAGTAGGTCCTGTGTGGGTTCCCAAAGAGTCTCCTGCATTCCAAAGGTGCATCTGGTCAAAGGAGGCCTCTCGGGTTATTCTGGGTCACTTAAAGGAATGAAACTTTATATGTTTCACTTGGGTTAATTTAGAAATCAGTTTGGGCACCATGATACGTTACAGTGGCGACCTCAAATCCAGAGCTCCAACCTGAGACCCAGCAGATGGTCTCTCCTGCCGAGCCCCAGCCAGAGGTCAACGTAGCAACCTCAACTCCCGAGCTCCAGCCTGAGACCCACGAGATGGTCTCACCTTCCGAGCTAATGCCGGAGGTCAAAATGGCGACCTCCTCTAAAGTCATGTTCCTGCCGGAGGTCAACGAGGCAACCCCCTCTCCAGAGCTCCAGCCAGAGGCCCACGAGGCGACCTCCTCTCCAGAGCTCCAGCCTTGGCAGAAGTGTTTATATCCTCTCCACCTTCCCAAGATTCCTGAATACAAGAATGGTAAGTTTGGAATGAGACATTTAAAATGGCTTGAAATTCTTGAAAGCATTTCCTGTACTAGTAGTAGTGAAATATCTTCTTTCTTAAAGGTGGATCAAAACTTCAGTCTTCTATTTGATGAAGAGACATCCTCCAGGCTTCTTCAGAAATGGGATGTGATCTTCAAGCCAAATGTCATAAAAGAAGCTAAGTGGCTCACTTCAACCCAGGAGTTGCATCGCTTGGTTCAGTCAGCAGAAGGTCCCCCAGGAAGTGATCTTGATCAGGCAATAAGTGAGTTGTATTTGTTTTGCTTGTTTTAAAGCATTTGCTATAATTGCAGTTACAGTTGCTTTATTCATTATTGTCATGACTATATATAAAATTAGGAAATGAGAGCTCCTGTGAAGATTTAATGTTTATTCTGTGTATCTCTGAAAGTTGATCCAATTTTTAGGATAAATATGAACAATAGATGTATGATTGTTTAAAACAGTTTAAATCTCATAATGCCTTCCTGTTCTCATTCAAACTTGAAAAGTATTACATTTGAGTTTTCGGTTAATTCTTGTGACTCTTTGTCCTCAGCCTACAACCAAGAAATGGCCTCCCTGTTGTTGTTGATACATCTCCTTCCACCAGGAGGACAGAAGTCTCCATATATTAGTGCATGTGATGCAGTTGAAAGACTTGTAGTCTTTCATAAAGTAATTATATTATTAAGATGATTATAATAAGTTGATAAGCATCTCATCCCAATAAGCATCTCATCCCATGCCAGGCAAGCCGCTTCCTCGGGGCATTTGATGAACTTTTCAAAGCACATTTTGTTTTTAATTTGTCTTATGATGCTACATTGGTGAATTTTTATACACTCCTGCAGACAACAGTGTATAACATTGATGTGGGGAAAATGAAGGAGTCACCCAGAGTTAAAGATTTGAGAGGCAGATTGCTAAAGCAGACAGTAGCAGTCTCACTCTGTGTGTAAGAGGATAAAACAATGCTGACCCGTTTCATGTATCAGAAACTGTATCCCAGCAGTCAGGAGTTGATTTCACATTTAAGAGTTGAACATGGTTACTGTCCTGGACCCAAGTTCAAATTGTTTTGTTCTCAGCAAGGGTGCATGCATCAGTTTCTAACATATGCAGGTTTTTGGAAGCACCTTAATAGTGTTCATAGCAATGTTCAGCAAATTGCTCAAACTTCAACTGTTTCATGTTCCTCTAGTGAGCCACTTGCAACTTCATCTCAGGCACATGCTTTGGAGGACCAATCTAATCCCCAAAGTCAGTGTAGCTCTTCCAGTGTTTCTTTTGAGAGCAATGATCCAGGACTTCCTAAAGACCCAACCAAAGAAATGTGTGCTTCCATCGTGGCCAAATTACAGGGGAGTGGGATTTCCAACAGTTTGGTATCCTCAATTGTAGGAGATTTGGAGGAACTAACATGTGAGCTTTGCTCACAATCAAAGCATACCACAATGAGTGCTTTACCTACAACTGACCCCAACCTATCTGTGATAAATTAATCTTTTGAAAAATTTGAAAACCCATTCACTAATCTAAATACAAAATCATGCTTTTAGAGTATTATGAAGTGAGGAAAGGTGTATAATAAAAATGTCTGAGCTTAGATTTCATAAACTGTTTGATATTCAGAGCACATATGACGTTTCAGATGAAAGTTTGTACATTATACCTTCATTCACAATGTTTTAATTGTATGTATAAATGACTGCAAGTGTGAAAAAGCAAAAATAAATGTTATTTTTGAAAAATATTTTTTTTATTGGAATTAATTCTTATAATTAATTTTAACATTTTTTTCAGTGTAGACTGACACTTCAGGGAGTGAAACCAACACTACCCAAATGTAAAAAATGTGACTCTCAGCAGTGTTATTTGTCTAATCCATTAGTGTTACTTTAACTCTGTTTTGCCAGTTAAAGAAGGAACTCTGGCATAGTGTTAAAGGTTTAACTATCTTGAAAGTGTTAATTTAACTCTGGGGAGTGTGGAGATATATAAACCCAGAAAAAGTGTTGAAATCAATTCAATACTGGACTTTTTGCTGTGTATTAGTTATGCTGTTTTAGCTAGTCTTGCCGGAGTCCCTGCTTGCACTGTACTTAGCATGACAGAGTACATTGTCCTTAACCATTACAGGGCAATAAGCATGCCTAATAATCTCTCAATCTCTCCATCTCTATCTCTCTCTCTCCCTCTCTCTTCCTGTTGATATATACATGATACTCCTGAGATGCCAGTGATCCTGACCCCTTCTGCTCTCCAGACCTGCCTGATCCATCCTGATGCCCTACTTCTGGTTGGAGTTCTCTTCAATTGAAAGTCACATGCTGCTGCTGAGGATGGCCCTACATGGTGCAGCCCTACAAGGTACCACTTAAAAACCATAAAGATGGCTTGGGACCTCAATTCATATGAACAGTTATGCTATGATGGCTAAGAGTACAATTGCCACAAACAGTTTTGCACTCAAGTCTCCATCAGTGAATAGTGGAGAAGTTCAACAAAACAGACTCCATGTAAAAACTGTAATAAATTTTCCTGGTTACACAGTTGCATTATTTGACCATGTAGTATTAGCACATTTATAGAAGGGATTTATTTATAATTGCACTATCTGTTGTTACCCAGAAGAGGATGGGTTCCCTTTTGAGTCTGGTTTCTCTCAAGGTTTCTTTCTCATATCGTCTCAGGGAGTTTTTCCCTTGCCACCGTCACCTCTGGTTTACTCGTTAGGTATAAATTCATACATTTAAAATCTATATCCCGAATGTATATATTTCTGTAAAGCTGCTTTGGGACAATGTCCATTGTCAAAAGCGTTATACAAATAAAACTAAAATTGAATTGAAGTAGGCACAAATGACCTCCTGTACTGCTCCTTGTTGCATTAAAGTAGAATCGGTCTATGGCTGAAGGAGCTCCTCATTCCAGCAAGTGTGTCATGTAGGGCATGAGAATTGTTGTCCGTGATAGTCTGTAGATTGGACATTATTAACCTCTCAACAACCACTTTTAGGAGGTCCAAGACCATGCCTATGACCGAGCATGCCTTCTTAATGAGCTTATTCAGCCATTTGGTCTCTTTAGCTTTAGCATCAGTGCCCCAGCACACCACAGCATAGAACAAGGAGCTGGCACCAACAGCCTGATAGAACATGTGAAGCATCTTGTTACATACATTGAAGGACCCAAGTCTTATCAAGAAGTACAGTTGGCTCTGTCCCTTCCTGTAGATTGCCTCTGTGTTTTTGGTCCAGTCGAGTCTGTCATCCATGTGAATCTCCAGGTATTTATAGGAGTCCACAATCTCCACATTACAGCCATGCCATATATGCTGACAGGGGAGAGTTGGTCCTTTTTTCTACTGAAATCAATTACTAGTTCCTTTGTTTTTGAGATGTTGAGTTGTAGGTGGTTAGCTCCACTCCACTCCATGAAGCTGTTGACTAATGTCCCATATTCAGTCTCTTGTCCCTCCTCAATACAGTCCACAACATCAGAGTCATCTGAAAACTTCTTCAGGTGGCATAACTTCGTGTTGTGCTTGAAGTCTGATATGTAGAGGGAGAAAAGAAATGAAGATAAGACAATTCCTTGAGGAGTACCTGTGTTGCTAACCACCCACTGGGACACAGTTCCTCAGCTGCACAAACTGAGGTCTGCCTGTGAGGTAATCTGTAACCTAGGAGATCATGGGGGTATCAACCTGCATTAATTCCAGTTTCCTTCCTAGTAGTGCAGGTTGAATGGTGTTGAAAGCACTGGAGCAGTCAAAAAACATGACCCTCACAGTACTGCCTAACACTTTGTCCAGATGTGAATAGACCCTCTGCAACATTTAGATAATATCATCATTCATGCCCACCCAGTAAGCAAACTGTAGGGGGTCCAACGATGGGCTGACCAGGGGTCTCAGGTATGACAAGAAGAGCCTCTCCATTATTTTCATAATGTGAGATGTCACTACTACTGGTCTGTAGTCATTAAGGATGGTGGGACACCATTTTTTTTTTGATACTGGGATCAGACATGATGTTTTCCAGAGCACTGGCACTCACTCCAGGCGAAGACTCAGGTTAAACAGATGCTGAAGCACTCCACTCAGTTGATCAGCACAGGCCCTTAAGACTCTGGAACAGATGCCATCAGGTCCAGCAGTTTTACATTGATGAAGCCTCCTCAGCTCTCTCTTAACCTGATCCTCTGTGATAGTCAGCCCAGCATGGAAGGTGTTTGAGATGGGGGGAGTGAATGTGTGTGATGGTAGGAGCTATGGGGGTTGTGGGGGAGTGGCTGCTAAAGACTGTGTCTGCATGCGCAGTGAAATTGCTGTGGGGGGATGGGTGATGATGTATAGCAGGGTGACCTAGGTCAAAACTATTGAAAAACTGGTGTAGGTTGTCCACCATCTCTAGGTTACCCTCCATTACCCCACACGATTGTTTGAAGCCAGTGATTTCTCTCATACCACTCCAAACATGTTTAACCTTATTCCTCTGCAGCTTGTCTTCTAGTTTTCTCCTCAGCTTACATTTACATTTACATTTATAGCATTTAGCAGATGCCCTTATCCAGAGCGACGTACAAGAGTGCTTTAAATTCTCCATCAATGAATATTTCATTTCTGGTTTGTATGATTACATTGAAGTGCACTGAACACAAACCTGTTGAAAAGAGAGCAACTGTTAGGAGTTTTTTTTTTTTTTGAAGAAGACACTAATTATCAAGGGGTGAGTATTTAAGAAAGAACACCTAATGTTTAGGCGTTTCTTGAAGATAGCCAGCGACTCAGCTGTTCTGACATTGATAGGAAGTTCATTCCACCACCTTGGTGCCAGAACAGAGAAAAGCCTTGAGGCAGATCAACCTTGCATCCTGAGAGAGGGTGGGACCATTCGAGCAGTGCTTGTTGACCTGAGGGAGCATGGCGCGGTGCGTGGGGTGATGAGAGCTCTAAGATAAGAGGGTGCTGTTCCACTTTTGGCTCTGTAGGCAAACATCAATGTTTTGAATCTGATGCGTGCAGCTACTGGAAGCCAGTGAAGGTAGCGCAGCAACGGGGTGGTGTGAGAGAACTTAGGGAGGTTGAAAACAAGTCGTGCAGCTGCATTCTGGATCATCTGTAGAGGACGGGTGGCACTCAAAGGTAGACCTGCCAGGAGCGAGTTGCAGTAGTCTAGTCTGGAAATGACAAGAGACTGTACAAGCAACTGAGTGGCCTTTGTTGTTAGAAATGGACGAATCCTTCTAACGTTGTAAAGGATAAACCGACAGGACCGTGTTAGATTAGTAATATGTGATGAAAAGGACAGTTGATTGTCCACGATTACCCCAAGGTTATGAGCAGTAGTTGAAGGAGAGATCATGGAGTTGTCCAAGGAGACCATGAGAACCTGGCATGGTGATGAATCTCCTTGGATGAAGAGCAGTTCAGTTTTGCTGGGGTTGAGTTTCAGCTGATGAGCTGCCATCCATGATGAAATGTCTGTCAGACATGCTGTGATCCGGGCAGAAGCAGTGGTGTCTGAAGGGGGAAAGGAAAAGATAAGTTGAGTATCATCAGCATAGCAATGGTAAGAGAACCCATGTGAGGAGATGACTTTGCCAAGAGAGTGGGTATAGAGGGAAAAGAGGAGAGGACCAAGTACTGAGCCTTGTGGGACACCAGTAGAGAGTCTGCAAGGTGCAGATGTTGATCCCCCCCATGATACCTTATACAAACGACCTTCCAAGTATGAAACAAACCATTGCCATGCTGCTCCACAAATTCCAAGACTCTTGAGGGTAGTCAGGAGAATCTTGTGGTTGACTGTGTCAAATGCAGCTGACAGGTCAAGCAGGATGAGGACAGAGGACAGTTTGGTTGATCTGGCAGCATGAAGTTTTTCAGTGACGGCCAAGAGGGCAGTCTCTGTGGAGTGTGCTGCTTTAAAGCCAGACTGGTATGGATCTTGAAGGTGGTTCTGTGAGAGATAAAGAGACAGTTGATTATATATGGAGCGTTCAAGTATTTTAGAAAGGAAAGAGAGAAGTGATACCAGTCTGTAGTTGCTGATGTCAGAGGGATCCAGTGTAGGCTTCTTCAGGATGGGAGTAACCTCTGCTTTCTTGAAGGAAGCCAGAACTTGGCCAGATGACAGGGAACCATTCATGATTGTAGAGATGAAGGGCAGAAGGTCAAGCTGGATGGTCTGGAGCAATGTGAAGGGAATTGGATCCAGTGGGCATGTTGGGTTGGGTGGGCATGACAGGATGACTTCTTGAATCTCCTGTGTTGCTAGGGTAGAAAAATGTGACCGAGAAGGAGGAAAGACAGAGAAATATGACAGAGAAGGAGGAGAGACCTGTGTGAGAATAGAATTAGTCTGAGTAGAGGTGAAGGTCTTGCAGATTTCCTTAATCTTCTCATCATAGAAGGAGACAAAGTCTTCTGCAGACAGCGAAGAAGAAGCAGGGGAAGCCGGAGGGTTGAGAAGTGATGAGAAGATGTTGGGGAGCTTGCAAGAATATTTGGCAGAAGCTTCAAGCTTTTCCTCGTAGAAGGCCGTCTTTCCAATGAGAACTGAGACAAGAGAGCGGGGTAAGAGGCAAGATCTGTGTCAAGATGCATTTTCCTCCACCTTCTCTCTGCTGATCTCAGTTCTCTTCTACAGCTGTGCAACACATCAGACAGCCAAGGAGCAGGGCAAGAAGTCTTCCTAGATTTGGTAAACAGAGGACAAAGATGATCCATGGTTGAGGAGAGAGGGATAGGAAAGTGTCAGTGGCTGAGTCTAAGGGTAGAGAAGAAAAGGAATCAGGGTCAGGGAGAGATGAAAGGGTGCAAGAAGCTACAGAGGAAGGGGGGACAGAGTGGAGGTTCTGACAAGTTACAGAAAGGTGTTGGTAGCTAAATTTGGAAGAAATAGGAAGAAAAAGACTGAATGATACCAGGTGATGATCAGAGGTGTGAAGTAGGGCAGTCATGTTCGTGGCTGTAGAAGGACGAGTGAAGAAGAGATCCAAGACATTTCCTCCTTTGTGAGTGGAGGAGAACTGTTGAAGGTCATTGCGAAGGAGTCCATAAGAGGCAGAAGGCAGGAGGAGTGAAGTTTCTCAGACAGAAGGTTGAAGTCACCAAGGACAGTCAGAGGAGTGTCATTGGTAGGGATGGAACTAAGTAGCATATCCATCTCATCCAGGAAGTTACCCAGTGGACCAGGAGGACAACAAATGACAACAATAAAGAGCTTGATTGGAGAGGTGACTGAAACTGCATGAAATTCAAAGGAAGAGATGGTTAAATGAGACATAAGGAGAGGTGTGAAACACCATCTCAGAGACAACAAAAGACCTGTGCCACCACCTCTGCCCATTTCTCGTGGTGTATGAGAGAAGGCAGAGGCTAAAGCAGCAGGTGTGGCAGAATTCTGTGGTGAAATCCAGGTCTCAGTGAGTGCCAGGAAATACAAACAGTAGTGGGTGGATAAAGCTGGGATGAAATCAGCTTTCTTCACAGCAGACTGGCAATTCCAGAGCCCACCTACCACCTACAACCACGCAGCACCTTTTCCTCAGCTCCTCTCGGATAGATGGTCTTTCCCTGGTGAGTAGAGTGGGCTTTGCTAGCACGATCTGCTGGTCACGCATGTAAACAATACCCTTGTGATCATCGCCATAGATCTCTGGCACCACGAGCAATAGAAGTAGCGCCAAAAGCAAAACGACATAATTAAGCTGCTTACCGACCTTCATTATGTATGTAGATGTTGTTTATGTTTAAATAAAGTCAATACAGAAAGACCAGAAAGTTAAAAATAAAACAAAAAAATAAAAATAACAGACAAAGATGCGGAGCTGCTGTGGCAACACTATTGTTATTCAATTTCTATTACGTTTTATTATTCTATTATTATTTGTAGTAGTAGTAGTATTAGTAGTAGTATTTTTGGAACATTTAGCCCTGCCCACTCAATTTTTTAAATCATTTGATTAATGTATGAACCCATCTTTTGCAAACTATATTTGCCAGATCTTCCAAACTTTGGTGTCAAATTACTCTGTGGACATTTGTAAAGAATGTGGCCTCCGCCTTCCAAACAATCATTCCAACGCAGAGATTAATTTACTCAAACAGTGATTACACATTATATATTAGATGGATATATTCAGGGCTAGATTCTGGGTTAGACTGTGAGGCTGCGGGGTAAGCTACAGGTGTGGTCATCCTCAGGGGGTGTGGTCATCATCAGGGGGTGTGATCAAGTTCAAATGCATTTCTTGCATTTGTTCTTGTATACAGCTTTTTGATCAGTTGTGTGGTTCTTGCATAATGACCATTTGAAGTCCATTCTTTTTTCATAGGAATGAATGGAAAAAAGTTTTGGAAGGATATGCAAACCAAACTGTATGTGACATGCAAACTTAGACTGTATGTAGCACACCCCCCTTAACTAAGGCAAGAGTGAATAGCCAGATGGGACTAATAATGTTTTAGGCCATATCTCAACAACCTTGAGGTCTTATTTTCTCTTCTGCATTTTGGACCACTTAGCCCTGCCACGTAGATGGTTTGCTAATTTGCAAAATTTGCAAAACATACTTTTGGGAACTAGTCCTAGATTTTTGTCCCATCTTCACAAACTTGGGGTCAAATGGCTCAGGCAAGTTTCTCCCTCGACACTGGTCAAAAACATGCTGAAATTTATTAACAATTTGGCCACTACCTATCAATCAATTCTAAATGGGTGGAGATAATTCTCTCAAACAGCTGTAACTTATAATTCTTTGCATGCACTTGAACATAATTTAAAAGACTCCTGAGGAAGTCCACTGATTTTTGGGCATGATCATCAATAGGGGGTTGAGCTAAGTTCAGAAAACTCTTTGTCAGGACACCTACAACAACAGCAATAATAATAATAATAATAATAATAATAATAATAATAATAATAATAATAATAATAATAATCAATTTCATCAATTGGTAAACTTTTATAGTTTGAGTCAAGTCCCTCAAGGTTACTTGACACATAATCCAAATAAAAATGTAATGTGCAGTGTAGAGGTGAAGAGGCAGGATGAAAGAAGCATTGGATTTATTTAAGGCAGTCCAAATTCCAGGCATGGGTCAAAACATCTGGGTTACGAATGTATCCTTGTTCCCTGAGAAGGGAACGAGACTTTGTGTGAGCTTCATGCTGTGGGAAGCGCCCTCACGCGCAACCAGTATCTGAAGTCTGTGTAAAATTTCACCTATTTATAGGCCTGCCATGGTCAGGTGACATGGCAATTAAGCATGACGCGTGATATAAAAACGGCACCTGTGAACCATGCTGTCAGCCTCTATTATCTGAAGTGAAGATGCAATGCACAGGCATGCCCCAGTATGACAAAAGGGAACAGGGTTACATGCATAACCCAGACATTCCCTTCTCAGGGAATAGGGTTACAAGCATAACCCAGATGTTCCCTTGTAAGGGAACAGACTTACATGCGTAACCCAAACGTTCCCTTTCTAAGGGAACTCAATGTTGCGTGAGCTTCACGCTGTGGGAATGAGTATACCCACTCCGTCATACTGGGGGTATGGCCTGTCACAGAGGCTCCATCAATAGGGGTGTGGCTGGCTGAAATGGCAGCTACGTAGACCCTAATTGTAGAAGGAGCCAACCTTGCTGAGAAACGTTCCTGTAAGAACTCCAGGTCTATAGCTATTGTGCAGTTCACTGAGTCACACTGATGTTCCTATCGTTTAACATGGACTCTACAACCTCTGTTGAGAGACTGGAATCTACGAGCTGGTGCCCCTCAGGGGCCAGACTCACAGTTTCCATAGTTCCGGCTGAGGGTGATAAATCAACCTCTCTGGCTTGAGACAATAGATTCCTGGGAAGGGGAATCTCCCAGGGAGCCTGTTCAAAAAAGGTCCAAGCCCGAGGGTCACTGCAAGACCCTCTAGCCCGGGGTGGAATCCATGTCCAACCTGTAATATTGAATGAATGTGTGTGGTGTAGGCCACCCTGGTGGAGCACACACATTCTACATCTTGCCTGGAATGTACATTGTACTCACTGACAAAAAAAAAAAAAAAACTTTCCCTCCGCCCAGAGAAGTAGTATTTGCACCTGCCTGAACAGGGGGCATGAACATAACACTCCCTAGTGGTTGATATATGAAACCACCGCTGTATTGTCTATTGCAACTAACACATGGTGATCTCTCAACAGAGGAAAAAAGAATTTCAGTGCTTATTAATAAGGCCCGCATTTCTAGGTGATTTATATGCCACTCTAGATGAGGGCTGCTCCAGAGACTGTGAGCTGGATGGCCGTCTAAGACCGTGCCCCAGTCATCTGTCATCTGTCATTACCATCTTGCGATAA
This sequence comes from Cranoglanis bouderius, assembly GCA_023630585.1. NCBI lineage: Eukaryota > Metazoa > Chordata > Actinopteri > Siluriformes > Cranoglanididae > Cranoglanis > Cranoglanis bouderius. The sequence continues at coordinate 19,173,538 of CM042557.1, forward strand.
GGAGACACCCCTAGAGTGTGACCCCATGCTAGAAACCGGGGACACCTCCAAATTCTCAGAGCATGAAGGCATTGCCGCATGACACTGGAGGACGAAACCTCTGACTTTTCAGCCACCACTGAAACGGTCTCATGTGCAGTAGGCCCCAATGGTATGACACTGGCTGTTGCTGCCATAAGCCCCAACAATCTCTCATAGATACTGGAATCGATGCCCAGACCCAGCTTTATCTTTCTCAGTGTTGATAGGATTGACCCTATGTGTGTTGGGGATAGACACACCCTCATCATAGTGGAATCCCATATAACCCCTAGAAAAGTCATCCTCTGCACTGGAGAAAGCATGCTTTTCTTGGGGTTCAACCTGAGCCCAAAGCTTTTCATGTGGGCATCTCGATGTTGAATCACCAACACCCTGGATCGCACTAGAATTAACCAGTCGTCCAGGTAGTTTAGTACACATATGCCCTGGAGTCGCAAGGGAGCCAGAGCGGCATCCATGCATTTCATGAAGGTGTGAGGGGACAGAGCTAGACCGAAGGGAAGAACCCGATATTAGTACGCATTCCTTCAAACGTGGACCTCAGGAACTTCCTATGACTGGGCAATATTTCTATGTGGAAATATGTTTCTTTTAGATCTATTGTCACAAATCAGTCCTCAAACAGAATCTGTGGAACGATAAGTTTGAGCGTCAACATCTTGAACCTGTATGTCCAAAGAGTACGGTTCAGATGATGCAGATCTAAAATCATACTCCCATCTTTTTTGTGGACCAGGAAATAATGGCTGTAAAAACCTCCCTCCCTCATTGGAAGGGGTACATGTTATATGGCCCCTTTGTCCAAGCGGGATCTTACTTCCTGTGCCAACGTTGCGCTCTGCTCTGTGCTGACTACTGTGGTGAGCACACCTCTGAACCAGGGGTCAAGCTCTGAACTGGACTCGATAACCCTTTTCTATGGTCCACAGAACCCATGGAGACACATTTGGCAGTAGTTTCCACGCTGCCAGATGGTCTTTTATTGATGTTAACTTCCACATTCATCCACATTCTGCAGGAGGGAAAGTATCAGATTTTCGCTGCCCTGTGACAGCTTGCTGACCAAAGGGGACTGAAAACAGTAATACTGGAGGCTAACTACCCTAACAACATCAAGTCCCCTGATACCTCCCTCCATGTCCCATCAGGACCGCTCCTTCTTTCCTGCTTGGCATTAATGATCATTCTTAGATCGGGCCTACTAGCAGGCTGCAACTGTAGCTGCCTGATCCCCCTGGCTTTCTGCGGGGGGAGGCGAGAAACTACACTTGCCTTCTGTGCCTCCCTCGCACTAGTGCTGGCAAACTCGACCCGATGGGGAAGGAAATGGCTGAACGCCGCCATTTGCTTGTTAACCGCATCTCCAGCAGGGAGACCTCCTCGGGGCTTCCTAAATTCTCTCTGACTCATACTTGCAAAGAGGTGAGGGACAGAAAAGTAAAGATAAACATATTCTTTTCTGAAATATAGAGAGGAAGTGAAGAGTTTTTAGGAGCGTTCACACAAACAACAAAAATGCGATCTTTCGCTGAAGATAATAAGGCTGACAACGTGGTTCACAGGTGCTGTTTTCGTATCACACGATGCGCTTAATTGCCACATCGCCTGACCACGGCAGGCCTATAAATAGGAATGATTTTACACAGACTTCAGATACCAGTTGTGTGCGAGGCGCTTCCCACAGTGTAATGCTCACGTAAGCTCACGTAATGTTGAGTTTCTTTAGAAAGGGAACACAGGTCAGCAGAGACAAACTAGGATAATCAATAATCATGAAACCAGAAAACAGGTTTGAGGTCAAAACCAGAAAGACAAAAGAGAAACAGGAAACCAGGGAAACAAGGAAATACTGGCAAAACTTAGAAAACAGGCTCAGACTTAATCAACGTAAAGCACAATAAGACTTCACAATGAGACAGCTGAATAGACGATTTAAAACAGATAAATTAATCAGAAGGTAAATGAAAACAGGTGAACAAATAACGATATAATGACACTAGGGCAATAAACCAATGTTTTATAGAAACAAAACATTTGATAAAATTACAGATATAGCTACTGAACATAAAGATAAAGAAGGATACAACTTGATACATGCTGCATGCTGTTATTTGTTTTAGGGACCAGAGCATGTTAGGGAGGTCAAGCACAGGGAAGGGTGTTCTAGTATTTCACAGTTTGTTTGTTTTTTTTTTTCATCAGATAAACAGAGTCTGACAGAAAAGGTGACAAGAGCAGAGGTTCACTTCACATCTTTTATTGTTGAACACACCCCATCTTTCCAGGTGTGCAACATTACGCTTGCTCATCAACCAAGACAGCAACCATAGTCAACATAGTATTGAAGCCTGACTGCTCAGAGCATTTGTACATCTGTACCAAAAAAACGCCATACAGTATTATGGTAGATGATAGAAATGATATAATGTGTGAGAAGGAATGTGCCATACTAGTGAGGTACTAAGATGAAGCTCGAGACAAAGTCACATGTAGATATGCCAGTGTGCAATGATACAAAGCTGAAAACATATTCAACTCAATTGCATAATCAGTGCATGATAGAAGACTTGTGAATGGTCTAATTGTGCAGGATTTAGCAGTGTCAACTGCAATGTGATGATCAGCAGAAACAACACACGTTACCAAGAGTGAAAGCGCAAGCCCCTCATATTTACAACGTTGGCTGTCCAAGCCACCTAATTAATATTTGTGCCAAAAATGCTGCCAAGGAGCTCTTAAAGTCAAATGAAGAACTACTTATTGACATGTAAATGTGCAAGTTTTAGGCACCCTGTTTTTTTAGTATAATTTTTTTATTTTATGACTTCAAGTCAGTACAAAAAACATTTAGATTCCCAAATATTAGTTTTCTAGCACAAAATTAAATGTTACAGAAACATATTTGTATGTCATTGAAGAAAGCAGCATATTACGTAAGAGACCACTTTTCAGACAAAAAACACAATGAAGGCTGCTGGGTTTTGCTGCAAAAATAAAAAGCAAGTGCAAAAGTCAAAGTCTCCAGAACAAGTGTCTGGTTCTGCAAGATGCTCAATAAAACTTACCAGCTAGTTTCCTTATGAAACTGCACAAATTGTACCAGAGACTACTATTTTTATTTTTATTTTTTTGTCACACCAAATATTGACTTTGTTTCATTTACTACTGTTTACTGCTCTTTACGGTATTTTTTTTTTTAAATGTAGAAACATTTAATTTCATTATTTTGAAGGCATCTTTGCTCTACAGCATTTCTTTGCGTGTGCCTAAAACTTTTGCACACTACTGTGTTATTACTTTGAGAAATGTTCTACATGAAGAGAAGAGTTTCAAAAGGTATGCAATGTTGCTCAGCAGAGAGTACAAAAGCATTGTCATACACACTGGCTTTCTTTAGGCAAAGGATTGAACCACTGACTCCACAAATGATCAGCCTTACATTCATATTTTGAGAATCAACATTAATGCCACACTCAAAAGAGGCTGAAAGACCCGCAGTTGAAAATATACACATGCTTTCTGCACAGTCACACAATATGTTGACAAATTTCATTTAATTTGTCAAAATAAGCCACCTATCCTTTTGGCTGAAAGCATAGGACAGCTTGTACATGACAAACAAATTTATTTACCCAAAGGTATTAAGAGAACAAAACATTTTGGAGACAGATGTGAGCAACCCTGAAATCTACTGCCAAGATGAAAATCTTTTTATCAGGTATCTGTCTAGTAGACAGTTAACAAGCAAGTATGCACAAGAGATCCCCTCACAAGACACAGCAGCAAAGATGCCAGGGCACTTTATGTGAAAAACTTTCAAAAATCTTGAAGAAGTTCCCACTGACAGAACAGAACATGAAAAATCTTTTAGAGGTCAATACAGAGAGCCAAGAAGAGGTGAGCCCAGAGCAGATTGTGACTACGGATGAACGATTTTCAAATATGATGAAGAAAGATGCCCAAGAACAGCTCCGTTTGGAAATCCACAAGCACAGAGCAGTTGAGTTTCAAAGAGCTCTGCCAGTTGATGAAACTGCTTTTGATGCTACCAAATTCTAATTGTGATTAGAAAGGACATTCAACATGGTGTGTCAAATAAAAACAGAATTCAGAAGTCAATTGTCTCACAAAAGCCTTGTGTCTCATGTCTTATAAAATCAGCAAATTAATATGGCCCATGTCCTTGGACCTTTGTCACCATATGTCAATCAATTCTAATGGGGTGGAACCTAATTTTCTTAAACATCTGACAGGGTAATGACAAGGTAATCATTGAAATATTGCCAGCAAATTTGGCATTTATGTCCCAAATCCCACCCATACAGATACATATCCACCTCAAAGGGGCGTTAAAATAAATGAATTTACTTTTTGACTGTAACTGTAGGGAACAGAGTAAAATATATATATATATATATATATATATATATATATATATATATATATATATATATATATATATATATATATATATATATATATATATATATATATTTTTTTTTTTATTAAAAATATCGGGAAGCATACCCATTCACACTTCAGCCCCCAATGTTCAAACCAAATCTGTCTGTGCCTATGGCTGGATAGACCTTCTTCCTCATCATTTCTGGAATTTCTTTCAACTTTGGCATAGTGTGTTACTAGGTAAGACATTTTAACCAACTTCATGCTGAAAACGTTGAAAAAGTTCTATTTAAGTGTTGATTTGATTGAACAGGGCTGGCAGTAATCAGGCCTGGTTGTGTCTAGTCCAGCTTAACCCCATTATGAATGCAGTTTCATAGATTTGGGGAATTAGTAACTATGGGGGCAAATACATTTTCACACAGGTCCAGTTGCTATTGGATAACTTTTTTTGCATCATTATATAACTATCATTTAAAAACTGCATTCTGTGTTTACTCAGATTGCCTTTGTTTTATCTTAGATTTTTTCATTTCTGAAACAATTTATGATATATACACAAGAACAGAAGAAATTGGGATGGGGCAAATACTTTCACAGCACTGTAACAAAAATGATCCTAGACTCTTATTTAATACTGTAGCAAAGTTAACTAGGAATAAGACCATCATATAAGCATGCACACCATCTATATGCAGTAGTGATTACTTCATGAATTTTTTCAGTGACAAAATTGAAAATATCAGGCAGACAAATTTAGACTATTAAGTTAAAGCCAATTTGATAATTAACCATGCAGATGACAATTTAACTATATGAGATCAGTAATTAGAATATTTTACTCCCCTTTGAGAGACCAAACTAATTTCACCACTGTCCAACTATAGGCCAATATCAAACCTCCCCTTTATCTCCAAGCTCCTAGAAAATGTTGTCACACAGCAGTTATACTCATACCATCACAGGAATAACATTCATGAAATATATCAGTCAGGATAGCACAGCGACAGCACTGGTTAAAGTGGTAAATGACCTACTAATGGCCTCTGATCAGGGTTGTGTGTCCTTGCTTGTGATGCTTTACCTTAGTGCAGCTTTTGACACCAGTGATCATACTATTCCTCTTGATAGGCTAGAAAATGTTGTTGGAGTTAAGGGAACGGCCCTCATCTGGCTCAGGTCTTATTTGACTAATTGTTATCAGTTTGTATATGTAAATGGTGACTTCTCTATGCATACTGAGGTAAACTTTGGTGTTCAACAATGTTCTGGTTTAGGCACACTGCTTTTCTCTCTATATATGCTACATCTAGGAAAAAATATTTGTAAACATAGTATTAATTCCCACTGTTATGCTGATGACACACAGTTGTATGTTTCAGCAAAGTTGAATGAGACACACCAGCTTCATAAAGTTGAGGAATGTTTAAAGGACATTAGACACTGGATGCATATTATCTTCCTTCTACTTAATTCCAAAAAGACAGAAGTACATGTACTAGGACCACATGCAGCTAGAAGTAAGCTTTCTAATTTCATAGTATCTCTGGGTGGCCTTTCGGTCTTGCATTTGTTGCCTCTAGGTTGAATTATTGCAACGTCTTACTGTCTGGATGTTCCAATAGTTGCATAAACAAGCTCCAGTTAGTCCAGAATGCAGCAGTCAGAGTCCTTACTAGATCCAGAAGATATTACCATATCACCCCTATCTTATCCACACTGCACTGGCTTCCAATAAAATTTTGCATAAATTAAAATAGAACTTTTTGGTTTAAAAGATGTTATGTTTGGAGAAAGGAAAACACTGCATTCCAGCATAAGAACCTTTTCCCATCTGTGAAAAATGGTGGGGGTAGTAGTATCATGGTTTAGACCTGTTTTGCTGCATCTGGGCCAGGACGACTTGCCATCATTGATGGAACAATTAATTCTGAACTATACCAGAAAATTCTAAAGGACTACACAAATAAAATTTAATTGAATTCAATCACCAAATTTAACATGCAGCATTGTGAGACCAATCCAAAACAAAGTTCTTTCTCAGATATACAGCCGTGGCCAAAAGTTTTGAGAATGACACAAATATTAATTTTCACAAAGTCTACTGCTTCAGTGTTTTTAGATCTTTTTGTCAGATGTTACTAACTGTTACTGAAGTATAATCACAAGCATTTCATAAGTGTCAGTGGCTTTTATTGACAATTACATGAAGTTTATGCAAAGAGTCAATATTTGCAGTGTTGACCCTTCTTTTTCAAGACCTCTGCAATTCGCCCTGGCATGCTGTCAATCAACTTCTGGGCCATATCCTGACTGATGGCAGCCCATTCTTGCATAATCAATGCTTGGAGTTTGTCAGAGTTTGTGGGTTTTTGTTTGTCCACCCGCCTCTTGAGGATTGACCACAAATTCTCAATGGGATTAAGGTCTGGGGAGATTCCTGGCCATGGACCCAAAATGTCGATGTTTTGTTCCCCGAGCCACTTCGTTATCACTTTTGCCTTGTGGCAAGGTGCTCCATCATGCTGGAAAAGGCATTGTTCGTCACCAAACTGTTCTTGGATGGTTGGGAGAAGTTGCTCTCTGAGGATGTTTTTGTACCATTCTTTATTCATGGCTGTGTTCTTAGGCAAAATTGTGAGTGAGCCCACTCCCTTGGCTGAGAAGCAACCCCAACATGAGTGGTCTCAGGATGCTTTACTGTTGGCATGACACAGGACTGATGGTAGCGCTCACCTTTTTTTCTCCGGACAAGCTTTTTTCCAGATGCCCCAAACAATCGCAAAGGGGATTCATCATAGAAAATGACATTACCCCAGTCCTCAGCAATCCAATCCCTGTACTTTTTGCAGAATAGCAGTTTGTCCCTGATGTTTTTCCTGGAGAGAAGTGGCTTCTTTGCTGCCCTTCTTGACACCAGGCCATCCTCCAAGTCTTCACCTTACTGTGCGTGCAGACTCACTCACACCTGCCTGCTGCCATTCCTGAGCAAGCTCTGCACTGGTGGTGCCCCGATCCCACAGCTTAGGAGATGGTCTTGGCGCTTGCTGGACTTTCTTGGGCGCCCTGAAGCCTTCTTCACAATAGTTGAGCCTCTCTCTTTGAAGGTCTTGATGATCCGATAAATGGTTGATTTAGGTGCAATCTTACTAGCAGCAATATCCTTGCCTGTGAATCCCTTTTTGTGCAAAGCAATGATGGCTACACGTGTTTCCTTGCAGGTAACCATAGTTAACAGAGGAAGAACAATAATTTCAAGCACCACCCTCCTTTTAAAGCTTCCAGTCTGTTATTCTAACAGCCTTGTCCTGGTTAACACTCTCACCTGTGTTAATGAGAGAATCATTGACATGATGTCAGCTGGTCCTTTTGTGGAAGGGCTGAAATGCAGTGGACATGTTTTTTTGGGATTAAGCTCATTTTCATGGCAAAGAGGGACTTTGAAATTAATTGCAATTCATCCGATCACTCTTCATAACATTCTGGAGTATATGCAAATTGCCATCATAAAAACTGAGGCAGCAGACTTTGTAAAAATTAATATTTGTGTCATTCTCAAAACTTTTGGCCACGGCTGTACAGGCCAGTTCATCCATAAAGCACAAGTGAGTTTCATGGCACACCCGCCAAACAGAAAGTGAGTGCATATTTCAGCATGTGTGGGACATATTTTGACCAAATTTGTAGAATACTTAAGGACCTCATCCTAAGGATCTCCAAGACATTTTGTCTAAATTAACCTCTAGGTGGCACTATAATTAGCTCATAATTTTCGAACCACTCAACCTCAAATCAAGACTCTTGTTTGTTTTGATTCTCTTGAAGATGCAGAGTGTTGGTGATCTAAGTAATTTGTGATTTCTCAAACAGGATGTCAGTCACTTTGAATTTTACAAAAGCAGTTTTTTACTTCTTCAAAAGTTTTGTCACATAACCTTGCAATTTGGAAAAGAGATATGGGAGACCAACTCAAATATTTCTGAGATTTTTGATATGATGGATAGTTCGTCCATAACGCACAAACAAAATGGCAAAGTCACCAAACAGGTATGGAGGGCATATCTCAGATAGAGTGTGACAGATTTTTTCCAACTTTGTAGATGAGTAAACGACCTTGCTGTGGGTGACTCCAAGAAGTTTTGTCTAAATCCCTTCTGGGGTGTGCTATAATTTACTAATTAGTAAAACTGCTCATAAGTTTTGAACCGCTTAACTTGCAATCATGGTTGTTCTATCTCTTTATTCCTTGGAAGGTGCTGAAAGTTTGCTATGTAATTAATTTTAATCTGCCAAACAGGAAGTCAGCCATAATGAAATTGCCAAACATGAAATAAGGGAGTATCACACAATGACTTTATATGTTAACATTAACCTTGTAATAAATATTTATCAACATGAGCTGACATTAAGCAATATGATTTGACATCATTTGTAACTTGGGAGGGCTATCAAAAACAGTTAGTGTAGTGATATCTCAGCAAGAGCTTGACAGTTTGCCTTCAAATTTAGCATATCTCCTTTGGAACAAGCACTGATGGTCCAGAGGCTTCTGGTCTACCTCCACCATTAAGGGTGCACCAAAAAGTGCTTGGCCCCCTTAATTGCTTAATTAGTGAAGTGGGCATTGTAGTCCAAAGAGTCCATGTATGCAGTCCGTGATGCATTGTGGAAAATAGAGTTGAACGCCGATTCCAACAGTGAATTGACACATTGCATACAATCTGAAGATGTTCAGTGGAAGCACTAAATGGTACCCAGTTCTGACCCCTAACTTTGGCCACTGAGATCACATAATGATTGGACACAGCTGCCAGCTGGACAATGACTTGAGACCAGGTTTATTATAGTTTTTAAAAATATTGCTAGTTTTTATTTTTATTTCATTTTGTATCTCATTTTCAATTTCACTTTCGATTGTTTGTTTTAATTATGCATAAATAGTTTTGATTTTGTTTTTATCTTTGAAAATCATTACTTTTAGTTTGAATTTTGTTATAGTATCATTTTAGTTTTAATAGCATGGTAATCATACTTTAAAAAAATCCCAAATTTGGCTCTGTTTTTTTCCTTCCTATTAAATTGGGGGAAAGAAAAAAAAATCAGCTTTGTTATATCTGCAGTGTCATTACATCATTTCCCTCTGCTTATCTATCTTTCTATATGAGCACCATCCATTTGTCTATCTGTCTAATCTATCTATCTACCATTCACAAGCAGTTATGCTTTTTTTGATCAAATGATTGTTTCATTAAAACCATTTCCACAGGGCATAATAACAGTCCAAATGAATGCACACTGCAACTGATTAAAACTTATACACATCAGTTAACATGCCACTGTAGTGCACAGTGTGAATGTGATGTCCAGTGTGAACAACCTTGTTGGTGATAATAATGGGAATTATTAAAATAAAATTTAGCTAACTTGTTATATTGACTGGCTAAATTGCAATGAATTAGCTGGCTAGCTACAATATATGGAGTGTCATTAGCTAGGTTACACCACATTATCCTACCTCCTGAGTACTTTTTTAAATTTTTTTTACTGTCCCTCTCTGACCAGCAGTGAAAAATAGTCTGCTGGGCAGCACTTCTCTTCATCTTCAAAGCTACCTGTGATCTCCCAGTCAAATGGCACAAGTGTTGTGTTGCGAGGCAGTGTGTCGGGCAATTCCAACTTGTGCAATAGAGGGGGGCTCTTAGAATTTTTCTGATTTATTGCTACAAACTAACAATCGATTTGGAACACCAATAATGTTACAAAATAAATGACTTCTATTTCAGTTATATTTCAGTTGATAATGGTATAAACGGGGGGGGGGGTGTAATCATCAGTTCTGATTATTGGGGGGCTTGAGACCTGCTATTACTCTTGTGTACCTTTTTTTTTAACTTTTTTTTAACATTCACACTGCAAGTAAACGAGACTTGTGGATTATGCTGAGTGTGTGGATGCTATTTAGTCAACTGGTGTTGTCATCTGTTGTGGGAGAATTTAAAATTCTACTGCCATCTCTTATCATGATTTCTTATGGTTTAAGACATAGTCAAATGCATTTACACTAGCATTTGAATGTCACTGAAAGTCAATGAGGTTCATTAAGGGAGTGAAATTTTCTCTAAATCCTTTCTAATTTTGTTTGAGAATATCAGAATGAATGCTTCTCTCGGTGCTTTCTGAGCCTAATTTCTGGGGACATTTAATAATTGATATAATATCCCCTCATGAACTCGTAGCAGGGTCAAGGCTGTGGCCCACCTCAACATGTCACCCTGCAGCCCCAGCGGGCATGTTTACAGTCTGCAAAGCTCTCTCTCTCAGACATTCCCTCTGCCAGCTTATTAATAGCCAATGAGAAAGCAAAGTGCAGCACAGGAGAAAGGTTGAATTTGTATCATATCCATGTTGGAAAAAAACATTCTAATAATGAGTCACTTTCTTTGAAATTCTTCAAGATAAAGTCTGAATATATTTATTTTGTATTATGTGTTAAGAGAAATGTTATTTTTACAGTGTATGATAGTTTAAACAGGATTTTATAGGGATATTCATGTTAGTTATTCCTGTTTACACTCTGACTCTGTGCTGTCTTTGTGCAGTGGTTCATTAAGTTAAAAAACATCAAACACGTTCTTCCTGCACTGTTATGTTGGTGTTGAGAGTGCCTCAAATACAGTGGGTATAGAAAAGAATCTCCCCTTTAAAATAATCACATTTTGTTGCTTTTCAACCTGAAATGAAGATGGACACAGTTTTTGTTTTATCCAGTTGTATTTACTCAGTGTAACTTATAACATCCAAGTGAAAGATATAACACCAACATGTCAGAAAAAAATAAATAAATAAAAAAAACAGAAATCACTGAGTTGGAGAAAGGATCACCCCCCTCCTAAAAATGACTTGTAAACTCAATAAGGTGTAGCTAATCACCTTCTCAGTGGCACACAATGCCATTTGACTTTCAACTGTGATCAGCTGTGGTCATTTTGATTAGCATGAAAAAAGCTTTCCTGGAGCATTTTGTAGTGCAACTGATGCAAACAATCAACTATGGGTAGCAAGGCACTGTCAAAAGATCTCCGGGATAAAGTTGTGAACAGGCACAAGTCAGGAGATGGATACAAAAAAATTTAAAAGTCTTTATCAATGCCTAGAAGCACAGTGAAGTCTATTATTAAGAAGTGGAAGGTATTTTGTTACAACACAGACCCTCCCAGACGTCACTCCAATCTGGATGAGAGACCCAGGAGGAAACTGGTCAGAGAGGCTACCAAGAGGCCAAATGCTGAAGCAGTTGCAGGAATTTATGACAAAGAGTGGTCATTGTGTGCATGTGACAATAATATCACAAATTCTCTACAAATATGGCTTGTATGGGAGGGTTGCAAGAAAAAAGGCACCCACGACTGAGCGTTGCCAAAACGCACCTTGAAGATTCTGAGGCCACATGGAAACAGGTGTTATGGTCAGATGAATTATTTGGCCTCAACGCCAAAGATATGTCTGGCGGAAATCCAATACAGATCACCATCCAAATAACACCATTCCTACAGTAAAGCATGGAGGTGGTAATATCCTGTTATGGGGGTGTTTCTCTGCAGCAGGGACTGGAGCACTTGTCAGGATAGAAGGAAAATGGATGGGGCAAAATACCGTCCAATTCTTGAGGAAAATTTGCTGCCCTCTGCCAGTAAGTTGTCAATGGGAAAAAGATTTACCTTCCAACATGACAATGACCCAAAGCACACAGCAAAACTGACCACACAGTGGTTGAAGGACAAAAAGGTGAATGTCCTTGCATGGCCTAGTCAGAGCCCAGACTTAAACCCCATTGAAAATCTGTGGAATGACTTGAAGACTGCAGTCCACAAACGGTCACCATCAAATTTAACTGAACTTGAGCAGTTCTGCAAAGAAGGGTCAGCAAATATTGCAAAGTCTAGGTGTGCAAAGTTAGTAGAGACATATCTCAACAGACTAAAGGCTGTAATTAAAAAATTAAGGGAAATTAAAGCAAGGCTGTGATCCTTTTTTCCAACTCAGTAAATCTGTTTATTTATTTATTTTTTCTGACATGTTGGTGTTATATCTTTCACTTGCACTGAGTAAATACAGCTGGATAAAACTGTGTCCATCTTCATTTCAGGCTGAAAAGCAACAAAATGTGATTATTTTAAAGGGGGGTGATTCTTTTCTATACCCACTGAACATGAAGCTGGTAGTTTCAATGAAGAAATCTATAATGCTGCTGGCAGGCAGGCAGAGCTTTTTATTTATTTGTCCTACTCGTCTGACTCCCAGTGAGATTAATCATCTGTGAAAATGTGAAAACGGGTGCTGCCCCTTTTACATATGCATGCACATATACACATGTATATATATATATATATATATATATATATATATATATATATATATATATATATATATATATCCCCATTCATCACTGCGAGAGTTGAGGGTCTCCCTCTCCCCTATTGCCTTTTGGATTATCATGCATACTCCAATTATGGTGGATCAATATACTTCTGTCTGTGAAGGGTAGGACAAGGGAAATAAGACAGACTTTGGGTATGGCTGTGACTATAAAGCAATGGATTAACACTGATATGCATCTCTTCATTTACATCAGGAATGGTCCCTGTTCACGCCTCTCAGTCTACACGTAGAGGACGCGTACACACGTACTCACACACACACAGGGCCTAATTGAAAGGTGACTTTTGGAGAGATTGCTTCTTTACATGATTGGTAAGGTGAGGGCAAGTCTTTTCATATACTGCAGGAATTAGGTTTGACCACAGCTTTTCTTAGCTATATTCACAGGGTCTTAACTACCCTCGAACTCAAATATGCTTAATGGGATATATGTTGCTATGTCAAGTCAAGGCCTTAATTCAAACATAAGCAGACTCAACAATGTACGAGCATGAAACATAGATTGAGAGAGAAGAGAAGTGAAAAAGAAAGAATATGCAAGAAGAGGCTGGATCCCTGAGTAAAGTGTGAAGCTCTCTAGTGCCTGGCTCAAGGTCATGGGGTTCTGTAACGCTCAACTCACTCCCTTCTACCTTCCTCTCCTTTTCTTCCATCCTTTCATCCCAACACTATTCCTCCCCACAGAGCCCCTGAAAACAGAGCAGCACCTGGTTCCCTCCCCGTCTGCACATCCATGTCCCCCAGATGTATATACTACATCTGTACTACCAGTATCACACACACACTGTGCACACACACACACACACACTGCTCTTAAAGCAGCTCCTGAGGCATATAAGAAGCATTGAAATATTTCTAACAAGACAGGGTTGAAACATTTATACCATTTATACCACACCATATTATTCACTAGTGTACATAATATAATTGAACTTTCACTTGTGATTACTTTTAATAATATACATTGTCACAATGCACTAGGGATATAACTCAGTGCTGTTATCTGTATCTGTTTAGTGCTCAAAATATTCATATATCTATTTTTGTATTTGGATTCCCAAGTTATTTAAGCTACAGTTAACAACAATAACCATCTAATAATATTTTATCAGATTTATTTTACTTAAAGTTTTTGTGTTTGTTACATTCCAGAAAGACCAGAAACATTTGCTGGACATGCTATCAAAATCTACTATAATGCTGGCACACACTTCTGATTCAGCAGCATACATGCAAAGCCAAAGCTAATGCTAAGGCTCGCCAACGGGTATGGCGTGCCAAAATGTCAAAAGTTGAATGTTCTTTTCTTTTCTCTTTTCTGAATGTACTTTTTTTTTAAACATTTGAGGCCATTCTGATACATTTTGATAGCAACTTATCTCAAATAAAAGTTTCAAGTGGCGCACTGAGAATATGAAGATGAAGTGCAAGAAACAACATGGTGGCTCTCTGCTGATAGTTTTGATGATATTATGTATTGTAGATGATGAGATATTCAAAGTCTTTGCAATGTTTATGTTGAGGAACGTTATTCTGAAATAGTTCCACAATTTGTAGATGCAGTTTTTTGCAGATTGGTGAATCTCTGCCCATCTTTACTTCTGAGAGACTCTGCCTCTCTAAGATACTCTTTTTATACCCAATCATTTTACTGACCTGTTGCCAATTAACCTAATTAGTTGCAAAATGTTCCTCCAGCTGTTTCTTTTTGTTGCCCCCGTCCCAGCTTTTCTGAGACGAGTTACGGCCATCAAATTAAAAATTACCTTATTTATTTTTTTAAATGGTACATTTCCTCAGTTTAAACATTTGATATGTTTTCTATGTTCTATTGTGAATAAAATATGGGTTTATGATATTGGCAAATCATTGCATTCTGTTTTTATTTACATTTTACATAGTGTCCCTACTTTTTTGGAATTGGGGTTGTAGAATGGTATAAATGCAAGGAACTTATAATGAGTAAAGGAAGAGAACTAAGAGGAACAGACCATGGACTTAACGACCAGTTTCCATGGGAAATTATTATCAGGAGGAAGAAACTACTAAACATAAGAAGAGAAATAATAAAAGAAGGAAGCAGAGCAGTTTTATCAGTAGACAAACTTTTCATAGATGGACAGCTTTACCAAGATAAAATACCCCCTTGATCTGTCCCATTTTAAACCTCACTAATACCACTGATCCACTGTCCATTGCAACCCTTCTGCCCCATTATCCCGACCTCAATACAGGCACACACCCAACACACACTGTCCCTAAAACAAGACAGAACAAAACACCTTGGGTATAAGCATGACTGCCTTACATTAATTCACCGCACTGATGTCTCACTCCAAAGCCAATGTTTAAAATAAATAAATAAATAAATAAATAAAACACACCACCACCTTTTATCCTCTGTTGTTTACTGTTGTTCATGCCCGTGTTTTATGTTTCATATATACACCACCATGCTTACATACAAAACAACTCAATACAATAACAGCAACAAGTAACCTAGTGTCTTCACAGCAACACTCACATAGACCTATTAGCATACAGTCGCACACTCATACATCAACATACAACAATAGTACACCACTGATAAACACAACAAGAGATCTCCCAAAAACATGACATCAATAAAATTCCTGATTTGGAACATCTGTGATATTGGCTCTCAGGCAAAAAATACCAAAGTACTACAACTCAATGATACTATGTACAGTGGGTATAGAAAAAAATCACCCCCCTTTAAAATAAACATATTTTGTTGCTTTCAACCTGAAATGAAGACGGACAAAGTTTTTGTTTTATCCAGCTGTATTTACTCAGTGTAACTTATAACATCCAAGTGAAAGATATAACACCAACATGTCAGAAAAATAAATAAATAAATAGATAAATAGATAAATAAATAAACAGAATCACTGAGTTGGAAAAAGGATCACCCCTTGCTTTAATTTGCCTTACTTTTTTAATTATAGCCTTTAGTCTGTTGGGATATGTCTCTACTAACTTTGCACATCTAGACTTTGCAATATGTGCCCACTTTTCTTTGCAGAACTGCTCAAGTTCAGTTAAATTCGATGGTGACCGTTTGTGGACTTCAGTCTTCAAGTCATTCCACAGATTTTCAATGGGGTTTAAGTCTGGGCTCTGACTAGGCCATGCAAAGACATTCACCTTTTTGTCCTTCAACCACTGTGTGGTCAGTTTTGCTGTGTGCTTTGGGTCATTGTCATGTTTGAAGGTAAACCTTCTTCCCATTGACAACTTTCTGACAGCAGATTTTCCTCAAGAATTTTACGGTTTTTTGCCCCATCCATTTTCCTTCTATCCTGATAAGTGCTCCAGTTCCTGCTGCAGAGAAACACCCCCATAACAGGATATTACCACCTCCATGCTTTACTGTAGGAATGGTGTTACTTGGATGGTGAGCTGTATTGGATTTCCACCAGACATATCGTTTGGTGTTGAGGCCAAATAATTCAATTTTTGTCTCATCTGACCATAATACCTTTTTCCATGTGGCCTCAGAATCTTCAAGGTGCGTTCATGTGGCCTTTCTTGAGGAGCGTCTTTTTTCTTGCAACCCTCCCATACAAGCCACATTTGTAGAGAATTTGTGATATTGTTGTCACATGCACATGACCACTCTTTGTCATAAATTCCTGCAACTGCTTCAGAGTTGCTGTAGGCCTCTTGGTAGCTTCTCTGACCAGTTTCCTCCTGGCTCTTTCATCCAGTTTGGAGTGACATCCTGATCCAGGAAGGGTCTGTGCTGTACCAAATACCTTCCACTTCTTAATAATAGACTTCACTGTGCTTCTAGGCATTGATAAAGCCATTGAAATTTTTATCCTGGAGATCTTTTGACAGTGCCTTGCCACCCATAGTTGATTGTTTGCTTCAGTTGCACTACAAAATGCTCCTGGAAAGCTCTTTTCATGCTGAGCTAATCAAAATGACCACAGCTGATCACAACTGAAAGTCAAATGGCTTTGTGTGCCATTGAGAAGGTGATTAGCTACACCTTACTGAGTTTACAAGTCATTTTTAGGATGATTGTTTTTTTTATTATTTATTTATTTATTTTCTAACATGTTGGTGTTATATCTTTCACTTGGATGTTATAAGTTGCACTGAGTAAATACAGCGGGATAAAACAAAAACTGTGTCCGTCTTCATTTCAGGCTGAAAAGCAACAAAATATGATTATGTTAAAGGGAGGTGATTCTTTTCTATACCCACTGTACAACCCCAATTCTGAAAAAGTTGGGACAGTATGGAAAATGCTAATAAAAACAAAGAGTGATTTGTAAATGTACTTTGACTTGTACTTAAACAAAAAATGTATAAAGACAAAGTATTTAATATTTTACCTAATCAACTGCATAGTTTTTTGAAGACAAACGTTTATTTTGAAATTGATGCATGCAACACATTCCAAAGAAGTTGGGACAGGGGCAATTTAGGACTAATAGTGATGTGACAAGTTGAAATAAGAAGGTGATGTGAAACAGGTGAGGCAATCGTCTAATCATAGTATATAAGAAGCCTCGAAAAAAGGCCTAGCCCTTCAGGAGCAAGGATGAGTCGAGGCTCGCCAATCTGCCAACAGATGCGTCAGCAAATAATCCAACACTTTGAGAACAACATTCCCCAAAGACAAATCAGTAGGACTTTCTGCATTTCACCTTCTAAAGAGCACAATATAATTAAAAGTTTCAAGAAATCTGGTCAAATCTTGGTGCGTAAAGGGCAAGGCTGAAAACCACTCCTGAATGCGCGTGATCTCCAATCCCTCAGATGGCACTGTCTTTAAAACCGTCCTGAGTCTGTAATGGATATCTTGAAATGGGCTCGGGAATACTTTGGTAAACCTTTGTCAGTTTTCACCATTCGCCGCTGCATCCACAGATGCAAGTTAAGGCTTTACTATGCCATACATCAACACTGTCGATTTCTCTGCACTCGTTCTCATCTGAGATGGACAGTGGAATCGTGTTTTGTAGTCTGAGGAGTCAACATTTTAAATAGTTTTTGGACAAAACAGCCATCGTGTTCTCCAGGCCAAAGAGGAAAAGGACCATACAAGCTGTTATCAGCGTCAGGTCCAAAAGCCAGCATCTATCATGGTATGGGGGTGTTTCAGTGCCCATGGCATGGGTAACTTGCACATCTGTGAGGGCACCATTAATGTAGAAAGATATGTACACATTTTGGAGCAACATATGCTGCCATCCAGAGCAGGACAACGCCAAACCATATTCAGCCCGGATTACAAGCGCATGCTTGCGTAAGCAGAAAGTGCGGGTGCTAGCATGGCCTGCCTGCAGTCCTGACCTGTCTCTGATTGAGAATGTGTGGTGCATTATGAAGTCCCAACTTTTTCGGAATTGGGGTTGTATATCAATCACACAAATTCACTCTATTACAATCAGTGATCATGCTCCTGTATCTCTCTACCTGGAACATAAATCACCTTCAGAAGTCAGTTTTTAGATGGTGCTTTAACACATCACTGGTCAAAGATCTGGAATTTTATAGCTTTATCAAACGAGAATGGGCGTCTTTCATCAAAATAAATGATTCACCAGAAACCCCACCAACTCTACTATGGGAACCCGGGAAAACTGTTCTCAGAGGAAAAATAATATCCTATGCATCATATAAGAAAAAGAAAAATATTGAAAACCCCAATTATCAAGGAAAGACCATACAAACCCCAGAGGGAATTAATAATGCATTTAATAATTCTTTCAAGACCTATACTCATCACTTGCAGATCGGGGCACAGAAAACATCAATAATTTCCTAAATAATATCAAACTACCAAAATTAACTGAAGAACAAGCAATTTCCATAGATAAACCAATAGAACCAGAAGAGATCTATAACACCTTATCAACATGCTTAATTGTAAAGCACCAGATCCTGACAGTTTTCCGGCTGAATTCTATAAATAGTTCTGGACTATTCTGGTACTACTGTTGAAGAGATTAGTATCCAACCTCAGAATCTAGAGATATAATCTAGATATCTATCCAGCCATAGGCACAGATTTGGTTTGAACATTGGGGGCTGAAGTGTGAATGGGTATGCTTCCCGATATTTTTAATAAAAAAAAAAAAAAAAAAAAATATATATATATATATATATATATATATATATATATATATATATATATATATATATATATATAATCAGCTTTGTTATATCTGCAGTGTAGTTACATAATTATCCTCTTCATATCTATCTTTCTATTGATCTACCCATCCATCCATCCATCTATCTGTCTAATCTATGTATCTATCATCCACAAACATTTATGATCAAATGATTGTTTCATTAAAACAAATACACAGGGCATAATAACAGTCCAAGTGAATGGACACAGTAACTGATTAAAACTTACACATCATTCAGTGTGAACAACCTTGTTGTTGATAATAATGGGAACTATTAAAATAAAATTTAGCTACTCTAATATAAGACAGGGCAGTCTAGTTTAGTTATGGCTAAATTGCAATGAATTAGCTAGCTAGCTACAATAAATGTGGAGTGTCGTTAACTAGATTACACCATATTATCATACCCACTTCTGAGTACATGTTTTATATTTTTAATTGTCTCTCTCTGACCAGCAATGCAAAATAGTCTGCTGGGCAGCGCTTCTTTTCCTCTTCAAAGCTACCTGTGCTCTCCCAGTCAAACGGCACTAATCAAACATCATGTTGTGGGGCAATAGTTGGTCGATACCAACTTCCGCAACAGAGGGGGCTTTTAGTATTTTTATCTGATTTATTATGACAAACTCACAATTGATTCAGAACACCAATAATGTTACAAAATAAATTACTTCTACATTTGTTTTAGTTGATTATGGTATAAATATTGGGGAGGGGGGGTGTTGTAATTGCAAGTTCTGATTATTGGCAAGCTAATGCTAAACAGAGAATGCTAAACTGCTAGAAAGACTGTGAATTTTACAGTACTACAAACTCTTTACAAGCCTTTAAGTTCTTGACAGTATTAAACATTAAACAACTTATAAAATAAAACACTTCATGAACTTACAGGCTATGCCCCCAAGTGTGTGAATGAAGGAGATAACAGCTGAAATGGCAGCAACAACAAGTACTCAAAATAAACTCGTGTCAGCATACTTCCAACTTCCTTCAGAGGTCAAAGGTTGTACAGTGTTTCCATGGAAACAGGATACACAATTAGTCGGTAGTACTTTTACTTTTAGTATTTTTAAGTGCAAAATAAAGGTCTCTGCGAGCAGGAAGCGCAACACTCCTTGCCTGACATTGGAACAATGTCACATATTAAAGTCACTAACACGTACAACTAATTAAAGTATCATGTGAGAGGAGCTGAATAATGTCTTTCATAGGTCTTAAGTACAACCCCCATTTGCCTTCACATCAACATTCCTCACCCTTGCATGACTTCTAGAGTAAGTTTTTACAATGACACCCATGGGCCACTGGTTTCTCTTGGTTTGATTGTCCTTGAGGAGGACAATGTCCACCTCCTGTATTTTTGGTCTCTGTATATGCTACTATTGGTAGATCTGCAGCCTTTTACATCGTTGCAAGTGTTGGAAAGGCTCTGGACCAGTCTCCACTGATGTCGATGGAGGTTTTCCTCTTTGAACTCTCCAGCTGGTGTCAAAGTAGCCCCCAATGTCTGGGTGAGTAATGTGGCTGGAGTTAGGACAAGTTGAGAGTCAGGATTGCAGTATACTGGAACTAATGGACTGGCGTTGACAATAGCCATCACTTCAGCCATGACAGTGGACAAAACTTCATGTGTTAGGCACCCAGGCTCAATGGGAGTGAGCATAGAATCAAGAATTTCCAGAGTGACCCCAATCATTTGTTCCCAACACCTGGCATGTGGGACCAGTGGGGCAGATTGAAAACCCAGGAGCACCCCTCATCTCTGAGGAAGTCTTTCATTTGTCAATCGCCACTGTTGTAAACATGGAGACCAAGCTCCTTGTACGCACCCACGAAGTTAGTTCCACAAACAGACCTTAAATGTTCCACTGGGCCGCTTATGGCAAAGAACTGCCAGAGTGCATTGATGAAAGTGGAGGTATCCAGTGATTCTATTAGTTCAAGATGGATGATTCATGAACTCATACAAGTAAAGAGTACTGCACACCACTTACTGTTTGAGAAGCCTCCTCTATTGTGGTGAGAAGTGACCATCCATGGTTCAAACACATCCACTCCCACATGGGAGAAGGTGTTCTGCAGGTAAGTCTGCCATCCGCTGAATTTCAGTTCACCCTCAGGGTTTATGGCAGGTAACACAGTTGTGAATATGACTGCTGATTTGCCTTTTCCCACCAATGATCAACAGGCCGGCTGATCTTAAGGCCCCTTCTGTGAAGTGGCGACCTTGGTGTTGGACACGCTCATGGTAATACTGTATGAGTAGGTTAATTACAATGTTGTCCTGGGATCATGCCTCTTAACCATGTGCAAGTTGGTAAAGTTACTGGAAGTGATCGTGATGTGTGATTGATTGGGTTTTGGTCAGATGAGACGTAGCTCCATTGCTCTGGCTGAGTCCACCACCTAATCCTTTGCAGACAATTACTCACATACACATAGAATCTTCATGACTCATTGTATATGTAGCCCAGGACAACCTTACTGTCTGAGAAGAAACATATAGAGTTGAACTGGACATCCATCTCATCTCTTATTATCACCGTGACCACTACGGCCAAGACTGCAGCACACAATTTGAGCCTGGGGATGGTTAACTCAGGTCAAGAAGTGAGCTTGGCCTTTCCCAGTACAAATCCCAGCTCTAAGGCCAGCTTTGGTACTGGTGGTCCTGAGATATACCATGGCAGCAATGGACACTGTGGAGGCATTACACAACACACAGAGCTGTCTGTCTTGAACCTCAGTGGGGGAAACTGAGATATATCATCTTGGGATCGTGACGTGTTCAAGCTTTTTTAGGGAGCTCTTCCATTCACTACATTCCTTGAGTTTCTGAGAGGGAAGTGGCTCATCCCACTCAACGGTCTCTTGTATCAGCTCCCTCAGCAATGCACTACCCTGGATGTTGACTGGAGCGGTGAACACAAGTGGGTCCAAGAGACTGTTCACTGTCGATAACTTGTGCTATCTTGTATAATCTTAAATTGGATGCAGCAAGCAGCTCTTGGGTTTCTTTGAGGAGAGTTATCACAGCAGCTTCAGAGGGAAGGGACTTAAGACCATTGTCCATGTAAAAGTTTCTCTCAATGAAACATCTGGCATCCAGGCTGTGGCCACTTCCAACTTCACAGGCTACCTTTCTCAGTCCGAAAATAGCCACAGCAGGTGCTGGGCTATTTCCGAAAACATGCACACTCATTCTGTACTCAGTAGTGCAGTTGTCTGGATTGTGTCAGCTCCCTCAATAATGCTCTACCCTGGATGTTGACTGAAGCAGCAAACACAAGCGGGTCAAAGAGACTGTTCACTGTCAATAAGACTCTCCTTCAAGTGTATGGCTTCTCAGACTCAGACACCTGGAAGGTGAACGCATCCTCAGTGACATCCAAGCTCATGCTGAAGCTCCTTTGTGTGAGTGGGAAGTCCACACTGAGATCTAGCGCTTTCAAATCACCTGCGCGATCTTCCACAGGGAAAGCCGCCATCACCCTTTTTAAAGCTATCTTGTGTAGTCTTAAATTGGATGCAGCAAGCAGCTCATGGGTCTCTTTGAGGAGAGTTATCACAGCAACTTCAGAGGGAAGGGACTTAAGACCACCGTCCATTTAAAATTTTCTCTCAGTGAAACATCTGGCGTCCAGGCTGTGGCCACTTCCAACTTCGCAGGCTGTCTTTCTCAGTCCAAAAATAGCCACAGCAGGTGATGGGCTATTTCTGAAAACATGCACACACATTCTGTACTCAGTAATGCAGTTGTCTGGATTGTTATTGTGCTACTACAGAAAGCGAAGGAAATTGCAGCGATCTTCGTGTACCAAAAACATTGAAACATCTGCTGGATATCAGCAGTCACTACCACAGCATCTGTTCTGAATTGTATTAAAACCACTAAGAGACTATTGTTCATGTTTGGAACTGTGAGTAGTATGTCATTAAGGCAGACCCCCTGGTATCTTGCACTAAAATGAAATACCACCCTTATACGTTCCTGTTTCTGCAGGTGGTACACCCCAAAGAATGGCAAGTACCAGCATTCTTGATCTTGTGACAATGGTGGAGCTGGTTCTGTGTGGCCTTTGTTCAAAATCTCCTGCATGAAGTCCATGAAATGCTCCTTCATGACTGGTCACTTCTTAAGTGTGCAACAGAGTGATATGAGGTGAGTGACAGCTTACTCCCTGTTGTTTGGCTGGCGATGCTGTGGTGTGCAGAAAGGAATGCTGGCTTATGAGCACCCCTAGACAGACCTCACCCATGATGACCCATCCTAATGTCAGTCTCTGGGCAAAGGGAGCATTGGCTAGCCCATTGTGCTGTTCGTACACCTTGTGTACTTGGATAATATCTCATGCCAGCATTAATAAGACCTGTGCCTTGGAGTCAAGAGGAAGAATTTTGGCAGTAACACACGAGATGCGTGTGGACTTAGGCAACCTCTGCAGTTGGGATCTCAGCCCAATTATCAGGCAGCATGGAAGGGGAGAAGTAGGATTGACCACCTGTCTTTTGACTCTACAACAAAGTTATTTGCCGTTTGGTCTGTTGTTTCTGACACCCCTGCACATGTCTTGAGAGTGTGGAGCAACATTATTCATGGAGATATTGAACATGACCTAGCCAGTGATCTGTTACTCTGATCATCCATAATTGCATACAGTGCCCTCCACTAATATTGGCACCCTTGGTAAATATAAGCAAAAAAGGCTTTAACCTTTCGATCTTTGGTTAAAAAATTCACAAAAAGCTCTCGTTGATATCAAATAATTGCAAACAAAACATAGGTTTATCGAAAAAAAAATCTTTGTTAAATATAGGTGTGCAACAATTATTGGCAGCCTTTTAGTCAATACTTTGTGCTACCTCCTTTTGCCAAGATAACAGCTCTGAGTCTTCTCCTATAATGCCTGCTGATCCTTCAAATTCTGAGGTCCATGCTGGTGTTGTCGGAAAATTTTGACCTCAGAGCCTCCCTCCGAGCTCCGACATCTAGGGTGGAGTTGAAGTCCATTGAGCTCAAAGAGAACAACACTCACAATACAAAACACATTTATATTTTATTGTAAGCAAGTGCATATCAGCATCCACTGCATCCTCAGTGTCCTCTGTGTTCTCAAAAACTCCCCAGAAAATCCCCTCCATTTATCCTTGGGCACTGTGAAGCGCCCCCTTTCCTAATTTGTATGCCCCGGCGAATTCCCCTTATTTTCCACTATGGCCCTTCTGGCCCCTCCTATTCTAATTTGCATCCTTCACCGAATTCCACTTATTTTCCACTTTTCTGGGAAACTCCTCTTTATGCGTCATTCTTGATTCATATCCTGTTCTCAGAATTTCCCCTTATTTCCCAGTTTTACTCATTTCCCCTTATTTTCGGCCTTTGGCGTCATCTGTTATTAAAAAAACTGTCTGTATTTAAACTAACCTTCCTAGTTTTTGGCACAATCCGCAGTGGATTGCCGTGCTACCAGTCGCCTTGCCGTTATTTTCTTTTCAAGATGCCTAAAATGTGTAAGTTTCATTTTACTCTTCTCATTTTATTATTTTTACTCTACGTACTTATTTTTGTTATGCTTCCTACTCCTATAATATACTTAATGCTGTTTTTGTGAGACTTAGTAATGCCTTGGATATATTCTGTAAGCTGTTTTTTAGCTAGCTGTTAGTGTAATACATTCCTTAAGCATGACTGCCACCGTCTCTGTTATTGTTTCCTCTGGGACATCTGAGCTTGCTCTCTATCATCGCTATCAGTTGACTCACTTGGCCACTGGGGTCTCTGAGTAGCTGGAGCAGCTCTACAGCACACCTGTACCTAAGGATCCTCTGTTTCCGGTCCAAATTTCTCAAAGGGTCAGAATGGAGTCCGTATCTACACAGACACCTATGTCATTTACCAATTCTTGTTCTACTCAAACCCTGATGTTTCTGGTGATGACCACATCTCAGTCTACTCAGACTGACTATTGCCCTCATGTGGATGGCTGTCCATGGGACTCTAAAGCTCCCCTGTCTCCCAGTGTTTTTCAGGATATGGATGAGTCAACTCTGTCTAATTCTGCCTCCCCCATGGATTATTCCCCAATGAGTCCGGTTGTCCCTCCTGTCATTATTCCTCTGTCTCCGCCTTCCACCTCAGCTGTATTACCCTTTTTCTTGAATAAAACATGTTTGTTTTCCCCACACTTGCCTCTTGGTATTTATTTTGCATCATAATACTGTAAGTTGCATTATAATCCTAACCTCCTACTGCTTCATTTGCTACATTGTGCCTTAATGCTAAGTTTTTGTGCATAATACTGCTGGCAGATTTTTAACTATGTGCAAAATACGAACTCCCCTCTGAGACTTATGAGTCTCACCGTTATAGGGTCCTGTCAGGTTTTATGTCATAATACCATAATAATACTCTATAAACCGCTCTCTATTGCTCCACAGTAATAAGAGTGTAACCCTGTCGTAGGTCAGGAGCACAATTTCGCCAAATAAACCCAATGCTTATTTTGTCGATTAATCCCATTGGTGCTCACCCATGGCTCGCCTACGACAGGTACACTGTAAAATCAAAGGGTACATCATTGGACAAACATCAAATGAATACAAACACAAATACCACAACCAGTGCAAACAAAACAGAGATAAAAAGAAATAGAAATTCTTCCCCAAAAAGGGACAGCAGCAAAAAATAATCAACAACACTCCGCAAAGCAACAATTAAGCAAAAATGAATCAACAAATGATCATACATTAAGCAAAAATGAATCAACAAATGATCATACATTAAGCAAAAATGAATCAACAAATGATCATACATCACAATCAACATCACTCCCCCACACAATTAGACCCGCAACGTTTGCTCACATGTGGTGAACCAGGGGTGGGTGAAAAACCCTCGCCGCCAATTGTGAGGGAAAAGTTCCACCCTGCTCGCACATGGCACGACAGTGTGCCTTGTAGCCACCAGGGGCACCACATGAACACACACAAACAATATTTTGTACTGCACTGAACTAGCGCCACCACCAATAGTGACCATGAAACAGTCTACAGATCCACCTAGGCAACGGCAGTCGAAGGCTGCGTCGGTTCCGCAGCTGTGCCCAAATGTCCAACAGGGCACAGAAACTGGTTGGGGGTGGAGTCTCCACCATAACCTCCTAGTCTGTGTCACACCATTCATGAAAGAACAGGGGCGGCTTGGAGACCGCCTCAAACCACTCGAGTTTCACAGGTGTCAGTGCTGTCCATATCGGGTACTCACAAAAGAGAACAGTGCATAGCTGGACGGTAGTCTGCTGCAAGACATGTTGGGAGAGCAGGAAACCATGATGAGTACATGTCCCATATGCCTGAGCCACGGTAATAGATCGACGAAGTTCATACTAATGTATTCTGAGAAGCAATCCTTGATCCAGAGGAAAATCTGTGCTCCACGATGCATTCACCCAAAGCCCATCAAAGTGGGCCATGTTGGCATGTGCCATGATGAGGGCCAAAGGGCGTGTGTCTCCTAGCAGCGTGGTCCACGTAGGGTCCTCCCATGGTGCTGGGTAGGGGAGCCAAACCCGTGTACCGGGGTCTGGCTGACCAGGCAGACTCCACAGGCAATTGGACATGTCGGCCTCCATGCATAGGCGGGAACAGGCTCTACAGAGCAGGCGTCTGGAGGCGTCATCAGCTGTATAAGATTAGATGCCATCAGTCCCAGGATGAAGCGAGATACAGATAGGGAGGCGTCCACGCTACCGTGCACTTGGAGGACTGGCCATGGACCTGCACACAACATAAAGATGCACAACAACAGCACAGAACAGAGAGACGCATACAACAGAAAAAACAACAACATGGACACATATACAGTCTGATGAGAGCTTCGATGCAGAGTGTAGGAAAGCTAAAAGTTTATGCTTTCTTCGCTCTTGTCCTCAGCCTCTTCCAACAGAGGGTACAATTCTGGGCAATCAGTGTCCAGATCAGTGTCCAGTGCATGCAATTGCATATATTGTCCAAACAGGGAGTGAACAGTCTTGTCTATAAGTGCTCGAAGAAGCGGGATGCCGCAGCAGGCGACAAAAGCCACACAGGCCAATACTATGATGATAATCATTCCTATACGCATCAGGCCTGCCAACCAGTCTCCGGAGAACAGCCACTTGAACCATGCGGGTTCGGGGCCGGCATTGTTGCCGACCATCTGATCACGGGCTTTCTTCATACGAGTCAGTAATGACTGCAGGGGCCCCGCTGGGCCTGTGTGGAGTGCTTTGATTTCCGCTAATTGGGCTGAACATGGTTGGGAGACTGTTGTCTCTACGACTGTCTCGTATTTTCCCATGTCTCCGTTGTACTGTACCACAGCATACCCTGCCTTACACCCTTCCAGCGTGCGATAGCAGGAACCATCTACAAAGAACACATGTTGTGCTTCTGGTAGAGGGTTTGCCATTAAGTCTGAACGTGCTTTTAGGAATTTCTCAGACTCTTTTGTACAACAGTGTGGAGTTCCATCAATGGGGAGAACCATTCTCTCGGCTGGGTTGACTGTGCTACACCGTTCAATTGTTAATTCTGGAGCTGAGAGAATAACATCATAGCCTGTACGCCGTGCATTGGTTATTACAAACGCCTGACTAGTTAGTAGAGCGTGTAACGCGTGTGACGTATACAAGGTTACTGGGTGCCCCACTGTGATGGAGGACACCTTTTGGTATGCAAATGCTTCAGCTGAAATTGCTCGGTAACATGGGTGCATGCCCTTCACAACGTTATCGAGTGCGGTACTAAAGTATGCAATTGGCTGTTTTCCCACCCCTTGTTGTTCTTGCATTAGTACGGCTGACGCGAACCCCTTCCTCTCAGACACATAAAGATGGAAAGACTTGCTGTAATCTGTGCTAGCCAGCACTGGGGCTGATGCAAGTGCGCTTTTTAGTAGCTCAAAAGTTGCCTGCCCGTCGGGGGTCCAGGTCAGCGGGGCGCTTGGCTTTGCTTGGTCTGCGGCTTTTATCATATCTCTGAGTGGCTGTGCTTTGAGCGCGAAGTCGCATATCCACAGTCTACTAAACCCTGCCATGCCCAGGAATGACAACATTTGTCTGACAGTCTGAGGTTGAGGTGCTTTTGTGATAGCTTCCACGTGCGCGGGTGATATCGCTCAAGTCGTCCCTTCTAGTACCCTTCCCAAATATTCTACCTTCTGTTGGCAGAATTGCAATTTTTCCTTGCTTACTTTGTGCCCATTGTTCGCCAATGTTCTCAGCACCGTCAATGAGTCAGAGAGGCATTGCTCTTTTGTTTGGCTGCAAATCAATAGGTCATCGACGTACTGCAGCAATCGGCTTTCGATTTGGAGACTACCCAAGTCTCGAGCTAATACCTGGTTAAATATTGACAGCCTCTCACAGTATCCTTGAGGCAACCTCGTGTAGGTATACTGGTTGCCCCTGTAAGTAAATGCAAACAAAGGCCATGAGTCAGGGTGCAATGGAACACTAAAAAACGCTGAGCACAAGTCGATCACTGTGTACCATTTCGTACCTTCGGGAATGTTGGACAGTAAGGTGTGTGGGTCTGGGACCACTGGGGTCTCGGCTATCACCACCTGATTCACTGGTCTTAAATCATGCACCAGCCGCCATTTGTCCGAGTTGGGCTTACTGACCGGAAAAATCGGAGTATTGCTCTGGCTTTTTGTTGGGATTAGGACTCCTGCCTTCACCAACCCTTCAATTGTTGGCCCTATCCCTTCTTCTGCTTGTGGAGACAGCGGGTATTGTCGTTGGTATGGTAATTGAATGTTTGGTTTCATTTGAATTTTTCTTCAATGCCTCCTCTACCTCCTGCTCTGTGAGCTCTCGTTCTTCTGTCCTTTGGGACATCTGTACCTGTACTTCTACCCTTAGCTGCACTTTGGTTTGTTGGCTAACTAACATGTGTGTAGCTATCATCTGTTCTGCTGCCTCTCGTTTCACCCTAAGAAACTTCCTGTCCTTTGATGTGTACAGGTTTGGATTCCTGGTGGGTTTCCATACTTGTACCTGGTTTGCCTCCCTCATCATTGGCCCTAGATCTTTAGATTCAAAGTTCTGCCCGACCATTAGAGAAAGATGTGGTGCAGCATCTGGCATTTGATACCAGTTGTCCACTTTGTGTGGAAGTTCCACATGGGCTGCTACTCCTTGCGGCCCTACTATTATGTCCAACACTCTGACATTGAATTTGTGTCCTTCCAGCTGCTCTTCCCATAGGAATTCATACTCATCCACCTGGTCCCCCTCATCATACTTTAGGGTACAATGCCAGGAATCTCTGGTGTGTCTACAGTCTGGACGCGTGTGAGATATCCAAGGTTTCCATTGTTGGAAATCCTTCCATAGTCCTGACGCTTCTTTTTCTTTGACCTCTAGCCAGTATACCTTGTCCAAGGCACAGTGAACTTCTCCTCTCTCGATCATCACGAATTGTTGCGCTAGCATTTCTGGGAGTATTACCCACACTCCTGTGGGTCCACAGTGAATTTTTGCTCCCAATTTACATAGTACATCCCTTCCCAGGAGATTGGCTGGTGTGTCGGGGGAGAAAAGCAATGGGGCTTGTACTGTGATTCCTTCCACAGTTATCCATTGAGGCTCTGTAAATTGTAACACTTGTGTTTTTCCCAAGAAGCCTACCGTTTTTATCATTTTATGAGTGAGGGGGAGCCTGGAGCCTGCTTTTCCAATGCTTGTAAATGTTGCTCCTGTGTCTACCAGGAAAGGTGCCTGTACTTGGTTTTCAATCGCCACTGTAATCGTTGGTTCTTGTGCTGGGTGCAGTGAGGTGGCACACTGCACCATCTCCCCCTCAGGCTTCTCTGGGCCTCTTCATTGTCCTCCTGGGGCAGGCCCCATCGGGTTGCCCCCAGGAGGGACGGGGGCCTGGCTTTGATAGCCTGAGCCCATCCATTGTCCTCCCCAGTTTCCTGTTCCCTGTTGATTGTTTGCAGGTTGGTCCTCCCATGCCTCCTCTTGGAGCTTCATACTGAATTTGGGGACATTCTCGCTTTATGTTTCCTGGATAACCACAGTTCCAGCACCCTGGCCCTTGGCTTCCTGAGCCCCATGCATTCCTTTGTGCAGGTGCTCTGGAAAAATTTCCTCTTCCTTGGCCCCTGCCTTGTCCCCACCCTTGTGTCTGTTGGGGGTGTGGTGCTCCCATCTGGTACCCTCCTGTCATTGGTGGGTACTGGTAGGCATTTGGGCCTTGTGGTGGATACATTGTCTGCATCTGCAGCTGGTACCCACATGGCTGGGACTTGAGGCTGGATTGCTGCTGGCACCTGGGGTCCTCCAGCTGGTGGCTGTACCGCCTGAGGTGGGGCGGCTCCCACCATTACTGCAACTTGTGTTGCAGCCCCCTCCTTTTTCTCCTTCTTTCTTTGTTCCTGAGTTTCTTGTTTGTTTCACACCAGCTCTCCTAGTTGGGCTTTGTGGAGTTGGGCAAGTAGGTTCTCGGCAGCCTTCTGTGCTTCTCCTTCCCTTCGTTGCTGCAGTTCCACGTGGTGTATGACGTTGGCCTCAAAGGTTGCCCATGGCATTGTGTTCAATCCCACAATAGTCTCAAGTTGTTTTTGTACCTCCTTTGGGAGGGCCCTCTTGAGCATGAGCTTGAACAGCGTCTGACTTGCCACCGTTTCATCCCAGGGGCCTCCCATCTCTTCTCTCCAGCTATTTTGTAGCTTCAGTATGAATTGGGCCACTCCTTTATTCTCCTCTAATTTAACCTTTTCCACTTTTCCTGGGTCGGCTTTGGTTGGGTAGTCTTTTCTCAGCTCGTCCCTCAACTGGTTCCTTATGGGTCCGAATGGATGATCCCAGAGGGGATTATTTGTCATATTTCTGATCTTGTGAACAGTTCTCCCAGTTTAGTCAGCCCCACAGATTGTGACAGTATCGCTTTAAGGTCTCCCATGGCTAGTTGGTGCCCTGAGGTTTGTTCCTCGAACTTTGTGATCCATTTTTGCACTCCCTCACATATACTGGGGAGTCGGTTTATGAGTCCTGTCACATCCATAAAGGTCCACGGGACATACTGTGGCAGTATTTTTCCTCCTTTGAACAATAGTGGCATCATTTTCTTCTGGGCATTATGGGACCTGTCTTCGGGCCCTCCTTTCCACTGTACTTGTCCTGCTTCTTTTTGTGCTTGTCCTGCTTCTTCTTCTTCGCTTCCGCTGACCACTTCCTCTTCAGAGTCCAAAATTAATGCTGTATATTCTCTTCTTTCTGGGCTTCCAGCTCCCCCTTGTTTCTGTGCCTGAGACCGTGTTACCCTCTGGATTCCTTCTTGGGGTGCGGTCTCCTTGCCAGCTCCTTTTCTCCTCTTCCTTTGCTGGGTCCTTGACCTGGGGTACCCAATGAGGCTTAGGCATGGGGAGGGAGAACCTTTCTGGAGTACCGTTCTCAGTTCCTCTGATCTTTGCCGTAGTTCCCGTCTTAACTCTTCGAGGTCGGCCAGCCTCCGCTCCCCTACTCCTGACATCCTCAGCTGAGTTGTCGTGCTCCATGCCACTCATGCCCTCAGTTCCTCTACTTGCTTCAGCCTATCCTCCAGTTGGGTTATCCTTTCATCAGCCCTCATTTCCGCCTCAGACAATTTGCGGCCCATCTGGGCGACTTGCTCTTCCAAGATCTGCAAGGCTTTCTGTAACTCTTCTTGTGCCTTCTTTGCACTTTCCTCTGCATTCCCTGTGGCCTCCCATTTGGCCTTGCCTACTTCTTCCTTCATATGGTGGAATTTATCTATCAACTTTCCTTCTTCCTCACATGTGTATTGCTTCATCTCTTCCAACCTCCTCAGTATTTGTCTTCCCTCTTCCACCAGGCTTCGTCCTTCCTTCCTCATCTTCACCAAGTTACCATCTTTTCCAACCGGTGTTATTTGGAGTTCCCCTTGTATCTGTACCCATGCAGCCTCCTCTTCTACCTCTTCCTCTTCCTCTGCCACCCTTTCCTCTTTCCCTTGTAGTTTGCCTCTCTCATCTTCTCCCATCTCCCTTACGCTAATGTATAGTCTGTCCAGGCAGCCATGTAGGCTATCTCTTCCTCTCCCTTGCCTCGGTCTGCCTCCCCTTTGCGGGGTGCTATGCTGTCTCATGGTTCCTTCTCCGGCCATGCTGCTTCCTCGTCTATACCATGTCTCCAAGGGCATGCTGCTTCTTTGCTCGTACCATGCCTGCGCTCGTCGGGCTATGTCATCGTCCCATTCCATTTCTTCCTGTGACACCTCTCTTCACCTTGGTGAGTGCCCATAGTGTCCTTGCTGACTCTCACCTTCTGCATATGACAAATGGCCTTTATGCTTCTGGTTTCCATGGCTTTTATCGCCTTCCTGCCGGTCTTCGTCTTCCTCATATCATTGGAGGCCCTCTTCATATGGTTGGAAGCCTCTGTGTTCCTGGCTTCCCTCCTGTGGTGCTTTGACCTGTTCGTAGTCCCCGTGCAACTCTCTCTCTATTGTCAGTTCGTCGCCTCATTTGAGCTTCTCTTTCTCTGTTTCTCCTCCTTCTTCTTCCACCATTGTCACGAACCCTTCGACTTGACCGGACGTCACTTCTATAAGCACTCTCTTAGAGTCTGGATTGGCTGTCACCACTGGGTATATTCCCAATGGACTAAACGGGACTTGTGGATGCCACCCCGATGGACTGGGTGGACAACTCGCATTATACGGGGGTGGTTTGACGTGCTCCACATCCAGCTCTGTTGGTGGGGCTTTCTTTTCTTTCCCTTTTTCCTTCTGTTCTTCAATGTCTACCTTCATTCTCTCCTTTTCTCTCTCCTCCTGCTCTTCTCTCTCTTTCTTCTCTTGTGCCTTCCTCCTTTCCCTTGCTTCCTTCTCAAACCATCCTAACACTTCCCACTTTCTCCTAGTCTTATCACTGTTCTCCTTCTTCACCTCTCCCCAACATTCTATCCTTTCCCACATCTTCTTACATTTTTCTTCATTAAATGTTCCCTCTTCAGGCCAGCGCAACTTTCCTATTGTCCGCTCATGCCATTTCTTCATGTATTTCTTGATTTCTTTCTCTGCCTCCTTATGTTTTGCTATTATTATGTCCACCGGCATGGCTAACTTCACTCCTTTCTCCATCATGCACCCTTGTCTGGCCCTCGCTGCACCACTTCGTGGACCTGGATTTCTATTTGCTATTTACCATGTTAATTTTGCCCTTATACGTCGTACTGTCACTCCCCGTCTTACTGGATTTTTTCCTATCCTTTCTCCCAATGGATTTATCCCGTCTAGTAATATTGCTATCCCTGCCCTCTTTCCCACTGCACCTCTCTTTGTTCTACTGTCACAATTGCTGTCAGTCCTGAGCAATAATTAGACTGTCCTGGTCCGCCTGCCACTAATTCTACCAGGGGTTCGTCCTCCTCGTCGTACGGGTCTTTAATGAACTCAAAAAGCGATATCTTAGCTCGCGCAGGTGCTGGAGATCTTAATATCTTCTCTATTACGTGACCCAGTAACCTCGGGCTCCACACTTCTCTTAACTTCTCGTACCAGTTTTCCTCTGGAAATATGTTGTGTAATGTTTCTAGTCCTTCAAAGATCGTAATTGCCCACAATCTCTGCTTAATTAGTTCCAGTGATTGCCATCGCTCTACTCCGTCTCTGTCTCTGTACGTGTGTTCATCATAGAAATGGATGCTTATCCCTCTAGTTACTATGTCTATTTCCAATTCTTCCATCCAGTGTTTACCCTCTCCTCAGTGTGTTATCTGCGTGTGTGCGCGTGTTGTGTGCATTTACCCTTTATTCCTACACTGTGCCCTTCTGCCGGCCTCACACTATGAGGCTGTGCAGTACCCACAATATTCCTCCTATGGCTTGTTCTAGCTCTCCTAACATTATCTCCAGAATTATACACACCACTATTACTATAAGTACTTCATCCAACATTTGTTCAAAACACATTCAGTATTAGGTCAATTCACACTATATTATACTCTTTGACACGTTACCAGGGGCCCCCAATCTCTACCAAGCAGACCTGTCTACCCCGACAGCGGTATCTAGAGACACACTTTTCCTTTATCCACCTGCCGGTACAGTCCCGGTTTTGTGGGTTACGCCCACTAGCCGGCGGTATCCGCAGGAATTTAAAGCCCTCCTTGGACCAATTTACTCATATGTCCTAACACATATAACCATACACCGTTTTCAATTAATAACCATAGCCACAAAACCTCTTTCTACACGACATTCACCTTTTTTCTGTTTCTCATCCACCTTTCTTCCACCCTTATAGTTCTTGGCCCATGGCCAGCAACCCACGCCCTCCCCAGGGCCGCCCCTCTTAACTGGCCACAGATTAACTATACACAGACTTTGAGTGTAACAGGTGTCTGCTTACCTCTTGTTATTGTTCGACCGTCTGTAGCCTGCACAGTGGACGGTCCTAGTTCAGGTCACGGTTAGCGCCAGGTGCTTGCGGGCCCACCCAGGGACGCCAACTAATGTCGGAAAATTTAGACCTCAGAGCCTCCCTCCAAGCTCCGACATCTAGGGTGGAGTTGAAATCCTTCTCGGCTGTTTTAGTCTCTTCCAATTCTTGTTTCACTTAAACTACTACCAACAAATCAAGACTCTTTAGACTTGGATGAGAAAGAGCAAACGTTTTAATGCAATCCAAAAACATAAAATCCATTGAGCTCAAGGAGAACAACACTCACAATACAAAACACATTTATATGTTATTGTAAGCAAGTGCCTCAGCATCCACTGTATCCTCAGTGTCCTCTGTGTTCTCGAAAACTCCCCAGAAAATCCCCTCTATTTATCCTAGGGCACTGTGAAGCGCCTCCTTTCTTAATTTGCATATGCCCTGGTGAATTCCCCTTATTTTGCACTATGGCCCTTCTGGCCCCTCCTATTCTAATTTGCATCCTTCGCCGAATTCCCCTTATTTTCCCCTTTTCTGGGAAACTCCTCTTTATGCGTCATTCTTGATTCATATCCAGTTCTCAGAATTTCCCCTTATTTCCTGGTTTTACTCAGTTCCTTATGTCCTTTTTTTGGGTGTTACTGTCTTCTGGATTTCCCCTTATTTTCGGCCTTTGGCGTTATCCGTTATTAAAAAAACTGTCTGTATTTAAACTAACCTTCCTAGTTTTTGGCACAATCCACAGTGGATTACCGTGCTACCAGTTGCCTTGCCGTTATTCTCTTTTCAAGATGCCTAAAATGTGTAAGTTTCATTTTACTCTTCTCATTTTATTATTTTTACTCTACGTACTTATTTTTGTTATGCTTCCTACTCCTATTATATACATAATGCTGTTTTTGTGAGACTTAAGTAATGCCTTGGATATATTCTGTAAGCTGTTTTTTAGCTAGCTGTTTGTGTAATACATTCCTTAAGCATGACTGCCACCGTCTCTGTTATTGTCTCGCCGCTTAGTTTGTTTACGGCTACTCGGTTTGTTTAATTTCTGGCAAGCGCGGGTGTTCCTTTTCCCAAAAGTACTCCCTTGACTCATGCACATCTCCTGTGTGTTTTCTTCTAGCCCGCCCACGCGGTTCTTTCCCAACTTCCTCTGGGACATCTAAGCTTGCTCTCTATCGTCGCTATCAGTTGACTCACTTGGCCACCAGGGTCTCTGAGTACCTGGAGCAGCTCTACAGCACACCTGTACCTAAGGATCCTCTGTTTCCGGTCCAAATTTCTCAAAGGGTCAAAATGGAGTCCGTATCTACACAGACACCTATGTCATTTACCAATTCTCGTTCTACTCAAACCCCGATGTTTCTGGTGATGACCACATCTCAGTCTACTCAGACTGACTATTGCCCTCATGTGGATGGCTGTCCATGGGACTCTAAAGCTCCCCTGTCTCCCAGTGTTTTTCAGGATATGGATGAGTCAAGTCTGTCTAATCCTGCCTCCCCCACGGATTATTCCCCAACGAGTCCGGTTGTCCCTCCTGTCATTATTCCTCTGTCTCCACCTTCCACCTCAGCTGTTTCTAGTGCGAGACGGGCTCTCCTTTTTCCAGACTAGTCCGTATTACCCTTTTTCTTGAATAAAACATGTTTGTTTTCCCCACACTTGCCTCTTGGTATTTATTTTGCATCATAATACCATAAATTGCATTATAATCCTAACGTCCTACTGCTTCATTTGCTACATTGTGCCTTAATGCTAAGTTTTTGTGCATAATACTGCTGGCAGCTGTTTAACTATGTGCCAAATATGAACTTTGCCTTCTAAACTCAACATCAGTGTACTCTCCTCTTCAGTTCACCCCACAGGTTTTCTATGGGTTTGAAGTCAGGGGACTAGGATGGCTATGGCAGGACCTTGATTTTGTGGTCAGTAAACCAGTTTGTGTTGATTTTGATGTATGTTTGGGATCATTGTCCTGTTGGAAGATCCAACCACAAACCATTTTAAGCTTTCTGGGAGAGGCATTCAGGTTTTCATTTAATATCTGTTGATATTTGATAGAATTCATGATGCCATGTATCCCAACAAAATGTCCAGGTCCTCTGGCAGAAAAACAGCCCCAAGATATTAAAGACCCACCGCCATATTTGACCGTGGGCATGAGGTACACATAATTTACAATTATGGTGTAAATTGTGTGTAATGTCATACATCACTTTTTTCCATTTGACTGTTTCTATTTTTTCCTCACCATGCCCTTGTCTTTGCCCTCCATTGCAGTCACTACTTTTCATGAAAGTTCCCATGAAATCAAAATTGAAGTTTTGTGGCTTTTAGTATGAATATTTTAGCCTTAAGGTTACCTTTAAGCTAGTGTGCTCCAAAACAATGACAAAATTCACATTTAGAAGAAATACGCATTCTAAATTTACAGTCTCTCTCTACCACCAATTCGGATGACATCATTCTACACTTCAGCTTCTCACCAGATGTTCTGTCCATTCAAATGCTCTCTAGAATCGGAAGTGTCCTGCCCCAGACATTATAAAAATCCATGCTACTAACTATCAAGTACGGCTTAGCCCGGCTAGTTATCACAAGCAAACGTTACTGTACTGGTCACTTTTGTACAAGCACAATGTCTCTCCCAGTAGATGTTTTATCTGGAACAATGGTAATATCACTTATAACAACAAGTCATTGCACATGGAGAATTGGCTCCAGCGTAGCATATTAATTGTAAACCAGCTTATTGAGGAGAATGGGCAATTATACAATTATATACAAAAATAATGAAGGCTATCCCCAGTGGCATACTAACTTTAATCAAATCTTCAGTTGCAGATATTAATGATTACATTTTACATACATTACATATTACCTTCTGTAACACTGATCTTAAGGTAAACTTTCAAACCCTTTCAAACATGAGAATACAAAACAAGAAACTTTAGAGCTTTACAAACTCTAAAGCTTGTAAATTCATGTAACTGCCCAAACATTACATGTTCTTTTCTATTGCTGCTGTTGTTACTTTTGTTTATTTTATTAAACGTTCTCTGATCTGTTAAACAATGCAGTTGACTTCACATTGAATTTTGCTTTGTATTTGACCATGTTATTGAATTAAATACAATAAAGGAAAATAAATAATTAAATTTAAAAAGGACGGGCTATGAGGTAAGCTATTGGCTATTTAAAAAGGGGGCGGTGCCACTCAATATATCCTGCCGTGACGTCCTGTTTCAGTGGAAATTACGTCAACACATCAACTAATGCTGTGCATTTCAAGTCACTTCACGGGGAATTTAAAATATTGTTCCTGTCTTCTCCAGTGTTTTTACCCTCCCTCTTCTTCAAATACTTTAGAATACTCATCTGTAATCGTAATGATCACAACTGTTTTTCAAATCTCAATAAAACTGGCTGATGCAGGCTACATTTCGGTAAAGAATGAATGAATAAATGCTATTTTAGACATGTAAATGGAATGATTTGTGCACAAACACTTACATTTCACAACAACGTCCCCACATCTCTATCTCTGGTGGCTTATACTATATACATTGACCTTCCACAGCGCAGGAGGAAATGTGGTTGGTACTTCAGACTGGTCCAATCAACAAGTTGTGGGGCTTCATTGGTCTAATTAAACCCTCTCAGTACTGACAGTGCAGACAATGGCAGTTTCTCCATGACAGGAGCTATACCTTGCGCCATATCTAAGTACAGTAAGCCAGGTATGTAACTCACTTTTTTGCTGCCTCCACCTCTAAAAAGATGTCCCCAAGCTCTCTCAGTTTACAAGAGTCTTTGTTCTAATCTTGGAAAAACATTCCATCTTCCTAAAGAGGGCTCTCTTTAATGCTTCTGGTGAGCCATAGCACTCTTCGAGACACTCCCAAACCCTGTATAACCCCAGAGCTGGATTATTTATGTGCGCTGAACAAATGCATTTGGCATGTTGGGAGGGCTCATTACCAAGCCACTTTGTCAGCAATTCTAGGTCTTCACTTGGTTTTAAGTTCAGCCCCTCAGTAGCATTGGAAAATGGGACAGTTCATACCCAGTAGTCCTCTGGCTTGTCACTGAACCATGTTAACCCCACTGTGACTGTGTGGTCATGCTTGGCCAGATACCTTGCAAAGCCAGACAGATATGTGTGGCTGGGCTGATGGGCTGCCAGCTTTGACACTGTTGTATGGCTGTGAGCCACCAAGGTCTCTGTGACTGATGTAGTGTTGTGGTGGACTGTACTGTACACCAGGGACTGGTGTGATGAAGCTATACTGAGCAACTGGATATGAGCTGTGTTGAACTGGTGCTGTCTGCTGTGAGGCTGTAGCAACTACAAAATATATGTGATATGGTGATACATTGATGTTTGCATCAGCAGCGGGATCATAGGAGCTGTACAGGTTGTCTGTGTGCACATGGGGTTGAATAGATGTTGCAGACTGTGTGGTTGTAAAGCCTAAGGTGTTAGGGTGCTGTGGTATTGTGCTAGGGTGAGAAGCAGTTGCAGGAGTGTCAAGGCTGTAGTGGGTGTATGTGTGCAGGTGGGGTTGAATGGATGTTGCAGATTTTGTGGCTATAAAGCCTGTACTGCTAGATTTTTGTGGTGTTCTGAATTAGGTTACATTGGGAGCAGGCAAGATGTCTCTGTACTGATCCTGTAGATGTGGGCTGTGTTGGGCTTGCATTGTAGGTTGAAGTACAGCTGTATAAAGTGTTGTTGCCTTGCTCATTGTTGCATTGGTCTTCGATAAATGCTTTGGTGCATTGTAAGGAGTAAAGAGATCACGCCCCACTGTTGCTCACTTTACTGCTATCATCAGTGAATGCCGCAGCCTCCAGAATGTTAGCCTCTGCTTCTTCCTCTTGTCTTAATGCCTTTAACTGAGCAAGTTTCTTCTCCTTTTAATTGTGCTTGATTCACTCTGACTTTGATCTCCTTTTGGGTGATTGGTGCTCTGGCTCAGGCAGCCTCTGCCCTAGCTGACCACACAGTAGTAGAAGTAGAAAAAGGTGAATGTCCTTGCATGGCCTAGTCAGAGCCGAGACTTAAACTCCATTGAAAATCTGTGGAATGACTTGAAGTCTGTAGTCCACAAACGGTCACCATCAAATTTAACTGAATTTGAGCAGTTCTGTAAAGAAGAGTGGGCAAATATTGCAAAGTCTAGATGTGCAAAGTTAGTAGAGACCTATCCCAACAGACTAAAGGCTCTAATTAAAAAATTAAGGCAAATTAAAGCAAGGGGGTGATCCTTTTTCCAAATCAGTGATTCTGTTTTTCAATTTTTCAATTTTTTTCTGACATGTTGGTGTTATATCTTTCACTTGGATGTTATAAGTTGCACTGCTGGATAAAACAAAAACTGTGTCTGTCTTCATTTCAGGTTGAAAAGCAACAAAATTAGATTATTTTAAAAGGGGTTGATTCTTTTCTATACCCACTGTACATCCAAATCAACAAAGAAATGGCTTAACCAAAAGAAGATAAATGTTTTTGAATGGCCTATCCAGAGCCCAGACCTTAATCGAACAAAATTCTGTGGGGTGACCTGAAGCGGGCCGTGCACAGGAGATGTCACAATATGACAAATCTAGAATGTTTTTGCAAGAAAGATTGGGAAAATATTGCCAAGTCAAGATGCCACACTGATAGACTCTTACCCCAGAAGACTGAGTGGTGTAATAATCAAAAGGTGCTTCAACAAAGTATTAGTTTAGGGGTGTGCACACTTCCTCAACTAGGTTATTGTAAATTTTTAATTTTCCCTTTTTTCCCCTAAAACATTTTCTGATTGTTTTTTACTTTTTTGTATACTTTACAATTTCACATTAAAGGTGAGAAAAGATCTGACATGATTTATCTTAGTGTCCTTCTTTTACTTCACAAAAACCTGCTATTTTAACAGGGGTGTTTAGATTTTTTATATCCACTGTATGTCATGCAGCCTATGTTTAGATAGATCTATTAATTATGCTGGTATCACAGGTAAACCACTTTTTAATTAATAATTTGAGATCTCAAGAAAACAAATATAATTAACTCATCTTAGGAGAGCAAAGTTGTGTTGTCTTGAGAAAATTACACCATAATCACAAGAAACCATTTGTTATATTGTGATAATGACAAATAATTTAACTAAAAACTCATTTTCATAAGAAAATGGGGAAAATATTTTTTAAAATGTTAATCCATGTATGGTAGATGGAAATTGAACTGAGGTTATGCACATGTGAAGAGCTTTAACTTACAACCCCAATTCCGAAAAAGTTGGAACAGTATGGGAAATGCAAAAAAAAAAACAAAAAAAAAAACCCAAAAAGAGACATTTGAAAAATCAATTCACCCTGTACTATATTGAAATCACATTATTAACACATTATTTGATGTTTTATTTTGTGAATTTAATTTATTTTTGAAAATATACACTCATTTCAAATCTGATGACTGCAACACACTACAAAAAAGTTGGGACAGTCGACCACTGTGTAACATCACTTTTTATTTTAATAATACTTATTAAGCATTTGGGCACTGAAGACACCAGCTGGTTAAGTTTAGCAAGCGGAATTTTCCCCCATTCATCCATTAAGTATTTCTTCAGCTACGCAACTGTATGGGGCCTTCGTTGCCTTATTTTTAGCTTCATAATGCGCCACACATTCTCAATCAGAGACAGGTCAGGACTGCAGGCAGGCCATGCTAGCACCCGCACTCTCTGTTTATGCAACCATGTGCTTGTAATCCAGGCAGAATGTGGTTTGGCGTTGTCCTGCTCTGGATGGCAGCATATGTTGCACCAAAATGTGTACATATCTTTCTGCATTAATGGTGCCCTCACAGATGTGTAAGTTACCCATGCC
Organism: Cranoglanis bouderius; assembly: GCA_023630585.1. Lineage (NCBI taxonomy): Eukaryota > Metazoa > Chordata > Actinopteri > Siluriformes > Cranoglanididae > Cranoglanis > Cranoglanis bouderius. The sequence continues at coordinate 19,214,914 of CM042557.1, forward strand.
ATGGGCACGGACACACCCCCATACCATGACAGATGCTGGATTTTGGACCTGACGCTGATAACAGCTTGGATGGTCCCTTCCAACAAGAGAAGTCGGCAGTGCTTCTGGACAGTGTTGAAGTACGGCTTCTGCTTTGTATAGTAAAGGCTTAACTTGCATATGTGGATCCAGCAGCAAATGGTGTTGATTGACAAAAGATTTACCAAAGTATTCTCGAGCCCATGTCAGGATATCCATTACAGACTCATGACAGTTTTTAAGATGGTGACGTCTGAGGGATCGTCCTTGCCCTTTACGCACTGAGATTTGACGGGATTCCTTGAATCTTTTAACTATATTGTGCATTGTAGAAGGTGAAATGCCCAAAATCCTACCAATTTGTCTTCGGGGAATGTTGTTCTCAAAGTGTTGGATTATTTGCTGATGCATCTGTTGGCATATTGGCGAGCCTCGACCCATCCATGCTCTTGAAGGACTAGGCCTTGTTGGAGGCTTATATACTATGATTAGATGGTTGCCTCACTTGTTTCATATCACCTTCTTATTTCAACTTATCACATCACTATTAGTCCTAAATTGCCCAGTCCCAACTGTTTTGGAACATGATGCATGCATCAATTTCAAACTAAAAGTTTATCTTCAAAAAACTATGAGGTTGATTAGGTAAAACATCAAATACGACCAAGATGGCGGCGCGGTAGCACGCAACGGCCACTTCGGGTCCACTAATATGGTGCATGTTATGTGTAACCTACACCAATTTGGAAACATTTTAAACAGATGTACATCGAAAGCACAGGTGGACATGTCTACCATCACCAAATTCTGCTTAACATTGAGAACACAGCTCAGGAGGAATAAACGATGGACTGCGAGATGACCTCCACACAGAAAGGACCAATCTGTCCTGGGCCATCAGAGAGGCAAAGCGCAACTACGCAGAAAGAATCCACAGTCATTTCATAAACACCAAGGACAAAGGCATATGTGGCAAGGCATTCAGGCCATCACAGACAGGTGGTGTAGCTTTGTAGTCTGTGATGACGCCTCGCTCCCAGATACACTGAATGATTTCTACGCACGGTTCGACGCACAGAACAACATGCCAGCGAGGAAGACCACCCCAACTCCCACCGACCAAGTACTTCATCTGTCTGCAGTGGTCAATGCATGGAAAGCTGCAGGTCCTGACAACATACCAAGCAGTCACCCCAGTGTGCTTCAAGATGACCAACATCATCCCTGTGCCGAAAAAATAATCTGTGTCCTGCCTGAATGACTACAGGCCTGTTGCACTCACACCTATCATCATGAAGTGCCTCGAGCAGCTAGTCATAAAACACATAAAGAGCAGTCTTCCCACCACACTGGACCCATTTCAGTATGCATATCGTCCCAACCACTCAACAGAGTACGCCATATCTGCTACCCTTCTTCTGTCTCAGACCCATCTAGATAAAAAGGACAATTACGTAAGGATGCTGTTCATAGACTTCAGTTCAGCATTCAACAAAATCATCCCACAACAACTGACGACAAAGCTGAGCCTGCTGGGTTTAAACACCTCGCTCTGCAACTGGATCCTGGACTTTCTGACCGGGAGACCCCAGTCCATCAGGATCGGCAACTCCATGTCCAGCACCACCACACTGAACACCGGTGCCCCCCAGGGCTGTGTGCTCAGTAAACTGCTGTTCACCCTGCTGACTCACAACTCTGCTGCTAAGTTCAGTTCTAATCACATCATCAAGTTTGCTGATGACACTACAGTTGTGGACCTCATAAGCAACAGTGATGAGTCAGCATTCCGGGAGGAGGTGAACCAGCTCACAGAATGGTGTAGAGACAACAATCTCTCTCTTAATGTTGATCAGACTAAAGAGATGATTGTCGACTTCAGGAGAACCCAAGTTGACCACTCACCATTGCACATCAGTGGGACAACTGTGGAGAGAGTCAAAAGCTCCAAGTTTCTTAGTGTGCACATGACTGAGGACCTCTCCTGGACTCTCAACACCACCTTCCTAGTCAGGAAAGCCCAGCAGCGCATCCACTTCCTGAGGAGGCTGAAGAGAGCCAAACTCCCATCCTGACCTCCTTCTACAGAGGGACGATAGAGAGCGTCCTGACCAGCTGTCTCATTGTGTGGTATGGGAACTGCACAGCCTCCGACCGCAAGACCCTACAGAGAATTGTGAGCACAGCTGAAAAGATCATCAGGGTCTCTCTACCCACCGTCGACACCTCCTCCAATAACCGCTGCATCCGCAAAGCCACCAGTATTGGTGTATTGCAGGCGACCCCTCTCACCATTTTCACGGACTATTCACCCTCCTGCCATCCGGCAGGATGTACAGGAGCATCCGTGTCACCACCAGCAGACTCTGCAATAGTTTCTTCCCTGAGGCAGTCAGATTATTCAACACCCTGCTGCCTCCCAACGCTCACCTGGGCCAATCAAACACTTAACCCAGTAAGACTCTACTGCACACTGTCACGGTACCAAAATTTCAGTAGTCAGTACCAATACCAGTAAAATTCCACGGTACTCGGTACCACTTTCGGTACCAAAGCAAAACAAAAAGACATGCTAATTGAACAACACACTATTTTATTAATAAAGGTAATTATCAATATAAAATGTATATTAAAATAAACAATGCCATTCTGTATACTTCAAGTATTTCAAAGTGATTCAAGTTTTTTTTTTCCACACAAGTAATTAAAGGTGTAAAAATAAATAAACACAAAAATTACAAGCATTCAATACACAAAAATATGCCATAATTGAACAACACACTTCTTCTTTATAAAGTTAAATATTAAAATAAATTAAAACAAATATATATATATACAGGTGCATCTCAATAAATTAGAATGTCGTGGAAAAGTTAATTTATTTCAGTAATTCAACTCAAATTGTGAAACTTGTGTATTAAATAAATTCAATGCACACAGACTGAAGTAGTTTAAGTCTTTGGTTCTTTTCATTGTGATGATTTTGGCTCACGTTTAACAAAAACCCACCAATTCACTATCTCAACAAATTAGCATACTTCATAAGACCTATAAAGAAAACATTTTTAGTGAATTGTTGGCCTTCTGGAAAGTATGTTCATTTACTGTACATGTACTCAATACTTGGTAGGGGCTCCTTTTGCTTTAATTGCTGCCTCAATTCAGCGTGGCATGGAGGTGATCATTTTGTGGCACTACTGAGGTGGTATGGAAGCCCAGGTTTCTTTGACAGTGGCCTTCAGCTCATCTGCATTTTTTGGTCAATTAAGTTAATACCCCATAGATTCTCTATGGGGTTCAGGTGTGGTGAGTTTGCTGGCCAGTCAAGCACACCAACACCATGGTCATTTAACCAACTTTTGGTGCTTTTGGTAGTGTGGGCAGGTGCCAAATCCTGCTGGAAAATGAAATTAGCATCTTCAAAAAGCCAGTTAGCAGAAGGAAGCATGAAGTGCTCCAAAATTTCTTGGTAAACGGGTGCAGTGACTTTGGTTTTCAAAAAACACAGTGGACCAACACCAGCAGATGACATTGCACCCCAAATCATCGCAGACTATGGAAACTTAACACTGGACTTCAAGCAACTTGGGCTATGAGCTTCTCCACTCTTCCTCCAGACTCTAGGACCATGGTTTCCAAATGAAATACAAAACTTGCTCTCATCTGAAAAGAGGACTTTGGACCACTGGGCAACAGTCCAGTTCTTCTTCTCCTTAGCCCAGGTAAGACACCTCTGACGTTGTCTGTGGTTCAGGAGTGGCTTAACAAGAGGAATACGACAACTGTAGCCAAATTCCTTGACACGTCTGTGTGTGGTGGCTCTTGATGCCTTGACCCCAGCCTCAGTCCATTCCTGGTGAAGTTCACTCAAATTCTTGAATCGATTTTGCTTGACAATCCTCATAAGGCTGCGGTTCTCTTGGTTGGTTGTGCATCTTTTCCTTCCACACTTTTTCCTTCCTCTCAACTTTCTGTTAACATGCTTGGATACAGCACTCTGTGAACAGCCAGCTTCTTTGGCAATGAATGTTTGTGGCTTACCTAGTGAACCAAACTGAGAGACCATTTTGAAGGCTCAGGAAACCTTTGCAGGTGTTTTGAGTTGATTAGCTGATTGGCATGTCACAATATTCTAATTTGTTGAGATAGTGAATTGGTGGGTTTTTGTTAAATGTGAGCCAAAATCATCACAATTAAAAGAACCAAAGACTTAAACTACTTCAGTCTGTGTGCATTGAATTTATTTAATACACGAGTTTCACAATTTGAGTTGAATTACTGAAATAAACGAACTTTTCCACGACATTCTAATTTATTGAGATGCACCTGTATATATATATATATATATATATATATATATATATATATATATATATATATATATATATATATATATATATATAATATGCTGTACATCATGGATAAGTGTCTCCATTTTTTTTTATTTTAATTGGTGAGTGCTGCATGTAGTAATAAGTGGTGCAGTGGTAGGGCTTCTCCTTTCACTTTTCAACACAGAGAATCATAGGTTTGAGCCTGTCTTTTGGTGACCGAGAGGAAATTCATTTGATTTTGCTGAAATTTAAAATAGTGATCCTGAACAGGTCATTTCTGTTTCCACATATGTATTGCAAAGATTGATTCAGGATGCTCATTTGGGTCTGTGATGTCATCACTACAACTGGTAAATCCTGAAATTAATCTGAAATTACACTAAAAATTTGTTCTACGTGAATGAACTGTGTTGCATTTACACAGTTTGTTTTCATACAGCCAACATGATTTGATAGTCCTGGGATAGAAAAAAACTGGCATGCACTCACCCAAGCTGAGAATCAAACCAGGAACACTTGAGCTATGAGGCTGTGATGCTACTCACTATACTACTCAACCATAGCACATGACCAAGCTCATTTACTACTAGTCATTTCTTCCTGTCAGGCAAACCATCATTCTAATTATTCTTCATGCTAATATTATGTAATATTAATGCTATATTATTAGATCATGTTAATAATGTTACTTGACCACATTCACTGCACATAATTCAAACTAGTAGAATGTATATTTGTTTAAATTACATTTAATATAAGCAACCTATAAATCTATAATTATAAATATTTATAAATCCATAAACATGCATTACATCATAGAGAAATTATGCTATTTTCTTTTCTTTTTTTTTAAATATATATATTTATTTACCCATTAACAGCCATCATTTTCAATTCATATTTATGATCAAATATTATTTAAACCAACACAGTTAGGCTGAATCCCACATGGCTTATTTTTCCTGTTTATGTACATATAGTTTAAATATATGTAAACTCAGCCTCAAAAGAAACTAATAATATTTTCAGATACTTCCTAAAAATGATCTGAAGATAAAATACACAAAACAACTTGGAAAAACAGTTCAAGGAGCTTTATTGTCCCAAGTTAACTAGAATCAACATGGATGAACTCCACCACAACAGCTCACGAACAGTTCTCAGTAACGGGTGTGACCACCATGACTTGCAATGCAGGACAAGCACCGCTGTCGCATACTGTAAACCAGGTTTTGGATGCACTGTTGCGATATTTGTGCCCATTCCTGCTGCAAAGCATGTGCAAGCATCTGCCTGTTGATGGGTCTTGGTCGTCTGGCAGCAAGACGTCGTCCCAGTTCATCCCAAAGATGTTCAATCAGGTTCAAGTCAGGTGAATACTGCATCCATTGCATGACCTGCACATTGTGAGCCTCCAGGAACTGTCTAGTCAGATGAGCTGCATGAGGTCGTGCATTATCTTGCTGGAATATTGTGACGTCATTGTGCTCTTGCAAAAACAGCAAGAGATGTGGTCTGAGCATCTCATCAACATAACGTCTGGCAGTAAGAGTTCCATTGACAATGACCAACGGTGTCCTGTAACGAGCTGTAATTTCTGCCCAGACCATTACACTTGCACCACCCCATCAGTTCCACTGACGTATGTAACATTATCTGAATCGCTCACCTCGTCTGCGCCACACTCTTTCCCGACCATCAACGGTATCAAGACAAAATCTGGACTCGTCAGAGAAAAGGACTTGTCCCCACTGGACGCGAGTCCACCTGTGGTGTTGCTGACACCACCTGAGTCTGTTGTGACGGTGAGTGGCACTGAGTATAGGGCCTCTGTATGGCCATCTTGCCTGCAGCTGGTGAGTTGCCAGATGCCTACGTACAGTTGAACTGCTTATTCTGGGGTTGTTCCTTCCAGCAGTTTCTGCAGCAGTCTGGGTTGCATGATGGAAGCGGTCTCTGAGATGCTGCAACACTGTCCACCTATCCTGTCGAGGAGTGGTTACACGTGGTCTCCCAGACCTTGGTCGATCTCTTACTGTACCAGTTGGAGCATATCGTCTCACAAGATTGGATACTGCACCTTGACTACAGCCAAGTCTTTGTGCAACAACAGTCTGACTCACACCATACTCCAGCATACCAATTGCCCATAGGCGCTGTTCATTCGTCGACCTTGGCATCAATTTTCTTTCAATGTTTTTCACCTCAGAAATCGTCAACAATTGTCACCAGAGTGAAATCTTTCAGGTGTCATTAAATGTTAGGACAGAAATCAGCCTTAAGCTCAAATAACCTCACTCAATCAGACAGAGCTAACGAGGCGTGACCTGGCCAATTAAAGAGTCAACAAACTTACCTGGACCTCGGAGCAATCAAAACAAACAAAACATTAGCTTAGTACCAATAAAATTATATTGAAATATGTCTTTTAGAACCTATTAGTTTTTTTTTATGCTGAGTGTATATATATATATATATATATATATATATATATATATATATATATATATATATATATATATATATATATATATATATATATATATATACATATTATTTGACACACAAAAAATATGAGAGAAAAGCATATTAATCTTTTTACATTTGGTGCCCCATATGTGGGAGCACCACTCTTATCTGCTTCAAGTGGCAGTAACAGTTTTGCTCTCCTGAGTTACAGTGAGGGGAAAAAATTATTTGATCCCCTGCTGATTTTGTACATTTGCCCACTGACAAAGAAATGATCAGTCTATAATTTTAATGGTAGGTGTACTTTAACAGTGATAGACCGAATAACACCTCGCCTCGGGGAGTTTCAGTGATCATGAGAACGGTGAGGAATCAGTCCAGAACTACATGGGAGGATCTTGTTAATGATCTCAAGGCAGCTGGGACCATAGTCACCAAGAAAACAATTGGTAACAAACTACGCCGTGAAGGACTGAAATCCTGCAGCGCTCACAAGGTCCCCCTGATCAAGAAAGCACGTGTACAGGCCTGTCTGAAGTTTGCCAATGAACATCTGAATGATTCAAAGGAGAACTGGGTGAAAGTGTTGTGGTCAGATGAGACCAAAATCGAGCTCTTTGGCATCAACTCAACTCTCCGTGTTTGGAGGAGGAGGAATGCTGCCTAAGACGCCAAGAACACCATCCCCACCGTCAAACATGGAGGTGGAAACATTATGCTTTGGGGGTGTTTTTCTGCTAAGGGGACAGGTCAACTGCACCGCATCAAAGGGACGATGGACTGGGCCATGTACCGTCAAATCTTGGGTGAGAACCTCCTTCCCTCAGCCAGGGCATTGAAAATGGGTCGTGGATGGGTATTCCAGCATGACAATGACCCAAAACACACAGCCAAGGCAACAAAGGAGTGGCTCAAGAAGAAGCACATTAAGGTCCTGGAGTGGCCTAGCCAGTCTCCAGACCTTAATCCCATAGAAAATCTGTGGAGGGAGCTCAAGGTTCGAGTTGCCAAACGTCAGCCTCGAGACCTTAATGAATTGGAGAGGCTCTGCAAAGAGGAGTGGGACAAAATCCCTCCTGAGATGTGTGCAAACCTGGTGGCCAACTACAAGAAATGTCTGACCTCTGTGATTGCCAACAAGGGTTTTGCCACCAAGTACTAAGTCGAAGGGGTCAAATACTTATTTCCCTCATTAAAATGCAAATCAATTTATAACTTTTTTGAAATGCGTTTTTCTGGATTTTTTTGTTGTTATTCTGTCTCACTGTTAAAATACACCTACCATTAAAATTATAGACTGATCATTTCTTTGTCAGTGGGCAAACGTATAAAATCAGCAGGGGATCAAATAATTTTTTCCCTCACTGTAAGCACTCATTGAGAAGCCTGTTGATCTCTAGTTATAGGAGACTCTATTCTATGGAATGTGAAATTAGCTAGGTCTTTATGGGCACCAGCAGCTTTAGTTAGGTGTACACCAGGAGCCAGGGTGCTGGACATTGCAGGTAAGGGTTTTAGGCAAGCATAGGTTTCCAAAGATATTTGTTCATGTAGGAGCTAACAATATATGCCTTCATCAGTCTGACATTACTAAGAGTAATATTGCAGAGGTGTGTAAATTAGTGAAGGCAATGTCTGATGCTGTAATATGCATTGTAGCAATGTAGCTTACAGCAGGTTATGGTTGCCGAAATGCTGGATGTCTAGGTGGTGCTCTGAAGACATCTTGGCTTTATCGATAATTTGAGTACTTTTTTAAGGCAAGGATGGCCTTTTAGGGTGGGACATTATCCATCCCACTTGGAAAGTTGATGCTCTCTGTGGAGGCGGAGGCGTGGCCGAGCGCCGGTTTGTGAACGGAGGGCAGAGCCGGAGAAAGCGAGTGGTAAGGTTTGCACACCTGTAGGAAGTGAGACTAATGATTGTTCTGTGCTGCAGTGAGGGGAAGAAGATAAAAGGAGGAGAGGCACGTGCCGAGAGAGAGAGAGAGAGAGAGAGAGAGAAAGAAAGAGACGCTGGCACACGAGTCATATGTGTGCGTGCATGTGTGTGTGTGTGCAGTAGTGCAAATAAAACATAAAGTGGAAGAAAAAAAAGGAAAATAAAGCGTGTGAGTTGGATTAACTCACACCTTGCCCCCCTTACTCCTTACTCCCTCTGTTTCCTCCTTGCCCGACCTTTAAAACCTTTACACTCTCATTTCTTGCAGCATAGCTTATAGTCTCAGAACAGACCTAGTTAATCAGTAACAAAGCCAAGGCCAGGGAACAGACAAACAGTCTAAATTGTGATTGCTAGATGACTGGGTCAGAGCATCTCCAAAACAGCAGGTCTTGTGGGGTATTCCTCATATGCAGTGGTTAGTACCTACCAAAGGTGGTCCAAGGAAGGACAACCTGTGAACCCACGACAAGGTCATGGGCAGCCAATGCTCATTGGTGCACGTGGGGAGTGAAGGCTAACCTGTCTGGTCTGATCCTACAGAAGAGCTACTGTAGCACAAATTGCTAAAAAAGTTAATGCTGGCTATGATAGAAAGGTGTCAGAACACACAATGGATCACAGCTTGCTGTGTACATGGCTGCATAGCTGAAGATGATCCCTCCTCTCTCTTTCCAAGCGTGAAATATAGTATGAGTTTTTTGGAGATCTGGTACATAGGATTCTGCCATACTGGGGTTAGTATGGAAGCTGAGCGATTGCTGTTCAGTATTTTATTTGCTTTCTACCATGTGGTCAGAGCCATATAAATAGTGTTGCTTTTGTAGCTGGGATGGGTTAATGGAATTATCCCTAGGCTATTGTCCGTTCAATGTCTAACCATGTAGTATTTGTATTATTTGTCCATGATCAAATGTATTGTAGTTGGCTAGAAAGAAAATAGTAATAAAAATTTGGAGCATTGAGTCCCATAAGGGATTTTGACTTCTGTAGAGTGGCCTTTCTCTTTCTCTTCCCTGTAGAAAGAGGTAAAAAGAGGAGAACCAGTTTTGGGTTGTCAGCAGTGGGCACCAAGTGTCTAAATATGATTTGTTCCTGTTTTTAATGGCTGCTGTAAGTTTTTTCTAATGTTGTGTGTTCTGTTAAGAGATACTATCCCAGATACTACCAGAAGCAATCAAACCTCTATTAAAAATGAGTTCAAATCCCAGCACCGCCAAGCCTCCACTGTTGGGCCCTTGAGCAAGGCCCTTAACCCTCAATTGCTCAGATGTATAAATGAAATAAATGTAAGTCGCTCTGGATAAGGGCATCTGCCAAATGCCTAAATGTAAAATGTAAAAATAATAAATTCCTCCCTTAGCACTTACGTTCCTAAATCATTTAAACTAGCAGTTCAAATCAAATCTTTGTAACACAGCTTCTAGGCTCATACGCGTATAGGAATAACATCCATGAAATCTCTCAGTCAGGATTTAGGCCTCATCATAGCATAGAGACAGCACTGGTTAAAGTGGTAAATCACCTACTACTGGCCTCTGATCAGGGTTGTGTCTCCTTGCTTGTGTTGTTTGACCGTAGAGCCACTTTTTACACAATAGATCATAATATCCTTCTAGATAGACTAGAAAATGTTGTTTAAGCTAAGGGAACAGCTCTCACCTGGCTCATGTTTTATGTGACTGCTCATTATCAGTTTATAGATGAAGATTATAGTGAATGGTGATTTCTCTATGCAAACTAAAGTAAGATTTGTGAGCCACAAGGTTCTGTTTTAGACCCACTGTTCTTTTCTCTACATATGCTATTATCCCTCACACAAGCCTCAATTCCCACCTGTTTAAAGAAGACCATCACACCACTGCCAAAAAAACAATAAAGCAACCTGTCACAACAACTACCGGCCCGTGGCACTGACTCCAATAGTGATGAAGTGTTTCAAGAGAATCATCATGAGTCACATCTAGACCATCACACCGGATGCTCTGGACCCTCTCCAGTTTGCATACAGACCAAACAGGTCCACAGAGGATGCCGTCAACACAACAATACACACTGCCCTCATACACCTAGAGAACAAGGACAGCTACGTTTGATGCTGTTTATCAACTATAGCTCAGCATTCAACATCTAACCGACAAGCTTAGCACACTTGGTGTGCCACCCACCCTCTGCAACTGGGTTCTGGATTTTCTAATGGGCACACCCCAGTCTGTTAGAATAAGGGTTAGGGTTAGGGTTAACCCTAACCCTAACCCATATCTTAAACATATTTTCCAAAATAATATTCTGGATTCACTTCTCTACTTGGTCCAAAGGTATGGTATTCAGAGTAAACAATTTTTGGAATATCTTAACTTAAGTCATCCATTCATACAAAATTAACCAACCTAGATCTTCCTCAATTAGTTTCAGATTTAATTAACATTCCATCTTCAAAAAAACTCCTTTCCAAAATATATAGAATAATATCACAGTCTGACAAAACACTCTCTATACCATCGATAAAATGGGAACTAGACCTACTTATTACTGCTGATGTAAGAGTCTGGAACCAAATCTGCAAAAACATCTACTTCATGTCCAAAAATGCCAGTCTACAACTCATACAGTATAAGATACTTCATAGAAATAACTACACTGGATAAAAAATGTTTAAAATGGGATTCTCATCAGAAGTCTGCTCACATTGCAAACAAAACATCTTGGATAGCTATGTTCATGCCACCTGGCACTGCACACCCATTAAAACATTTTGGAAAGAAATTACTGAATCATTATCCCTCTTCCTGGGCTGCCACATCCCATTATCCCCTGCACTCTGCTTGTTAGGAGATATATCCACAATCAGCCTGAACAAAACAAATAGTAGATTACTCCTCGTGGCTCTAACTATTGCAAAGAAATCTACCGTCATGAACTAGAAATCAAGGAACACCACACATATTGCACACTGGAAAATTTATTTATAGATTACATCTCTATGGAAAAAGTATCCATCTCAATCTAAAACACTAGAACCCCACCTTATTCGGCAATCTTTCATTGAAAAAAGAGGGGGGAAAAGAAAAAAAGGGGGAAATTATAATTATTGTTGTTTCAATGTTTTATTAACATAGAATATGTGTTCACGTCTTTAACAATACGCATTCATAACTATCTGTTATTGATTCTTTATTGATGTTGTGGTGTTATTGCTGCTTTTACTGTTTTTTTGTTTGTTTTGTTTGTTTGTTCTAGTGTTTGGTCATTGTTTTTTTTTTTTTTTTTTTTTTTTTTTTTTTTTTTTTTTTTTTTGTCTATGGTTCCATTATTTGTATGTATGCACATGCAGGCACACACTTACATACACACGCTCGCACACTCACATACACACAAAAATACATCGATACTTATTCATTTATATGTCATATGTCATGTTATTGATATCAAGATATTCATTACTACCCATACATTTTCTATGTTGGTTGTTGTCAGTACCAGTATCTTAACTAGCATATTTATGTTGTTAATGTGACAATGTATTAATGTTGTCAGTTGTGTTTTTTGTTGGGGGAAAAAAATGTAAAAAAGAATAAGGAATCACACATCCAGGACAATAAATATAAACACAGGAATTCCACAGGGCTGTGTGCTGAGCCCCATACTCTACACACACTTCACTTACGACTGTGTGGCCTCCCAGAACAATACCGCCATCATCAAATTCGCTGATGATACTACAGTCATTGGACTGATAACGGGGTGATGAGTCAGCATACAGAACAGAAGTGGCTGACCTAGTGAAGTGGTGTGAGGACAACAATCTCTCCCTAAATGTTACAAAACAAAGAAGATGATTGTTGATCCATGGAGGAGGAGGGAGCAACACTCAGCACTGCACATTGGTGAGACAGAGGTGGAGAGAGTGAGCACTTTCAAATCCCTCGGTGTTCACATCACAGATGATTTCACCTGGTCTCACAACACTGGTGAAGAAATCTCAGCAGTGCCTGTAATTCTTGAGAAGGCTGAGGAAATTCGGCATGCCAAGCAGAATCCTCAGCAGCTTCAACAGGTGTACATCCAAGAGCATCCTCACCAGCTCCATCACAGTCTGGTTTGGAAGCTGCACAGCTCAGGACCATAAGGCACTACAGCGGGTGGTGAGAGCTGTCCAAACCATCTCTGGAACAGCTTTACCAATGCTGGAAAGCCTCTACCAGGCCAGGGTAATTAGGAGGGCCCACAACATCATTAAGGACAATAGCCACCCCCAACACAGCCTATTCATACTCCTACCATCAGGCAGATAATACAGGAGTGCAAAAGCAAGAACTACATGGCTGAAAAACAGTTTTTACCCACAGGCCATCAGGCTTGTGGACAACTCTTACCCACTACCCCACTACCCTACAACACTGCAGACACAGTTTACCATCTGATCTTGAGAGGTGCCAAGCACTACCCCACCCTGCCTACAACACACACTCATTTATATGAGAACAACATCATGGAGCACTACTGAGCCTACCTCTGCAGGCCTTTGCACATGTTTACATTGTACACTATATCACTTTTTATTGCACATTATGTCTCATGTTTACAATTCACATATACACTTTCACTTGCACTTTTTTCCTTCTCTTTGCACTATACGTAATTTATGTTTTTGTGTTTTCCTTCTGTCCCGTATGAAAGAGGTTGCTGGGAGGATTCACAGAGTAAGAATTTAATTGCACTGTGTAACAAACTGTTTCCTGTACATATGACAATAAACTCTTGAATCTTCACTCCACCTCTGGGTACAATTATTCATAAACATGGTATTAGCTTCCACTTCTATGATGATGACACACAGCCATATGTTTCATCAAATCTAAATGACAGACACCAGTTTAATAAATTTGAGGAATGTGTGAAGGACATTAGACACTGGATGCTGAGTAACTTCCTTCTACTTACTTCTGAAAAGACAACATCTACTTCTACTGGGACCAAAGGCAGCTAGAACTGATTTTGATTACATAGCAACTCTGGATGGCCTTTCAATTACACCAGTGGTTGCCAAACCATCGATCGCGATCAACTGGTAGATCTTTATCACTGTCCCGCTAGCTCCCGAAAATAAAAGAAAAATAAGTACAAAAAATACATCTTGCCTGATTAATGTTCAGATTTGCAAGCATTTCTCCATTTTTCTTGATCCAACTGCTATATTTATTTTCATTAAATTGACCAATGAGATAAGAGAAGAGTACTGGTAAGTTAGCTGTCACAAACGTCAATATATGGCTCTCCATGGTGATGATAGCCCGCGAGGTAATGGTTAAGCTAGAATGGCGGAAGCTCCACAAAATAAGGCAAAAACATACAATTTCCATTCAGAATGGGAAGAGGAGTTTCTTTTTACCTTGGTGAAAGATAAGTGTGTATGTATGTTGTGGCACCAAAAACAAGCACTATGTAAAAGAGGAAATCTGGAGTGACACCACAACATCAACCACCTGAAATTTAAAGAGAGCTACCTGCCAAACAGTGCAATCCATGCTAGGAAAGTTGACAAGCTGAAATCTGAGTTGAAGGCCCAGCAATAACTTTTTACAAAATCTGCTACTCAAAATAAGGCTGCTACTGAAGCATCATTTCGTGTAAGTCACTTTTTGTCTAAAAAGAAAAAAGCATTTTACAGATGATGATTTATTTAAGGAAGCAATGGCCATTACTGCAGAGATTTTCAAGGATTTAAAAAACAAAGACAACATAAAAACCACACTCTGAGGACTTGTCACTCTGTGCATATTTTTCACTACAGCTCGACAAATCTCTGGATGTAATGGGCACAGCTCAGCTTGTTGTTTTTGTCAGAATGGCTTTCCAGGATTCTACAACAAAGGAGGACTTCCTGACTCTTTTGCACTTATTGATGAACAAGAGGTGAGGATATTTACAATGAGTTTAAAAAATTTGTCAGTTTAGAAAATTATATCCTCATTCATAAACTGGTAGCAATTACTACCGATGGAGTGCCAGCAATGCTGGTGTGTGCTCTGGTTTTATAGCACTGTGCTGTAATGACCCTGATTTTCCTGATTATCATTGTGTGATTCATCAGCAGGCCTGGGCTGGGAAAGTCGTGGACTTTTCTCACATAATGACACTGGTGGTCAAACTGATAAACTCGATATGAGCAAAAGCACTTCAGCATTGCTTATTCAAGGCATTATTGGATGAGCTCGATGCTGCGTACAGAGACCTTTGCTGACTTGCTGCCTGAGATAAACACTTTTCTGTCTGCAAGGAATGAGGAGCACAAGGAACTGTCAGATGATGTGTGGCTGCTAGACCTGGGGTTTCTGACAGACTTGACCGCAAAACTGAATACACTCAACAACGATCTCCAGGGAGAAGACTGACACCTGCCCCACATGATAAGCACAGTGAATGCATTTAAGTCTAAGCTCAGTATTTGGATCACACATCTAGAGAACGGGAGGCTAACACACTTTCCCAATCTGGAAAAAATGTCACAGAGCATTGAAGACAAGGGTGTTTTTTACCCTGAGAATTACTGTGCTCACCTGGAGAAAGTGGCAACAGAGTTCAATCAGCGTTTTGGTGAGTTAGACATCATGGAATGTATTGCTGCATTTGTCTCAAACCCATTCATGCCCATTGATATAGAACAGGTTGCAGCCATATTCCATCAAGTATTTGTTTTGTCAAGTGGAGTTGACATGGAGATCGTTGATTTGCAAAATGACATAGAGCTGAAATCCAGATAATGGGACAGTGAATTTTGGGGACTTCTCAACAGAGATAAGTTTCCTCTCCTCACCGCATGTGCACTGAAAATGAGTGCCTACTTTGGATCTACTTACCTCTGGGAAATGGCATTTTCACAGATGAAAATAATCAAATCAAAGTATAGGAGCCGCCTCACTGACAGACACCTCACAGACTGCCTCAGACTGGCTGTCTCAAGCTATGAGCCAAACTACAGAGCACTCATGACAGTATTCAGTCACAGCCATCACACTGACTTGAGTGAGTAACATTACTACAGCAGTTTTGCCTTCTGATGGCATTGTGAAAAGTGATGCTGTATAAGATGGGACATAGAACTGCACTTAGCTTAATTGATAGAATTGGTACCATTTTGTTATTACAGTTCATTTATAAAATGCTAATGGTACCTTCAGAAGCTTCAGAGGATAAGCATTTTACTGTTAACAATGGCACTTTTTACAGTTAACAATGGCACTTCATATGATCTGCTCACTGTGTTACAGTGTTGTTACGTTGTTACAGAGTTTTCTTAGTTGCATCAATTTTAAAAGTTTAAAACCAAAGCATTTAATGTAATTCAAATACAATTAAAATACTAAATAAAAGGCCTCAAGTTGGAAGTACAATCTGGGCTGTCTTTTTTTTTATCAATTCTTCGATAGGTAGATAGTGCAGTGGTACCTTGTAAGAGTACTACTTGGAGTGATTACTGACTACAGCTCAGAAGTCACTTGGTTTGTCATAAGTATTTAGGTAAAACCTGTTCATTCATTCAACACCAACTGTACACCTGTACACCTGTACCAGCATAATAGATCAGGGTTCTTCGAATATGGCCCTCGAGGTCCACTGTCCTGCAGAGTTTAGCTCCAGCCCTAATCAAACACACCTGAACAAGCTAACCACGGTCTTCAGGAGTACTAGAAAATTACAGGCATGTAAGTTTGGAGGTTGGAGCTAAACTCTGAAGATCTGCTTCAATATTTCCAATATCAAATGTAGTAAAATTTTAGACCTCATTGACAAGCATAAGCTATTGTATGTGAATCTCAAACAAAATTACTGTAAAATACTGTTCATTTTTATTAAATGTTATGCTTATATTACATCTGTTGATTTCTCAAAATGCATGAATAAAATAGGCTTTTCCCCAGATTCTACTAGCCGTAGCTTTCTAACCAGTGGAATCTCAAATTCAAAATACAGGACTTATTTATTTGAAAATTTCAGGTTCGTATCTGGTCCCCAACCAGAGATATTCAACCAGAAATATTGCACTTCCTCACCCCCATAAAAAATGACAAAAGCTGAAAACCTGAAATGTTCTGCATGCACACTATACAGACGTGGCCAAAAGTTTTGAGAATGACACAAATATTAATTTTCACAAAGTCTACTGCTTCAGTGTTTTTAGATCTTTTTGTCAGATGTTACTAACTGTTACTGAAGTATAATCACAAGCATTTCATAAGTGTCAATGGCTTTTATTGACAAATACATGAAGTTTATGCAAAGAGTCAATATTTGCAGTGTTGACCCTTCTTTTTCAAGACCTCTGCAATTCACCCTGGCATGCTGTTAATCAACTTCTGGGCCAAATCCTGACTGATGGCAGCCCATTCTTGCATAATCAATACTTGGAGTTTGTCAGAATTTGTGGGTTTTTGTTTGTCCACCTGCCTCTTGAGGATTGACCACAAATTCTCAATGGGATTAAGGTCTGGGCTGTTTCCTGGCCATGGACCCAAAATGTCGATGTTTTGTTCCCCGAGCCACTTCATTATCACTTTTGCCTTGTGGCAAGGTGCCCCATCATGCTGGAAAAGGCATTGTTCATCACCAAACTGTTCTTGGCTGGTTGGGAGAAGTTGTTCTCTGAGGATGTTTTTGTACCATTCTTTATTCATGGCTGTGTTCTTAGGCAACATTGTGAGTGAGCCCACTCCCTTGGCTGAGAAGCAACCCCACACATGAGTGTTCTCAGGATGCGTTACTGTTGGCATGACACAGGGCTGATGGTAGCGCTCACCTTTTCTTCTCCGGACAAGCTTTTTTCCAGATGCCCCAAACAATCGGAAAGGGGATTCATCAGAGAAAATGACATTACCCCAGTCCTCAGCAGTCCAATCCCTGTACTTTTTGCAGAATAGCAGTCTGTCCCTGATGTTTTTCCTGGAGAGAAGTGGCTTCTTTGCTGCCCTTCTTGACACCGGGCCATCCTCCAAAAGTCTTCGTCTTACTGTGCATGCAGATGCACTCACACCTACCTGCTGCCATTCCTGAGCAAGCTCTGCACTGGTGGTGCCCCAATCCCGCAGCTGAATCAACTTTAAGAAATGGTCCTGGCGCTTACTGCACTTTCTTGGGCGCCCTGAAGCCTTTGTCACAACAGTTGAACCTCTCTCCTTGAAGGTCTTGATGATCCGAAAATGGTTGATTTAGGTGCAATCTTACTAGCAGCAATATCCTTGCCTGTGAATCTCTTTTTGTGCAACACAATGATGGCTGCACGTGTTTCCTTGCAGGTAACCATAGTTAACAGAGGAAGAACAATAATTTCAAGCACCACCCTACTTTTAAAGCTTCCAGTCTGTTATTCTAACTCAATCAGCATGACAGAGTGATCTCCAGCCTTGTCCTCGTTAACATTCTCACCTGTGTTAATGAGAGAATCACTGACATGATATCAGCTGGTCCTTTTGTGGAAGGGCTGAAATGCAGTGGACATGTTTTTTTGGGATTAAGTTCATTTTCACGGCAAAGAGGGACTTTGAAATTAATTACAATTCATCTGATCACTCTTCATAACATTCTGGAGTATATGCAAATTGCCATCATAAAAACTGAGTCAGCAGACTTTGTAAAAAATAATATTTGTGTCATTCAACTTTTGGCCATGGCTGTACTTACCTACAGTTGCAATCAAAATTATTCAACTGCCATTGCAAAACAAAATTTACAGACTTTCAGCTGTTTGCAATGAACAAATCAAACAAAAACAATTGAAATAGTTCAACACAATGAATGCTTCAAGTGGTTTCCCCAAATTCAAGTGAAATGCAATGTATAATGACTTCTCCAGTCTCAAAAATATTCAACCCCCTGAATATAATCCCTCACAACAGCACAAATATGCAAAACAGGTGTTGTCTCAAGCATTAGTTGCACCAGGTGTGCTTGACCTGGAAAACATGAAATACCTGAACTGGCTAGAGGCAGTGTCGGAAAATTTAGACCTCAGAGCCTCCCTCCGAGCTCCGACATCCAGGGTGGAGTTGAAGTCCTTCTCGGCTGTTTTGGTCTTTTCTAACTCTTGTTTCACTTAAACTACTACCAATAAATCAAGACTCTTTAGACTTGGATGAGAAAGAGCAAACGTTGTTTTAATGCAATCCAAAAACATAAAAATCCATTGAGCTCAAGGAGAACAACACTCACAATACAAAACACATTTCTATGTTATTGTGAGCAAGTGCCTCAGCATCCACTGTATCCTCAGTGTCCTCTGTGTTCTCGAAAACTCCCCAGAAAATCCCCTCTATTTATCCTAGGGCCTCCTTTCTTAATTTGCATATGCCCTGGCGAATTCCCCTTATTTTCTACTATGGCCCTTCTGGCCCCTCCTATTCTAATTTGCATCCTTTGCCGAATTCCCCTTATTTTCCCCTTTTCTGGGAAACTCCTCTTTATGCGTCATTTTTGACTCATATCCTGTTCTCTGAATTTCCCCTTAAACATGTTTGTTTTCCCCACACTTGCCTCTTGGTATTTATTTGCGTCATAATACTATAACTATTTAGTTGCATTATAATCCTAATGTCCTACTGCTTCATTTGCTACATTGTGCCTTAATGCTAAGTTTTTGTGTATTATACTGCTGGCAGCTGTTTAACTATGTGCCAAATACAAACTCTGCCTTCTAAACTCTATATACTGCTGGCAGCTGTTTAACTATGTGCCAAATACGAACTCTGCCTTCTAAACTCAACATCAGCAGAAAATACATGAAATACCTGGATGGGGAAGAAAAAGGAAGCTATCAACGGCTGCAACCAGATTTCTGAGAAGGCAAGTTGTGAAAAACACTCGAGTGACTGCAAAAAATCTACAGCAAGACTTGGTGGCAATAGGCACTGAAGTTTCATTGAGCACAGTATAGCGCGTACTAAACGCAGAAGGTTTCCATGCCAGAATTTCAAGACATACACCACTACTGACCCAAAAGCACAAGAAAAGTCGGCTCAAAATCATATAAATAAGCCACAGTAGTTTGGGGATTCTGTTCTGTGGAGTAATGAAACAAAACTGGAACTTTTTGGCATGATGGATCAGCGGTTTGTCTGGAGAAAGAAGAATGAAGAAAGAACACTGTCCACAGTCAAGCATGGTGGTGGCTCGGTGATGTTCTGGGGCTGCTATGCATCCTCTGGCACTGGAAACCTGCAGCGTGTGGAAGGCAAGATGGATTCATTGAAGTATCAGGAAATCCTAGGAGAAAACCTCATGCCGTCTGTAAGGAAGCTGAAGCTTGGGCATCATTGGACCTTCCAACAGGACAATGACCCCAAGCATACCTCAAATTCCACCAAGGCTTGGTTGCAGAAGAAGTCCTGGAAGATTCTACAGGGCCTTCACAGTCACCTGACTTGAGCCCCATAGAAAATCTCTGGTGGGGTATGAAGAAGGCAGTTACAGCACGCAAACCCAAGAATATTACTGAAATGGAGGCCATTGCTCATGAGGAATGGGCTAAGATTCCTCAGGAATAGTGCCAGAAGCTGGTATCTGGCTATGCATCTCATTTGCAGCAGGTCAGAACAGCAAAAGGGTGCTCTACTAAGTACTAAAGATTCTTGCAATGAAGGGGTTGAATAATTTTGAGACTGGAGAAGTCATTATAAGTTGCATTTTCATTTGAATTTGAATTTGGGGAAACCACTTGAAGCATTCACTGTGTTGAACTATTTCAATTGCTTTTGTTTTATTTGTTCATTGCAAACAGCTGGAAGTCTGTAAATGTTGACAATAAACCTGATTTGCAATGGGGGTTGAATAATTTTGATTGCAACTGTAGGTACTGTAAAAAAAATTAAGAATTATAAATTGACCCTAAATGTGGAACTGTGAGCAATCTTTTGCATTATATTTGGACTTAAAGGGGTCATATTTTGCTTTTTAAATGTTTTTAAAAGTTCATTATGTAGTTTATTGGGTGTAATAGAATAGGTTAACAAGCATTAATGTTCAAAAAATGCATTATTTGTCACATACTGTACATTATTGCAGTACCTCTTTTTCCAGGCTGCCTGAAATGCTCCAAGTGAGTTCCGGATTCTACAAAGCCTCTCCTTCCGAAAAGCCCAGAGTGCTCCGATTGGCCAGCTGACCCGTTGCATTGTGATTGGCCAAAAACTTCAAGCTTTTGTCAGAAATGTAACGCCCCTTGGCTTAGCTTCAGCCTCCAAAGCTTCTAAAGCAATTCTAAGCTCCTAAGCAACATGTTGTTGGTTTTAACTGTATCAGTTCAAGCCCGAATCAGATTCAGAAAATGCGGATGATCAAGTGGAACCAACTCTGCCAGCACGACTTGAGCAGAACGTTTCACATTGGTAAGTTTTTATTTTGTAACTCTCTTACCTTTCAAATATGATGTAACACTGGCAGACCGTCTGGTTGTTAAGTGCAAAACTATGGTATGTACACAGCTGCAGTGTGTATATAGTTACTCATGCAATATATCATTGAAAAGCTAAGATTCTTGTGATTCGATTGATTATAAACCATTTCAAGATACAGTCAAAACAACAGCTACAATAAAGTCTCTGTCAGACCACCAACATACAAACAAACACTTGCAGAGGTCTACAACTGAGCCCTGGGCCACAACACAAAACTCCATGTTTGAACAGTCAATAGCAGATATTTCATAAAATAATCAAACATGCAGGTTTTCAGGAGTAGTCTTCTTGTATAGCCTGTGCTGTACTCCCCCAGGTTCAGGAAGCTGTCCTCTGTAAAATGCACTGTGCACAAGCAAACCGTTTCGTTGTACTGATCAAGAACAGCATTATAAATAAATGTTAACCACTGATTCCTAATTTTGTTTGTTTTCGGAAGGCCAAACAAAGGGGTTTTGCTTTTGCACCAAAACACACAGTGTCTCCATGACATGGCGCCAAACAATTCACTGAAGCCTCACCTTCTTTCTTCGTGGCTGCCTTTGAGCGGGATTATGCTAATATTTCACGTAGTGACATAGACATTTGTGGAAATAATATCTGGACTTCGATCAATGCGTGTTTGGAACTGGAACAGTGTTTTCTGTTAGATAGAATAAATCCCTTTGTGGGAGACTATGTGCTTTGTAACTTTGCAGATATTATACATGTATGAACAGATACATTACGCACCCAAACAAAAGGAAAACATTAAAAAGCAAAATATGACTCCTTTAAGTTCTAGGTCTAAGGAAGAAGAATGCAAAAAAATGTGTTGTTTGCCATGACACAAAGATGGCTGTCGTAGTTAAACCAAATAAAATGATTTAATCACTGAGGTAATCACTCTAAGAAAAAAATGAAAAATTAAAAACAGTCAAGCAACTGACCACTGATTATTGGACCACTTGAGATGGACTGAGCCAAATATCACATTGATTATAAAATACTACTTATGACCTATAAACCATTGAATGGTCTCACACCACAGTACCTGAGTGAACTTTTTTTTTGTTTTATGGTGTGCTATGCCTACTTTGGTCAAAAGGTCATTGTTTGTACCAAGAATAAATTATGACTACAGCAGGAGGTATTTATGGTATGCATGGTTCTGTGGTGATCTTATTCATAGATAACTTTGCTACAGTGTTAAATAAGAATATATTATTATTTTTGTTATGTTCTTTTAGAGATACATTGATCTAGCAGCACTTAGAGCTTTTCTATAGCTCAGGAGGCTCTCCTTCCATGCTGTTTGGAATACTACCAATTTAGTTTGACCCCATTTACATTCTAATATAAATCTCTTAGGACATACATTGTTTTAGGGAAGGGCAACTATTTAGATTATCCATGTGAGACCATTCACAATGGCAGGAAGTGAATCACAAGTTAAGAAGCTCCAAGCAGAAATAGAGCACTAGGATGATTCAGGCAGGTTTGGAGGGCAAGTGGAGCCACAGCAGTAAAAGCATGTTAGGATCAGGCAATGGCATCCCATCAGACAGAAGGACTAACATTTGTACAGTACTATGCAAAAGTCTTAGGCACATGCAAAGAAATGCTGTAGAGCAAAGATGCCTTCAAAATAATGAAATTAAATGTTTGTTAGAGTCTCCCTCTCGCTACGCTGCTCGCGAAGGCTAGCGAGTAGTGAAGGCTAGTGAGTAGCGTACTTCCACATTCCCTGGTTCTTGGATTTATGCTTCGTGACTTCTTGGAATATTCCTCCATGTCTTTGTTTTCCTCGCTTTTCCTCGACTTAGGATTATTGTCTCGTGACTTCCTGGATTTTTGCCCTGTGAGTGTTGGGATTATTGCCTAGCCTTTTGGAATAACTGCCCTGTTGGTTTTTGGGAATATTGCCTTGTTTATTTATGGTTTTTTGTTTGACTGCACAATTACTTTTGAAGGTTTTATTTATTTTGACTGTTCCTAATAAACCGATAACTTTCCCCTGCGAGTGCATCCTGCTTCCCTCCTTCCGGATTCGTAACAGAATACTCCGCCTGAAAATGGATGCAGCTGGGAAAGGTAGGGCACGCCACACCACATTTTAAATGCCTGCATACAATTCGATTTTTTTTCCTCAGTGGACCTTTGTTTATCCCCCCGACTCCTACGACGGCTTTGCCACTTGGCCGCAATGTTTTTTTTTGCAGGCCCATATATATTTCCTGAGTTTGGAGGACCCCAAGCCCGACGAGGAGCAGTGGGTGGGGTTCCTCCTCTCTCGTTTGGTCGGGTCCGCTCACCAATGGGCAGAGCTTCACCTCGCCAGTAGATCCGCGAAGCTCAAGACAGTTTCGGGCTTTGTGGATCTACTGGTCTAGGTGTTCGGAAGCCCAGACTTCCATCCCGACCTCAGGACCTTTTTGGGGAAGGACCGTCTGGGCGACTGACCCTGCCAGTCACTCCTGGACTGTTATGAGAGGGAGCGGGCCAACATGGCGGCCTGCACCTCTCATCCCTGGACAGGAGTGCCAGCTGGAGGTTAACGTGGCAACCTCCAGCCCTGAGCTCCAGCAGGAGGCCCAGCAGGAGGTCTCCTCAATGGAGCTGCAGCTGGAGGTTAACCTGGCAACCTCCAGCCCCGAGCGCCAGCAGGAGGCCCAGCAGGAGGTCTCCACAACAGAGCTGCTCCTGGAGGTTAACGTGGCAACCTCCAGCCCCAAGATCCAGCAGGACGCCCAGCAGGAGGTCTCCTCAATGGAGCTACACTTGGAGGTTAACGTGGCAACCTCCAGCTCCGTGCTCCAGCAGAAGGCTCAGCAGGAGGTCTCCTCAACAGAGCTGCTCCTGGAGGTTCACGAGGAGACCTCCACTCCTGTCCTGTTCCTGCCTGAGGTCCACGAGGAGACCTCCGTTCCTGTCCTGTTCCTGTCAGAGACCCAAGTAGGGTGCTCTGCTCCAGTCCTGTTCACACCGGAGGTCAACGAGGAGACCTCCGCCCAAGCCATGTTCCTGCCAGAGGTTCAAGAGAAAACCTCCTCTCCTGTCCTGCTCATATTGGAGGCCCACGAGGAGACCTCCGCCCAGGCCGCGATCCAGCCAGAAGTTCACGAGGAAACCTCCTCGCCTGTCCTGCTCACGTCAGAGGTCCACGGGATGACCTCTTCCCAAGCCAAGTTCATGTCAGAGGTCCACGGGATGACCTCTTCTCATGCCAAGTCTATGTCAGAGGTCCACGGGATGACCTCTTCCCAAGCCCAGTCCATGTCAGAGGTCCACGGGATGACCTCTTCTCAAGTCAAGTCCATGTCTGAGGTCCATGGGATGACCTCCTTTCCAAGTTCTAGCTCATGTTTTAGTGCAAAATTAAGTCCTAGTCCATGTCCAAGTCCATGTCCAGGTTCCTGCCCTATTCCTAGTCCATGTCCAAGTCCATGTCCAGGTTCCTGCCCTAGTCCTAGTCCATGTCCAAGTCCATGTCCAGATTCCTGCCCTATTCCTAGTCCATGTCCAAGTCCATGTCCAGGTTCCTGCCCTAGTCCTACTCCATGTCCAAGTCCATGTCCAGGTTCCTGCCCTATTCCTAGTCCATGTTCAACTCCATGTCCAGGTTTCTGCCCTAATCCAAGGCCAATTCCAAATTCAGTACCCAGTCCAGTTTCCGGTGTTTTTTCAAGGCCTGTTCCCAGTCCTGTTCCCAATCCTGATCCCAGTCCATGCCTTAGCCTATGCCCAAAGCCAGTTCCCAGTCCTGTTCCTGGTCCTGTTCCCGGTCCTGTTCCTGGTCTCGTTTCCAATCCTGTTCCCGGTCCCGTTCCTGGTCCCGGTCCTGTCTCCAACCCTGTTCCTAGTCCAGTTTCCAACCCAGTTTCCAACCCCATTCTTGATTTAGTTGCCAGCTCTGTTTTTGATTTAATTTCTAGCCCTATTTTTGCTTTAATTCTCAGTTCAGTTGCTGATTTAATTCCCAGCTCTGTTCCCAGCTCTGTTTTAGATTTTGTTGACGGTGCTGTCCCTAGCCTAGTTTCCAGTTCTGCACACGATCCTGTCTCCTCCTCTGTCTCCTCCTCTGTCTACTGTTACCTTCCTAGCTCAGTTTCCAATCCAGTTTCAGATTTTGTCTCAAGCCCTGTCTCCAGCCCTGTATCCAGCCCTGTATCCACTTTAATTTCCATCTCTGTTTCTAGCCCTGTCTCTACTTTAATTTCCAGCTCTGTTTCCAGCCCTGTCTCCACTTTAATTTCCAGCTCTGTTTCCACTTCAATTTCTAGCTCTGGTTCCACTTTAATTTCCAGCTCTGGTTCCCCTTCGAAGTCTAGCGCTGCTTCCGGTTTGATTTCCAGCTCTGCTCCCATTTTTGCTTTGAGTCAGGTTTTCAAGTCTGTTCCGGGTCAAAGTTTTGATTTTGTTGACTATTCAAATTCAAGTTCAGTTTCCAGTCCAGTTCTCTGTCCTAGCCTCTGTCCTATCCTCTGTCCAGTTTTCTGTCCTGTCCTCTGTCCCATTCCCCAGTCTGTATCTGAGTCTGTCTCTAATCCAGGTGCCAAATCTGAGTCTCGTCCTGGTTCCAGTCCGGGTTCCAGGCCAAGTGCCAGGTCACGCGCAGCTCAGAGGTCCAGGCCAAGTGCCAGGTCACACGCAGCTCGGAGGTCCAGGCCAAGCGCCCGGTCACGTGCAGCTACGAGGTCCAGGCCAAGCGCCCGGTCACGTGCAGCTCCGAGGTCCAGGCCAAGCGCCCGGTCATGTGCAGCTCAGAGCTCCAGGCCAAGCGTCAGGTCACGCGCAGCTCAGAGCTCCAGGCCAAGCACCAGCTCAAGCACCGCA
Source organism: Cranoglanis bouderius (assembly GCA_023630585.1). Taxonomy (NCBI): domain Eukaryota; kingdom Metazoa; phylum Chordata; class Actinopteri; order Siluriformes; family Cranoglanididae; genus Cranoglanis; species Cranoglanis bouderius. The sequence goes on from CM042557.1 coordinate 19,240,937, forward strand.
CCAAGTTCTCGACCAAGTTCTCGACCAAGTTCGCAGGGACAACTAGACACACTCTGCTCTGGCCTCGGGACACTGCACATCGCCAGCCTTAGGTCCTGGGGGGCAGATGTTCGAATCCTGCCCAGGGGCCCGGGTCCGCCAGAACAGTCAAAACTTTCGGCGCTTCGGGAGACGCGCCTTTGGGGGGGGGGGGCTCTGTTAGCATCTCCCTCTCGCTAAGCAGCTAGCAGAGTAGCGCACTTCCGCATTCCACTGAGCGCATTCCAGCGCTATTCATAAAAACCTTCCGGACTGATTCATGAACTCTGGTTTTGTTTACATTGCCATGTGCTCTTTTGTTTTTGGTTACGTCATGTCTCTGCCCCCGCTTCCTTATTGGTCCATTAGTTTTGTTTCACATCATGTTTCCTCCCATGTTCTGTCATTGGTTCTCCTTTTATTACTTGATTATTGTTTCTAGGTGTCGTGTGTTTCTTCTTGTTTCATTTTGATTACCCATGTTACTTAAACCCCTGTTTGTGTCCACTTCGTCGCAGAGTATTAAGAATGAAAACTAAATGTAATTAAAAGTAGCGACGAAGCAAAGATAAAGAATCGTAGTTTTTTCCTATGTTTTTGTTTACTAGGCATTCCCTGGTTCTTGGATTCATGCCTCGTGACTTCTTGGAATATTCCTCCATGTCTTTGTTTTCCTTGCTTTTCCTTGATTTAGGATTATTGTCTTGTGACTTCCTGGATTTTTGCCCTGTGAGTGGTGGGATTATTGCCTAGCCTTTTGGAATAACTGCCCTGTTGATTTTTGGGAATATTGCCTTGTTTATTTGTGTTTTTTTGTTTGACTGCACCATTACTTTTGAAGGTTCTATTTATTTTGGCTGTTTCTAATAAACTGATAACTTTCCCCTGCGAGTGCATCCTGCTTCCCTCCTTCCGGATTCGTAACATACGTCATGTCTCTGCCCATGTTCATTCATTGGTTTTCTGTTCATTATTTCATTATGAGTTTCAGGTGTTTCTTGTTTTATTTTGATTATTTAAACCTTTTCGTTTGTCCGCTTGGACGTGGTATATTGAATTGAATGAGATTGAACTATGTGTATGTATGTTCATTGTTTTTTTCACTGCCCTCATGTTTCCTGGACCTCGGACTTTTGCCTCGTTCTTTTGTGGATTTATGCCTCGTACTTTTGTGGATTAGTGCCTCGTTCTTTTGTGGATTATTGTTTATTCTCTGACCCTGCCTTTGTGTTCCTTGTCTCCCTGTCCATATACTTTAGTTTTTTTGTGTTTTTCCCCCTGTCCATATAATTTTGGGCTATTCCTTATAAACTGACTTTTCCCCAGCACTTGCACCCAGCTCCCCCTGTGTTTCGTAACAATGTTTCTACATTAAAAAAAAAATACCATAAAGAGCAGGAAACTATAGTAAATTAGTAGTAAAGTCAATATTTGGTGTAACAAGAAAATAAAAACAAAAATAAAAATAGTAGTCTCTGGTTCAATTTGTGCAGTTTTATAAGGAAATTAGCTGGTAAGTTTTATTGAGCATCTTGCAGAACCAGCCACAGTTCTTCTGGAGACTTGGACTTTCACACTTGATTCTTATTTTTGCAGCAATACCCAGCAGCCTTCATTGTGTTTTTCATCTGAAAAGTGGTCTCTTATGTAATATGCTGCTTTCTTTAATGACATACAATGATTTTTCTGTAACATTTAATTTTTTGCTAGACAACTAATGTTTGGAGAATCTATAATGTTTTTGTACTGATTTGATAATGTAGAAGTCATAAAATAAAAAGTCTATAACAAAGTTTGTACAAAAAAATAGGGTGCCTAAAACTTTTGCACAGTACTGTAGCTTGGCACATACAGAGAGTAAACAAATTATTAGGTATGATTTGGTGGTTTAACCTACAGTGGTTTAACCCTTAAAGACCTAGATCGATTTTTGGGAAGTCTGACTCTCCTGTATTTTTTTTTCTAACCTATTCTAGCAGTCAGCATCACGTGCCATATATGATTTTAAACAGGGGAACTTTAATTTTCAATATAGCTCATTTAAGAATTTTTAGAAAAATGCCAGTAACAATTTGCTGCTTTTTACTGTGAACTCAAACAAATCCTCCTGAAGTTTGGATATTTTTTCTTTAGAAAGTTATACCTGGAAGTTTTAGAGTTCCAAATGAATTTTTGTCTTCATCTAACATCTTCATCTTCACCTTAGCAAGTTATAGCCATTTATTACAATATTATTCTAGGCGTTTTTCAATGAAAAAAAGGTATTTTATTTACTGACAATGTAGATGTGTCCATAAAAGTTTAGGGAGTAAAGTAAATAGAAAGATTATTATATAATAACAGAACACTGAAGCAAGAGGTTTGTTTTGTTTTTGTTTTTTTGAGAGACAAATACAGGTGCATCTCAAAAAATTAGAATATCGTGGAAAAGTTCATATATTCTACATTCATTACACATAAAGTGAAATATTTCAAGCCTTTTTTTGCTTTAATCTTGATGATTACGGCTTACAGCTCAAATGAGATACTGGAAAATAGTATAGAGTATCTCAAAAATATTAGAATTAAGAATTTATAATTCAGCAATGTTGACCTGAGATGAGCTCAAATCAGCTAATTAACTCAAAAGACCTTTTAACTCAAAACACCATTGCCAAGTGGCCCAAAGTCCTCTTTTCAGATGAAAGTAAATTTTGCATTTCATTTGGAAATCAAGGTCCCAGAGTCTGGAGGAAGAGTGGAGAGACACAGAATCCAAGTTTCCTGAAGTCCAGTGTGAAGTTTCCACAGTCAGTGATGATTTGGGGTGCCATGTCATCTGCTGGTGTTGGTCCACTGTGTTTTCTCAAGTCGAGAGTCAATGCAGCGTCTACCAGGAGATTTTAGAGCACTTCATGCTTCCATCTGCTGACAAGCTTTATGGAGATGCTGATTTCTTTTCCAGCAGGACTTGGCACCTGCCCAAAGTGCCAAAACTACTAGTAACTGGATTGCTGACCATGGTATTACTGTGCTTGATTGGCCTGCCAACTCGCCTAACCTGAATTTTGTCAAGAGGAAGATGAGAGACACCAGACCCAACAATACAGACGAGCTGAAGGCCGCTATCAAAGCAACCTGGGCTTCCATAACACCTCAGCAGTGCCACCATTCCACGCTGCACTGATGCAGTAATTTGTGCAAATGAGAGCATAAATTAACATACTTTTCAGAAGGTCGACTTTTCTGTATTATAAATTCTAATATTTTGAGATACTGGATTTTTGATTTCCATGAGCTGTAATCATCAAGATTAAAACAAAAAAGGCTTGAAATATTTCACTTTATGTGTAATGAATCTAGGATATATGAAAGTTCCACTTTTTGAATTAAATTATGGAAAAAAAAGAACTTTTCCACGATATTCAATTTTTTTTTAGTTGTACCTGTTAGGTTTTCTCTCGCGCGGCGAACGGAGTAGCCTACTTCCGCATTCCACGGAGTGCATTCCAGCGCCATTCATAAAGACTCACGTGTTGTTTACCTCTGCCATGTTAGTTTTTGTTATTGTGTTACATCATGTCTCCACCTCCCGTGTTCTCCCATGTGCTCATGTTTTTGTTCATGTCATGTCTCCACCTCCTTAGTTCTCATTGGTTCTGTTCATTTATTGTATACTTACGAGTTTCAGCTGTCATTGATTTGGGCATGTGACATGTGACTTCTTTGAGTTTAAATACTCCGCCTAAAATGGATGCAGCGGGGAAATTTGGGACATGCCGCGCCACAATTTTTGTTCCTCCCCTGGACTCAATCTCTTTCTCCCAGTGGGCCTGCATTTATCCACCCTCTGCTTATAATTTTTTTTCTACTAAACCCCAGCATTTCCTTTGGCAGGCCCAGACATATTTCTGTAGTGTAAAGGACCCCAAACCCAGTGAGGAACAATAGGCGTGGTTCCTCCTATCACATTTAGTCGGCTCAGCCCGCTGGTTGGCGGAGATCCACCTCGCCAGTGGGTACCAAGAACTATATACAGTTTCGGGTTTCGTGGATTTCCTGATTCGTGAATATGGGAGCGCAGAATTTGAGCCAGACCTCAACGTATTTCTGAACAAAGTTCACCTGCCCGATCAGCCTGGCCAGTCGTTCCTGGAATACTATGAGAGGAAGCAGGCAAATGTGGCAGCCTGCACCTCTCAGCCCCAGTCTTAGGAGTGTGCAACCGAGGGCTGCACCCGACCAGCCATTCTCCAGTGCCCCACCTGCAGGAAACAGGAAGAAAGGAGCAGCTACTTCTGCTCACAAACCTGTTTTAAGGGCAGCTGGCAGGTGCACAAATGGCTCCACAGGCGGGCAACCCCAGAGCTCCAGCCGGAGGCCCAGCAGGAGGTCTCCACAGCGGAGCTGCTCCTGGAGGTTAACGTGGCGACCTCCAGCCCCGAGCTCCAGCAGGAGGCCCAGCAGGAGGTCTCCACAGCAGAGCTGCCCCTGGAGGTAAACGTGGCAACCTCCAGCCCTGAGCTCCATCCGAAGACCCAGCAGGAAGTCTCCTCCACGGAGCTACAACTGGAGGTTAACGTGGTGACCTCCAGCCCCGAGCTCCAGCCGGAGGCCCAGCAGAAGGTCTCCACAGCGGAGCTGCTCAAGGAGGTTAACATGGTGACCTCCAGCCCCGAGCTCCAGCCGGAGGCCCAGCAGAAGGTCTCCACAGTGGAGCTGCTCAGGGAGGTTAAAGTGGTGACCTCCAGCCCCGAGCTCCAGCAGGAGGCCCAGCAGGAGGTCTTCTCAAGGGAGCTGCTCAAGGAGGTTCACGTGGTGACCTCCAGCCCCGAGCTCCAGCCTGAGGCCCAGCAGAAGGTCTCCACAGTGGAGCTGCCTCTGGAGGTTAACAAGGCAACCTCCAGCCCCAAGCAGCAGTCAGAGATTCAAGAGGAAACCTCCTCTCCTGGCCTGCTTACACCGGAGGTCCACGAGGAGACCTCCGCCCAAGCCGTGTTCTCGTCAGAGGTTCGAGAAGAAACCTCCACTCCTGCCCTGTCCATGTCTGGGGTCCATGGGATGACCTCTTCTCAAGCTAGTCCATGTCCAAGTCCATGTCCAAGTCCATGTCTCTGCCCTAATTCTAATCCATGTCCAAATCCATGTCCAGATTTTTGCCCTATTCCAAGGCCAATCTCTGAGCCCGTTCTCAGGCAGGTTCCCTGTCAGGTTCCCAATCCTGCTCCCAATCCTGCGCCCAATCCTGTTCCCAGTGAGGTTCCCAGTCCTGATCCCGTTCCCAGTTCCAGTCCAGTTCCTCATCCAGTTCCTCATCCAGTTCCAAGTCCAATTCCTAGTTCAGTTCCTCGTCCAGTTCCTCGTCCAGTTCCAAGTCCAGTTCCAAGTCCAGTTCCTAGTCCAGTTCCAAGTCCAGTTCCTAGTCCAAGTCCAGGTTCCGACCCTGTTCCTAGCCCAGTTCCTAGTTCAGTTCCAAGTCCAGTTCCTGATTTCATAGCTAGCTACATAGGTTTAGTTTCTGGATATGTGTTTGCTCTCCTTCTCAGTTCGGAGGCTTATTTGACTCCCAGCTCCGCTTCCAACCCAGCTCACTCCTCTGTCTCCTCCTCTGTCCCTTCCTCTGTCTCCTCCTCTGTCCCTTCCTCTGTCTCCAGCCCTGTCTCCAATTCAATTTCCAAGTCTGTCTCCAAGTCTGTCTTGAAGTCTGTTTCCGAGTCTTTCTCGAAGTCTGTTTCCGAGTCTTTCTCGAAGTCTGTTTCCGAGTCTGTTTCCAGGCCATTCTCCGAGTCTGTTTCCAAGCCTTTCTCCGAGTCTGTTTCCAAGCCTTTCTCCGAGTCTGTTTCCAAGCCTTTCTCCGATCCAGGTGCCAGGTCAAGCTCCGGGTCAAGCACCAGGTCACTCGCAGCTCCGAGATCCAGACCAGGCATCCATCCAAGTTCTCGTCCCAGTTCTCGTCCAAGTTCTCAAGGAAAACCCGACACGCTCTGCTCTGGTTACGGGACACCGGACATAACCAGCCTCAGGTCCTGGAGGGCAGAGGTTAGGATCCTGCCCAGGGGCCCAGGTCCACCAAAGTGGAAGGAACTTGAAGTGCTTCGGGAGCCGTGCCTTAAGGGGGGGGGGGGGGGGGGCTCTGTTAGGTTTTCTCTCACACGGCGAACAGAGTAGCCTACTTCCGCATTCCACGGAGTGCATTCCAGCGCCATTCATAAAGACTCACGTGTTGTTTACCTCTGCCATGTGCGTTTTTGTTATTGTGTTACGTCATGTCTCCGCCTCCCGTGTTCTCCCATGTGCTCATGTTTTTGTTCATGTCATGTCTCCACCTCCTTAGTTCTCATTGGTTCTTGTTCATTTAATGTTATTATCGCTTCCAGGTGTGTTTGATTTCGTGTATGATTTGTGTGTGGTTAAAAACCCCTGTTTGTTTTCACTTCCTTACGGAGTATTAGTATAGTTGAGCGTTAGTATAGTTTCCTAGTTCATAGCTCTGTGTTCGTGGTTCCCAAACCACCTACTTTCCTCGTGTATTTCTTCCTGTGTTTTGATTAGTGCCATTGTGGATTAATTCCCTTTTGGATTCCTACTCCTTTTTTGATCACTGCATGGATTATGGTTTGTCATTTTTGTTGTGGATTCCTGTGTTGTTTTGAATAAACTTTTCAATATCAACAGACATTTTCCCAGCGCATGCATCCTGACACCTCTGCCTACTGCTAACATAACAGTACCTGTATATTATCAATTGAACATGAACAACATGGCACTATGCCACTTACTGAAGCAGTTTCTGTGTGCAGCAAGACAGTGCACTGTGCATACTTCCAAATAGTGCGCTTCTTGCAGAGCATGCAGTACTGCCGCCCCTTTGCTGCTGTGTCTGCTGACCTCCGTCTCTCAAATGAGGAATTTCCCTCCCCCTCCTTTTTTCCCAAAGAAACATGTTGATTGGTGGAGTAGATTACAGTTTGAACCAATCTGGGCATGGGGGGTGGGACTAAGCAGCAACAGCCGTTCCTCTTTGGCTCACAGGAACAAACTGCATGGGATTCCTTGACGAATCAATGCTGCAGAATTTGATAGCATAACCATGATGTAACTGCATTCACTATGGAGTATCTCAACGTCCATCTGAGACAAATGTGATATCACTGAAAAGCTGAGAATCTTTCCGGGACTTTTTAAAGCATACAGATTGGATTAGCAGTTCAAAAGCTATTAAACATTTTAGATCAACAGTTATTTTTAGCCGCAGGCGGCGGTTTCGGTCTTTGAGGGTTAAAAGTATGTACATTGTGATCAACATAACTTCCAAAATTCCTCCAAGAGCACAGCAACTACTCATCCAGCAAGTCACAAAAGAGCCAAAGACAACATCAAAGGAACTACATGCCTCTCTTGCATCAATAAAGGTCACTCTTCACTGTGACTCCTCTGTCAGAAAGACACTGAGCAAAAATGGCATCCATGGAAGAGTGGTGAGGTGAAAACCACTGCTAGCCCAGAAGAACATTAAGTCTTGTCTGAATTTTGCCAAAACACACCTTGATGATCCTTAAATCATTTGGGAGAATGTTGTGTCGATTGATGAGTCAAATGTGGAACTGTTTGGAAGACAGGGGTTCCGTTTTTTTTTTATTCATTATTATTTATTTATTTTTTTTTATTAACCAAAAAGCATGCACAGCACATTCCGCAAATCATAAATCTGTAGAGCATCAGAAAGCCAGAACTCATTCAAAGAAAGCAATAGTCCACAAATTTAAAAACCAATTACTCAAACTTCATGAAAACATCAAAACTCCTAAATCAAATTCCATGAAAACATCCAAATGAATAATTCAAACTTTCATATAAAGCAAGACTACATCAAATGAAGAACATCTTCATAAATAAAAAAATAAAATAAAAATAAAAATCCCAATATCAATATCAATAATAAGAAGAAAACACAACAAAACTTTTTGGCTATACATTATGACCCTTTTTTAAACAAATTAATGAAACCCAAATAAAAACCATACCAACACAAACAGAAAACCCAACCTTCTATTCCCCCCACTATCCCTCATTGCTGAGGCCACCAGGGAGATCCCACTACTGTCCCCCCTGAGAAGCCCCCTGCCTCTACCCCTTCCACTCCTACCCTCACGAATCCCTGTCCTCCATCCTCCCCCTGTCCTACCTTTCAGAGTCTGGCCCTGAATGCCACAGGGGTTCCGTTACCTCTGGCATAAACCAAACACAGAATTTCACAAAAAGAACATCAAGCATGGTGGTGGAATTGTGCTGGTGTGGGGATGCTTTGCTGCTTCAGGGCCTGGGCAACTTGCAATAATTGAGGGAAACATGCAGGGATGTTAGTTGGACTGTTAATCACCTGGGGCTGAGCCCAGATTCTTCTCCATCAAAAAAACATTTAAAAAAGTACTTCTAAATAAACTGTTTCTGCATTTTTTTCTTGCATTTTTTCAGTTCTAGTAGCCAAAAGTTTTGTTTTATGGAAGCTGGGGTAACTTGGCTGTCAATGTATTACATGATTAGAAAAAGTTATATTTATCTTAAAACTTGCCTCTGGACCGATAAAATATAAATCTTTTCTAACTAGACTAGTTTTGTGTCACTAGCCAAAGGGAGGCACAACTAAGCTATCATTGTATGGGTTTAGCTGCTACAGTGCCATGCAAAGTATGTTATCTGTGCTTATGCTCTTCTCATATCATGTTCACATAAACTGGAACTCATATAGACATTTACACATATTGTTATCCTGGCTCAGCATGAGAGGATGTTAGTGCTTCAGTTTCAACCCCTTTACTGGTAAAAAAAAAAATAAAATATAAAAATAATTTTTGAAAAAAATCAGTGTATATCTATTTTTTACCTCACACTGACTGAGCTAGCGTTTGGCAGAATTGAGACCTGTCAGCCAATAAGATACGAGTATTTCCACATATTTTCCTGTAAACTCTGTCTGATTGAGCTCGCCTCCATTCACTGAAGGTAAAATACAACACTCTGTTGACTGAAGATATAAAATTACAACACTGCGATCTTCTTTTATTGATGTTCAGTTACGTAGTGACAAACTGCTCCAAGTGGAGAATTATTCGGGGCTAAAGAAAAAATCTTCAGGGCTACAGCCCCAAATGCCCAGGCCAGGTTACGCCCCTGGAAACATGAATTCTGCTCTCTACCAGAAAATCCTAAAGGAGAATATCTGTTCCAGCGCAACTGGATTATGCAGCAAGACAATGATCCAAAGCATAGGAGTAAGTCCTAGCGCTAGAAGTAAGTGAAAGACTGATCTCCAGTTATGGGAGGCGTTTGTTTGCAGTTATTGCTATTAAAGGTGGCACAACCAGATTTTAAGTTTAAGGGGGCAATTAGTTTTTCACATTAGTGATAGGTGTTGGATAACTTTTTTGCTTAAATAAAAATAAATAAATAAAAATGGTAATGTGTGTTTACTCAGGTTACCTTTGTTTTATGTTCTATTTCGTTTGAAGATCTAAAACTATTTAGTATGAGATATATACAAAAACAGAAGAAATCAGGATGGGGCAAATACTTTTTCACAGCACTGTATAAACACAGTATTGTATATAAAATTGCACAGTATTGTATCTAACATTGCACTCATCTAACATAGCTTTTGTTGCACACTTTAATGTTCTTTTAAGCTTGTCAAACTTGACAAACTCCACTAAGAGCCAAGTCCAACACAGTGCTATCTGAATAAAGACATCAAACATTTACACTCCCCTCTGAAACTATTGGAATGACAAAGCCAATTAATTTGTTTTTGCTGTAGACTGAAGACATTTGTGTTTGAGAGCAAAAGATGAATATGAGAAAAGAATAGAATTTTGAATAGAATTTCGAATTTCAGCTTTTATTTCCTGGTATGTATATGTAAATGCATTAAACAACATAGACCATAGCACATTTTATATCAGATCACCCAATTTGTAGGTGTGCAAAAATATTGTAACACATGACTGAGAGGTACAGTGGGGGAAAAAAGTATTTGATCCCCTGCTGATTTTGTACGTTTGCCCACTGACAAAGAAATGATCAGTCTATAATTTTAATGGTAGGTGTATTTTATCAGTGAGAGACAGAATAACAACAAAAAATCCAGAAAAACGCATTTCAAAAAAGTTATAAATTGATTTGCATTTTAATGAGTGAAATAAGTATTTGACCCCTTCGACTTAGTACTTGGTGGCAAAACCCTTGTTGGCAATCACAGAGGTCAGATGTTTCTTGTAGTTGGCTACCAGGTTTGCATAATGTTCCCACCTCCATGTTTGACGGTGGGGATGGTGTTCTTGGGGTCATAGGCAGCATTCCTCCTCCTCCAAACACGGCGAGTTGAGTTGATGCCAAAGAGCTCGATTTTGGTCTCATCTAACACTTTCACCCAGTTCTCATCTGAATCATTCAGGCAAACTTCAGATGGGCCTGTACATGTGCTTTCTTGAGCAGGGGGACCTTGTGGGTGCTGCAGGATTTCAGTCCTTCACGGCGTAGTGTGTTACCAATTGTTTTCTTGGTGACTATGGTCCCAGCTGCCTTGAGAAAATTAACAAGATCCTCCCATGTAGTTCTGGGGTGATTCCTCACCGTTCTCATGATCATTGAAACTCCATGAGGTGAGATCTTGCACGGAGCCCCAGACCGAGGGAGACTTACAGTTATTTTGTGTTTCTTCCATTTGTGAATAATCGCACCGACTGTTGTCACCTTCTCACCAAGCTGCTTGGCGATGGTCTTGTAGCCCATTCCAGCCTTGTGTAGGTCTACAATCTTGTCCCTGACATCCTTGGGCAGCTCTTTGGTGTTGGCCATGGTGGAGAGTTTGGAATTTGATGGATTGATTGCTTCTGTGGACAGGTGTCTTTTATAAAGGTAACAAGCTGAGATAATATCAGCTCGTTACCTGTGTAAAATACACCTGGGAGCCAGAAATCTTGCTGATTGATTGGGGATCAAATACTTATTTCCCTCATTAAAATGCAAATCAATTTATAACTTTTTTGAAATGCATTTTTCTGGAATTTTTTGGTGTTATTCTGTCTCTCACTGTTAAAATACACCTACCATTAAAATTATAGACTAATCATTTCTTTGTCAGTCGGCAAACGTACAAAATCAGCAGGGGATCAAATACTTTTTCCCCCTCACTGTATTTCTTGTTACCCAGGTGCGTTCTGCTTGATTGTTTAAACAATAAATATCACTCAGCATCTACTCTTGGTTTTAGCCTTCAGATTCACCTTTGAAGACTGCATTTGTTGCTAAAAAGGATGAGCCAACATGAAGATCACAGAGCTGTCCATGGGAGAAAAGCAAGCCATTTTGAAGCTGAGAGGGAAAATCAATCAGAGGCAACGCATAAACATTGGGCATAGCCAATAAAACAATTTGGAATGCCCTGAAAAAGAAAGAAACCACTTGTGTACTGAGCAACAGACAACAAATGGGTCGGCCAAGGAAAACTGATGGCATAAACTTTGTGAGAGCTGTGAAGAAAAAAAACAAACCCCAAAAACAACAGTCAGCGACATCAGCAACAACCTCCGCAGGGCAGGGGTGAAGGTATCACAATCCACCATTTGAAGAAGACTTCGAGAGCAGAAATATTGAGGCCATACCACAAGATGCAAACCACTCATGAACAGGAAAAATTCACAAAGAAATACAGAGATGAGCCACAGAAGTTCTGGAACCAAGAGTAACCTCTACCAAAGTGATGGAAAGGCCAAAGTGTAGAGAAAGAAATGATCTGCTCACAAATCTTTATTGATGACATAAATCATGATTGTAGCACCATAATGAATTCAGAAGTTTACAGGAACATTTTGTCTGCCAATTTACAGAGAACTGCATCCATATTAATTAAGGAGGAACTTTATCATGCAACAAGACAATGATCCAACACACACTGCCAACTTAACAAACGACTTTATCAGGGGGGAAAGTGGAAGGTTTTAGACTGGTTAAGTCAATCACCAGACTTTTACCCAATTGAGCATGCATTTTACCGCTTGAAGAGACTGAAGGGAGAAACCCCTGAAACAAACAACAACTGAAAGAGGCTGTGATAAAAGCCTGGAAAAGCATCACAAAAGAAGAAACCAACAATTTGGTGATGTCCTGGGCTTGATACAGTTATTGCAAGCAAGGGATATGAAAAGCAAAGTGTTCTTTACTTTAATTTACTTCAAGTCTTATCTGTTCCTATACTTCTGCTTGCCTATAAATTGTGTGATCTGATTCAAAAGGTTATATGATTTGTGTTGTTTAAGACATCTAGATGTAAATGCCATGAAATAAAAGCTGAATCCTAAACTCTCATCTCATGTCAATCTTTTGTCTTTGGTGTATAGCACAAACAAATGAATTGGCCTTGAAAATCCAATAGTTTTGCAGTGGACTGTACTTGTTGCCTCTTCCTGGAAAAAGTCAAACTGGAGTGCTAAAAGGGGAGAGCAGATAAGTTAATCTTCCATAGTCCTTAAGAGTTTTGTTGTGATTGTTTTAATTTAGTTGTTTGCAAAGTTTTCAAGTTCCAGGGGTCTGCTGAACCATATCACCTCTGTCCTCTGTGGGTCTGCATCATGTTACGCCTCCGTTCAGAGCTGCTTCAGAGTCTCTCAAATATCTCTCAGCCTTTTCAATATAGAAATGCCTTTTTGCTGAGACCTTTTCTTTAGACATTCACTTGTCTCAACCCCCCAGCCCCCAAACCTTCTGCCCCCGCCTCAGTCTCTCTCTCTCTCTCTCTCCCCCTATTTTCCTGCTGCAATCTGTCCTGCCAGCTCCCACGGTTTGTCTTGGGAAGTGATCCGTCCCCCTGCATTCAGCAGCACCACTCCATATTCACATCCCCTGAGGGGCCTTCCCAGCCTGCCCACTAGCCTGCACCTTCCTTTGTCAGCCAAATGGATACCAATTAAATCAACTGTTCTCCAATTAGGATTCGGAGAGAATCTATGTAGTTCAGTGTTTCAAAGAGAAAAAAAAATCCCAAGGCCTGGCTCTGCCTATCTTTTTTGTTGCCATCCCCCTCCATTCCTTTCTCCATTCTCTGACTAGCCCTTTTCCTGGAATCAGCTACAGACAGACAGAGAGAGAGAGAGAGAGAGAGAGAGAGAGAGAGAGAGAGAGAGAGAGAGAGATTTTTTTCTGCAATAGGACAGTCCTTTTTGAATCATTTTGTCTCTTTTTGTTCAATATGTTAAAAAGTGTATGCTTTTCGTTGATCACCATTATTGCAGTACATTCATGAGATTATGTGTCTTTTTTTCCAACCCATGTTAGCCAATTTGTGCTTATATTCTAACACTATGGTGCAAAAACCAATGGCTGTGACAAAGAAGCAAAAAGTAAGATGACTATTATGGACCTCAATAATTTTTGTATTTAAAAAAAAATATATATATATTATTTCTTTTTTTTAATCCACTGATTAATAATGACCAAGGTCAAGAAATGTGGGTTAGATAATAAAAATAAAGTAATTATGAGATATGGATATTATCTCATGTTATGCACCCATAAACTCTCCCACAACTGGAAGAAGGGGAGACCTGATGTAATTATTAAAAGAGTGTGTGTGTGTGTGTGTGTGTGTGTGTGTGTGTGCACATTCACAGGTATATTAATGTGGAACCATTGCTCTGGAGGTGCTTGGATGCATGCCACGTCTCATTGCCTATTAGTTGTGTCAAGAAAGTATGGCCTACTGTGTCCCATACAAGTGGGCAACCCACTCCTGCCACTCGAAATCACATCCAGCTAAACAAACCACCCTGTGCAGCTTCCTGCCATGATCTGATTTAGACCAAAGGCCCTGCTCTCTTGCTCATTCTCTCTCTGCCTTACTTATTCCAACATATAGCTGATTTACTCTACTGCCTTTCCCATCTCCAAGCTGCTGAAGATTCTCTTCTTAAAGATATTTAATCATGCTAAATAAATAAATAAATAAATAAATAAATAAATAAAAGCATGAGGTTGCCTTCAGTTACATAGGCTAGCTGGCCCTCAGTCGCATCTAAAGTTAAAATAATGTTGACATAACATCCAGCAGAATTTCACCTGTGTATATCCACGAACATTGATGGATTCCTGTATATTACTGTATTTGTGAGGAATAAGTTCCTATCTTAACTTATTTATTATTATTTCCATGATTCATTAATTAATCAGTGGTTGAAAAAAAAAAAATTATCATTGCATGTATTATTATTGGCCTATCGGAAGTACTGATTGAGGACAGAAAAAAAGGCTTTACTCTTCTTTTGTAACAGCTGCTACCGCTCCTTCTTTTTTGCTCTTTGCACTGTATTATAACAGCAGATACACACATAACAAAGCAGATGATGTGGAACGTCTTCTTATCAAAAACTATAAGACATGCATGTAGTAATGAGTAACACATAAAGTATGACTGAGTAAACAAATGAAATGTTTATGTTGAAAAGGCTGCCATTTTTATAGTGATAATGATGTTTTGTAATGCTGCTATTAACATTACTAATGAGGGTACAGCAGACAAATGTCAAAATAAATACAAACAAAGAATTCTAGTTATACTACTCCCACTAATTATAAAAGTAGTTGAACTGCCCAGCAATTTTTTTCCAACCATACAGTATATAAATCAATCAGTGGATTTTAGTTCATGGGCTCTTTCAGGACTGTAAACTGGGAAGGATGTCTGGGATTTAATCATTACAGATTGGGAGACTTGAGGGCCAACAAAAATAACATCTGTCTGCAGACATCCATGAACTCGCAAAGGCCTTTACTTTATTGTACAACTGAACTCCGAAATGCTCCATTAAAGAAACCATATGATTGTGTATTTAACAAACACAATTGTATAGTCCATGTTATACCAGCAGGTTCTAAAGTGTATAAACACAAAAAGTAAACATTCTCCATGGAGAATATTTACTTTTTGTGTTTATACATTATTTTTATATTGTGATATGATGTGGCCAATGGATAACAATGGAAAATCTATTTTCAATGTACTGTAAGGTTTCTTTGCCAAAGACAGCCTTAGCCCATGATTTTTTGGAAGATAAATAAATGAACAAACAGTGCATTTTTCCACAGACTAATTCCAGGAGGGGGAGGAGGAAAAGAAAAAAAAAACAATTAAAATGTCCCCCTTCTTCCCATCCAAATGATTCCCACGCATTTCTTGGCAGAGGATTCCCTGATGATCTCCAGAGGCCTTACATCTTTTTCCAGTCCATGAGGAACATGTCAGAAAAAGGTCTACATTTCCCAGAGAGGAGTGTGGGTGAAAGTGAGAGGAACACAACAAGGTGCAGCAGTGGGGGGTGAGGGTTGAATGGAACTCAGAAGGGGATGAAGAAAGAAAGAAAGAAATCTAGCGTGTGCCTTCTTCGAGAGAACAATGTGGAGAGATGGACTGAGGTGAAGAGCTTTTGCACCTCCTGAGCAATCCAGTAGGGAGCAATAGAAAAAGGATGTGGGAGAGGAGAGGAGGAAAGAGGGAGAAAAGGAGAGAAAGATGTGTGGAAAGGTAGGGCTGAAAATAAGGGGAACATTCACAGGGAACACTACCGTCAGACCACCATCATCTGACTTCTGCACCCTACACAGCAAGAGAAAAGCAGAGGAGCCACATTATAGTAAAGTGAAAGAAACTGGGATCCTATAATCAAGCTATTGTTCTTGTGAGCCTTGACCCAGAGTGCATGAGTGCATGGCAAATCAGTTTAACCTTGCAATACCAGACTTGACTTTTTGGCAGTTTCACATGATCCAGAGATGACAGCAGTGCCAGCAGAGTGTCACAGACAGCACCATAGCCTGTGGTACTGCAGGGCCAAAAAGCCCCGACCCTATAGGCACCCTGACCTGGCAGGGCACACCTCTGCCTGAAGGCCTGCCATGAAGCCCATGAGACAAAGGCCATCTCTTAGACAGCTGCTCCTAACCTCTCCAACTCGCACTTCTCTTTTGGAGATGACATTATCCTTATTCTAATGAGGGGGTTCACTGCTTTTGTTTTTGGACCAGGCCCAAGTGGTTGTTATTTGACCCTACTAGGATGGCCCAGGTCAGGGACCATGACAGATGTGTCAAAACTGATTTGGTGTGATGGGTGGACCAGCAGTTTGGACAGATAGGGCCATATTTTGCTCATATTTTCTTTAACAAGGAGGTGATAAACAGGCTTTTGGGCTATTGGATGACATTTGGCAGATGATAAGCCTCTTGATTGATTGACATTTTTTTTAGTAAGTGATCTTGCCAGTTTTATGGGAGTGTAGCACAATGAAAACAGTTCTATAGATTATTCTATAGATTTTTTTTATATGCTACCAATAAAATTATCTAAGAAATATGCAATGCAATAAGTATATTAAAATGTATTTAAACATATCCTACAATGAAAGTATTTCTACAAGGATCCATGTTTTCTAATGGTCAAAAATTAGGCAGAACTTTGACCATTTTCTAAATACTTTGTTTCCTTTTGATAAATGCATTTTGTTGCTAATCCACAATGAATAGAACTGACAAAAATTAAACACAATATTCCACTTTTTTTTAAGGCATGAAGAAGTCTGCAAACAGTCAGTGTTATATCATAAACCAACCACCTCTTTAGTGTGGCAGTGACACTCCTCAGCCATTTAAAACTCTTCATATCAGAACCTCCTTAAGAGCCAAAACCCAATTACACCCTATGAATGTTTCCAGCTGACACGCTGAGACCTGCCAGGCCTTCTTGGTCTCCAGCCACTGGCAAAAAAGCACACTTCAGTTTGTCTTTATTAAGCAACAAGCAGGTTTAATCAGCACTGGGGGAGAGCCCTTTGCTTTCCTCCCTATAATGTGCCATTAGGCTCCATTCAGAGAGACTGCAGCAGTTGTCACCCAAAGTGAAGAAGCCCAAAGTAATCAATGGTAGTTAAGAGGTGTAATTTATCACCATGCCACAGGCAGGTTGGAGGGAAAGCAGGGACTGGTGCAATCTGGGAAAGATGGGATGAAGGGATGATGTGACGACAGTGCTATTGGACAGGTCAGAGAACAATTAGTCTTCATCTCTCTTGTCTTGACCGCTGTCAAACACCCACTTCAATGACACCATTATCAGGTTTTATAAATAGAATAGAATTAAAAGTAATTGATTTCTGCATAAGTGTCTCTGCAGATTTTTGGTAGTAAAGATGGTTCTCTTTAAGCTGGGGATTTTTTTAAGTATTAAGGGTATACCAATGTATTGTGAAATTGGAAATCAGTATTTTATTAAATATTGCAATTAACCTATTTGAACACCAGAGATCTTAATCTGTACAATCCATAGAGTTAAAATATATAGAGAGCATGCTGGTCACAGGATCTCGTTCTTTTGTGGAGAGCCTGCACCATTACTGGGAATCATCTGTACTTGTGAAGTGACCAATAGCTCTGGATCACAAAGACTGACATGCATTATATGTTATTTGGTTACACAAATATGTTATATATGTTAAAAAGAGCTCTTCAGTAGCCCTGTGCTGCTGCAATCTACACTGCTTGAGAAAGAGGCTGTCGAAGCTGGCATTTTAGCAAATTTGCAGCTCTACTACCAGTCATTTTCATGAGCTCAGAGACTTTGTTTATTCAATCAAATTTTGGGGACAATTTATAAGTGTATTTATTTATATTATATGGTGGAGATATGGTGGACATGTAGTATATTTTGCATTTTATTCATTTAGCAGATGCTTTTATCCAAAGCGACTTACAAATGAGGAAATACAAGCAAAGCAATACATCAAGCAGAGAACAATGCAAGTAGTGCTACCATACCAGATGTTAAGTGAGTGCTAGAGGAGCAAAGTGCACAGAGGTGTAAGAGCAGGTGTAATAAAATTGTTATTTATTTATTTATTTATTTATTTAGTGGGTACAAATTTGTGGTTAGTTAAGTGTTCAATTTACAATAAGTGTTTGTTTACAATATTAAACCTCTGTTTGTAGCAATTTTTCCACTGTCATATAAATACCGGAATAAGACTAAGGACTACGATTCCCATTAGCCACTGCACATCACCTGATTCCATCACATGACTGTCAGCACCTGATTCACATTTGGAACTAATGAGCACTTGTATATAGAGTCACGCTTTCACTGCACACTTTGTCTTTCGTTTGTCTTTCCTCACCACAGTTTATGTTTCTTGTCTATGGTCATTGTTTTATGTTTATTCTCAAGCCTTGTATGTTCCTAGTTCCTGGTTTTGTATTTTGTTTTTACTTTTTATTAAAACCTAAATCTGCACTTGCATACGCCTTCGCCTCTGTCTCTATCTACAGCGTGACAGAAGAAAAGACCTTAAAATGGATGCAGCGGATTTTTTTGCTAAGCTGGAGAAGATCCTGGAAGCCTTGAAGAAGGAGCCACGGGGGAGGAAGTCGTGGATCAGGTCCACAGAAGTATGGCTAGAAGCCATGCATAAGATCTGCTCCCATACGTAAGAACTACTGCTCCCTCCTCTACTGCAGAAATAGCACTGCCTTCCAGGCCAACGGAGAACTCCGCTCAGCCTCCCTGCTCGACTGAGGACACCGCTCAGCCTCCCTGCTCGACTGAGGACGCCGCTCAGCCTCCCTGTTCAGCTGAGGACGCCGCTCAGCTTCCCTGTTCAGCTGAGGATGCCGCTCAGCCTCCCTGCTTGACTGAGGATGCCGCTCAGCCTCTCTGTTCAGCTGAGGAAAGCTCCACTTTACCTTTCTGCGCCACCTCGGACAACACTACGCCAGGCTCCACTTTGGATGTCACTCCACCTTCTCACTCCACTGAGGATGTCGCTCCTTTTCTCTGCTTCGCGCTGCATGTCGCTCCCCCTATCCAATCCACTGAGGACATCGCTCCCCCCACATGCTTTGCGGAGAGCATCGCTCCCCCCTCTGGCATCAAGGAGAACTTCGCTCCTCCCTCTGACCTCGTAGAGAGCCTCGCTTCCCTCTCTGGCTCCATGGCAGGTGTTGCTCCTCCTCGGGCTCCGCCTTCAGCTTCATTCCCCCATTGGCTGTGCGGTAGCTGCCGCTCCATGCTCAAGCCAGGCCGGGGATAGCGCTGCATCTCGCTGTGGTTCGGAGGATGTCGCCCCGCATCTCAGATGGAATTTAGAGATGCAGAGGGACATCTGGTCTGGGTGTTCGGGACCCCCTCCTAAAATTGTTGCGCATGTCGGGAGCCGCGCGTTAAAGGGAGGGCTCTGTCATGTAAATACCGGAATAAGACTAAGGACTACAATTCCCATCAGCCACTGCACGTCAACTGATTCCATCACATGACTGTCAACACCTGATTCACATTTGGAACTAATGAGTACTTGTATATAGAGTCATGCTTTTACCGCATACTTTGTCTTTCGTTTGTCTTTCCTCACCACAGTTTATGTTTCTTGTCTGTGGTCACTGGTTTATGTTTATTTTCAAGCCTTGTATGTTCCTAGTTCCTGTTTTTGTATTTTGTTTTCACTTTTTATTAAAACCTAAATCTGCACTTGCATCTGCCTTCACCTCCGTCTCTACCTACAGCGTGACATACACAGAGAAAAATGCACATTGTTTTGCATTGTTTATGATTCTGAAATAAAAAAAGGAGTGTTTTCAGTCATAATTTTTCTTCAATAAAATTTTGTTAAAAATTTTCTGAGAATCGAATTGAATTTAATCGTGAAGCCGGTATCATGAATCAAATCAAACTGTGACTGAATCATTATACCCCATTTGTGATAAATACAAATGAGAGGATGGTTTTCTTTCATAATTCCTGTGCTGAAAAATGTGCTTACATTGTAGCTTTATGCCTCTCTTTTTTTTTTTTTTTTTTTTTTAAACAAATATTTCTTCCATCTTCTCGGTCTGATATCAAGCTGTAGCACTACTGTTTGAGTCCAACATTTTTAGTTGCAAGATACTGAACAGGACATCACCTTTAATATGGCAACTGTGTGAAAGTAAAATGCTTGTGTCATTTGACTGATTGCAAAGCAGTGGAAATTGTGGCAGTACAAGACTGAGGACAGAAATGCATTAACAGTACTGTACCTTAATAAACGATGCAGGTTGGTTTCCCTACACTCTTAAGGCTCAGATAAAGTGCAAAGATGAAGACCAAAAACCAAAGAAGCACTGCGTCATAAGGGAGTGACTTTTTACACAGGTGACTTTTTTATCATTGTACACTTGCTGTTGGTGTTTAAATTGCTCACTTTTTCCCATTGGTTAATGGACTTAATTTTAGCCTTGTTGCATGCTTCCCTGCCATAGCTGCTGTTTGCCTCACTTAATTTGGATTGCAAAGCACACTGAGTGTGAATAATGTTCAGAGGTATTGTCTAAGAATGCTCTGTGTGCAGTCCAGTGCAGAGAAAGAAGAGTAAACACTGGGAAAACAAATGATGTGCAACAATTATCCACAAATCATAGTGAACATACGTAAATGGTCAGAGCTAGAGGTAGAAGAACAAAGAAAGGAAAAAAGTTGAAGGGAGCCCAAGAAAGGAATAAAAATTTCAATTTCAAGAGTATTATTATTTTCATTAATCATGAGGCCTGCCATCAGTGCCTATCCATATGCCATAGCTGGAGATCTATTATATGCTCCATTTATTCCAGCCATATTACCTCATATGTTTTCCTGGCTGACCAAGTAAGACTTAAGAGACAATTTACTGTTCATTATGCGCCAAGTCACTGGAAACAATCTATTAACCTGTATTAACTAGACCAGGGGTGTGTAGAGAGGCTGCTGCATGCTTGATTTATACATTGGACATCCATGAACATAAATGGAGAGGGGGGCATTTAAGAGCCCCCTTCCCAACTTCACCACCACTCTCACACTATACACACATCTATCCCTGCACCAAACTATGTTCCATCATGACCTCCCCACATTGGTGGATGGCTTTATTTTCCCAGTGGCCAAGGCACCCTCCTTGGCACTACACAGCCCTTGACCTGTGAAAGATTCAAACAAATTAGCTGCTATTGTGGAGCCAAAGGTGCCATCAATGAGGGGACGCTCGGCTGAGCCTAAAGTGTGATGGGAGAGCATGGGCGGCAGAGCAAAGACCCCTGACGTGATTGAATTAACCCTTTGTGTGGAATGGCCTGGTATAAAAAGCAGAAACATTCTTTTTTAAAACAAGTGGCAGGACTTTGAAGGTGTTTTGCTTGACCAAAAGAATTCTGATGCCACAGATTTTGTCATTTAAACCTTGAGATAGATTATGAAAACAATCACAGTAACTGTACTCTTTGGTTTAATAACTGTCCTTCACTGCTTAGCATAGCTTTCAGACTGGTAGTCCACAGTGATGTTGAATATATAATGTCTATGATTATTGATTTGTAGTGTTTTGATTGTCTGTTTCTGAGTGTGTCATGGATGCTGCAGGATATTTTAAATGCTACATTAAGTGCTAAGTTTTCTCTTGGCATTCTGTGTAAAAAATCATGAAACTCCCCAATACACACCCAAAAGGCAAATATTCATTCATTCATTCATTCATTCATTCATTCATTCACTCACTCACTCATTCATGTTTGTGTGGCCAAGATTTGGCTCTGGATCTTAAGGCTTTGGACTGCATGTAAAAAGTGTCAGGCATCACCTGATACCATCCCAAGTGTCTCTGCAAGCATTCTGCTTTTACAAAAGATGAAGGATGATTGTGTTTGTGTGTTAGCCTTAAGTACATGTGTTTTCATTATTCATGGAAGCTGGTGCTATCATGTTATCATGGGCCTCACCACCAGTTTGTTCTCTCTGTTATTCTCTGTTATTTGCATTTAGATATACGTGTTCACATTTTGTCTATTGAAATCGTGTGGGGTTATAGGCTAAATCAAATCTAGCAAATGTTAAAAAGCTGTGGTTTCATGAGCAGGCTAAATGAAAAAGGAAAATTTAGTCAGAAAGGGCATAATGACAAGGAACTCATGATTTTTGCAGCCTTTTGATTAGTATTAGAAATAACATAAAGCTGAGATTCATTAAAATAATTTTGAAATTGTGCTAAATGAGCTGTGTCAGTATTCTGGCCTCAGGGCATGTCAGTACAACTCCAATCTCTGTGCCAGCCTCACCTCCCACACATACACATTCACACACATAAACTTGCTCACATGTACACACATCTGCATGGATCTTAGGAACACATGTGCATGAACCATCAGACAGTGGTGCCTCAGGTGCCAGGAGGATTGTCAGGAGAGTACAACAATCCTCATAAAGATCAATAAAAGCCTACATTATTCTGCAGATGCTGCTCTGGTCCAGCAGTCACTTTAGGCAAAAAAAAAAAAAAAAAATTCCAGTCTTGATTAGTATTTAGTTTGAGTACCTTTTTTGCTCATTTTCAGTTTGGCAAAAAGGTTGATAAATTGGTTTGTGGAGTGTATTTGCTGCCATATTCAACTATTACTAACCAAACTGAACAAAGGTCTACCTCATTGCCCTTTCTTACTCTTAAGTATTTGTTTCTAAATTAATTTAATTAAAATAATTTGAAATTATACTCTGGTGTCATGGAGCAAAGTGATAATGCTTAACATGTAGTGAAATATATTAATAACAGTCACTACTACTTCTACTTCTAATACTGCTACTACTACTAATAATAACAATAATAAAGTCTATTAATGATCACTATTCCTACACTACATCCGAAACAGTGTTTAAGTGTGTCATAAAATGAAGGCACAGACAGATGCAATTGCAGGTTAAGCAGAGTATTTAATGTAAAAAAAAACAAACAAAAAAAAAAAAAAAACAAACAAAAAAAACACAGGTAAACTATTTCAACTCATAGGGCAGAATCAAAGTAAAAAAAAAAACAGGCAAAAAGGTCAGGTGATCAGCAAACAGGGTAAACTAGACAGGACAAAGGCAAAAAACGTGTAACATATCGGGTCAATAACAGAGAGGCAGAGCAGGATCGGGCTTGGTATAGTCAGGAGTACTAGACAATGCTGAGTCCATGTGTGTGTGTGTGTGTGTGTGTGTGGCTGATTGAATGCAGGTGTGTTAAATCATAAGCTCTGTGATAGCATGACAGTCATGACATAGGTTAGGGTCAAGGATGTCATGGGCTTGTTCCCAACATTGTTCCTCTGGGCCATACCCCTCCCACTCTGTGAGGTATTCCAGTCTGCCATTCCTGCGATGTGAGTTCAGGAGGGATTTTACCAGGCCTTCAATGTCCAGCAGGGCAGGTGGAGTGGCCGGTGGAATGTCATTGGCTAGGGGACTGGGGATGACTGGCTTGAGGCAAGAGACATGGAAGGACAGAGCTATATGACTGTGATAGGGTAGGTCTAGTTTGTACGTGACCTCGTTGATCTGCCTGAGAACTTTAAATGGACCAATATACCTGGGGTTTAGTTTTTTGCATGTGTGGGGCTGTCGGAGGTCCTTGGTGGCAAGCCATACTTAGTCTCCTGGTTGGTAGCAGGGGTGGTTGCTGCATCATATGTCTGCATTTACTTTATAGATTCGGGCAGCATGTTCCAGTTGATGCTGGGCAGTTTCCAAGACCTGTTTGCTCCCCCAAAACCAGCTGGTGAGTTGGTGGTGTTGGCATTCCAGGGAAACAAAGGGGACTGATACTCCAAAATGCACTCAAATGGGGTGAGCTTTGTTGTGGAATATCTCAGGGATGTTTGGGCGTATTCTGCCCATGGCAAGAACTGGGACCAGTCTTCAGGGCTGGAGGCACAGAAGGTGTGGAGGAAACAACTGACCTCCTTATTGGCCTGCTCTACCTGGCCATTAGCCTGTGGATGGTATCCAGAGGTTAGGTTTACAGGTTTACAGTTTATAGTTTCTCCATAAAGCTGGCCCATACTCAAGATGTGAACTGAGGGGCCCAGTCACTGACTATCTCCTCCAGGTATGCCGCAATATCTGAATACATGTGCAAAGAGTAGTCTGGCTGTGGTAAAGGCGGAGGGGATGTTTGGGAGAAGAATCAGATGCAGAGACTTGGAAAAACCAATCAATGACCACTAATAGGGCTGTATTACCTTGGGATTCAGGCAAATCCATCTGGAAGTCATTAGCTATGTGTTACCAGGGTCGTTGTGGTGTAGTTTATATATGTTTATGTACATAAAGTGGTTACTAATGTTGTAGTTTTGATTTAGTTCATGTTCCATTATTTTAATAATGTGTATCAAGCATGCATGTTTACATGGTGAATTTTTGTATTAACATCCAGCCTCAGATAAATGTCCACATTTATCTTGTATATAGCACCTACACCTGGGCCTGTGAGCAGGGACAACATGAACCCCAGCCCCAGCCACAAAACAAATTTGCCATTGTAAACGAAAACTTTCTGGATAAACTGAAAATCCATCAGACAGTTCAGGGAGATTCATGAAAGTCCACTGCGGAAACTTGATTGAGTGGAGCGCTGGCATGGTAAACCTGCTATGATATCCCTTCTGCTTTCCTGCTGCATCCATGATGTAAGCAAAGTATTCTATCATGCAAGACAGAGTGGAGGTGGATCCAAGTGCAGTATAAGCTTTATTTAAGATAGGCAGGCAGAAAAATCCAAAAATAAAAGGCAAGCTCAGAGTCAAAAAACAGGCAATGGTCAGGCGAGTGGCAAACAGACTAAACAAGGCAAGGCTATTAGTCAAAAACAGGAACAAAGAACATAGGAACAAAGCTTGCTAATGACAGAGACAAAAAGGTAACTCCGCGTATACTTTGCGAAGTGACAATGAAACACGAGGGTTAAATACTCATTGAAACAGCTGTGGACAATGAAGACACATTAGAGAAACAACCAATCACAATTCAGTGATGGAGCAAGGACAGAAACCAAAACAAAACACGTGTCAACGTAAACAAACACATGACAACCCAGAAGTGTGCACTGTTGCACTTCGGGCAGTTCGGGTGTGCTACTCCGGCGAGGGGAATTCCCTGACATATCCGATTTTTTTTTTTTTTTTTTTTTTTTACTGGCGCTCAAATATTGCTAATAGCCAATCAATAGCCTCTTTTACATAACATAATCACTTAAAGTTCAAAGTACGCCTGAATATGTTGTCACTAAGCAAAGCCTACAGTCATGGAGCATGCTTTGTTGTGGTGAAAAGAATGGTAAAAAGAAAGCAGTTATTATTAACAGCATTTTTTAAGAACACAAACAACGACAATGAGAAGATGGGGCAAAATACTAAAAACCCAGCAAACACAAAACATTCCCCTAAAGTTAGCATATGGTTCCCATTTGGGTTTTTTTTGGGGACCAAATAATAACGTTCTAGGAGCATTCTCTGTAGGTTCTTTTTATTTTTGTAACCAAAATCTAACCTTCCCTGTATGTTGCAGGGACATTTTTTGTGACAACCTATAGAGAACCTATATAGAACTCTAATGGTTACTTTAGGTCAATTTAGAGAATTGACATTTCCTTCAAGCACTAGCAGATCCAGGGGTGAGGCCAGATGGGCACTGGCTGACCCCAGCTGAAATCTGATTGGCCCATGAAGTGCCCGTGTCCTGTCATTCATCTCTGATCTACATCAGAGCACTCCATCAGCTGAGTCGGTTTGTTTGAAATTCAACTCACTTAACCGTTTCTTTCTACCACATCTCGTAATGGCTGGTGTATAGACAGTGCATTTTTAATGTCCTTATCCACTTAAGCTTCAATGAATACCTATTCAACACTTTAACTAACATCTCAAAGGACATTAGTGTTGCTACAACAACACACTACTTACTTTATTAGCTAGTTACCTAGGCTAAGTGATGTTGGATGGTAGCTAGCTAGCTGGCTAATTATTTAAGCTTAACCCTAACCCAGCTTGTCCAGAGTTGTCCAGAGAATGTTATTAAAGCTAAAAGAGGTTCTAGTAGTTCTACTAATAAAGATGGTTCAGATAAATTTCTCAGCCAGGGCTGTGAATTATTAATCAAAGAATACAATTAAAAGTCCTATGTGTTATTAGTTTAGACATAATGAGTGTTTTATTACTATACAGATGTAGGCTTACCTGGTACTGAGATGAGCTCGGGCCCATAGAACTTGGCAGCATTTCTGCATAGAGTTGATGTGTGGCTTCCTCTTTGCGTAATAGAGTTTCAGGTTGTATTTCTGGATGCAGCGGCGGACTGTGTTAAGTGACAGTTTTCTGAAGTACTCCCGAGCCCATGTGGTTATATTTATCACAGTAGCATGATGATTTATCAGGCAAGGCCACCTGAGGGCTCAAATTTCACTCACATTCAACAGTGGTTTCCAGCCTTGCCCTTTATGCAATGAGATTTCTCCGGATTCCGAGTCTTTTCATAATATTATGCACTGTAGATGGTGAAAGACCTAAATTCTTTGCAATCTTGCGTTGAGCAAAATACAATTAAGTATTTTAAAAACATTAAAACATTAAATATATATATTTTTTGTACTTTTGTCAGTTAATTAAAGTTTCAAGAGACTTGACAAATCACAGATTTTTGTTTTTATTGCATTTTAGAAAACAATCCCAACTTTTATGGAAATGGGGTTGTACAGTGGCTTGTAGAGTATTTTGTGTCACTGTGTTGTGTCTATGTGTGTCTTGATGTAAATATGAGTATTCAAGGGGTTATGCATCTTGCTTATTCCAGCATTACTGGTTAAAATATACTTCTATGTGACATATTCTTGCACCTTTTTGTGTCCTTGAGCTGTGGAGTGCAGATCATCAAGAACTGCAAACCAAATGCAAAGCAAAGCCATCAAACAGATTCAAAGGACTGAGTGAAGTTGCAGCAACATAAAACATCTTTTGACATAACATTTTCAAGGTGCCGATAAGGCTCTTCTTCAGCCGATCAAATGTATTCAATCCTAGCCATCCTTGCTTTCTTCTACCAGAGAGCGACCACAGCTGGATGAAAATGACTATGAAATGACCTTTTTGTGTGCCAGAGAATGTGTGCACAGGTTTGAAGATTCACACGTTGGCCTAATCCCAAGCTCCTTTTTTCACTATTGCTGTTGCAAATGTCTCTGGCTGAGCTAATCTTCCCCTTTCTTTCATGCCTTGTGACATTTCCAGAAACGTAGCTTTTCAAGTGACCTAAGTGATATTCTGCACATTTAGAGACAGTTAGATCTCCGTGTTTGTCTATTCACAGTGTTCCTTGGCTGGAGATTCAGTCTTGCTTAAATTATGTAAATGTTCTCTATGGATTCAGGCCTACATAATCAGTTTTTATTATGGCATTAATTAAACAGTCCTGCATAGGAAACAAAAATTTATGCTGGTGTTTTGTTCAGCTACCTTGCTACTTGTGGTGCTCTAAACTGTGCTTAGATGCAGACACTAGTAATGCACATCAATTATTCACATAATCTCAATAGACCAGGCCATTTTACCTTTATTATGTGTAATATAATGTGCAATATGATTATTGTGTTCTGTGCTAAAAAAAAAATCCAGTTGGTGCTTGCTGATATTTGATTTGGCTTTAAAAGTAAGCTCTTAAATGACAGTTATAGATGACAGTTCATGTAGTTCCTTATGTGTGTACTCATGATTACAATGTTCGAATTTTTCCTCTACCCTTACACTATATTACTAAATGAGCTGTAAAACATTTTGTGATGAGGAGGAGGGAGTGGCCAGGCTGTGAGGATGCACACCTGTCACTGATTTGTCTAATCAGTGGGAGAGAGAGAGAAAGAGAGACAGAGAGATAAAGGAAGTGCCGGAGTGCCGGAAGTGCCGGAGAGGAAGAGAGATGCATGTGCACTTTGTGTTCTGTTTGTGTGTTTTATTTTATGTTTGAGTTTAGTTTCTTATTAAAGTTTATGTTTACATTCAGCCGGCTCCCGCCTCCTCCTTGCCTGACTTTAAAGTTTGTTACACATTTGTACACATTTAAAAATCTTTTCAGTTACAAAAAAATCAGTGAGAGGTAACTTTGTGTATATACGATGACAATACTTTAATGGCTAAACATTTAGATAATGTATTTGTAACATTAAACATTCATTAACAGAGCAGGTTTGTAATCTATGACTATAAATGTATGGAGTTACAATATTTTTACCATTGTGTGTAAGGCATGAACTCAGTAGTTCAATAGTAGTACAAAACCTTTTTTGAAATATCTGTCTTTATGTAGTGAATTCATGTGTAATAAATATGATTCACTTAATGTAGATATCTCATTGTCATTGTAATGAGTCACTACATATATATTTCACTAATTTTTGCAAATTAAATGATTTTTAAACATGTAATTATGTTTTACAATGCATTTAGTAATAAAGTATTATAGTGTACAGAAAAGCATGTACATTAACAATTATGTGAATTATCAGTGGATCAAATTCCGAATAACTAAGGGTTCTGAATAACTAATTGCATATCTATTATCTACTGAAATAGAAAAGAATAGAACCATATCATAAAGTGAGAAATAGACAAAAAAAAAATGTCAGAGACAGCTTCCAAACATTATTTTACACATCCTGGACACTTTTCAACGAGCTAGTGATGGGTGGATGGATGGATTGATGTGTGTGTGTGTGTGTGTGTGTGTGTGTGTGTGTGTGTGTGTGTGTGTAGGTGAAGGGGGTTCAAAGACATGGAAATGGGTTTGGATAGGAAATTAAGTTCAAAGGTCACACAGACCAGTCTGAAGGGTAACAGCAGATGAAATGTGGCTATTTGTTTTAAGCCAAAACTGATTTCATCTGGGCTGGAAAAGGTCAATGTAACATGAAAAAGGGATTTGTCTCCATTGGTACAGGCGCTGATTCTTAGCTCTCCAGGCGCCTGTGTTTACTTGTGCATTTACACACTGGCTCACTAACTGCATCATTATTCACCCTGCAACAGCTTCCTTGGCCTGCAATCTATAGGTGCACCCGTTTTACAAGTAAACAAGTTGTTTTTCTTTTTGTTCCTGAGGAAAATTCAAGGTAAAAAATATTGTTACTACCACAGACTCAGATCATTATTCAGCTTTGTGGTATTCAAAGTTTAACTCAAGGGTTCTTCAGTATGATATTACAACAGTATTATTGGTAAGCACTTTCTAAAATTAAAATGCTATTGAACCAAAGCCCTGAGCACAGGCTGAGTTTACCAAAGGAAATATATGTACTTTATACCTTAAGCTACAGCCCCAAAAAGGGAAAAATAAATAAGGGTTTAGAAAGGATCCTGCACTACACCTTGCCTTTAGGGGAGTGTGGAGGAAACACTCCAGTCAGAGCTGCTTGATTTGCATTTACGTTCCTGTGGGATGTTGGAATACACCAGGACAATACAAGACAGCTGCCCTTTAGCTATGTCATCCACACCCAAACAATAAGGCAAATGTTTGATAGTCATGCTCAGCCTCAGATACAAGATAGGAATTTTTTAGGGTGGGTGGGGTTATGTTCTGGTTTCAAGAGAATTTCAATGAATATAAGTCAAGAAATGTAATGCTTCTGAAAAATCAAGACAGGTGTTATGTGATAGCTACCGCCATTAAATACACAACACAGAGAACAGAAGGTCATTTTGTTTTCACTTTGTTATTCCATGCATGCTCTTTTTGAGAAAGTTAATATAAGGTTCATGAAATTTAAGACTTTAATTCACACTTGATAAATATGATACACCACAGAAGAGTAAAATGCACATGTGGCAGTGAAAACTATAGAGCTATTGCAGTAAAGCAATTAGACCATATTAAAGAAAGAGTGATTTGTCTCAATAGAGTGTCTTGGACTGTCTGTAACCTTTCCAGGACAAGGCAAATATTAACAGGAATCAATTTAGCGCATATTCTAGATCACCCCCATACCAGTGGTACACAGTAGTAATGATTTTACTGCATGCCCATGTTGAGTAATATAGAGAGTAATTAAGTAACATTAATTAAAAACACAACAGGGACATTCTCTCCAAAAGAAAAAAGAAAGTTCATCTTAATATTCAAATATGAGTTACAAAAGTGTGCCTCTTTTTCTCTTGTACATCAAGAGAAAGTGGGTCATGCAGCAAGACAACGACCCTAAGCACTTAAGTTGTTCTACCAAAAAATGGTTAAAGACAAATAAAGTTAATGTTTTGGAATGGCAACGTCAAAGTCCTGACCTTAATCCAAAAGAGATGTTGTGGAAGGACCTGAAGCAAGCAGTTCATGTGAGGAAACCTACCAACATGCCAGAGTTGAAGCTGTTCTGTACTGAGGAATGGGCTAAAATTCCTCCAAGCTGATGTGCAGGCCTGATCAAAAGTTACTGGAATTGTTTCGTTGCAGTTATTGCTGCGCAAGACGGTCACACCAGATACTGAAAGCAAAGGTTCACATACTTTTGCCACTCACAGATGTAATATTGGATAATTTTCCTCAATAAATAAGTGACCAACTATACTATTTCTTTCTCATTTGTTTAATTGGGTTCTCATTATCTACTTTTAGGACTTGTGTGAAAATCTGATGATGTTTTAGGTTCACAAATTTTTTAAGCACCACTGTAATGAAGCATGCATCAAGTCCTTTCTGCACTCTGTGTAATACTAATGCTACAGGAAATGTTCTGTATATGTTTTGGGATTGCCCAACCATTATGCACTTTTGGGAATATGTGGTTCAGCTGCTACGCTTCCTCAATGCACTCCGATTTCATCTAGACCCATTAGCACAGAAAAGATTTTTGATGTCAGACTTCACAGCAGCCAACCAATCCTCAACAGTTATGGAAACTCACCTTTCATAACATAATCTGCTTGGAATGTAGCACTGCTAGAATCAATGAGGTAAAATTTCAATTCAATTCAGTTTTATTTGTATAATGCTTTTAACAGTGGACATTGTCTGAAAGCAGCTTTACAGAAATATATGAATTCAGGATGTAGATTTTAAATGTTTGAATTTATCCCTAATGAGCAAGCCAGGTGATGGTGGCAAGGAAAAACTTGAGGTTACGTACGTAACCCCGGTTCTCTGATAACAGGAGTGAGGTATCTCACTATGGGAAAGGCCTTGGGTGTAACCGATCCTGGAAGCACCAATAACACCACGTCTGTCAGTTGACAGACCAATCACGGCCGTGATGAGGGAGTCCCACCTCCCTAATATAAACCTCTACTGACGGTCCCTTCCTTATTCTCAGCATATCTCTTCTCCGTGCAACTGCAAGGAGGGAAGTGTGGTGAGATACCTCACTCCTGTTATCAGAGAACCAGGGTTACGTATGTAACCTAAAGTTCTCTTTCAAACATTTGTTCGGTATCTAACTATGGGATATACACTATACGCGATATAATACGGGACAACTCCTGTATTGCAGATCTGCTGTCCGAAGCAGACCAGCCAACTGACTCAGTGATGCGTATAAGCATATGTACAGCTGTGGCCAAAAGTTTTGAGAATGACACAAATATTAATTTTCACAAAGTCTACTGCATTCAGTGTTTTTAGATCTTTTTGTCAGATGTTACTAACCGTTACTGAAGTATAATCACAAGCATTTCATAAGTGTCAATGGCTTTTATTGACAATTACATGAAGTTTATGCAGAGTGTCAATATTTGCAGTATTGACCCTTCTTTTTCAAGACCTCTGCAATTCGCCCTGGCATGCTGTCAATCAACTTCTGGGCCACACCCTGACTGATGGCAGCCCATTCTTGCATAATCAATGCTTGGAGTTTGTCAGAGTTTGTGGGTTTTTGTTTGTCCACCCGTCTCTTGAGGATTGACCACAAATTCTCAATGGGATTAAGGTCTGGGGTGTTTCCTGGCCATGGACCAAAAATGTCGATGTTTTGTTCCCCGAGCCACTTCGTTATCACTTTTGCCTTGTGGCAAGGTGCCCCATCATGCTGGAAAAGGCATCGTTCGTCACCAAACTGTTCTTGGATGGTTGGGAGAAGTTGCTCTCTGAGGATGTTTTTGTACCATTCTTTATTCATGGCTGTGTTCTTAGGCAACATTGTGTGTGAGCCCACTCCCTTGGCTGAGAAGCAACCCCACACATGAGTGGTCTCAGGATGCTTTACTGTTGGCATGACACAGGACTGATGGTAGCGCTCACCTTTTCTTCTCTGGACAAGCTTTTTTCCAGATGCCCCAAACAATCATTCATTTGAGAAAATGACATAACCCAGTCCTCAGCAGTCCAATCCCTATACTTTTTGCAGAATAGCAGTTTGTCCCTGATGTTTTTCCTGGAGAGAAGTGGCTTCTTTGCTGCCCTTCTTGACACCAGGCCATCCTCCAAAAGTCTTCGCCTTACTGTGCGTGCAGACGCACTCACACCTGCCTGCTGCCATTCCTGAGCAAGCTCTGCACTGGTGGTGCCCCGATCCCGCAGCTGAATCAACTTTAGGAGACGGTCCTGGCGCTTGCTGGACTTTCTTGGGCACCCTGAAGCCTTCTTCACAACAGTTGAACCTCTCTCCTTGAAGGACTTGATGATCCGATAAATGGTTGATTTAGGTGCAATCTTACTAGCAGCAATATCCTTGCCTGTGAATCCCTTTTTGTGCAAAGCAATGATGGCTGCATGTGTTTCCTTGCAGGTAACCATAGTTAACAGAGGAAGAACAATAATTTCAAGCACCACCCTCCTTTTAAATCTTCCAGTCTGTTATTCTACCTCAATCAGCATGACAGAGTGATCTCCAGCCTTGTCCTCGTTAACACGCTCACCTGTGTTAATGAGAGAATCACTGACATGATGTCAGCTGGTCCTTTTGTGGAAGTGCTGAAATGCAGTGGACATGTTTTTTTGGGATTAAATTCATTTTCATGGCTTTGTCCATATAATGATGTAAAGCACGAACCGGGCACAAGCAGTGAAGCCACTCCTCCTCTGATGAGGAAAAAGGTGGCGGATGAAAAGCTAGTAAATCCACCTTTTTTTTAGGCGAGAGCTGACTTGCTCACCTTTGGCACGAATGCTGGATTGGTCTTGAGAGTTAGTCTCGAGAAATCCAAAGCGAAGCGCATGCACGAGTCATGTACCGACAAAGCATGAAGCTCGCTAACTCGCTTCGCGGTCGTAAGAGCGAATAACAAAGCAGCCTTCAGCGAAAGGAGCTTTAAATCAATGCTCTTTACAGGCTCAAAAGTAGGCTGGGAAAGTGCACTCAGGACCACAGACAGATCCCATGGAGGAATAAGTGGTTTAGAAGCCCTGTTCAAACGCTGCACACCTTTCTTAAACCTACATACAAGCAGGTGCTGACCCATTGTATTAGTGTCAACCCCTACATGACACACAGATATCGCAGCAAGATAAACCTTAATGGTAGAGAAGGCTCTGCCTTTATCCAAAAGCTCCTGCAGAAAATATAACACATCCACGACAGAACAAAGGAAGTGAACAATGCGTCTTTCCGCATGCCATTGTTCAAATATAGTCCATTTACTATCGTATGCAGAGCACGTTGAAGCTGCTCTTGTGCTCTGGATCGTTTCAATCACCCTTGGCGGCAAGTCTGAAATGCTTAAGTTTAACCTCTCACTGGCCAGGCCCAGAGAACTACTTTGTCTGGGGCGGGGTGAAAAATCTCCCCTTGTGCTTGCGATAGGAGATCCCTGTGCAACGGGAGAGGCCAGGGCTGGTCGTACAAGAGCTGAATTATCTCCGTTAGCTCCATGGCTGCTTTCCCTTACTCTTCTTAGAGTTGGTACGATCAGACTCAGTGGAGGAAACGTGTAAAGCAGTGCGTTTGGCCACAGGTGCAGTAGAGCATCCACACCCATAGGCGCACCGTCTCTCACCAGAAAGAAGAATAGAGGGCAATGAGTGTTTTTGTGCAATGCGTAGAGATCTATGGCAGCTGAACCTCTCCCACAACTGGCTCAATACCTGAGGGTGGAGAGCCCATTTTCCATACAGAAGATTGCCTCTGGACAGAAGGTCTGCTCTCACATTCATCATGCCTGAGACTCCCGCAATGAATGAAAATGCTTCATGCTCCACACAATCAGTTTCTGTGCCAGGTTGTGGAGCTGAGGAGAACGTTTGCCCCCCTGATGATTTATATAAGCCACATCCGTTGTATTGTCTGATCTGATCAAAACATGGTGGTTCTGCAGAAACTGCACAAAATGTTTCAAAGCCAGAAACACTGCTAACAGTTCTAGGAAGTTTATGTGTACATTCTGTAGTGAGATGGGCCATTTCCAATTCACTATTCTGCCCTCTCACACTGCGCCCCATCCTGTAAGTGATGCATCCATTGTCACCACCTTTCTCAGACAAACTGCCCCCAGCAGGGACGAATCGGGGACAGAGGAGCAGATCGTCCAAATAAGTCGACACTCTGAGACCCGCTATTCTCAGCGGTGTTAGAGCCGCTTATACACATTTGCTGAACACTCTCGGGGCTAATGAGAGCCTGAAAGGAACCATTAAGAATTCGTAGGCTGTGCCTCGATAGGCAAACCTGAGGAATTTTATTGTGCCGGGTAAATGCCTATGTGGAAATATGCATCC
Organism: Cranoglanis bouderius; assembly: GCA_023630585.1. Taxonomy (NCBI): domain Eukaryota; kingdom Metazoa; phylum Chordata; class Actinopteri; order Siluriformes; family Cranoglanididae; genus Cranoglanis; species Cranoglanis bouderius. Next base: position 19,275,462 of record CM042557.1, read on the forward strand.
TTCATATTGACTGGTGTAACCCAGTCTCTGGGACGAATAAAGTGAGATAGCACTTTGAGCGTGAGCATTTTGAACTTGTCCTGTCTGAGGTTCCGCAAATCCAGAATGAGACGGAGACCTCCCCCTCTCTTGGGAATGACAAAGAACCGGGAGAAAAAAACCCTGACGGCTGTCCTCCAGCAGCACCATTCGAATTGCTCTTTTGCTCAATAAAGATGTTATTTCTTCCTCTAAAGTTTGAGCTGACTCCCCTTCTGCTGTTGACATTAACACACTGTTGAAAAGTGGTGGTTTTACAGCAAACTGCAGGCAATATCCTCAGCTTATCGTGGAGAGAACCCATGGATTTACTGCGTATGCGCGCCAACTCTCCGCTTGAGCAGTGAGCAGACCACTGCAGCTCTCGCTCACTAATGGCGCAGTGGCACCATCTAGCGGCAGAGCTGGGGATTGCAGCTCGTATTTGGTTAAAATTGTTTTTTGGTTAAAGCTCTTATTTGGTTAAAGCTGACATTTTCTTGAACGATTCCCCTGTCCAAAGCCTTCTTTTGGCAGAGGGGGAGAAGAAGGCCACTCTCTTTGAGGGAGGATAACAACAGATACTCCGTGAGTGCTGTTGCTCGTCCCGTCATCTTGGGCAGAAGAGCGGATTAGGAAGCCCGCCGTTTCTTCCCTCCCTGAGGGTTTGCCGGCTGGTGTCTAGCTGCCAATGGAGCATCTAAGAAATTCACCATCTCTCTGTCTGACAGCCCCAGCAACAAAGCCCATTCATCCACCACTACCAGGCCCATACTGCGACCGCAGCTCTGGAACGTGCCCCTGGACGTTCTCGGGTTGAGATATGCAATGAGGCAGATCTCTTCCCAGAGAGCCGGGTTTGGTGTCCCAGCATCCATTTGCCTCCCCAACTCTTCCATGAGCTCTGCCTGATAAGCAGTGAGGATTGGTGAGGTGGCATTAAGAGCTCTCACTGCCAAGGCTGAAGATCGGTAGATCTTCTGAAAAACTGAGGCTGTTAAACCCTCAGTACACTGCCCTGTGGTTCAGATCGAGATGATGAGCCACTGACAGCTCAAGCAGAGGAGGATTTGACATCCCTAAGTCCTCCATATTGTGGATGTCCAGTCTGGAAAACCATTTAACAGGAACCCTGTGCGAAAAGGATTTATCCCAGAACTGTTTCATCTCCAAAACGCATGTGGGGACTGCAGGAACAAGCTGCTTAATGGCCAGGGCACGTGACGGCAGTCTCTTGCCATCATAACGATCTCTCTCCGCTCCTTGGCCCACCTGTTGCGACCGCCAATCAATAGAGAGCCTTTCCGCTGCCCTCTGGCACATTTCAATAAGGTCGAGCGCCTGAACTGGGGAGGGGGACCCGTCGCTCAATGCACTGCCTGGCCGAGAGCTATTCGGTGGGTGGATTGTCTTCATCCTCATCACCCTCCTCCTCTAACAGATGAGCGATAGCCTCATCATCGTCATCTTTGTCCTCGCCTACACCAGCTATGGTGTTCAGCCCGAAGAGGGGAGGCAGCTCAGGGGAGACTTCGTCCATTAATTCTCCCCAACTGCATGACACAGGGGGCTGTTTTGTCTCCTTCTCCATGGGTGATGGGGAAAAGCAGGGGTCTCCTTTATTAGTGGCTGTGACTCGCACTCTTCTCTCCAACACCCTTGATGGGAAGAGAGTACAGTGGGGACAACACTCGGGGTTCATGAGTGCCACCGGGGCATGTTTCACCCCCAGGCATGCGATGCACAGGGGATGGGAATTCTAGCCCGAAATCATAGAGCCACATGCGCACAGACACGAGGCTTCCTTCACCTTCACTCTGCTGCTTGCAGAACTAGCGGTCCCAATAATGTAAGAGACAACCTAAACTCATCACAACATGATGCTTAGGGTAGAAACAGATAGCTTTAACAGCTATGGGAGAGAATTCACTGTAACACGTTAATTCTCTTAAAGTATCGCAAGCAAATAAAAGGCTGTTCACCTTAACAGTGAATAAACCCGCTAGCAAAACAGTTGCGTCCAGCGACGTACCTTGACGACACGTCTATGAACTATTAAACAACTATTTTAGCGGGTCTTGCGGTGGATAGCTGCCAGTATGATCTTCACGGGGAAGAGAATGAGAATAAGGAAGGGACTGTCAGCAGTGTTTTATATTAGGGAAGCGGGTCTCCCACATCACGGCCGTGATTGGTCTGTCAACTGGCAGACATGGTGTTATTTCCCATAGTGAGATACAGAATGAATGTTTGAAAGAGAACTCCCTGAGACAATATGAGGAAGAAACCTTGAGAGGAACCAGACTCAAAAGGAAACCCATTGTCATCTGGGTGACACCATGATGATTATAAATAAATCTGGGGGTGCGACAGCATCCAAACATCCCAGTTCACCACAACACTCGATGCCTGTGAGCCCACTAGATCTGCTCCTTTACCTAAGAAAGAAAAAACTATACACAGAAAGCTTGAAAAATGACTAACTGAAAAATACACACAGTCGACTACTGGGTAGGTATAGTCCAAGCCGAAATAGTTCTTAAAAGAACTATTTTAAGATGTGTATGTAATGCTTGATAACTGAATAATATGTTGCCATGATTTATCTGTTTGCTGCTTTTTACGATTCACTTCTGTCAGTTGTACTGGCATCTATATTATGCTTTTTCTTTTTTATATTTGTGTGTTTCGTGTTTCTTAAATAAAATATAATCACAAAAATGTGTACTACCTGACTGAACTATTACAAAGCTGCTCTGCCATTCTGTAATAAACAAAATGTCACAATTAAGCAGTAAGATAAAGAGAGTCATTTCTCCGTCATACACTTCAGTGAGGCATAAAAAGACAGTTAGAAAGTTATCATTCCTATGAATTACAGTTATTTATAATCAAGGTATAACATGACTGTTATGTGGCATACTGCAGTACAGTTTTTATTTATAGTGACGTGTATAATTCTTAGGCACATTAATTCGCAATAAAAAAAGTGTAAAAATGTCTAACCATTATGTGTGTTTTAAGGATGTTTTAAGGATGCTATGTAAGTTTACAGAAAATTCTCTAATTACAGAAAATGATCTATTAGTAGTCCAATTAGTCACCGTAGTCCAATGATGCACTGGAATTAATAAAGTATTTGAATGAAACTTAAACTGAGTCTTAATATGTAGTGATTATTGATATGCAAATATTTTTTAGTTTTAGTTTTAGTTTTAGTTTTATTTGGGATGACTATAAGGATGACTATAAGGGGAAGACAGGAGTGTACCGATAACAAGTGTGTATGTGTGAGAGAGTGCAAATTGGTGACTCTTGAATCATTAGGAGTTATCATGCTTTTCACTTTAGAATACGGTTCCAAATAATTAGTAATTCCTTCTGAAGGATTTGGTAACACTTGAGTCATTACTAGGGAGTTATCATGCTTTTCACTTTGGAATACGGTTCCAAATAATTAGTAATTCTTCACTTTAAAATACGGGCGGCTGTGGTTCAGGTGGTAGAGCGGGTTGTCCACTAATTGTAGGGTTGGTGGTTTGATTCCTGGCTCCACATGCTGAAGTGTCCTTGGGCCAGACACTGAACCCCAAGTTGCTCCCGATGGCAGGCTTGCATGGCAGCTCTGCAGCTCTCCATGTGTGTGTGTGTGTGTGTGCGTGTGTGTGTGTGTGCGTGTGTGTGTGTGTGTGTGTGTGTGTGTGTGAATGGGTGAATGAGAAACAGTGTAAAGCACTTTGTTGAACCACTAAGGTTAAAAAAGCGCTATATAAGTGCAGACCATTTACCAATACTGTTCCAAATGGCTAGTAATTCCTTTAGAAGGCTACCTTACAATAGTTATTAATGAAAACCTAATCATAAAGTATAGAATCTTCTAACCATGAGGTAGAAGACTTACATAGAACCATATATTTCTGTGAGGTATGTTAAATAAATAAATCACTGTATAGGCTACAGTTTGTCTGGTATTTGGAGTATGGCTGATGTCCTGAAATGTTCCAGTAGTCTCCATGACTCTCTAGTGATACAGTCAGAAGTGTGGACCTAAGCTGTCTTCTATTTATTTAAGTATTAATAATAATGTGGAAAAATTATTACAAATAAGGGTGAGGTTCAGAGGTATGACAGAAAATTGGCCACAGTAGTAAGGTCCCGAAATCTGCATTTAAAAAGCTGTTTTTTAAAATGATCCATAGTTAGTAAATAGTTCTCTAGGAGGAATGATAAAATGTACTAATTATTAACAACTTACCCAAATCATAAGTCTGCTATTACCTATTGATTATATTAACAATGTTGTCTATTCGATAACAGTAGTGGTTTCGCATTAATTATGAAACTGTATATAGTTTCTTAATAGTTCTCCGGGAGGCATGAAAGAAATAGTAGTTATTGATTAGCTAATAGTGAATTACCGCATTCATTTGTGTGCTATTACTTATTAATTCATTAATCAGAATTTCTAATTAGTTAATAGTAGTTACTAGAATGTTAATATTGTGTTATTCATTTCTTCCTGTGTCATTATTTATAAATGATGGATCCATATTCTAAAGTGTTACCGTTAATGCATTAATTTGTTTTGTCATTCTCATGATGGCACACAGTTGTGCATTGCTGTTGTATCTATATCCCTGGTTGTCTCGTGTGTTGTTGTTATTGTGTATACATCACACTTCATTTTCATGTATAGCTTATAAGAATGGATGGTTTGTTATAAAAATAGAAGAAGTTAACATATTCTAAATAAGTGCTGATCCATTCAGGGACAGAACTATTTATCACCAGATTCATACGCATTAAAATACAAATAAAGTTTTAAGAAAAGATTTAATATTTAAGTATATCCATCACCTTAACCTATTACTATTTTACTATTACCATTTCTATTATTATTATTATTATTATTATTATTATTATTATTATGATTGTTATTGTTGTTGTTGTTGTTGTTTTTGTTGTTAATAATAATAATAATAATGATAATAATGATAATAATAATAATAATAATAACAATAATAATAATAATAATAATAATAATAATAATAATAATAATAATAATAATAATAGTACATGAAATTGTTTATTTATTTATTACCTGTGAATTCTTCTAACTAACACACAACTAGCATAACCAAAGGTTTTCCAGAATATTTAATTGGTTTGCATTGATATGTCTGATATGACTAATTCACTTAATAAAGCATTTGGTTTAAATTCAAAGTACACAGTCAAACCCTTTTCTATTTTATAAATGGTAATACATATTGTACATGATGCTGGACAATAGGTAAGGAATAACACATGACAGGCTATGCTGTTATATGGAAATAATGCATGTCAGGGGGGTTGTGATGCCCGAACAGTGCACTCTTTACTTTTCACTTCAACGTTTCACTTTAACAAACTACAGTGGAATTTATCAATGATGCTTCCACATCATATTCCCACTCCTTAGTCTTTTTACAAGGTCAGTGCAATCCCAATATAAGAGCTGCAAAGGTAATCAGAGAGTGTTGATGAAGTAGGCCACAGTAATGATATTTTATGTTTCTCTTTGCTTTAGTGTTCAAGCTATTAGCTTCATGTTGACATCATTCCATCAGGACCTATTGAAGGCCAGCTGGAAAATCAATAGGAATAAGATTACCTAGTTCATATGAGGTTAGAAGGGCAATGTTAGTTGGCAATGTGCAATGTTCACAGAGTGATACCTTATGTTTTTTTTTCTTTCTTTTTTTTTTTCTTTTCACTATGAACACAAGGGGGAAAACACAAAACAGTGGAATGAGTGGTTATCATACATGGCAGATTCATGGCTGTGGAATATTATGCTATAGTTAATCTTAGCTAATATACTGCAGCATAACAATATTATTTTAATCAAATCTGTTTTTTTCTTCAACAGCTGACTGAAAAAAGAATCAGATTGTGTGTGACCTTTGGAAAACCACAGAAGACATATAAACTGATTCTTTTTCAGTCAGCTGTTAAAGAAAAAAAAAGATTTGATTGAAATAATATTGTTATGACTCGATTTATTAGCTAAAATTAACTATAATATCAGTCAGTGAATATAGTCAGAGAAGATTATATACCATGACCTTAGTATTATAAGGTTCTATCTCTTATTCATTCTTAACCCAGATGGAAACTTATAATGCCAGTGTCACAATATATTAATTAAACCTTAAGCTACTTTTTGCTAAAAGATGCTGAATGTATAATTCTGTATAAGCCAGTCATATAAAAACAAATGTACAAACATGCACTAACATATACTGTATAGGTTTGCTTTGACTCACATACTGTACATGTGCGCGCACACACACACACACACACACACACACACACACACACACACACACACACACACACAGACACACACACTATATGTTCATTTCCACCCTATATGCACCCACACACTGGATAAAGTAATTGATTTGAATGAGATGTGCTTCTTTCCCATCTTTTGAAGTGGCACTCCATGTTTGTATTGGGCATAACTGCATTAAAGGTCAGATAAAGGAACGCTAATGGTGACCCCCTCATTGCTTCATTCCATAAGTGGTTTTAGGTGGTTAGTAATGGCCTTAGAGCTGCAAAATGAAATTACTCAGTGAAGTGGATCTTCCCTGTCCCATGTTTCTTCTCTTGTTTGTTTGGATTAGAGCAAATCTTTTCCATCAGATAAAATAAAACACCTTTTTTTTAATGGCCTCCTGTAACTAATCATTCAAGCTTAATGTAAGTAGTCTTCATATTTAGCACAATATCATTATCCAGGCAAAGCCTACAAAGGGCAAAGTATTAAAGGTGATTGTTAGTATTAGTTGAAGTATTGAAAACTTATTTCATATTTTATATTGACTGAAAATGAAATTAAACAATGAAGAAGTGAAAAAATATGGATTTAATTTTTTTAAATTAATTATTCAAGAAAATATTGACCATTTTTCAAAGTAATATTGGGAAACTTTTTAAGTGACACTGAACCAATTCTCTCTGATAAAACATCTAAATATATTTTGCACAGAGATTTAATTTTTGTTTCCAAGTAAACAATGGAATTATCCGATTCAAACAATGGTGGGATCACCAATTTTTGCTTTTAATTGGCTGTATTGTCTCTGGAGTTAATTGGTTTCTCCAAGTCCAGGTAGTTACTAAATGTTTTGGCAGCATCAGAACCTCAGCACTTTCCCATTAATGGTGCGTGAAATGAAATGTTTGGTACTGCAAATAAAATCAGTGATATTCAAGGATGTTATGGTAGGTAATGCGTCGAAACAGCCATTTAATGGGTCTTGGAAGATTGGGGTAGTGTCAGCCGGAACCGCCTGGGCCCTCTCCTGACATTGCTGCTCGCCTCTTCATTCACTTAACGACTGTCAGAGCTGATTACACAGCCATTGGCAGGCTTAAAAACTACACAGACATGCTCTATTAGTAGTCCAATTAGAGTGATTAGCATATTCAGCCACATTTAGCCTTTATGATTGGGTGACACAAAGTAGAGATTGGTGAGGGACCACAGGCATAATGGTGGGCTTATAAGACCATGGTCACTTAATTATTGAATGCTTGTTTTTATGTCATGGAGTTTTGTGGTGAAAGGTTAATGCATTAATTTGCTTTGTCATTCTCATGATGGCACACAGTTGTGGATTGCTGTTGTATCTATATTCCTGGTTGTCTCATGTGTTATTGTGAAATCATACTTCATTTTCATATATAGCTTGAAAGAATGGATGGTTTGTTATAAAAATCGAAGAAGTTAACGTATTCTAAATAAGTGCTGATCCATTCAGGGACAGAACTATTTATAATCAGATTCATATGCAATAAAATACAAATGAAGATGTAAGAAAATATTTGATAATTAAGTATACCTATCACCTTAACCTATTACTATTTTACTATTACCATTTCTATTATTATTATTATTATTATTATTATTATTATTAATAGTAGTAGAAGTAGTATTCAATCATTCAATTCCTCCCTAGTTTTGTTTTAAAATTTGTAATTATATCTTTGTGAAACTAGTGCATGTTAACCTTATAAAAGTTTTGACACTGATAAATTGCATGTAGTGGTGCTGGTATGTATGTATGTATGTATGTATGTATGTATGTGTGTGTGTGTGTGTGTGTGTGTGTGTGCGTGCGTGCGTGCGTGCGTGCGTGCGTGCGTGCGTGCATGCGTGCGTGCATGCGTGCGTGCGTGTAGAAGGGAAGGACAGGGGGTGACTGACAGGTTTTAATGAGAGCAGCTGTGTGACACTCAGGTGCTGATGGAAATGGAGCCTGATTCTACCTTCCCACAAAGGTCATGTCCCTTTTCTTATCAACACTGTTAACTATTAAAAGCCTGAAAAACCTGACAGTCATATCTGTGTAATGCATTTCTCTCACTTTCAAATGTGATTTGATTTTGACATAAGATGAATGATGAATTATATTCAATTTTCAACACTAATTTCAACCTTTTCATTTGGACTCTACACAAGCTCCTATCTTCTGAATCCACTAGAAGAAGAGGTAAAGCAATGCATATTCTTTAGAGGGTTAAGATGAATCTGTGTACAGACAAAAAGGCTAACCCTATACCATGTAGCTTTTTATTCTTCCTTTCAGAGCGAATTGGATGTGACTAGTAATTATTAAAATCTTGCAAATGATAATTACATAAATCATTAACAGCCCTTCAAATCAAATCCTTGTGTTCTGTGTCCACATAAAGCAGCAACATTAATGCAATTTGTGCGAAGCTTGAATAAATAGAGCAGTATGTGTTAACAAAATGTAATGGACATCCTGTAGGTAAATAGATATTATAAGTGGAGAGGTTGCAACTAAATCTGATATCGTTGAGTCATGGAATTTCAAGCCATGCCATTTTTTTTATACCAAAGTTCTTGTTTTTTTCCTTTTAACTTTCTTTCTTTTTTCTTTTTTTTTTTGGTTGATAATCCTTTGCATTTACAATTTTTTTTTTTTTACAAACTTGTAGTTTAACACATTAAACATCAGATTGTGAGAATTAGGGGTTGCAACAAAATTCTAAATGCAAAAAAACTAATCAAGACCCAGTTATATACTAATGTTGGAAACATTTATTCAGAATTGTTTGTACTTTGTTAATTAGCATATTAAAAATCTAATTTGAATGGTAACATTTGGTAATATAGATGTATGCTAACATACGTAGCACTGAAAAGGAAGGACTATTAAAATACATACCAATTAAACAAAATAATCTGCTTTTTTCTAGTTTGGACAGTCTTTTTTTGTTTCTGTTTAACAGTTTTACAGCAACTAATCCTTTCCAATTAACTAACTAACTAATGCTTTCCAAGACTTTCCAATTAATACAGAAATATAGTACAGGGTAGCCAGCTATCTTGTTGATATTCCCAAAGTTATGATTTTATACTTACACATAATTTATCCTATCACACACTTCCACAAGGGATAGGGACTGGTGAGCTTGAAAAATATATGCAATAGGAAAAATTATTGCAAAGCATTAATATCAAAGAATGGCCTGTGTGGCCAAGGTTATCCTCCATATTGCAACACTGGATCATGGCAAATATAGTCTCCCAGTCAGACATGATGGCCTGATGAAGGTTTAGGAAAATACAATGTGTCAGGAGAGTTGAAGTATGCAATGCTTTGAAATTGAATGTCCAGCATGTTCTGCCTCTTCCCCATGTTTCATACTCTGATCTGTAATATCAAAAGCATTGCATTTGTCTTCACTAGAAGAGGAAATAATGCTTACTTTGCAGAAACTTTGCTTCTAAATTGGCCAGGGAAGTCTATTTTGAAGTCAAGATCACAGACAACCTCAAGGGCAAGCCCTATGGCTATGACACATTTTCATTCTCTCCTTTATTTATGTGCCTGTGCATCTTTTTAAAGGCTTCTTTTGTAATGCACTACATCCTATAGTAAAGAGAATGAAAAATAAAAATGGAAAAAAGGGAGAAAAGAATAATAATTGATGCCAAAAGAAAGGGACAGTACAATACAAGGGTATTGGGAGTCAAATCAAAGATATTCTGACTGATCACCTTTATCCTATGATGAACATTTCTATGTGGATGGGAATGGTTTCTTCCAGGATGACAATGCCCTCACCCATAGGGCACATTGGGTTTCTGAATACTTTGGTAAGAATGAAAATGATATAACCTTCACAGTCACCAGATCTCAACCAAACTGAGCACTTATGGAATATATTAGACTGATGTGTTGGGCAGTGGTCACATTATCACCAGTCGAGGGAATATCTTTTGGAAGAATTGTGTTCCGGACACTTGTAGAATCTATGCCAAGGTGCATTGTCAGCGCATATTGGCTCAATATCTTATTAAGACAATATATATTTTTTAAATCTTCCCTTTAATTTTTCACCCATCTGTAGCTATAAAATGATGAATGTTTTGTCCTTAGAAGTTCTATATTCTTAAGTCTGAGATATTAACCCATAAGCACAGGACACTGGTTCAGTATCATGAAGCACTCACATATATACATCATATGTTATGGATTGAATGTTAGTATTGGTTTAAGAAGGTCTTTAACCTATGGCAAATTTTCTTCTGCAGTTATCCATGCTATTGCCCCCCTCTCTAATGCTTGTATGCAGCCTTTATGTTAAACCTGTTGTGAGGCCCAGCATTAATTTGGTTTATGTTTGACAAGAGATGCCTTTCTTGCCTATGAGGACTGTGAGGACACACTTAGGACCTTTTCATTTTCCTGCACATGTCAGTCATTGGTGATTGAGCTGCCCACATAACTATGCAGGGGGAAAAAAATTGCTTACAGTTTTGGTCAGGAATATTTTCTAGTGAGCATTGCTATTATAGATATAGTGTTCTAGGTAAGAACTGATGGTTTTGCATGATTTGCTGGCAAAATACAAGAAATCACTATTAAATATAAAATATATATTTACATAGGTAGGAATTTCTAAACTATAGGCATACAAATATACAGTGTCTTTAAAACACACTCTGCATGCAACAGTTAAGTAACATTTCCATATTCTCTAATATGCAGCAATGTAGCATATGTTATTATGGCTCATTGTATTTGATAAAATCATGTATTATTTTATGTAATATAACAATTATTTGAACAACTTAAAATCTTGCACCTGTCTGTGAGTCCAGAATTACATTACTCATTCTCATAACTATATACCTTTCCTATCAGTTTTACTGCAGTTACTGAATAATTCATAGCAGTTATTACAAAATTTATTTAAAATGAATAATAAGCTGGAACCTTAATAGGTTAAAAAATACCCACCAAAATGGGGTAATGTAGTCTGCATCGTTCATGGCATATCTGCTAACACATCGTACAAAATCTGCTTTGTAACAATCACTTATAGAACTGAAACCACAAAAGATGTGTCTTCTATCATTGTATTAACTAGTAAACATGCATGCAGTGATGCCACAATTAATCTGGAGTTTGTGATAACTGATAACTCACTGATGACTGGCTCAGATAACCAATGTGTCTCCAGAGGTTATCTGTTAGAGTGTCAGATTGTACACGTGTATCAAAATGAGCTTTTATCATTTTGGTTGGTGGCTATGCACAGAAAAAACCTGCAAGAATAAAAGACTGTTTACCATTTATCATAAAAACAAAGGAGTTAAGCTTCAGTTTAGAGAATGGATGCTGACATAAACTTCTTGTTTCTTGGTTATTTTTGCCAAATATTAACAGCGAATTATGAGTGCAATACGAATGCAGTGACAAGAATGCTCCATCTAGGCCTGTCTATTATAACAATGTAGCAGTAAAAACATGTCAGGGATTCCCAACTAACAACATTCAGCTGTCAATATTCACCTATATATATAGTCACTTATAGTTTGCCAAACACAATGGTCATATTGTTTTTACAACACCAATTCCAAAAAAGTTGGGACAATATGGAAAATGCTAATAAAAACAAACAGTGATTTGTAAATGTACTTTGACTTGTATTTAAACAAAAAAAAACGTGTAAAGACAAGGTATTTGATGTTTTACCTAATCAACTGCATAGTTTTTTGAAGATAAATGTTTATTTTGAAATTGATGCATGCAACAGGTTCCAAAACAGTTGGGACAGGGGAAATTTAGGACTAATGTGAGGATGTGTTGGATTATGTGACAAGTTGAAATAAGAAGGTGAAATGAAACAAGTGAGGCAATCATCTAATCATAATATATAAGGAGCTTCCAAAAAAGACCTAGTCCTTCAAGAGCAAGGATGGGTCGAGGCTTGCCAATCTGCTAACAGAGGTGTCAGCAAATAATCCAACACTTTGAGAACAACATTCCCCAAAGACAAATCGGCAGGATTTTGGGCATTTCACCTTCTACAGTGCACAATATAATTAAAAGATTCAAGGAATCCGGTCAAATCTCGGTGCGTAAAGGGCAAGGCCGAAAAGCACTTCTGAATGCGCGTGATCTCCGATCCCTCAGACGTCACTGTCTTAAAAACTGTAATGAGTCTGTAATGGATATCCTGACATGGGCTTGGGAATACTTTGGTCAGTCAGTGAACACCATTTGCCGCTGCATCCACAGATGCAAGTTAAGGCTTTACTATGGAAAGCAGAAGCCATACATCAACACTGTCCAGAAGCGCCACTGACTCCTCTTTTCCAAAGAGGAAAAGGACCATCCAAGCTGTTATCAGCCTCAGGTCCAAAAGCCAGCATCTGTCATGTGTGAGGGTGTGTCAGAGCTCATGGCATGGGTAATTTGCACATCTATGAGGGCACCATTAATGCAGAAAGATATGTACACATTTTGGAGCAACATATGCTGCCATCCAGAGCAGGACAACGCCAAACCACATTCTGCCCGAATGGTTGTGTAAGCAGAGAGTGCGGGTGCTAGCATGGCCTGCCTGCAGTCCTGACCTGTCTCCAATTGAGAATGTGTGGCACATTATGAAGGGCAAAATAAGGCAACAAAGGACCCGTACAGTTGCACAGCAAATTATTATCTGCACATCTAAGCATATATGTCTTAACCTTCACATTCCCTATACTGTATATACCTTAAATGAACACGTATTGATTATGCATATTAAAAATTAATAAATAACAGATGTCTTTATTTTAACCCTAAAGATCTGTTATCCCCAACACCAGCACTGCACAGTGTTGCCCTCATTTATGAAACTGTCTGTGTGAATTTAGTGCATCTCATCCAGTGACTTTGCAGGCAACACTACAGATTTATTCCCTCTCCCCCACCCCTCTTTCGCAATTAGACCTGTGAAGGTGGCACCCGCTTTGAAGGAAGCTTTTAGATTAATCATATTATCTGCAGCTTCTGAAACAAGAAGCCTTCTTGACCTCTCACTTCCATAAGAATCCATTATCTTAAACTATCGCGGTAATCCTGGCTTTGGCAGGGAGAACGAGGGACAGCAGAATCAAGCCTAATAGATGGCAAATAAGATTAATCTATGATCTAAGTGCCGATTACACTTGGACCTGCCCTTGAACACTCAGGTGTAACCTTGAGATCTGCATCCACTCTGGGTCAGGAATTAAAATGAAAGCCCTCGGAGGGCCGGCAGGTAGCAAAGAGACCCTTTGCCAAGACCTTTCCCCTGAGAGCTCAAAGGCTGAGCAGCTTAACCCTCACTAAACCCCAAAAGGTGTTAAAAATCTCCAGGCTAATGGCAAAACACACAGCTGTCTGAGGCAAATTCAATTCTGACCTAATCTGTTTTGTGGCACCTATATAATATGATTATCACTACTTATAATGGGCTTGTACATTGCTCTAATTAGGTGCTGCATAATATTTTCAATGGCTGCATGTAGTGATGATTGGAGATGCAACTCATTCAAGGTAATAGAAATTGTAACATACTATAGAGTGCTTGATAGATGAACTATATGTACCACCCTGTTTGTGAGATTAGATTGGCATGTAGACAAAAAGCACGGGTATAACACAGTTTAGCAAGGATCTCACTTACTAAACTCCATACAATGTGTTCAACTAAGTAACAGAAACACAGTTCAGAGGCCCTATTTCAAAATTTGGAGTTCCTGTCTGATGCTAAATAATTGCCTTGAAATGGTCTGTGCATTTAACATATTAGAATCAATAGTTAGTGAGTGTCCCTCACTCAAAGTTCACATCCCCCCCTCCTCCCCAACAGTTGGAATCACCAGAGGCCCCCAGACTGGTGGATCGATGCTCTCTTCAGTTTGACTCTGAAGCTGAGTGTTTGATTAATTTGCTTGGGCAGTGGGCAAGGAGAAACACAAAGATTGCACACAGCAGCAGACACCCCCATGCCATTAGGATAACTAGAGTAATGAAATTTTATTTAATTTGTCAGAAAGAAAATGCTAATGTAAAAAAGCTTTTGGATAAAAAAAAAAAAAATACAGGAGATCTGAAGGAAGCCGTTAGGCAATTACCCCGAGTGTCTAGGTCCAGGCTTTAGAATATTTGCATTACTGCCATGGAGGTCTTAGGACTAATTAAATTAGTGTGCCGCTTAAGTTCTTTACTTTGGAAGGTTTCTTTCTCTTTTTAATATCTGTTAAGTTTTCTAACTTTGAGTGAAAAGGCTAACTAACAGAGACAAAGGCTTTGCCCCTTTTTGAACTTTGAAGTGCAATGGCGTGTCAACAGCATGTTGGTTTAACTAATATTATGTCCCTGAAAAAACAAAAAGAAAAATATCAAACTAAGTTAAAATGATTGAATTAGTCCTGTTTGTGCAATGAAAATTCTGGCATTCTTTTTCAAAATGATTTGACATGATTTAAATTCATTCATAATTGCTTGACAAAGAATTTAAATCCATGAACAGATTTCAAATATAATAATATAATTATAGCATTTAATATTTTTTTATTGATGTGTTTGCACACAATCACAGCAAAATGTATTAACTTTATAGTAGACAATAGTATTTTATCAGCATATTTAAATAACAATAAATTACCAGCATTTCCACTTGATTGTGATCAAAAATTTTTTTAAAGACAATGTAGCCAAATCTTCAATCCCATTTTAAGTTTATGTATGTTTTAGGTTTATGTGAGGAGCACTGTGGCTGTTGAAAAGGTCTTAAGAACAAAATAACAATAAATCCGAAGGTGGCTGTGTAAAAGCTGACATCTCTATTAGGGTATATCAACATCTCTCCCTACTCTGCACAAGCCTCTCTAAGATAGATGAGTGAAACAGAGAGGAAATGTATCTGACCGCTGGCTTACTCTAATGAATAACCTCCACTTTGGGTCCTGCAATGTAAGCAGAAAGTCCAGCTTACAGGCGCTCCAAGGCCCTGTCATGAATCTAACCTGGCAGCCAACATAATATCAGGGTGACAACACTTGTATGACTTCCATTTTCTTTGCTTTCTATTGATTTTCACTTAATAACCTGGGGGTGGGGGGGATACTAAATGTCTGTGCTGAGTACCTAATAAATCCTGTCTGAGCTTTTTATTGAGGAGAATTTAATAAAAGCATGGGTAAGGCATGGGGATTTGTCTCTGCCTTGAGAGGACAAAAAAGGGGAAGAGAGAAAAAGTGGAAAGAAATGTGCAGAAACCGAGAGCCCACATCCTCATTAACTTGGTTGATATCACTAAAGGAACAGAAAAAAATGTATGGTGCAATTTGCCAATGGTTAAGCCACATCTGGTGTAAGTGTTGTCATCTAAATGCAAGATGTTATCTAAATGATGTACACATGGTTTAAGCAGTTAATGGTAAATATTGGACTAAACTTTTTTGGGAAAAGTTAAAAAAAAGTGTTCATGTGAGTCCATTAATGTTTTTTTCACTAGTACACAAAGAAAATGTCAAAGGACCTTTTGACCTTCAAAATGACTTTTAAACAATTTAATGAAAAAAAATATTTCTGACATTCATTCCTTGGGGTTCTAAAGTTCCAAGAGTATAGATAAGCTCCTTCTCCTTACATTTCCTTACTTCACTGCTTCCATAACACAGGATATGTCCATTACTGTTGAATTGTCTTGCCTTCACTAGAAAGGAGAAATCCTTCATTCTAATGGTACATAACAAAACGATCAGCCAGCCTCCTCTTGGTTTCTCCAATGTATTGTTGATTACATTTCTTACAGGAAAGACAATAAACAACTCCTGCAGTGGTGCACAAGGAGTGATGGGTAGTAAAAAAAATTATCATGTATGGCCTGTGATTTTAGTGGCTGTGTCAGTGAACTTGCACATGTGAACATCTAGAATGGTTGCATGCAAGAGTGCCACATCTTCTATTTAATAATTTATCTAGATGTGTTAAGCAACTTGGAACATGGCACCTTTGGTGGCAGACCACACACTTTTTAGGTTAACAAAAGTATAGGAATAAATAGTCTTAAAGTAAATGAAAGTACAGTAAATAACACTTAATATTTGTTTGCATATCCCTTGCTTGCAATAATTACATCAATCCGGCAACCCACTGAAATCAACAAACTATTACATTCTTCGTTTGTGATGCTTTTTCAGGGTTGTACCACAGATTCTTTCAGTTGTTGTGTGTTTTGGGTTGTTTCTCACTTCAGTCTCCTTATCAGGAGGTGAAATGTTTTTTTTTTTCAATAGAGATAAGTTCTGGCGATTGACTTGGTCAATCTAAAACCTTCCACTTTTTTCCTCTGATAAAGTCCTTTGTTGTGTTGACAGTGTGTTTTGGGTCACTGTCTTGCGGCATGATAAAGTTCCTCCCAATTAGATTTGATGTACATTGGCAGACAAAATGTTCCTGTAAACTTCTGAATTCATTCTGGTGCTACCATCATGAGTTACAGCATCAATAAAGATTAGTGAGGCTGTTCCACTAGCAGCCATGCAAGCCCAACCTCCACTGTGCTTGACCAATGAGCTTGTATATTTTGGATCATAAGCAGATCCTTTATTTCTTCACACTTTGGCCTTTCCATCAATTAGGTAGAGGTTAATCTTGGTTCCAGAGGTTTTGTGGCTCTTGTACTGTGCCATCACTGAAATGAATATCTATCCTGCCATGGACCCACTGGATTCCACCTACCATATCATGGATCCCAACATTGTAGAAACTGAGCACTACGAAGAAGCCTTTGTTGAATAGAACATTCTTCTGGACATCCTTCAGGAAATTATTGCTATCCTAGGTATGGATGAGTTGCCTGAGGTGGATAAGCTGACTGTAGCTTGTGCCCATATGATTCAGAGATTCCTGTCTCAGCCTTTCCAGGTGGCTGAGGTCTTGGGCACTTGGGCATGCTGGTGCCCCTTAAGGATACAATTACAGAATTCAAAAGCATTCTTGCAGGACAGTATGATGCATTTCCTGAGCAGACATTCTACATGGTGGGTCCCACTGAGGAGGTTGTTCAGAAGACAGAGAACCTGTTTGAGGAACATTCATAAAAATGGCAATAGGCAAGTGATCAGAAGGTCCTGAGTTGAAAGCCAAGCTAAAAGTTCATTAGTCCAATCAAAATTATACAAAGAATCAATTCAGTTAATTACTGTTTACTGCTACCCTCATTCCATGTTTCTTTACTCAGACCAGTGGTTTCTGGATCCTTGGCTTAGAGGGTACTATCACTGAATTTGTGTAATATGTCAAATCGGATCCAATTCCAATCCCATGTTTCAGGGTAGGCACAGCAACAATGCTTAATATTGAGCTGATGGGTCCCCAAAATATGTTATTCCATGAGATATAAACAGTTATAAATATAGTTTAGGAAAATCAGGTACCTACTTGATAATTTACCAGGATGTGAAGGCATGAACATACTGCTCTCCCACACAGTGAGGAGGATGGTGAGGGAGACATAGAAAAGAAAAAGCAACTATTAGAGACCATTTAATGGAAGAGTTGCACAAAATAAGCCCTTCCTGAGAACAACACAAATGCAGAGCCTGACATTTGCTAAACATTACTGAAACTACAATTGTATTCTTTTGTGGGAGATGTTTAGGTAAAAAAGGAAACTGCATGAATGAAAAGCAACTACACTCAGTAATATATGATGTTGGATCATTGAGACTTGGGGGGACGACACTATTTAAGAAACCTATTCATGTTTGAAAAATTATTGTGTTTAAATAAAGCTATACAGTGTCCAAATATGTTTTACACTAAGAAAAAAATGACTAATTTTAATATATCCAATATAATATACTGAAAATATATTCATTTATATTTAATATAATATGCAACCCCTGGCATAAATTATGGAATCACCACACTTAGAGGATGTTCACCTTGCTTTTTTACTTTGTAGCAAATAAACAAATCACAGATATGACACAAAACAATTTTTGTTCAATAGCTGAACATTCTGGCTTTGTGAAACATACCCCAAACAAATTAAATTCAATTGTTTTAATTAATGGCATATTTTTTCCAAATCAAGTAGAGGAAAAAATTCTGGAATCACTCAATATTGAGGAAATAATTATGGAATCATCAACAAAAAAAATCACAATTAGTACTTTGTTGCTCTTCCTCAGGCTTTTATGGCAGCCTGAATTCTTTGAGGCATGGACTTCACTAATGAAAAACAATATTCTCCATCAAGCTGGTTCCAACTGTTTCGAATAGCAGTTGACAGATCAGCTTTGCAGGATGGAGCCTTGTCATGGACCAATTCTTTAAATTTCCACCATAAATTTTCAATCAGATTGAGATCCAGATTGTATGATGGCCATGTCATTGAGTGGATATGCCTTCCCTGTAGAAAAGGTTTAACACTTTTTGCTCTGTGTCAAGATGCATTATCATTCAGAAAAATGACTTCATCATCACCAAACCTATTTTCAGTCGATGGAATGAGAAAAGTGTCCAAAATTTCAATGTACACCTGTACACTGACTGTTGAGGTCTCCCCTGGTCATTTACCTGACATGCAACCCCATATCATAAATGAGTGGGGAAATTTGATTGTTTTCTTCAGGCAGTAATCTTCATATGTTTCATTAGAATGGCACCAGACAAAAGTTCCAGCATCATTTCCTTGGAAAGTGCAGATTCATGATAGATCACTGAATATCACTTTTAACCTGACTATCATCCACACTCCATGATTGCTTCTCTTTAGCCCACTGTAACCTTGTTTTCTTCTGTTTAGGTGTTAGTGCTGGTTTTTGTTTGGCTTTTTTATATGTAAATCCCATTTCATTCAGCTGATTTCTTATAGTTCTGTCACAAACATTGACTCCTGTTTCTGCCCATTTGATTTTCATTTGTTTTGTTGTGCATTTTCTCTTTTCAAGGCATATTTCTTTGAGTTTTCTATCCTGAAGCTTTGACGTCTTACTTGGTCTACCTGAATGTTTTACTTTTATAACCTTCCTATTTTGTTAATACTTGCACCAAATTACAGCTAACTGGGAACAAACAACATCTTTTGCCACACTCCGTGTTAGATTTCCTTCTTGAAGGAGTTTTATAATCCTTTCCAATTTGTTTTCAATTGAAATCCCTCTTGTTGGGGCCAGGTTTCCTTTGAAAACATCCAAGGTTAAGGTCAGTAAGCATTCTTTTAAGGTCTGTAAGACTTGTGCTGGTATTTGTTTTAGAAATGAAAATTACAAGGTGATTCCATACTTTTTTCCTCAACATTGAGTGATAACATAATTTTTCCTCTGGGGTTGGGGGTTTCGATCCTGCCTCCATCTTGGGTGCATGGAGTTTGCATGTTCTCTCTGTGCTTTGGGGGCTTCCTCCGGGTTTCTCCCTCAGTCCAAAGACATGTGTTGTAGGCTGACTGACATTTCCATATTGTCTGTAGTGTGTAAATTTATGCGTGATTGTGACCCTGCCTTGTGCTCAGAATTCCCTGGGATAGGCTCCAGGATTCCCCACAACCCTGTGTAGGATAAATGGTATGGAAAATGGGTGGATATGGGTTGCACAGATTGGGACCTCTGGTGTTCAAACAGTGCAACTGCATTAGATGCATAATTAATAGAATGCTGATTTCCACAATGTGAATTGCACATTTGCATGATACACATTGTCACATTTTTGCATCGCGATGCATCATGTCACAATGCATCGTTACACCCCTAGTTTTAATTAATGAAAGTAAGGTAACCTTACCAATTTTAACCATGTTTTGTTTCTCAATTACTATTCATAAAATTAAGAAGGATCCCAGAAGATGTAACAGGAAGTATAGGAAACACAATACAGTATGGTAGCCTCATGATGACACAGATATTAATGTGGTAGTGAATGCTGCAAATTATGACTGACCAATATTGTGAGAAATGTCTTTGTTTAAATAAAAACATCACTGCTCATATTTTCTGGCCCAAACTCCTCCCTCTTAGCATTTAAGCTATTGTTTGTTTGGACCTACTAAACCATAGATCAATACCAATTATTCTCCTGGCAATTAAACACCTCTAAATTTTACTAGTACAATGTGGTTCTTTAATAGAAAGATGTGTGAAATGGTAGCAAACACAATAGTGAATATACTTTTAGTATTGTTCTCTTGATTTGACAATACAAAGCTTGATAGAAGTGAGGAATGTCTGGATTTCGATTAGTTGAATTATGTTCATTGACTTAGTTTTGTCAGGAGTTGTAGACGGAGGCGGAAGCAAGTACAGAATAAACTTTAATAAAAAGAAACAAATAACAGAAACACTAGAAACACCAGACACATGAACTATGAGGACAAGGTATAGAGGGAATATGAAACAAAAGCAAAAAAATTACAAGAGCAGCAGGAGTGGTGCATATCATAACTTAAATACTAGTGCTAATTAACAAAGATGTGAAATAGGTGCGAGTGTTCACGTGACATGCTCGTGGTGCACAGTGACTATTGGGAAGTGTAGTCACACTCCAGATACATGACACCCTTAACGCATGACTCCCAGTTCGTGGAACACATTCTATGTCAAATATAAATACAGGCCTGTATACCCACAATGTTTCCTAAAAGCCATGCCCTTAGCATCACAGGAAGGAAGCATTATTTTCTTCAATCGACCAAGCAGATTGATTTCTTATGCATGGCTAAGAGATGGTGCCATATTCAGGGTGAAGTATAGCTGCCTGGCAATGACCAATGGGAAGCTGGGGGGGAAGGGAGCATTGGGGGAGTGACGTCCTCTATGAAGTCTGAAGGGGGAGTGATATCCTCTGCAGAGCCAAAGGGAGGAGTGATGTTCTATGTGAGGCTAGAGGGGGGAGTGACATTCTCCGCAAAGCAAGAAGTGGGAGTGATATCCTCCACAGAGCAAGAGGGGGGAGTGACGTACGGTGCATGACATCGCTAAGGAGCTGTCCTCAGCGGAGCAGGAAGGCGGAGTGATGTCCAAAGCTGAGCCTGAAGGTAGAGTGATGACCTCGACATAGCAAGGAGGCAGAGTGACATCCTCAACGGAGTGAGGAGGCAGAGCAACATCCGAAGAGGAGTCTGATGTAACAATGTCTGAGTTGGAGCAGGGAGGTAAAGTGGCATTCTCAGCTGAACAGGGAGACAGATCAATGTCCTCAGCAAAACAAGGAAGCTGAGTGACGTCCTCAGTCAAGCACAGAGGCAGCGTGACGTTCTCTGTCGAAGAGGCAGGCTGAGAGAACTCAGCAGTAGGGGAGGGAGGGTGGGGAAGGATCATACGCATGGCCACCAGCCATGCGTCTGTAGTCCTGACCCAAGATCCCTTCCCCTCTTGTTCCATTCTCTGGTGCTCTCTCTCCATAATGGCTTCTTGGGTGGTGAAAAATTATGCTGCATCCATTTTGTCTTGATTTCTGTCAGGAGTTGTAGATGGAGGTAGATGCAAGAGCAGAATAAACTTCAATAAAAAGAAAGAAATAACTGAAACACTAGAAACACCAGATACATGAAACGAGGCATAGACGGAAAATGAAACAAAAGCAAAAGAAAAAGAAAAGCAAGACAGCGTGGGGCAAAACATAAATACTAGTGCTAATTAACCAAGAGATGTGAAACAGGTGCACTTCCCAGTGGCTACTGGAAAGTGTAGTCAAGCTCTGGATACATGACAAGTTTATTGACTCAAACTCAACCCTGTTTTTCTGGCAAGGTGTCTCACGTCCATCCTGCTCTCCAATATCTGCTCCCTAGACAATAAATTGGACTATATCCAACACCAGCAGGCAACGTGGTGTGAGTTTAGAGACTGCTGCGTCTTTATTTTCACTGAGACGTGGCTCAGCAACAGAGTTCCAGACACCGCCATTCAGCTAGACGGGCTCGCCTTGTTTCGTGCTGACAGAAATGCAGCTCTATGCAGTAAGGCTCATGGTGTTGGCTTTTGTGTTTACATTAACACTAAATGGCGCAAGAACTCGGTGCTAGTTTCTAGTTACTGCTCATTGCTGGTGGAGTTTGTGACTGTTAGATGCAGACCATTTTATTTACCACAGGAATTCACCACTGTCCGTGTAATCGGAGTATACATTCCCCCCCAGTGCTAATGCTAAGGAGGCACTCTGTGAACTGTATGGGGCTATTAGCGAACTGCAGAAAGCACACCCTGATGGAGTGTTTATCATCACCGGAGATTTCCTGCTGCCCCCCTCACTGGACCCCCTGCAATTCGCATATCGTCCCAACCACTCAACAGATGATGCCATCGGCACCACCCTACATCTGGCCCTCACCCACCTGTACAAAAAGGACACCTACATTCGAATGCTGTTAATAGACTTCATCACAATTATTTCTCAGCACCTGATTGAAAAACTGAAACTGCTGGGCTTGAACACCTCCCTCTGCAAATGGATCCTGGACATCCTGACTGGGAGACCTCAGTAGGTCCGGATCGGGAACAGCATCTCCAGCACCACCACACTGAGCATGGGGGCCCCCCAGGGCTGTGTGTTCAGTCCACTGCTGTTCACTCTGCTGACTCAAGACTGTGCAGCAATGCACAGCTCAAGTTTGCCAATGACACGACTGTGATGGTTCTCATCAGCAAGAACGATGACTAATGGACTGGTGCAGAGCCAACAACCTGTCTCTGAATGTTTACAAAACAAAAGAGATGGTTGTTGACTTCAGGAGAGCACAGAGCGACCACTGTCTGCTGAACATTGAGGGCTCCTCCATGGAGATCGTCAAGAGCACCAAATTCCTTGGTGTTCCCTCAAAACCAGCTCCATAACAAAGAAAGCCCAGCACTGTCTCTACTTTCTGTGAAGGCTGAAAAAAGCTAATCTCCCAGCCCTCATCCTCACATTATTCTACAGAGGAACTATTGAGAGCATCCTGAGCAGCTGCATCACTGCCTGGATTGGAAATTGCCACTGCCTGGATTGGAAATTGCACTGTATTGTATCACAAGACTGTTAAGCAGTTAGTGAGGACAGCTGAGAAGATCACTGGGGTCTCTCTTCCTTCCATCATCGACATTTACACCAAACGCTGCATCTGCAAAGCCACCAGCATTGTGGATGACCCCACACACCCCTCACACAGACTCTTCACCCTTCTGCTATATGGCAAAAGGTACCAGAGCATTCGGTCCCTCATGGCCAGACTGTGTAACAGTTTCTTCCCCCAAGCCATCAGACTCCTCAATACTCAGAGACTGGACTGACACATGCACACACACACACACACACACACACACACACACACACACACACACACTGAATTGAACACCATCCCACTCCCCTTTGCAATTTTTACTGACTACCCGTATTTACAGAAAAAAAAAATACAGTGGGTATAGAAAAGAATCACCCCCCTTTAAAATAATCACATTTTGTTGCTTTTCAGCCTGAAATGAAGACGGACACAGTTTTTTTTTTTATCTAAGCTGTATTTGTTCAGTGCAGCTTATAACATCCATGTGAAAGATATAATACCAACATGTCAGAAAAAAAATTAAAATACATTAAAAAGCAGAATCACTGACTTGGAAAAAGGATCACCCCCTTGCTTTAATTTGCCTTATTTTTTTAATTACAGCCTTTAGTCTGTTGGGATATGTCGCTACTAACTTTGCACATCTAGACTTTGCAATATTTGCCCACTCAGAATGCAGAACTGCTCAAGTGCATTTTAAATTCGATGGTGACCGTTTCGTGGACTGCAGTCTTCAAGTCATTCCACAGATTTTCAGTGGGGTTTAAGTCTGGGCTCTGACTAGGCCATGCAAGGATACCTTTTTCTCCTTCAACCACTATGTGGTCAGTTTTGCTGTGTGCTTTAGGTCATCATCATGTTGGAATGTAAATCATCTTCCCGTTGACAACTTTCTGGCAGAGGGCAGCAGATTTTCCTCAAAAATTTGATGGTATTTTGCCCCATCCATTTTCCTTCTATCCGGACAAGTGCTCCAGTCCCTGCTGCAGAGAAACACCCCTATAACAGA
Source organism: Cranoglanis bouderius (assembly GCA_023630585.1). NCBI lineage: Eukaryota > Metazoa > Chordata > Actinopteri > Siluriformes > Cranoglanididae > Cranoglanis > Cranoglanis bouderius. The sequence goes on from CM042557.1 coordinate 19,299,883, forward strand.
ATATTACCACCTCCATGTTTTACTGTAGGAATGGTGTTATTTGGATGGTGAGCTGTATTGGATTTCCGCCAGACATATCGTTTGGTGTTGAGGCCAAATAATTCAATTTTAGACTCATCTGACCACAACACCTTTTTCCATGTGGCCTCAGAAACTTCAAGGTGCGTTTTGGCAAAGCTTAGTCGTGGGTGGCTTTTTTCTTGCAACCTTCCCATACAAGCCACATTTGTGGAGAATTTGTGATACTGTTGTCCCATACACACAATGACCACTCTTTGTCATAAATTCCTGCAACTGCTTCAGAGTTGCTGTAGACCTCTTGGTAGCCTCTTTGACCAGCTTCCTCCTGGCTCTTTCATCTAGTTTGGAGCAATGTCCTGATCCAGGGAGGGTCTGTGTTGTACCAAATACCTTCCACTTCTTAACAATAGACTTCACTGTGCTTCTAGGCATTGATAAAGCCTTTGAAATTTTTTGTATCCATCTCCTGACTTGTGCCTGTCCACAACTTTATCTTGGAGATCTTTTGACAGTTCCTTACCACCCATAGTTGATTGTTTGCTTCAGTTGCACTACAAAATGCTCCAGGAAAGCTATTTTCATGCTGAGCTAATCAAAATGACCACAGCTGATCACAGTTGAAAGTCAAATGGCTTTGTGTTCCATTGAGAAGGTGATTAGCTACAACCTATTGAGTTTACAAGTAATTTTTCAGACATCAGTGTCGGATGTTGCCATCTACCATATTCTCGAGCTTTGAAGCTGAGCTACTACAACTTGTCTGGCCTGAACCTATTGTATTGTCTTTGATTTATCGGCTGCCTCATTTAACTAAAGGGTTTGTGGAGGAATTTTCGGAGTTTGTAGGGGATCTCATTACTAAATATGATCGTATTCTTTTATTAGGAGATTTTAATGTTCATCTATGCTGTCCCTCAAAGCCACTTTCATCTGACTTCCAGAATACAGTAAACTCTTAATAAAATAAACTTTTAATTTGATGCAGTGGGTCAATCACCCCACGCACATTTTAGGACACACCTTGGACTTAATTCTGTCTTTTGGCCTCTCTATAACAGGAATGTGTTATAACACCGGAAGAAGGCTGGACACAGTTGCGGTCAAAAACTTTGTCACTTTATTCAGCACACATGTAGAAAGGACACAGGATAACAGAAAAGCTTTAGGAAGGCTTCGAGATTTCTCAGGTTATCGTGGCAAAGAATATACACTCTCTCAAATCATTAGCGCTAGCAGTAAAAACACACAATTAGCAACGAAAAGGAAAAACGGAAAATAAGCACCCAGAACCTTTAACATAAATTGTGGTCAATACATAAAGTGTGCTAACTACACAGCGCTAACAGAAATCAGACACAAGTGCACGTTAAACTATCACCGAGATGTATAAGCAGAAAGAGGGCTTTAGAGGAAGTCGGAATCCAAGGTACTTAGCTTTAAGGTCAATGCCGTGAAAATCAGTCCAGAATTCAATTGCTCAGTAAGGTAAGATTCGGGAGAACAAACAATACTTCGCGTCCAACCTGTAACACAAAAGTCCTTAAATAAAGTGCTTATGAGATTGAAGACAGGTGTGCGGGATTAGAAGGAAGGTGATTGTGACCGTGGTAGTGTGTGGGTGCTCTGGGTGTTGTAGTCCCTGGTGGCCATGTTTGTAGGCCGCCGAGCTTGCTGGGAAATGTAGTGTGGAGTGTGTGAATGAGAGTTCTGGTAATTGAAGTCGCGCCTTTTGCGCGACCTAACAGAATGGAGGTAATTCAAAGCCTTATTTCGGATCATTTTCCCATTATTTTTAATGTCTCTGCCCGCTATCACCTTAAATACTGTTGATAATATTCGCCTATCTCGTGCCTACTCACCTTGTTTTCCTGAAGAATTTACCAAGTACTATTCTGAAATCAGTTCCTCAATTCCAATAGAGATAAACACCTTGGGCATTTAAATACTGTATGGTCGAACATCCTTAACCATATTGCACCTGTCAATCCTTTCAGGCCTAAACTCAAAACTGAGCCCTGGGTTGACCAGAATGTTCGCTCCTTGAGACAAGCCTGTAGGCAGGCTGAAAGAAAATGGAAAAAAGACAAACTACACTTTGACATTCTTACGGACCACTTATCTGCTTATTTCTCTGACCTAATTGATAAGCATCATCAGACTCCTAAAGTTCTTTTCAATGTTATAAACTCTGTGTGGAATCCACCTGTTACCGCTATCCAACATCCCACTAGTACACTCTGTGATGACTTTCTGCGATACTTTGGTGAAAAATTCTCTAATCTGAGGGTTCAGATTCAAGACACTGACCACGGTATTCAAACAGGCATGATTTCTGTGACTACCTGTACTACCTTCAATCCGGTTTCTCTACAATCAGTTAAGGACATAATTGTTAAACTGAAACCTTCCTCTTCTCCATATGATATAATACATCCTTGTTATCTGAGACTAATAATTGACACAGTGGGACCAGACCTTGTGTCATTGTTTAATAAATGTTTGTCATCCGGATTTATACCAGACAGTTTGAAAATGTGGCCATTTTCTGTCTCTCCTATCCTAAAAAAACCTTCACTTGACACTACTGTTTTATCAAATTTTCGGCCAATATCTGTATTACAGTTTATTTGATGGTTTTTATTGTGTGTTTACAGCGTCAGTCCTTTTTAACAAATAATCAGATTTATGAGATATTTCAGTCTGGTTTCAAATCTTTGCATAGTACTGAAACAGCTCTTATAAGAGTTCTTAATGACGTTTTAATGGTTACAGATTCTGGAGATTCCGTCATTTTAGTAATGGTGGATCTATCTTCAGCCTTTGATACTGTTGATCATGAGATTCTTATCTCTCGATTGGAATCTTTTGTAGGCCTGGGAGGTGCTGTTCTAAGTTTAAATCTTTCTGAACTAATAGAAGATTTAGGGATAAAATAGGAAATTGTACCTCATCTCTGGGTCTTTTAACATGTGGTGTTCCCCAGGGCTTGATCTTAGCTCCTACTCTTTTTTCTATATACTTACTTCCTCTGGGTTCTGTGTTTAGAAATCATGGTGTTTCTTTTCATTGTTATGCCGATTACCTGCAAATATATTTACCAGTTACTAGGAAAAAAGAAAGTGCTGTAAATACTGTATCTGCTTGTCTTGAGGATTTTAAATCCTGGCTTTCAAAAAATTTTCTTTTCTTAAACACAGATAAAACGGAGGTCATAGTTTTTAACTCCTCAGACCCTAGGCATCCAAATCAAATTGATTTTAAGCACCTAAATTCATTTGTTTCCCCTTCAGTGCGAAATTTGGGAGTGGAGTTTGATAACTCTTTGAAATTCAATAAACAGATCAGTTCGGTCATAGGTTCCAGCTTTTCCTACCTTCACTCCCTTTCTAAAATTAAACCATTTCTTTCTGTAGTTTCCCTAGAGATTGCCATCCATGCCTTCATCACGTCAAGGCTGGATTACTGTAACTCGCTGTACTATGGCATTTCGAAAACTCAAATCTCTCGTTTACAGGTAGTACAAAATGCAGCAGCACAATTTCTGAAGGGGTGTAAAAAATTTGATCATGTTACACCCATTCTGAGATCCCTGCATTGGCTGCCTGTTCAGTACAGAATTGAGTTTAAAATTCTTCTATTTGTCTATAAATCATTGAACAATTTAGCTCCTCCTTATCTTACTAACCTACTTCATCCTTACATCCCTACAAGATGATTATGATCCGCGGAAAAACTTCTCCTACAGATTCCTCGCACTCGTCTAAAGACGAGAGGAAATAGATCATTCGAAGTGGCTGGTCCTACTCTCTGGAACAATTTACCATCTCATATTAGAATGGCCTCCACTCTACCTGTGTTTAAATCTTGTCTAAAAACTCATCTTTTTTCCTTGGTGTTTAATAATTGATTTTGTTATAGTTTTGCTATGTGTATTTGACATTATGCTATTAATATTTTACTTATTGCATTTGTGCTATTGACAGTGTGGCACACTGGTCGGCTTTTATCTGTTTTTAAATGTGCTTTAGAAATAAACCAGAACTTGAACTTGAACTTGAATTTTTAGGAGGGGGGTGATCCTTTTTCCGATTCTGGTTTTCTGACATGTTGGTGTTATATCTTTCACTTGGATGTTATAAGTTGCACTGAGTAAATACAGCTGGATAGAACAAAAACTGTGTCCATCTTCATTTCAGGCTGAAAAGCAACAAAATGTGATTATATTAAAGGGGGGTGATTCTTTTCTATACCCACTGTATATTTCATTTCTTGTCACAACTATACTCTTTACCTAGCTTCTACCGAAATAACTGCTATGTCCATATATGGTATAAGATAATCTGCTGAATACTATGTCATAGTTTGTTATGTTTACATTCACATCATTTTTATTATATTATTCTTTTGCACTATCATTTATCTTTATTTATTTTTGCACTACCTGTTATATCTGACATGTCCACACTAGAACTGTGTACTGGTCAGCACTACACTGTCACTTAATGTGCCGATTGTCCTGTTTTTAGTACTAATCCCATTTCCAGAAAAGTTGGGATTTTTTTCTAAAAATGCAATAAAAACAAAAATCTGTGATTTGTCAAGTCTCTTGAAACTTTAATTAACTGACAAAAGATAATTAAGTTTTCACTGACCAACTTAGTTGTATTTTGTAAATATAAAAATTTTTAGAATTTGATGCCTTCAACACACTCAAAAAAGTTGGGACAGCCCAGAGGAAAGAAAAATCAAAAATGAGATCTCTTTAACATCTTAAATGTTTTTCCTAGACATAAATGAGGTTAGATGAACATCAAATGGAGACTGTTGCTTGAGTCTCCTACTTCTCACATTTGTCTCCTGAGACAAAAACTCTAACACACTCACATTGGTCTCCTTTAAAGTTTCAGAAGAGATCTCTACAACATCACACACTGTGCTCAGATTTTTCTCCTTCGCTAGAGACTCTGGTGCTCTCATTTATATCCTGTAAAGTTTCAGAAAAGATCTCTACAACATCACACAAGTGAAAGGTCTCAATATGTATTCAAACATTTCTCAATATTATTGTATAATATTAATAATATAATTGTTATGATTCCCCCCTCGCGCCGATCGCCGAAGCATGCGAGCGGCTCACTTCCGGATTCAGTGAATTTCGCTTTGTATACTTCCTCACGTGTGTTTTGTTTAGGTTTCTGTCCTGTCTCCTGTCTCAGCTGTTCTGTGTTAGTCCCACTGATTACTTTGTGTATTTAAACCCCTTGTGTTTCCGTGTTCGGGGCGAAGTATTTGCTCAGTTACCATGTGTTCTGTCAATACCAAGACTGTTATCCTGTTTCTCGTTTCCTGGTTTTTGATCCCATTTCTGTCCGTCGTGTTATTGTTTCCTGTCTAGCCTAGTTCATGCCTGTTTGTAGATCACCCGACCCACACCTGTTCATGACCATGTTTCTGCCTGCCATTTTGGATTTGTCTGCCTATTGCTTTAATAAAACTCTAAACTGCATTTGCATCCGCCTACCCCCATATCATTACATAATACTTCGCCAACAATGAATGCAGCAGGAAAGCAGAGGAGACGCCACAACAAGAAGACCAAGCCAGTGCCCAGTTCGAACCTGCCAGCATTTCACTCAGTCCAGTTTCCCCAGTGGGATGCCATGGAGCTCCCAGATCCATATGACGGATTTTTTGGATACCCCGAGTACTTTCTGGTGGACTGCCAAATGTATTTTTCAAGCCTGGAAAACCCGAAGCCCAACAAGAAGCAGTGGCTAGGGTTAATTTTTTCCCGGTTCTTCAGCCCAGCCCGCCAGTGGGCGGAGCACCTATTCAACACAAAACCCAGTGCATTTAACAGTATGACTCAGCTTGTGGAACTATTTGTAAGGAAGTTTGGGAGTCCAGAGGACATCCCTGACCTGGATGATCTTTTGGGGAGGGCCAACCTGTCTGGCAGACCTGTCTTGCCATTTCCCAAGTACTATGACAGGGAGGCCTCCCCATCTCTGGAGCATCTCAAGAGACCCAGAAGATGGTCTCCCCTGCCAAGCCCCAGCCAGAGATCAGCATGGCGACCTCAAAGTTCCTGTCCGAGGCCTTCGAGCCGGCCCACCACGCTCTGCTCCAATATTGCCCACAGGCCCAGGATTGACCAGAGGGGACAAAGTCAAGGCACTTCAGGAGCAGCGCCTTAGGTGGGGGGCTCTGTTACGATTCCCCCCTCGCGCCGATCGTCGAAGCATGTGAGCGGCTCACTTCCGGTTTCAGTGACTTTCGCTTTGTTTACTTCCACACGTGTGTTTTGTTTAGGTTTCTCTCCTCCTTAGGTCTCCTCCTAATGTGTCTCAGCTGTTCTATGTTCCAGTGATTACTTTGTGTATTTAAACCCCTTGTGTTTCCGTGTTCGGGGCGAAGTATTTGCTCAGTTACCGTGTGTTCTGTCAATACCAAGCCTGTTATCCTGTTTCTCGTTTCCTGGTTTTTGATCCCATTTCCGTCCATCATGTTATTGATTCCTGTCTAGCCTAGTTCATGTCTGTTTGTAGATCACCCGACCGATGCTTGTTCATGACCACGTTTCTGCCTGCCGTTTTGGATTTGTCTGCCTATTGCTTTAATAAAACTCTAAACTGCATTTGCATCTACATAGCCCCATATCATTACAACAATATTAAAATGTATTAATCTATAGTATTCAAGGATTGAGTCATAAGCGATCATCATTGTACCTTTCCTCTTAATGTGTGTCAAAATTATGCTTAACTCTAATCCAATTCCTTCAGTGTCACTCTTAATATAGACTTAAACTTTGAAACTCTGAAATGTTCTTTTTTTTTTTTTTTACTTTATTTAGTACCTTTCGGGTATTTTCACTGTTCAATCAAGTTCAATCAAATTTCAAGTTCAATCAAATACAATTGTTTAGCCTAGACAGTGTTTTGTTACACAATGATTCAACAAAGGAAAACGGTCTACATGTGCATCTGAAAAAAAAATTTAATATCATGGAAAAGTTCATTTTTATATATTCTAGATTCATTACACATAATTAACGAAATATTTCAAGCCTTCTTTTTTTGTTTTAATCTTGATGATTACGGTTTCCAGCTCATGGAAATGAGATTCTGTAAAAATCCAGTATCTCAGAAATATTAGTATAAAGAATTTATAATACAGCACTACCTGAGTCGAGTACAGTCGACCTGAGAAGAGCTCTAATCAACTAATTAACTCAAAACAACTTTTTACTCAAAAAAAGGGGGGTGATTCTTTTCTATACCCACTGTAACAACTGTTGCAATATTTGTGCAAAATAAAATGATGTTCTACTGGACAGTGCAGGGAAATCAATTTACAGTATCTCACAAAAGTGAGTACACTCCTCACAATTTTTAAAAATATTTTATTATATCTTTTCATGGGACAACACTGACAAAATGACACTTTGCTACAATTTAAAGTAGTGAGTGTACAGCTTGTATAACAGTGTAAAAAAAGTGAGTACACCCCTAAGTGAAAATGCCCAAACTGGGCCCAAAGTGTCAATATTTTGTGTGGCCACCATTATTTTCCAGCACTGCCTTAACCCTGTTGGGCATGGAGTTCACCAGAGCTTCACAGGTTGCCACTGGAGTCCTCTTCCACAACCTCCATGACGACATCACAGAGCTGGTGGATGTTAGAGACCTTGCGCTCCTCCACCTTCCGTTTGAGGATGCCCCACAGATGCTCAATAGGGTTTAGGTCTGGAGACATGCTTGGCCAGTCCATCACCTTTACCCTCAGCTTCTTTAGCAAGGCAGTGGTTGTCTTGGAGGTGTGTTTGGGGTCGTTATCATGTTGGAATACTGACCTGCGGCACAGTTTCTGAAGGGAGGTGATCATGCTCTGCTTCAGTATGTCAAAGTACATGTTGGCATTCATGGTTCCCTCAATGAACTGTAGCTCCCCAGTGCCGTCAGCACTCATGCAGCCCCAGACCATGACACTCCCACCACCATGCTTGACTGTAGGCAAGACACACTTGTCTTTGTACTCCTCACCTGGTTGCCACCACACACGCTTGACACCATCTGAACCAAATAAGTTTATCTTGGTCTCATCAGACCAAAGGACATGGTTCCAGTAATCCATGTCCTTAGTCTGCTTGTCTTCAGCAAACTGTTTGTGGGCTTTCTTGTGCATTATCTTTAGAAGAGGCTTCCTTCTGGGATGACAGCCATGCAGACCAATTTGATGCAGTGTGCGGCGTATGGTCTGAGCACTGACAGGCTGACCCCCCCACCCCTTCAACTTCTGCAGCAATGCAGCACTCATACATCTATTTTGCAAAGCCAACCTCTAGATATGATGCTGAGCACGTGCACTCAACTTCTTTGGTCGACCATGGCGAGGCCTGTTCTGAGTGGAACCTGTCCTGTTAAACCGCTGTATGGTCTTGGCCACCGTGCTGCAGCTCAGTTTCAGGGTGTTGGCAATCTTCTTATAGCCTAGGCCATCTTTATGTAGAGCAACAATTCTTTTTTACAGATCCTCAGAGAGTTCTTTGCCATGAGGTGCCATGCTGAACTTCCAGTGTCCAGTATGAGAGAGTGTGAGAGTGATAACACCAAACTTAACACAGCTGCGACCTTGTAACACTAATGAGTCACATGACACCGGGGAGGGAAAATGGCTAATTGGGCCCAATTTGGACATTTTCACTTAGGGGTGTACTCACTTTTGTTGCCAGCAGTTTAGACATTAATGGCTGTGTGTTGAGTTATTTTGAGGGGACAGCAAATTTAAACTGTTATACAAGCTGTACACTCACTACTTTACATTATAGCAGAGTGTCATTTCTTCTGTGTTGTCCCACAAAAGATGTAATAAAATATTTACGAAAATGTGAGGGCTGTACTCACTTTTGTGAGATACTGTAAGTAAGTCACTTAGAGCTTTCCCTGTAATGTTGTGTCTATTAGCAAAAGCTAATATAATGAGAAGACTCGCTGCAATAGATACAGGAGTATTTCTGTAAAGTGGACAATCGCCAGTCTTTTCCCTGATTTTGATTTCTGCATCATTATTTCCAACATTGTGATCTGAGAAGTCTCATTTTCCACTCTGGAGCAGGAAGTATTTAGTTCTAAATGGTAGTTATTTGACCTCAGGGTTGTCATTTCTCCCATCTTTTGGGGGTTTTTTGCTGCAAGAAAAAAAAAAAAAATCACACACCAAAATGTACATACAAGGTAGACATTTCTAATAAATACACAGAACTAAATAAATAATTCTAACTGGCATCATTTGCCTTCTATATCCTCCTCCAACGAGTCTGGGATATTTGCGCCATCCTCAGTCTTATTGTAAAGCTGGAAAACTAGTCTGAACATGAAAAAAACAACATACATTAATTATATGTTCATATAATTAATATGAACACAGCACCGCGACATACTTTTAAGTCAATTCATTACCTGAGTCTTCCAAGTTTAACATACAGACATAGAAAGATACTATGATACTGTTCCCAACTTCTAAACTTATAAACATTGTTTCACGCTGTTCGTGTTTAAAAGGGAGCATCCTTTGTAAACTGTTTATAGACAGCAGTATTATGAGCCTTGATCACTCATACAAGTTTAATATAAAAAGGTCCATTTGTTACTATTACCAATTTTGTTTTAGTAGCAACCTTCTATACTACTGTATGTCAAGATCATGAGAAAAATTAGGGCTTCCGTACATACTCACCGTACGCCTGTATAGTAAGACACCTGTTTGAAAAAAGATGTGAAGTATTGAGCTAATTTGAATCCTCCTTTATTTCCATCATACAGTTAGACCTAGAAAGAAAAATGACGAATCATCGTTAAGTCCATATGTCTCCCACTGAATCAGAATTATATAGTGTGAATTCCCTAAAAACTTCAAATCGCATCAAAACATTGATAAACGCACATACATAGACCACATCAAATACGGCAAACAGAAGCTCACGTGTACATGACGCAAACGAACAAAACTTATTGGTTCTCAAGGCTGAATTGTTCTGTGTTCAGTGCATTGGTGTCTGTGTTGTTACTAGTCAGCACTGTCAACTACATGGGAGCAAACTAAGTGCAGCAGAACAAGACGGTTGTTTATGCTTGTTTTGAGATTGAATAAAGGCTTAATTTCCATCTACTTATTAAACTGAGCGATTGTGTAACTTTAGAAGACTCGATTCACATGGATTACTTTTACGATGCGAATTGTGCCAAAGCCTCGAACAGCGCCATCTGGCTTGTAAAATATACAACAGCCCTAAAACCAAAATATCATACTTTATAAGGTATTTTCCTAAACGGGAGAACTTATTTTTTTATATGGTATATTTTATATAGTGTATAAGATTTTGAAAAACATTACCAGCTCCTCACTAAACACCAACAAAAACACAGAACAAAACAATCAAAAGTCCAAAAATTCACATAAACAAAAAAAAAAAAAACTTTATTGATAAATTAAACATTACCTATTTCAAAGAAAATAATATTTACACTACACTCTTCACAATCCAACCAAACAGACGTTGTGCCAACTATGGCCTTTCAATATGCAAAGTGAAGTGTGCCCTAACCCTAACAAAGAAATTGGCTTTAAAATTTTATCTTAATGTAAATTTTGTAATACCTACATTTTTTAGACTTCTAAGAGAGTATTCTAAGAGACCTGATTTTTTACAGAAAGTGCAGTTACAGCATTTTGCCTTTGTAGGGCAGTATATTGATTCCACATATGATTACACCAGGTGTGCAGTTCACCTGAGAGGTATGATTGAGCACAAAGTTCACAAAGATAGGTGGTAGTTTTGAAAACAAAATTGAAGGTTCAGGGTCCACTCTTTTTTGTGATAAAAAGGTTAAAACAAGTAGTCTATGAAAAATACCACAAACTTGGCATTTAAGCAACACATATTAGCATTTTTGTATTGGTCATTTCATACCCTTGCCTCAACAGAGGGTGATGCCACAAGATATGGAGGGAAGCAGAAAGAAAAGGTAAGTGAGGCATAAGTGAGATCTTTTTCTTATGTGTAGTTTTTAGCTATTGTTCGCCAGAATCACTTGTTCAATCTATTAATTTTTTGTACTATTAATTCTTTTCCACAGAACAGAGGTCAGTATGATGGAAATGCCAAAGAAAATCCACAACCCACCAAAGAAACTGAGGGTCAGTGAACCAGCCTCTGGCATACAAGCTGAGGGAAAAGATGTTAAAATCATTTTATGATTTAACAATTTGATTAGTTTTGTGTTTAAAATTAATATTTGGGGTGCTTGGATGTGTAAAACTTTAGAAATAAATAAATGTCATATGGGATTTGTTATGAACTGATAAGCTTCAGTGTGGGTGAATTTCAGACTATTATTATATTTGTTGGCTGTCATTTAAGCTATCTTTTTTTAAAATCACAAGCTTTTTTGCTTTTCTAACATTTGAAGATGAATACACAGCTAAAATATCTAAGACTTGTGACATACCTAAAGAAAATGAGTCACCAATTGGTAGCTTCATGGAACTCAAACCTGGAGGGCAAGTTCTTGCAAGATGGTCAGACAACAAATTCTATAATACCACTGTAAATTACATTGGCTTCTGTGACCAAAAGCAGGACCCAAAAAAGGACATGAAAAACAATTATGTAGCTGCTCAGATATCTTATAGCTAGAATAACTCTCCACAGCCAAACTCCCAAGCTGTGAGCCATAGTTGCAACTGGCCTTCAACTGTACAAAACGAGTACCAGCTCACCAGTGCTCCAGCTGAACACCAGCCTTCATCTCCACAAACCCACCAGCCCAGCATCAGTCACTGCCATCACCATGGGCCACCCAGCCTTTTAATGCATGTCCCTTATATCACCTGTGTGTTCTTACCAAGAGCAGCCTGCTGTAATGGATTTGGATGAACATCATAGCCAAACCATTTTACATAATTTCACTCCCAAAGAAACATTTTTGAGGTTTTTGTTTAATCCATTTGACATAGTCTCCTCAACCTTGATCTGAAGGTACAAATCAGGATGACAGGCTTGGGTTAAAGAATGGTGAGCATACACCATGCCCAAGAGCACCAGCAGATACTGCCATCACAGAGCATGATTCAGATACAGAGTATCAAATAGGCCTACCCACTGTCAATTCAGAGAATACATCCAATGAAAAAAGAATGTGGGAGGCATGTGACACCTGCAACCTGGAAGTACAGGCATTAATTAAAGAGAGGAACATGATGCGGGATGTGCTGCCCAGGATGAGTGAGTGCAATTTTAATGTTTAATGTTTTATGTTACTTCTTATTGTAACTATGGCTTATTTTGTGGACCTATAATTTCTACTTACCTGTTTACCTGGCAGTTTGTGAGAAGTGACTAGCCCAGTGAAATGAACCTAGCAATAAGAAATGCATTCATACAGATCATATTTTGTTGCTTAAAATTAGTCTCATTTGGAACAGAAGCTTATTCTTTTCCCTGACACTTTCTCTGTTTCAGACCTTGAACACCTGCAAATAGTCAGGGGCTTTATAGATAAGTTGGATGAATACAAAGCATATGAAAGTGGAGTTCCGGTGCCTAAGGCCAAACCTGGTCAACAAGAACTGTACCCAGACAGTGGGTTCTCCTTGTCCTCTACCAGCCTGGCAGATATTCACCAAGAGGCAAAGAAGGACTGTCTTCATCTTTTCCATTTACTGTTTGATCAGTTCTTCACTCCTGAGGAATGTGCCAACCCCATGGCATTTGGAAAGCATGGCAAAGTCCCAGAGGGCAAGAAAATATTTGAAAAAAAAATAAGGTAAATGGAATACTAAGTTCATGAGAATGATTTGTATCCTCTTTCAACTTCAGATTATACACATTTAATCTAGTAACCCTTGATGTTTTGATATGCATAATGCCATTTAAATCCTAGTTTCAGTATTTAATCCTTGTCCAGTACATGTGTGTGCAACATCTGAGCCACAAAACATTTCTATAATGGAGCCTTGAAAGAGATTACAGCAAGACAATAAAGAGATCTCTCATGTTCCTCACACCATATTCTCAGTTTTGACTCCTTTCTCTCAGATATTTCTAGGAGAAACATCTGAAACACAATTGATACTAAAATGAGAGATATATGAGAATCACAACTATGTCTCCTGAGATTATGAAAAGCAACCACTGAGCAATAATCTTTTCCGCTGGGAGAGGCATTGTTACATCACCTTTCCTTTTAATTACACTTTTTAATCATTTGGGAACCAAGGATACTAATTGTTGCAGCAAGTGGAATTTTTGCCCATTCCTGCTTGATACAAGACTTCACCTGCTCAACAGCCCTTGGTCACCATTGTCTGATTCTCCTCTTCATGATGCGCCATAGGAGGCAGATCTGGACTGCTGGCAGACCAGTCAAGTACACACACTGTGTGTCTATGAAGCCACACTGTTGTAGTACGTGCAAAATGAGGCCTGGCATTCTCCTGCTGAAATAACCATGGACTTCCTGGGAAAAGACGTTACCTTGATGGGATTTTAGAGAGACATATGCTGCCAAGATACACCTCCACATCAATGGTACCTTCTCACATATGCAAGTCATCCATGCTGTGGGCACTGATGCACCCCCATACCATCACAGATGCTGGCTTTTACACCTTTTGCTTATAACAGTCTGGTTGGTCTTTTTCATCTTTGGCACAGAGAACTCAACATCCTTTTTTTCCAAAAACAAGCTGAAACGTGGACTCATCTGACCACTGCACATGTTTCAGTCCATCTGAGATGAGCTCGGGCCCAGAGAACTCAGTGGTGTTTCTGCATAGAGTTGATGTGTGGCTTCCTCCTTGTGTAATAGAGTTTCGGGTTGCATTTCTGGATGCAGTGGCGGAATGTGTTATGTGACAACAGTTTTCTGAAGTACTCCCAAGCCCATGTGGTTATATTTATCATAGTCAAAGGAAAATGGCAAGGCAAAGGGCAAAGTCAAAGGGCATAATATTGTGAAAATATTCAGGGAATCCATACAAATCTCATGTAGCATGACGATTTCTCAGGAAATGCCACCTGAGGGCTCGAAGGTCACGCACATTCAACAGTGGTTTCCGGCCTTGCCCTTTACGCAATAAGATTTCTCTGGATTCCCTGAATATTTTCACAATATTATGCACTGTAGATGGTGAAAGACCTAAATTCTTTTGAATCTTGCGTTGAACAATGTTCTTTTTGAACTGACTCTCAATTCTCTCATGAAGTTTGTCACAAAGTGGTGAGCCATGACCCATCCTTGCTTCCAAAGGTTTTGGTGGATGCTGCTTTTATTCCTCCTGATACCCTCCCCTGTTACCAGTTAACCTGGTCCTCCAAAATGGTGTTACTTGAATATTCTATAAATTTTCAGTCTTGTTTTGCCTCTGTCCCAACTTTTTTTTTTTGAGTGTGTTGAAGGCATCAAATTCTAAATTTGTTTATATTTACAAAATATAATTAAGTTGGTCAGTGAAAAAACTGAATTTTTCCTTTGTAATTTTGTCAGTTAATTAAAGTTTCATGAGACTTCACGAATTACAAATTTTTGTTTTTATTGCATTTTAGAAAATTCCCAAATTTTCTGGAAATGGGGTTAGTAGTTACTGTACTGTCTTGTGTTGTTTGCATACGTTTGCATTTGCACTTTATGTAGAAATGTGTAGGTCTTATTTAGTTATGTGTCATCTCATGTGGTTAGTATGTTGGTTTATGTAGCACCATGTTCCTGAAGGAACGTTGTTTCGTTTCACAGTGTACCAGATGTATGTGGTTGAAATGACAATAAAATCCACTTGACATGACTTGACTTTATCTCTGGAGAGTTCTGTATTAGGGAGGAACCACTTTTACCATGAGCAGTACCCAATAGCAGTACTTTTAATGTTTCAATTAATTCAAGTTTTAATGTCTTTTACACAGACTCCTATAGCCGTGGCCAAAAGTTTTGAGAATGACACAAATATTAATTTTTACAAAGTCTGCTGCCTCAGTTTTTATGATGGCAATTTGTATATACTCCAGAATGTTATGAAGAGTGATCAGATGAATTGCAATTAATTTCAAAGTCCCTCTTTGCCATGAAAATGAACTTAATCCCAAAAAAACATGTCCACTGCATTTCAGCACTTCCACAAAAGGACCAGCTGACATCATGTCAATGATTCTCTCGTTAACACAGGTGAGAGTGTTAACCAGGACAAGGCTGGAGATCACTCTGTCATGCTGATTGAGGTAGAATAACAGACTGGAAGCTTTAAAAGGAGAGTGGTGCTTGAAATTATTGTTCTTCCTCTGTTAACTATGGTTACCTGCAAGGAAACACGTGTAGCCATCATTGCTTTGCACAAAAAGGGATTCACAGGCAAGGATATTGCTGCTAGTAAGATTGCACCTAAATCAACCATTTATCGGATCATCAAGACCTTCAAAGAGAGAGGCTCAACTGTTGTGAAGAAGGCTTCAGGGCGCCCAAGAAAGTCCAGCAAGCGGCAAGACCATCTCCTAAAGTTGATTCAGCTGCGGGATTGGGGCATCACCAGTGAAGAGCTTGCTCAGGAATGGCAGCAGGCAGGTGTGAGTGAGTCTGCACGCACAGTAAGGTGAAGACTTTTGGAGGATGGCCTGGTGTCAAGAAGGGCAGTAAAGAAGCCACTTCTCTCCAGGAAAAACATCAGGGACAGACTGCTATTCTGCAAAAAGAACAGGGATTGGACTGCTGAGGACTGGGGTAATGTCATTTTCTATGATGAATCCCCTTTCCAATTGTTTGGGGCATCTGGAAAAAAGCTTGTCCGGAGAAAAAAAGGTGAGCGCTACCATCAGTCCTGTGTCATGCCAACAGTAACGCATCCTGAGACCACTCATGTGTGGGGTTGCTTCTCAGCCAAGGGAGTGGGCTCACTCACAATTTTGCCTAAGAACACAGCCATGAATAAAGAATGGTACAAAAACATCCTCAGAGAGCAACTTCTCCCAACCATCCAAGAACAGTTTGGTGACGAACGATGCCTTTTCCAGCATGATGGAGCACCTTGCCACAAGGCAAAAGTGATAACGAAGTGGCTCGGGGAACAAAACATCGACATTTTGGGTCCATGGCCAGGAATCTCCCCAGACCTTAATCCCATTGAGAATTTGTGGTCAATCCTCAAGAGGCGGGTGGACAAACAAAAACCCACAAACTCTGACAAACTCCAAGCATTGATTATGCAAGAATGGGCTGCCATCAGTCAGGATATGACCCAGAAGTTGATTGATAGCATGCCAGGGCGAATTGCAGAGGTCTTGAAAAAGAAGGGTCAACACTGCAAATATTGACTCTTTGCATAAACTTCATGTAATTGTCAATAAAAGCCATTGACACTTATGAAATGCTTGTGATTATACTTCAGTAACAGTTAGTAACATCTGACAAAAAGATCTAAAAACACTGAAGCAGTAGACTTTGTGAAAATTAATATTTGTGTCATTCTCAAAACTTTTGGCCATGGCTGTATTTTGTGTAGCTGTGTTGCTCAATCTGGACAAACCAATAAGTACTTTATCATTATTGTAGAATGGCAAGCTAACATTGTTTACAAATACTTACCACAGTGAAATATTTTATGCTTGTTATTGCTACATAAACAAGAACATTACTGTTAGGAAACATCTTTTTCCAATATCTTTGATAATTGGGGAGATCAGAAGCGTCAACATGTGGTCCATGTGTAAATATTTATTCATGTGTAAATATTTATTAATGTTTAATAAGGTGCTTTGCCATCACAATTAGCAATTCCAGAAAAATAGTATTGAGGTACTGAGGAAAGTACACATGTGGCTTGTTTATTAAAGCGCATCAAGGTAGAGTGTGTGTTATATGCAGGGGGACTAATTTGAATTGAACATTTTTTGGACTGTAATCACTACAGTTTGTCATTATCTGTCACTGTGATGGATGGAACTCTAAAAGATACATACAATTTTACAATCCATACAAATCCAAAAATACAATGTTAACATACAGTTGTTAACATTTTGTTTTTTTCTAGATAAATGCTCTCTCTCTCTCTCTCTCTCTCTCTCTCTCTCTCTCTCTCTCTCTCTCGGAAGTCCGTCGATTCCGACGGACAATAGCAATGCAGTAGTGCATTGCTATTGATCAGTGTTAGAGTGGACACGTAAATGAGTGCGGAGACCAAACTCTGAGGCGCAGATGCACCCACATTGTTGGCACTTTGGACCCTTTGGGATGACAAGTAGAGCAGCATGCCTGCGCTGGCGGCGTTCCTCTGCTGCCTGGGTCATGGCCACTTCCCAGGAATCAAGACCTGTTACAGGTGGACTTCCAGATAACATGACCTGATAATATGACCGACCCAGCGCAGTTATCGCTGGTAAAGGATATGTTCCAAAGAGGCAATGTTGGCTTTGCTCCTGAGTTCGTTATGGGTGACAAGATGCTACCAGCGAATGCCAAGCATGTTTTGAAGGTAATGGGTATGGAAGGCTTCTAGTGCTTTGATATGATATTCTTATCCATTCACAAAATGGATTAGCCTTCGGGCTTGTCCACGTTATCGTTATTAAACTGCAGACAGGCAGCAATGCTCTTTTGGAGAGCAGTGGTTTTCTCCTTGCAACCCTGCCATGCCATCTTGAATTTCCTCTATTTGTACAAAATCTGTCTGACTGTGGATTCCAAACTCATTAGACATAGTTTTGTAACCATTTCAATTCAATTCCATTTTATTTGTATAGCGCTTTTAACAATGGTCATTGTCCCAAAGCAGCTTTACAGAAATATATAAACTCAGGATATAGATTTTAAAAGTACAAATTTATCTCCAATGAGCAAGCCAGAGGCGACGGTTACAATGAAAAATTCCCTGAGACGATATGAGGAAGAAACCTTGAGAGGAACCAGACTCAAAAGGGAACCCATCCTCATCTGAGTGACACTGGATAGTGCGATTATAAATAAATAAATCTTCTATAAATGTACCAATATTACATGGTCAAATAGCAGTTGTGTAACCAGGAAAATTCATTAAAGTTTTTACATGAAGACTGTTTTGTTGAACTTTTCCACTGTTCACTGATGGAGAATGAGTGCAAAATTGTTTGTGGCAATTGTAGTCGTAGCCATCATAGCATAACTGTTCATATGAATTGAGGTCCAAAGCCATCTTTATGGTTTTTAAGTGGTACCATCCTCAGTTATCTCAATAATCTTTAGGCTGCACAGTGTGGGGCCATCCTCAGCAGCAGCATGTGAATTACAATTGATGAGAACTCAAACCACAAGTAGGGCATCAGGATGGCAGGCAGGTCAGGATCACTGGTATCTCAGGAGTATCATGTGTAGCTTGACAGAAAAAGAGATAGAGAGAGAGAGAGAGAGAGAGAGATTATTAGGTATGCTTATTGTCCCGTAATGGTTAAGGACAGTGTACTTTGCGTGAGTGCAAGCAGGGACTCCAGCAAGACTAGCTATGACAGCTTAACTAAAAGGGAGAGCCAGAAGGTAACACAGACATGAGGGTTCCCTGGGACATAAGGCAGCCAGCCACTCCACCATCAACAAACCTGGGTGAACGCATGAAAATGGGGGGTGACAGCATCCAAACATCCCAGTTCACCACAACACACTATGCCTGTGAGACCTCTAGATCTGCTCCTTTACCTAAGAACAAAACTATTGACAAAAAGCTTGACTAAACAAATATATTTTCCGCCTGGACTTAAACACTGAGACTGTGTCTGAGTCCCAAACACTAATTGGAAGGCTGTTTCATAACTGTGGGGATTTGTAAGAGAAAGCTTTTCCCCCGGCTGTAGCCTTCACTATTCGAGGTACCACCAAATAGCTTTACCTTTTGATCGAAGTAAGCATGGTTGATCATAAAAGACCAAAAGTTCACTTGGGTACTGTGGCGCGAGACCATTTAGAGCTTTATAGGCCAACAGTAGTATTTTGTAATCAATGCGAAATTTCACTGGGAGCCAGTGCAGTGTGGATAAGATAGGTGTGATATGGTCATATCTTCTGGTTTTAGTGAGGACTCTTGCAGCTGCATTCTGGACTAACTGGAGTTTGTTTATGCTCCTACTGGAGCATCCAGACAGTAAGGCATTACAATAATCCAACCTAGAGGTGACGAAAGCATGAACTAATTTTTTTGCATCGTGTAATGACATTATATTTCTAATCTTAACAATATTTCTGAGGTGAAAGAAGGCTATCCTAGTAATATTATCTACATGGGCGTCAAATGAAAAACTGGAGTCAATAATCACACCATGGTCTTTTACTGCTGCACATGATGAAACAGAAAGGCCATCCAGAGTTACTATGTAATCAGAAAACTTACTTCTAGCTGCATATGGTCCTAGTATAACTTCTGTCTTGTCAGAGTTAAGAGGAAGTTAATGTAATGCCTCAGCACAAGCAGCATCATATAATTCACACAATTATAACCAGAAGAAATAAAACAATGGGCCTTCTCAGCCAGAGAACCCACAAGAAACTCTGGACCAAAATGTCTCCACTCAGGGAGCCATAAAACAAGGAATCCACCCCAGACACCCAGGAGCCACTTAAATCCAGCATATGCATCTGCCTTATCTCAACCAACACGGCAAGCGTTAAAGGCCTCCTTGACCCAGGGCTGAACCCTCTCGACCACAGAAACTGCTCTCAAATGCAGTGATTTAGGCCTTTTTGGGGCCAGACCAGTAAGGCCAATAAATTGTGGAAGAAAGGAGAGACCTTTTCGCTCAGTCCCAAAGATTACACATTCCACAATTCCACAATTCCACACAAGGACTCGCACATTCCACAATCGGTGCCTACCAGGAGCAACGACTGTGGGAATTAATACATCTTTGAACAACTGCAATCACCTATGTCCTACCATGTGTTGTTCTATTTTCGTCATGTGTATCACCTTTAAGTTGCCACTAATTATTTCATTTAATCATGTATTAGTGTAGTAGCCCTAGGAGGATCATTGTGTTTTAAATATTAGTAATGTACTTTAAGTATAGTCAAACATGTCTTGTTTGGTATGTATGTGTTCATTGAGTGATTTCCTAAATCATAAGAGTAAGGAAATTTGTGTAGATTGTTCTGATATGTACATGCAAGCTTCAGGACAAAGTTTAATAATCCACTCATCATTGAAGAGTGCGGAACCACTCATCCACATGGACAAGGGGCTGATTAGCATAATAGGTGGAGAATCTGGCTAACACACCGCCCAAAGACAATATTGATTGGAGGAAGCACTCTGGGCTGGACTAGCCCAGGAAGTGTTAAAATCCTAAGAACACAAGTTTGAGTTCGTCGCTCGCTTCGCTCTCTCTCGTGTCTCTTGCTTCTTGGCACGTTTCAAAGGACGGGGTCGGTGGAGGGTCTCCAGAGCTAATCAACGTCGGAGAGATCAGATCACGTTTACCTCGGCCTGGGGACCCAGCGAGAGCCGCCGCCTGCTTTTCAAGCCTCCCGCCTTCATTCCACTCAGCAATCCGATTGGTCTTCCGAGACGCCTCTCACCGACCAGACCGCCGACGACACCACGACGTAACCAGGAAATCCCTTCAACACAGCTAAGGCAAGCGCAATACCCCAGAATCTAGCTAATCTGGTGTCTATAATAAGTTGAGCCCTTCTAAAGGAAGTGAAGATAAATTAATAAGTTGATGGTTCGTTCAGATCATGGTCTGTGAAATAACATGCAACGCTAGAGACTCGGAACTTCATTCACCCTTCATCATCACCCGTTTGTGTGTGTGTGTGTGTGTGTGTGTGTGTGCGTGTGTTTTATATATTAGATTAGTTTCTGTGTCATAGAATAGTTCAATAAAGTCTCGTCTGTTCTTAAATGCGTGTTCTTGAATTGCGATTCTGCTACATGCTCTTAGAATAATGTGTCACTATGTTTAGGATATTATTGCCGGTGGCCACGGAGGTAATATCTAATGCATAATTGATGAATACACTAGTTTCAACTTATCGCTGGACGAATAGTTGATCAGTAATACTAAATTAGTCAAATTTCCCTTTTCGAGCTGATCTGTTAATCTCTCTGACATCTTTGGAGGAGAATAAAGATAGCTCAATTTAACAACTAATTTTTACTTACGTAAAATGGTGGAGAATATATCAAATTAACCCAAACAGCTAATTTTCACTACATATTCTGGTAGATAATGTGGGCACGCTTTAAAACTCTTGTCTCCTTTAAAAAGGTGCTTTGAATCCAAGTGTGCGCTTTTCTTTCGTTTTTAAAGCTGATTCGCTACATTAATAAGCATCCACTGTCTAATGTCCTTTACACATTCTTCAACTTTATTAAGCTGGTGTTTGTTATCTGGCTTTGCTGCTCTCATCAGCATTACAGTGGAAGCCAATTCCATGTTTACGAATAATTTGACCCAGAGATAATATATATAAAGAAAAAAAGCAGTGGGCCTAAAACATAACCTTGTGGAACACCAAACTTTACCTCAGTATGCATCGAGAATTCACCATTTACATCTATGAACTGATAACAATCAGTCAAATAAGACCTGAGCCAGGAGAGGGCCATACCCTTAATGCCAACAATATTTTCTAGACTTCCAAGGAGAATAGTATGATCAATTGTATCAAAAGCTGCACTAAGGTCAAGCAACACAAGCATGGAGACACAACCCTGATCAGAGGCCAGTAGTAGGACATTTACTACTTTAACCAGTGCTGTCTCTTTGCTATGGTGAGGCCTAAATTCTGATTGATACATTTCATGAATGTTATTCCTATGTAGGTTCAAGCATAGCTGCTGTGCTGCAACCTTTTCTAAGATCTTGGAGATAAAGCGGAGATTTGATGTTGGCCTGTAGCTGGACAATTGACATAGGTCGAGGTCTGTAATAAAATAAACAGAATGACTGAGTTGGAAAAAGGATCACCCCCTGCCTAAAAATGACTTGTAAACTCAATAAGGTATAGCTAATCACCTTCTCAATGGCACACAAAGCCATTTGACTTTCAACTGTGATCAGCTGTGGTCACTTTGATTAGCTCAGCATGAAAAGAGCTTTCCTGGAGCATTTTGTAGTGCAACTGAAGCAAACAATCAACTATGGGTGGCAAGGCACTGTCAAAAGATCTCCGGGATAAAGTTGTGGACAGGCACAAGTCAGGAGATTTCAAAGGCTTTATCAATATATAGAAGCACAGTGAAGTCTGTTATTAAGAAGTGAAAGGTATTTGGTACAACACAGACCCTCCCTGGATCAGGATGTCACTCCAAACTGGATAAAAGAGCCAGGAGGAAACTGGTCAGTGAGGTTACCAAGAGGCCTCTGAAGCAGTTGCAGGAATTTATGACAAAGCTTGGTCATTGTGTGTATGGGACAACAATATCACAAATTCTCCACGAATGTGGCTTGTATGGGAGGGTTGCAAGAAAAAAAGCCACTCCTCAAGAAAGGCCACATGAACGCACCTTGAAGATTCTGAGGAAAAAGGTGTTATGGTCAGATGAGACTAAAATTGAATTATTTGGTCTCAACACCAAACAGAAATCCAATACAGCTCACCATCCAAATAACACCATTCCTACAATAAAGCATGGCGGTGGTAATATCCTGTTATGGGGGTCTATCTCTACAGCAGGGACTGGAGCAATTGTCAGGATAGAAGGAAATTGATGGGGAAAAATACCATCAAATTCTTGAGGAAAATCTACTGCCCTCTGCCAGATAGTTGTCAATGGGAAGAAGGTTTACCTTCCAACATGACAATGACCCAAAGCACACAGCAAAACTGACCACACAGTGGTTGAAGGAGAAAAAGGTGAATATCCTTGCATGGCCTAGTCAAAGACCAGATTCCATTGAAAATCTGTGGAATGACTTGAAGACTGTATTCCACAAAACGGTCACCATCAAATTTAACTGAACAGTTAAATGCAGTTCTGCAAAGAAGAGTGGGCAAATATGTGCAAAGTTAGTAGAGACATATCCCAACAGATTAAAGGCTGTAATTAAAAAATTAAGGCAAATTAAAGCAAGGGGGTGATCCTTTTTCCAACTCAGTGATTCTGTTTTTTAATTTTTAATTTTTTTTATGACATGTTGGTGTTATATCTTTCACTTGGATGTTATAAGTTGCACTGAGTAAATACAGCTGGATAAAATAAAAACTGTGTCCGTCTTCATTTCAGGCAGCAAAGCAATAAAATGTGATTATTTTAAAGGGTGGTGATTCTTTTATATACCCGCTGTATATACAGTTGCAATTAAAAATATTTAACCCACACTGCAAATCAGGAATTTATAGATTTTCAGCTGTTTTCAATGAACAAATCAAACAAAAGCAATTGAAATAGTTCAACACAACAAATGCTTTAAGTGGTTTCCCCAAATTCAACTGAAAATGTTCAAGTTCAAGTGGTTTTATTGTCATTTCACTCATATACAGCTGGTACAGTACACAGTGAAACGAAACAACGTTCCTCCAGGACCATGGTGCTACATAAAACAACACACTAAAGCACATGAAATGACACAGAACTAAAGAGCTACACATTCTACATAAAGTGCACGTGCAAACAACACAAGACAGTACAGTAACTCCTAAAACAGGACAATGGGCACAGTAAAAGTGTCGTGCCAACCAGTACACAGTTCTAGTGTGAAAGTGTCAAGTATATATGTAGTGCAAAAAGATGCAATATAATTAAAAATAACAATATAATTAAAAGATGCTATGAATCTAAACATAACATACAATGATATAGCATTCAGCAGATTAGCTTATACCATATATGGACATAGCAGTTATTGTGGTAGCAGACAGGTAAAAGTGTAGATAGTAGCAAGAATTTAAACATAATATTTAGTTTAAAGTTTAGCAGCAAAAGTAAAGGTGGCCATTACGAAATGTGCAAAAATTGCAAGGGGAGTGGGATGGTGTTCAATTCATTATATGTGTGTGTGTGTGTCAGTCCAGTCTCTGAGTATTGAGGAGTCTGATGGCTTGGGGGAAGAAGCTGTTACACAGTCTGGTCATGAGGGCCCGGATGCTTCAGTACCTTTTTCCAGATGGCAGGAGGGTTAAGAGTGTGTGTGAGGGGTGTGATTGTTTTATCCACAATGCTGGTGGCTTTGCGAATGCAGCGTGTGGTGTAAATGTCTGTGATGGTGGGAAGAGAGACCCCGATGATCTTCTCAGCTGTCATCACTACCCGATGCAGGGCCTTGAGATCCGATATGGTGCAATTTCCGAACCAGGCAGTGATGCAGATGCTCAGAATGCTCTCAATAGTTCCTTTGTAGAATGTGGTGAGGATGGGGGGAGGGAGATGGGCTTTTTCAGCCTTCTTAGAAAGTCCAGACGCTGCTGGGCTTTCTTAGTGATGGAGCTGGTGTTGAGGGACCAGGTGAGGTTCTCCGCCAGGTGGACACCAAGGAATTTGGTGCTCTTGGCGATCTCCACGGAGACTGTTCAGCGGAGAGTGGTCACTCTGTGCTCTCCTGAAATCAACAACCATCTCTTTTGTTTTGTCTACATTCAGAGACAGGTTGTTGGCTCTGCACCAGTCTGTTAGCCGCTGCACCTCCTCTCTGTATGCTGACTCGTCGTTCTTGCTGATGAGACCCACCACGGTCGTGTCATCGGCGGACTTGATGATGTGATTCGAGCTGTGCATTGCTGCACAGTCGTGAGTCAGCAGAGTGAACAGCAGTGCACTGAGCACACAGCCCTGGGGAGCACCAGTGCTCAGTGTGGTGGTGCTGGAGATGCTGTTCCTGATCCGGACTGACTGAGGTCTCCCAGTCAGGAAATCCAGGATCCAGTTGCAGAGGGAGGTGTTCAAGCCCAGCAGGTTCAGCTTTCCAATTAGGTGCTGAGGAATTATTGTGTTGAATGCTGAACTGAAGTCTATGAACAGCATTCGAACATAGGTGTCCTTTTTGTCCAGGTGGGTGAGGGCCAGATGTAGGGTGGTGGAGATGGCATCATCTGTCGAGCAGTTGGGACAATATGAGAATTGCAGGGGATCCAGTGAGGGTGGTAGCAGGTTCTTGATGTGCCTCATGACAAGCCTCTCGAAGCACTTCATGATGATGGGTGTGAGTGCAACGGGACGGTAGTCATTGAGGCAGGACACTGAAGACTTCTTCGGCATGGGGACAATGGTGGTGCCCTTGAAGCACGTAGGAACAATGGCGCTGCTCAGGGAGATGTTGAAGATGTCAGTGAGAACATCCGCCAGCTGGTCTGCACATCCTCTGAGCACTCTTCCAGGAATGTTGTCTGGTCCAGCAGCTTTCTGTTGGTTGACTCTGCATAGAGTTCTCCTCACATCAACTGTGGTTAGACACAGTGCCTGGTCGTTAGGAGGAGGAGTGGTCTTCCTTGCCGTCACATCCTTCTGCGCCTCAAACCAAGTGTAGAAGTTGTTCAGCACATCTGGAAGGGAGTCATCACTGTCACAGGCTGGTGATGATGTCCTGTAGTTGCTGATGGCCTGGATGCCCTGCCACATGCGCTGCGTGTCGCCCGGGACAGTTGGGCTCTCGCTGTTCTTATGGCCGCCTTGTCACCTGAGTCTCAGGTCCTCAGCAGTGCACGCACCTCCACAGTCATCCACGGCTTCTGGTTGGAGTGTGTAGTGATTGTCTTGGATACAGTGACGTCATCAATGCACTTGCTGATGTAGCTGGTCACTGATGCCGTGTATTCCTCCAAGTTATTGGAGTCACTGTCGGTTGCAGCCTTCCTGAACATGTGCCAGTCAGTGTGCTCAAAACAGTCCTGAAGATCATGGCTCCTGCTGGCCAGGTTTTCACCTGCTTCAAAACCGGTTTGGAGCATCTGACGAGCAGGCTGTATGCTGGGATAAGCATAACAGAGATGTGGCCAAGGTGGGGGCGGGGTCCGGTACACACTGGGGATGTTTGTATAAACAAGTTCCAGTGCGTTCGCCCCTCTCATTGCAAAGTTCACATGTTGGTGAAATTTAGGGAGCACTGATTTGAGATTTGCATGGTTAAAATCTCCGGCAGTGATAAACAGTCCATCACGGTGTGTGTTCTGCAGTTCGCTAATAGCCCCATACAATTCACAGAGTGCTTCCTTAGCATTAGCACTAGGGGGAATGTATACTCCTATTATAAAGACAGTGGTGAATTCCCGTGGTAAATAAAATGGTCTGCATCTAACAGTCACAAACTCCACCAGCGATGAGCAGTTACTAGAAACTAGCACCGAGTTCTTGCACCATTCCATGTTGATGTAAACACATATGCCACCACTGCGAGCCTTACCGCACAGAGCTGCATTTCTGTCGGCACGAAACGAGGCAAGCCCATCCAGATGAATGGCGGCATCCGGAACTCTGTCGCTGATCCACGTCTCTGTGAAAACAAAGATGCAGCAGTCTCTAAAGTCATGCCGCGTTGCCTGCTCGAGTCGCATATAGTCCAATTTATTGTCCAGGGAGCAGACATTGGAGAGCAGGATGGACGGGAGAGCCGGCCGGCTAGGGTTTGTTTTTAGCCTAGCACGGACCCCCGCCCTTTTGCCGCACAACGCTTACGACGTCCCCTCTGCTGGCCCCTGGCATCAGGCGATACCGTGGTCTGGATACCTGGTACCCACAGCATGCCATGAACACATAGCTTCTCCAGCAAATCATCATGCAGGTTGGTTGTTGCATGATTTCTGTATTTTAGCAGTGTCTGGCGATGGTATACATGAACACAGACTGCTCCGATGTCCATGTACTGTAAACAGCCGAGCTGAGAAACAAAAATAGCACCATATAGGATCTGGAGTGGCCGCTGCGTGCTACTGCCACTCTGCCATCTTGGTTCGAAAAGATGCAACTTATAATGGCTTCTCCAGTCTCACAATTATTCAACCCCCTGAAAAGAATCCCTCACAACAGCACAAATATGCAAAACAGGTGTTGTCTCAAGCACACTTGGTGCAACTACTTAAGGGCTTCAGAAGTTGCACCAGGTGTGCTTGAGCTGAAACACATGAAATACCTGAACTGGCTAGGGGCAGAAAATACGTGAAATACCTGGAGAGGGCAGAAAAAGGAAGCTATCAACATCTGCAACCTGCAAAAGACCTGCAGCAAGACTTGGTGGCAACAGGCACTGAGGTTTCAGTGAGCACAGTATAGCGCATACTAAATGCAGAAGGTTTCCATGCCAGAGCTCCAAGACGTACACCACTACTGACCCAAAAACACAAGAAAAGTCGGCTCAAAATCATATAAATAAGTCACAGAAGTTTTGGGATTCTGTTCTGTGGAGCGATGGAACAAAACTGGAACTTTTCAGCAGGATGGATCAGCTGTATGTCCAAAGAAAGAACACTCTGTCCACAGTCAAGCATGGTGGTGGCTCGGTGATACTCTGGGGCTGCTTTGCATCCTCTGGCGCTGGAAACCTGCAGCATGTGGAAGGCAAGATGGATTCATTCAAGTATCAGGAAATCCTAGGAGAAAATGTCCTGCCATCATTGAAGAAGCTGAAGCTTGGGTGTCATTGGACCTTCCAATAGGACAATGATCCCAAGCATACCTCAAGTTCCACCAAGGCTTGGTTGCAGAAGAAGTCCTGGAAGATTCTTCAGGGCCATCACAGTCACCTGACTTGAACCCCACAGAAAATTTCTGGTGGGATTTGAAGAAGGCGGGTGCAGCACGCAAACCCAAGAATATTACTGAACTGGAGACCATTACCCATGAGGAATGGGCTAAGATTCCTTAGGAACACTGCCAGAAGCTGGGGTCTGGCTATGCATCTTGTTTGCAGCAGGTCATAACAGCAAAAGGGTGCTCTACTAAGTACTAAGGATGCTTGCCATGAAGGGGTTCAATAATTTTGAAACTGGAGACATTATATGTTTGTGCATTTTCAGTTGAATTTGGGGAAACGACTTGACGCATTAGTTGTGTTGTACTATTTCAATTGCTTTTGTTTGATTTGTTCATTGCATACAGCTGAAAGTCTGTAAATTTTGACAATAAACCTGATTTGCAATGAGGGTTGAATAATTTTGATTGAAACTGTATACAAAACTGTGCAAAGGTTTTAGGCACATGCAAAGAAATGCTGTGGAGTGAAGATGCCTTCAAAATAATGAAATTAAATGTTTCTACATTAAAAATAAAATAAAATAAAATACTGTGAAGAGCAGTAAACAGTAGTAAATGAAAAAGTCAACATTTGGCAACAAAAAAAAATCAAAATCAAAATAGAAATAGTAGTCTCCGGTACAATTTGTGTAGTTTTATAAGGAAATTAGCTGGTAAGTTTTATTGAGCATCTTGCAGAACCAGCCACAGTTCTTATATATATATATATATATATATATAGTGCCCTCCACAAATATTGGCACACTTATCAGTCTTTATTGTTTAACCTTTTGATCTTTTGTTCAAAAAATCTTTGTTAAATATGGGTGTGCAACAATTATTGGCACCCCATGAATACATATGAGAAAAATATATTTGAAGTATATTCCCATTGATATTTTACATTTTTTAGTACACCTGACTAGGAACAGGAAATTGTTCAACCATGACTTCCTGTTTCACAGGGATATAAATATGAGGTAACACATTGGCCAAATTCTCTTTCATAACAATGGGGAAGGCCAAGGAAAATAGCTGTGATGTACGGCAAAAGGTTGTTGAGCTTCACAAAATGGGAAGTGGCTATAAGAAAATAGCACAAGCACTGAAAATGCCCATTTCCACCATCAGGGCAATAATTAAGAAGCTCCAGTCAACTCGAAATGTTATGAATCAACCTGGAATTGGACGTGTGTCTATATTGTGTCAACGCACTGTGTGGTTCGAGTGGCCAAAAAATCCAAGGATCACAGCTGGAGAATTGCAGAGGTTAGTTGCGCCTTGGGGTCAGCATCTACAAAAGTCTCCAAAAATTACAATCTGAAGTCACCTACATCACCACAAATTGTTTGGAAGAGTTTCAAGTAAAAAGTCTTTCATCCAAAAATAAACTCAAGCGTCTTCAGTTTGCCAGACACTACTGGAACTTCAAATGGGATCAAGTTCTATTGTTAGGTTACGCCACAACTCTGACTCCATTTCCCAGCATACCCAGCGGCCTAAAAACATCCCCACAAATCCTCTTCTCCAGCCCCTCAAAGTTCAAGCCATCAATGGAGGGCCCATTGGTGTGCACCTCCAGGTCAGCGCACTGCACCATGAGGATATCCAATTATGGGTCACCAGCTCCTCGTGACATCCCCTCATCCTGGGGTTACCCTGGATGGAGCGTCATGATGCCCAGATTTCCTGGGCTGAGAGACAAATCACGGGCTGGTCCTCTTACTGTCAATGTCACTGTCTGTGCGAACCCACTCTGGTGATTGCATCCACATCCACTGAAAGCCCTGAGACACAGGTCAACATTCAGACACCCCACGAGTATCTAGACCTCAAGGACGTATTCAGTAAGGCCAAAGCTGGTGGTCTTCCTCCTCACCGGCCCTATGACTGTGCCATTGACCTCCTGCCACGCATGACTCTGCCCCATGGCTGAATCTATCCCCTCTCTCTTGACGGAACAAAATGCTATGAAGGAGTATATCCAGGAAGCTCTACAACAAGGGTATATCCGACACTCCACATCACCCGCAGCTGCCAGTTTCTTTTTTGTAGCTAAGAAAGGGGAGGGTCTCCGGCCATGTATAGATTATCGAGGTCTCAACCAAGCCTCTTTTAAGTATCCATACCCTCTTCCCTTAGTTCCCTCGGCCTTGGAGCAACTCAGAGACTTTACCAAGTACTTTACCAAGCTAGACCTTCGTAGCGCTTATAACCTGGTACAGATACGGGAGGGGGACGAGTGGATAACGGTGGTCAGTACTGCCACCGGCCACTATGAGTACCTAGTCGTGTCATATGAGCTCACTAATGCTCCTTCCGTCTTCCAATGCCTCATTAATGATGTACTGCGTGACATGCTGGGAAGATTTGTCATCGCCTACATCGATGATATTCTGGTGTATTCTCCCACCTATGAGACCCATGTAACCCACATATGCCAAGTCTTAAAATGACTTCTTGACCATCAACTATATATCAAGGGAGAAAAATGTGAGTTTCATCAATGTACTACTTCATTCTTGGGGTACATAATCAGCCCTGAAGGTGTCTCCATGGACGAAGCTAAAGTAACCACCATCGTGCAGTGGCCCACTCCTACCTCTGTCAAAGAACTGCAACGCTTCCTAGGGTTCGCCAACTTCTATCAGCACTTCATACGTGGGTTCAGCTCCATAGCCCTTCCCCTCACCTCCCTCTTTTGTGGAGGGCCACGACATCTAAAGTGGAACCAAGATGCCGAACAAGCCATGTCCAAGTTAAAGGCAGCCTTCACTACAGACCCTATCCTCAAACACCCCAATCCTTCTTGTCCTTTTGTGGTCAAGGTGGATGCTTCTGAAACTGGTGTAGTGGCAATACTATCCCAGCGCTTAGGAGAAAACCCCAAGCTCCATCCAGTGGCCTTATTTTTCAAAAAACTATCACCAGCCAAAAAGAATTACGATGTTGGTGATTGTGAACTACTACCCGTGAAGCTAGCATTGGAGGAATGGAGACATTGGCTGGAAGGTGCAGAACATCCCTTTCAGATTTTCACAGATCACAAGAACCTGGAATACCTACGTACTGCCAAATGTCTTAACCCTCGACAAGCACGCTGGTCATTGTTTTTTGTTACGTTCCAGTTCACCTTATCATACCGACCCGGTTCCAATGCCCTGTCACGCATTCACTTTGGTGACCCACCAGTCAATCATCCTGAGCCTATCCTGCCCCCCTCGTGCATTGTAGGGGCCATGCAGTGGGAGCTTGACCATCTTCTGGCCAGGGTTCCCCGCAGCCAAATTCCCATGGACTGCCCTCCATATAAACTCTTTGTTCCAAGGCCTAGATGGAACCAACTGATAAGGTGGGCTCACACCTCCCCCGGTATGGGGCACCCAGGGGTTCAACATACCTACCACCTGCTGAGGGCCAAATACTGGTGGCCACGCATGTTCTGAGATATCTACCAGGCAGTGACCTCCTGTAGCACATGTGCCCAGACCAAAGTTCCCAGAGCTCTACCGGCAGGTGAAGTCATGCCATTACCTACACCCTAGCACCCCTGGTCACACATAGCCATAGACTTCATCACCGACTTACCCAACTCTGCAGGTAACACTACCTTTCTCGTAGCCATAGACTGGTTCTCCAAGTCAATACGTCTCATTCCACTTCCAAGCATACTCTCTGCCTTTGTCACAGCTGAACTGTTGTTTAATCATGTGTTTCAATATTTTGGTGTTCCAGAAGACATTGTCAGTGGCACCAATTCACTTCCAAAGTCTGGACCAGCTTCATGGAGAAACTAGGAGTAATGGTCAGCCTCTCCTCCAGATACCACTCGGAATCCAACGGCCAGGTGGAATGGGCCAACCAGGAGGTAGGCCGTATGCTCCGATCCTATTGTGGGAAGAACCCCACAGACTGGTCACAGTTTCTGCGCTGGGCGGAATATGCCCAGAACTCCCTTCGCCATTCGGCCACCCAACTAATTCCCTTCCAGTGCACTCTGGGATACCAGCCACCTCTGTTCCCATGGAATGCCACACCCACAGATGCACCAGCCATGGATCAGTGATTTCAACATAATGAACAAGTGTGGGCCACGACCCATCAATGACTACAACGAGCAGCACAAACCTCCAAGGAACAAGCCGATCGTCACCGAAGGGCCACACCCCACTATCAACCAGGATACAGGGTGTGGCTCTCCATCAGGGATCTACAACCAACCCATGCCTGCAGAAAGCTAAGCCCCAGATATATCGGCCCCTTCAAAGTTCTAAAGCAGATCAATGTAGTCACGTATAAACTGGACCTTCCCCAGCACTGGCGCATAGCCCCCTCTTTCCATGGGTCACTCCTCAAACAGGCCTCCTTGCCACAGACCAACCAGCCAGTACTCCACCAGCTCCACTCGAAATTGAAGGTCAATCTGCTTACATAGTCAAAAACATTCTGAACTCCCGCCGACGACAAGGCAAACTTCAATATCTCATAGAATGGGAAGGATACGGGCCCAAGGAACAAAGCTGAGACGAATTAATGCTCCCAGAGTGAGCCCTTTGAGGGGGGGCTCTGTTAGGTTACGCCACAACTCTGACTCCATTTCCCAGTATACCCAGCGGCCTACAACATGGCTGCCATGGACTCCAATTCCCACAGCTCACACACAGTCACATGTTCACAATCACCGGACTTTTAATGACACACACCTGTTCACGATCACACACCCATTACCACACCATATATGTCTCAGTTTGTGTTTTGTTCTCTGTGAAGTATTTGCTCAGTTACCTAGCGTTCTGTCTGTACCAAGCCTTGAAATACTGTTTTGATTACTCTGTTTTTTAAAATTTTTTTATTCTGCCTGCCTCTTGACTCTGGATTATTGTCTTTGCCCTTTTGGATTCTGTTTGCAAATTGCTCGACCCTGGACTGTGTACTTAATCTGCCTCTTGTATTTTGTGTTGGTTTTTTGCCTGTTCCATTATATTTGGAGTTCCTAATAAACTGACATTTCCCTGTACTTGCATCCTGCTCAGAGTCTGTTTCCTAACATCTATGGTCAGATGAAACCAAAATAGAGTTTTTTGGCAATAAACACCAGAGGTGGTTTTGGTGCACACAGAGAAGTAGCCATATGGAAAAGTATCTCATGCCCATGGTTAAATATGGTGGTGGCTCTTTAATGTTTTGGGGCTGTTTTTCTGCCAGAGGACCTGGACATTTTGTTAGGATACATGGCATCATGGACAAATATCAACAAATATTAAATGAAAACCTGACTGCCTCTGCCAGAAAGCTTAAAATGAGCCATGATTGGATCTTCCAGTGGGACAATGATCCAAAACATACATCAAAATCAACACAAAAATGGTTTACTGACCACAAAATCAAGGTCCTACCATGGCCATCCCAGTCCCCTGACTTGGACCTCATAGAAAACCTGTGGGGTGAACTGAAGAGGAGAGTCCACCAGCATGGATCTCGAAATTTGAAGGATATAGCAGAAGACTCAGAGGTATTATCTTGGCAAAGGGAGGTAGCACAAAGTATTGACTAAAAGGGTGCCAATAATTGTTGCACACCTATATTTAACAAAGATTTTTTTTTAATAAACGTGTTTTGTTTGCAATTGTTTGATATCTATGAGAGCAGAGTATTTTTGTGATTTTTTTAAACAAACAATCAAAAGATTAAATAATAACGACAATTTTTCACAGCCTTCTTTGCTCATATATAGCTAGGGTGCCAATATCCCTCTATAGCATGGTGTTGCCCTCAGGGAACATACCACTTTTTTGTAATTACACAGTCTCTTTCAATTTTTTTTTCTTTTTGTTAAAATTATAAAGTCAGATGACATGCCTCTGTCCAATCAAATGAGGGGCTGAAGTGGGTTTGTCCTTTTGTCTGGGGTTGAGTAGTCCTTTCAGGAGCTATAGCTGCATGGGACACAGTGCCAGCATATTGTAAGATAAATATCACTTTTTAACATGTTTAACTTGAAATAATTTTACAGAAAAAAAGATTTGCATGTGCATCAATGTGTAAAGAATTGTATTTGATTGCTTAAAGACATATTTTGTTTTCATTTATATACTAAATCTGTGTTTTTTCATTTGTTGCCTTACATTTCATTGGCAACATTGTTCAGTTAGACCACTTTTGTTAGGGCAATATCATGCTAAAGCATGGACATGTGTTAGGATGCATAATTATGACCATAGTCAATAGTTTGGTTTACTATCTACTAATACTCACAGGTAATGGACACAATAACATTTTATGGGAGGAAGGACCATGATCGGGCAGTTAGGCTCATTCCTTCAGACACTGAGGACAGTGAGCTTGATGAGAGTGACAGTGAGGAAGAGTGGACACCAGAATCAGGTTTGAGAGGCAGTTAGGAGGTCAGGAGACAGTCAATAGAGTAACAACATTTGTGATGTGTGCGGGTGTGTGTCCGAGTCCGAGTGGCCCAAGTAGCTGATACCATGGCACTAAATAGATGGGAGGCCATCAAAAAATTCCTTCACTTCAACAACAATGAAGAGAGACAGAAGGAAAATGATGATCCACTCCACAAGATCCAACCACTGGTCACAAATCTCACCTCAAAGCTCAAGAAGATCCCATTGGGTGAGAAGCTGGCTGTAGATGAGCAGATGGTCCCATTCAAGGGAAGAAACATACTGAAGCAATACCTGCCAGCAAAACCAAGGAAATGGGGCTACAAGGTACTTGTCTTGGCTGGCTCTGACGGTGTCCCACACAACTTTGAAATCTACACAGGGAGAGTTGTACAACCCCCTGAGCTAGCAGATGTGGGAGCAAGTTGATGTTGTCCTCCGGCTGGCCCAGCCTATACCGAAACATGAGACAATTTGCCAAATGAAGCAATTTGACAATTGGTTCACGAGTGTCCCTCTTGTACTCACACTGGCTCAGCAGGGAATTCACTGCAGTGGTACTATTCGTGGAAACAGACTACCAGGTGTCAACTTGATGTGTGATGCTGAGCTGAAGAGAACAGGTTGTGGATCCTTTGAACAGAAGATGGACATGGTTTGAGAAATGACCTTGCATGTTATGAAGTGGTATGATAACCACTCAGTGACTCTTCTGAGTGATTACATTGGAGCACACC
Organism: Cranoglanis bouderius; assembly: GCA_023630585.1. Lineage (NCBI taxonomy): Eukaryota > Metazoa > Chordata > Actinopteri > Siluriformes > Cranoglanididae > Cranoglanis > Cranoglanis bouderius. The sequence goes on from CM042557.1 coordinate 19,334,717, forward strand.
CAGTCACCGAGGTTGACAGGTGGGATGGCAAACAAAAGGTGATCACCAAAGTCTCCTGCCCTGCTGTAGTGAAAGAATATAACAAAAATATGGATGGGGTAGATCTACTTGACTCACTGATTGCACTGTACCGGAACAAAATCAGATCAAAGAAGTGGTACCACCGGCTGGTGTTCCACTTCCTGGATATGACCATTGTGACTGCTTGGCTGCTCTATAGAAGAGATTGTGACAGCACTGGCATGAGAAAGGAGGAACAAATGAGGCTGTATACTTTCAAAGCATACATTGCTGAAGGCCTTTGCAAAAGTGGAAAGAGTCTGGAGCACAAGAGAGGTCGTCCCAGTTCCACAATTGCTGGTGAGTATGAGCAGAAGAAGAGAAAAGGACCCACTGCACCCATTCCAGTCCCTGATGTGCGCCTGGATGCTATAGGCCACTGGATGATTATGGCTGAAAAGAAGTGGAGGTGTAAGATACCAGAGTGCAAAGGTACACTGGAATATTCTGCCAGTGTTCCTAATAAACTGACTTACCTGCACTTGCATCCATCTCAACCTGCAATACGTGACACACACAACAAAACTGACCATGAAAAAAAAAAAAAAAACTTAAAGAACATTTAAAAACTATTAAGCAAGTGGAAATACAACCTATATGCTTAAGTACGGTAGCTATAATGTGATTAATAGGTTTTTTTTCCCCTTGTTGGTTGTTGAAGTTGCTTTTCCCCTTACTTATTGTCTTTTAATTGAATACCTAATTGCATATTTCATTTCTCATAAATTTCCTTTTTTGAAGGAGAAAAAGGTAAATGTCCTCGCATGGCCTAGTCAGAGCCCAGACTTAAACCCCGTTGAAAATCTGTGGAATGACTTGAAGACTGTAGTCCACAAATGGTCACCATCAAATTTAACTGAACTTGAGCAGTTCTACAAAGAAGAGTGGGCAAATATTGCAAAGTCTAGATGTGCAAAGTTAGTGGCCAGATCAACCCGGCGCCAGTAAGTCTAGCAGACTTCACTACTCCTAGGTGCCTTCAAAGGTCTCTTGGACTGACCCCCTCCCCTTTCCCCAGGCACGAAGGGGCAATCTGGCCAGACCCCCCTTTGGAATGCCGAATATGCAAACTGTCTCACACTCACACACACACACACACACACACACACACACACACACACACACAAACTCACCTACACACACGTACACACATAACTGCACACTTCCTGAATGTAACATATACTTATATGATGCCAGAATAGTATATGATGTATTCTTGTTTGCATGCATTATTTGTCCTGTGTAATCAACCTAATATGATTTTGTAGTTAAGTTTAGAATAAGTTGAAATGCCTATAACCATGTGAAAGGATATACCATTCTCTTAATGTCTTCCCACCCCATTGAATTTGGTATCTAATTAATCCTCCCTTGATGCCCTGATTAATGACGCATATCATATTACGATGGGATACATTATTTTATGCTTTTTACTATACCTTGTAATAAGACGGTACCAATCCGACTCCACCCCAGAGATGCAAATCAGGTCTGGAGAGAGACAACAGAAACTCTCTCCCTTCCAAAATACACATTCCGGATTCGTCAATTGCCCAAAGAGAGGTGTGGGCTGGCGTTGTCCTTAAAAGACAATGACACACGTTACTCACTCTCTTCTCTGTCCGGCAGCCACCTGTCAACTGCTTTCTTTCCTTCTTCTGGCAAAACGCAACTCCAAGTTAACCCGGTTCAAGCTTCCCGCTAACGGCATGAAGGAATCAACGGACTCCCGCTCACGAACGCGCCAAAACTCGCACGCATCTTGAACTGAACACCGAAAGCAATGCAAGTATCATTCTCAATCGATCTCTAGATGCGTTTTAAGCTTGTGCCCCTGTTTTAGGTGTTTTAATTTGTTGCTGGTTCTCGAGGTTAAACTGTTTGTGTTTGTCTGCCATTCCTTTATCTTCACACCTTTTCTTTCTTTACTTTCGTTTTTCCTGTATATATGTATTATTTGTGTAGATCTAGTTGTGCGTATTCACAGTTTCACTCATTTATTAAAATCTATTATTATCATGCTTGTCTTTGTTGCTGCTCATGAATAAGGTCACATTAACATTTTGCTTTTCGCTACATGCTTTATTCTGTTAATAACAGAACCGGAGAATTATTTCTCTTTTCCAGAATAATAATCTCTCCCTTTTTAGAGTAATACGAAGATTACACTGTTGAGTTTGGTGGACAAACTGATCAGCCTCTTCGAATTTAATTCTAAAACTAGACTACAGCTAATTCTACAAGCTGATCCAGACCATATATATAGTCATAATTAATTATAATCCATTGTAGATAATTATCTGTATATATACGTATATTCCACATTATGGTTGATTTATATTTATGACTGATCATAACACGCTTTGATTAGATATATATTTATATTTTATGTTTGGGCTAAATTCGTTACAGTGATTTTTAATTTTTTAATTTTTTCTGACATGTTGGTCTTATATCTTTCACTTGGATGTTATAAGTTGCACTGAGTAAGTACAGCTGGATAAAACAAAAACTGTGTCTGTCTTCATTTCAGGCTGAAAAGCAACAAAATGTGGTCATTTTAAAAGGGATTGATTCTTTTCTATACCCACTGTATGTTCAGTAGCACTTACTAAAAGTGAAACACTTTATTTTAGGTTAACAACATGTCTAAAAATATAGTGTATGAGTGGCATTTCAGAAATGAGCACCACACAATGTACAGTGATTACGTTGCTACCTTCCTATTAGAATAGCCTCTCTTTCTTTCTTTTCTTATAAGAATAAGCACCTCTGGGTCAAGCTGGTAAAAGGAGTTGCATTGTAATGGATAACTTTGCTCACAATTGATGGCTGGGGTACAAGATTACTGCACAATTGATTCAGTGGAAGAGAGGAAACTGGGTATATGAAAATGATAACCTACACAGGTCAAGAATCAACCTTTGCATTCATAAACACTAGCTACATTTAAATCTCCCATGTTAAGCTCTGCAAAAAGAATAAACAGTTAAGCAAACAGGCTGATAGAGAAGCTAAAATGATACACTTATGCCTCCTACATTGTGAAACATTTGAGATGCTGGAAAGAATACTAAGATCCTATCAACTCCATACTCAAGATGCTAAATGACTTTTGGAGGCAGAGCTATACACTATAGATTCGTATCCCTTTTCCCATGAGTGCAAGTGTTATCTTTAAACAATATGACTTGTATTTCTATTACTGAGTTATACTGTATATTTTCATCTATTCAATAATTTGCAAAGACTCTCTCTTTATAGTACCTATAGAAGTACTACAAAGAGATAAACTGCTAATACATTCATCAGAAAAAGAAAGTACACCCTCCTTCAATTCTGTTTTTATTTATCAGGGACTAATTAACAATTGTGTGGTCTGTGCCAACTTCTAAAAACAAACAAATAACCTCAAGTGACAAAAAACACAACAGATTTCAATCTGTACAATTTTTCCCCAAAAAAAGTAAACCAACATTCAGAAACCAGGTGAGAAAATATAAGTACACCCTATAATTTGACTTGGCCATTCCAACACCATGATTTTTTTTCTTCTTTAGCCATTCAGATGTCGATTTCCTGGTGTGCCTGGGAGCATTATCCTGTTGCATGACCCAATTTTGGCCCAGATAAAGCTGGACAGATGGCCTCACATTTGTCTCAAGAATATTCTGGTATAAAGTGGAATTCACCATTGTCTCAATGACTGCAAGTTGACTCCCAGGTTCTATAACTGCAAAACAAGTCCAAATCATCACTCCTTCACCACCATGCTTGACAGTTTGTTTGAGGTTGTGAGAAGGAGAAGGGAGAAGCCAGGTTGTGAGGATGCACACCTGGCACTGATTTGGATAATCAGTGGGAGAGAGAGAGATAAAGGAGTGACTGGAAGCACCAGTGGGAGAGAGCAAGAGATGCACATGCATTTTGTGTTCCGTTTGTGTTTATGTTATGTTTGATTTCTGTTTACGATTAAAGTTTATGTTTACGTTTAGCCGGTTTCCGCCTCCTCCTTGCCCACCTTTAAAGTTTGTTGCAGAGATGTTTGTGGTGATACGCTGTGTTTGTTTTTCATTAAACATGGTGCAGTGATTGATGAACAAACATCTGGTGACATGACATGTTGGTGTTATATCATTCACTTGGATATTATAAGTTGCACTGAGTAAATACAGCTGGATAAAACAAAAACTGTGTCAGTCTTCATTTCAGGCTGAAAAGCAACAAAAGGTGATTATTTTAAAGGGGAGTGATTCTTTTCTATACCCACTGTAACCCTTCCCAGACTGATGAGTAGCAGCAATTGCTTTTCTGAGGTCATCATGATGTACTTTCTTCTTGGCATGATGTAGACACACCTGAGTGCTCCAGACCAAACTGCCAAGTTATATTTTTATAGAGGTAGTCCCACATCTTGATGTTTTTTCTTGGCTAATCTTGCATGTTTCATTAGTAACAGCTAGCTGCTAATTATGTTCTTAATGCTTATGGACGTAAAAAGAGTGTACTTATTTTTCATACCTGGTTTCTGAGTGTTGGTTTACTTTTTGGGGAAACAATGACTATGTACATCTTTTGTCATCTGAGCATATCTGTTTGTTTATTAACATTGGTGAGAACCACACAACTGTTGTTTAGGCCCTGTTAAATACAGATGAGGGTATGCACTCTTTTTCATGCCTGTATATATATATGTATGTTTTGGATCATTGTCCTGCTGGAAGATCCAACCATGGCCCATTTTAAGCTTTCTGGCAGAGGCAGTCAGGTTTTCATTTAATATCTGTTGATATTTGATAGAGTCCATGATGCCATGTATCCTAACAAAATGTCCAGATCCTCTGGCAGATAAACAGCCCCAAAACATTAAAAAGCCACCACCATATTTAACCATGGGCATAAGGTACTTTTCAATATGGCTACCTCTCTGTGTGTGCCAAAACCACCTCTGGTGTTTATTGCCAAAAATCTCTAGTTTGATTTCATCTGACTACAGAGCCCAATCCCATTTGAAGTTCCAGTAGTGTCTCACAAACTGAAGACGCTTGAGTTTGTTCTTGGATGAGAGTAGAAGCTTTTTCTTGAAACTCTTCCAAACAACTTGTGGTGATGTAGGTGACTTCAAATTGGAGTTTTGGAGACTTTCTGACCCCAAGACGCAACTAACTTCTGCAATTCTTCAGCTGTGATCCTTGGAGATTTTTTTTCCTCTCTAACTATCCTCTTCACAGTGTGTTGAGACAATGTAGACATGTCCAATTCCAGGTTGATTCATAACATTTCAAGTTGACTGGAACTTCTTAATTATTGCCCTGATGGTGGAAATGAGCATTTTCAATGCTTGTGCTGTATTCTTATAGCCACTGCCCATTTTGTGAAGATCAACAACCTTTTGCTGCACATCACAGCTATATTCCTTGGTTTTACCCATTGTTATGAATGACTAAAGCAATTTGGCCAATGTGTTACCTCATATTCATACCCCTATGAAATAGGAAGTCATGGTTGAACAATTTCCTGTTCGTAGTCACCCAGGTGTACTAAAAATGTTTTTTTTTAATAGATCTCATATGAATTCATAAGTGTTCATAGGTGTTCTCCAAAACGACAGGTCTTGTGTCTTGTTCCTGGTATGCAGTGGTTAGTACCTACCAAAAGTCCTCCAAGGAAGAACTGGTGAACTGGCAACAGGGTCATGGGTACGCAATGCTCATTACTATTATCAGATTTCAGAATTTGTCATCTTCCAGTGAGAAATATACTATTGATATAAAAGATATAAATCACAGTACTGACTGTAAATGTATATAATTTTTGTACATAGTATAAACTAAGCTGTGTAAAAAGATCTGTTGACCGGACATTCTCCGTTAAGATTTTCTGGTAGAAAACAGAATTCATGTTTCCCTCAATTATTGCAAGCTGCCCAGGCCCTGAAGCATCCCCACACCGTCACACTCCCACCACCATGCTTGAGCACAGGTATGATGTTCTTTATGTCAGATTTTAGCAGGACCCCTGTCTTCCAAACAGTTCCACTTTCGACTGATCAATCCACAGAACATTCTCCCAAAAGTTTTGAGGTGTTTTGGTAAAATTCAGATGAGCCTTAATGTTCTTCTGGGTTAGCAGTGGTTTTCCCTCACCACTCTTCCATGGATGCCATTTTTGCCCAGTGTCTTTCTGATAGTGGAGTCATGAACAGTGACCTTTATTGATGCAAGAGAGGCCTGTAGATCCTTTGATGTTGTCCTTGGCTCTTTTGTGACTTGCTGGATGAGTAGTTGCTGTGCTCTTGGGGCAAATACTTTTTCACAGCACTATATATTTGTCTTTATTGAGCAATCACTTTTACTTGTTATATCTGCAGGATTTAAAAGTGAAACATGGTGCAATATATGCTCCAGGCTCCCCCCAACCCTGTGTAGGATAAGCGGTATGGGAAATGGATGGATGTATGGACATGGTGCAATAGCCACTGTGGCTATAACAAGTACATTATTTTAATTCTTTCTGGTGGAAACAAGAGGGGTGTTTCACAGATACAGTACATAAATGAATTACATCACTGTGATCATTGCAATGAGGAGAAACATTGATTAACCTTTCTTAATTAATAGCACTCAACTCAGGGGTCCTCATTAAATATGTGCCAAAGATTTATCAGGCCTTATTCGCTTAATAAAGTCCTGACATGCAAGGTGCAGGCCCAAGCCATGAAAAGAAAAGGTTGGGGAAAAGTATCCCACTGAAATAAATATGGCAAATTATAATGTGCTATTTTATGCAAAATGAAGAACATGTGCACTTGCATGCATATACTCTCATAAAAAAGCCTTAAAATTTTTAGGCTCTTTTTAAGGCCCGAAAGTTTTAAGGCTCGAAAGTTTTAAGGCTCGAAAGTTGGAAAATGCTCAACAAACTGGCATGTCCCGAGTTAGGGCCATTATGATTGCCAATCATTCAGTTAAATTACACACATACTGTATGCACACACACACGCACACTCATATGATTATTCAGTTGGTCATTTAAAACATTTTTAAATTATTTATGTATTAATAAATTAATTACATAGATGTGATGTGTTTTATTTGTGTTTTTTATTCTGATGTAACTTTGATTTCATGAATGAAAGCATATCCAAGAATGGGTGAATATTACTTCATAAATTCATGACATTATTAGGTAATTTCAAAGATACTGTCAGTAAACTTTTTTGAACTTTTTAACAAACCAAAACTTCTCTCCTAAGTTGTAGTTGTAGAAGGACTATCCCAAGCATTTCAGAATTTTGGCATGGATGGGATAAGAATATTTATGAAGGTCAGATGAATTGTTTATAATTTAAACAAAAATAAATGCCTTGCTATTCTAAGGACGTTGTGTGTGTGTGTGTGTGTGTGTGTGTGTGTGTGTGTGTGTGTGTGTGTGTGTGTGTGTGTGTGTGTGCATGGTGTTCAAAGGGCATGTGGCACAGCGTTTTAATGTTTTTTTTTATTATTATTATTTTTTTTTTTCCAAGAATGAATGTTTGTACCTGTTTGTGAGTGTGCCTGTGTGCTTTTAAAAGCTTGAGTAGGTGGCCGTGTGGTTTCCTGTGTTTGTAGGCTGATGTTGTAGGCCTCTCTAGCACTCCACTGGTGCTATTATTCTGTCAGGAACCACAGTGATTTCCTGAGGAAAGGAAATTATTTCATTTCCAGCTTTTGTCTGGGCCAGAATGCAAGCAATGCTCTTTCAGCAATATTCGCTCGTTTCCACTCCCTACTCCATCCGAACAAAAATATACACCCCCTGTCTTGGCCCTATAACTCATTTGAGGTGCAGAAAAATAGCAACTTCCTCAATTGCTTTAATTTCCCTCACCAGATTTTCTGGAACAGCCATTTTCTCCTGGCATCAGCAGATCTTTATCTCACTCTTTCCATCAGCTCCCTAGGATTGTGCCAGTGGATTCACCCAAGAGAGGAGGGGCCTGAATGGGTGAGCCCAAGTCTGGTTAGTGTAGGCCAAAAGAAGCCTGGAATGAGAATTCCTTGTAGACATAGAATGTTGTGTTCATCTCATGTCAAGTAGATCTAATATTGTACGTACAGTAAAGCAGGTGTGGATCAAGCAAGTTTAGAAGATCTGGGTAAATATCTTGACTGGATGTTTTTGACTGTAAAGAGTAATTTGGGACATGCAATAGTCATGGTCCAATCCATGTCTTAAAATCTCACTAGATTGGCTGTGAACAATAATTGTTCTCATCATATATGTGTAGGTCTCATGACAGGATTGCTCCACTAACACAGAAACAGTTTCACTTCTTAAAAAATGTAAATAGTAAGGGAAATATTTCAAACATAATCAAAATAAATCAAACCAAACTACACTATATGGCCAAAAATTTGTGGACCTGCTTTTTGAATCCCATTTCAAATTAAGTGTCCCTTTTTCTGTCCATTCTTCTGGGTAGGTTTTCCACTAGGAAAAGACCTTGTTTATGGGGATTTGCTCATTCAGCCACCAGAACATTAGTGAGGTCAGGCACTGATGTCAGGCGAGAAGGCCTGTCCAATTCATCCCAAAGGTAATCAGCTGTGTTGAGATCAGGGTTCTTTGCAGGCCACTCAAGTTCTTCCACTTTGTGCACAGGTGGGGTATTGTCATGCTGGAAGAGATTTGGGCCCTTAGTCCCAGTAAATGGAAAATGTAAAGCTACAGCATTCAATACAACTGTGTGCTTCCAACTTTGTGGCAACCATTTAGGGAAGGCTAACATATGGGTGTAATGATAAGGTGTCCACAAACTTTTGGCCAGATAGTGTATGACATTCATGATGTACATGATATCATATTGCTTTAACAGCTCGCAATAATATCTAGCATTTATATCTGCCTCATCTATGCTGGACATTTACTAAAAGCTCTAAAAGCCTCTAAATGTCTTTTTAACTATTCCTTGGGAAGACAATTTGACAGAGGAGGATTCTGCTGTGTCTGGTTAGCAAATGGCATGGCCTCTGGTCATGGTGATGTGTAACTGTCAGTGACGTCGCTAGCGCTCGAGCCCTGAATGATTTTAGTTTTGCCCTGAATGTTGTTTTGCCTGGAACTGTACAGGAGTTTAGTGAAAATGTGATAGGAATTAAGTACATGTTAGTTGTTTAAACTTAGTACGGCGCTGTTGCTGTTTACAGTACGGGACGCTGACTGCTAAAATCTCTCTCTCTCTCTCTCTCTCTCTCTCTCTCTCTTTCTCTCTTTCTATGCACACACACACACACCAGTTGTGTATTCAGGGCCATACACCATATGCTTACTTTTTCCCCCAGGGCTGTTTGCATATACCCACTTCTTTTGCTGCTTCAGAAGTCCCCAATCTACTCTCCTTTAAGTGTATCGTGCATTTTTTGTTTGTTTGTTTGTTTGGTGAAACTTGCTATTCTTTGTTGTAATTGGTGCATTTTTAATTGAATTCTACCATTACCCACCCCTGACAACCACAGTCATACACACACACACACACACACACACACATACATACATATATATATATATATATATATATATATATATATATATATATATATATATATATATATATATATATATATATATACACAATGTTTTTTTTATTGGTCTTATGAAGTATTCTAATTTGTTGAGATAGTGAATTGGTGGGTTTTTGTTAAATGTGAGCCAAAATCATCACAATTAAAAGAACCAAAGACTTAAACTACTTCAGTCTGCGTGCACTGAATTTATTTAATACACGAGTTTCACAATTTGAGTTGAATTACTGAAATAAATGAACTTTTCCACGACATTCTAATTTATTGAGATGCACCTGTATATATATATATATATATATATATATATATATATATATATATATATATATATATATATATATATATATATATATATATATATATATATATATATATAAAAACAGTATTAATAGTTCATGTGCAGTGTGATTTCTTTTGGACAACAACAGGTTAACAGCCTCAACATTTTTCTCCAATATCCTCCAATATTTGCTAATATTTGTTGCCACAAGCTATGCAATATGCCATCACAGCTTTGTGACAGAGTCAGTGCTGAAAAACTGATACTAACACTAAAATGCAAAGTAATAGAAAGTCATGGACAGGTTTTTGACAACGCTTCACACTGACTTAACTACTTGAGAAAAATGTTGAGGCTGTTAACCTGTTGTTGTCCAAAAGAAATCACACTGCACATGAACTATTAATGTTTTTGGGTTTTGTGGCAAAGAAATAGGACTGAACAGACATGAATTTACAATGGAAGTCAGAACAGTCTTTGCTATCTCAAAAATAAACCAACCATTTCCCACAAGTAATTCCAGGCACTCAGCTCCTGTCCACCTATTTGCACAATATATGACCTGTCTGGCTGCAGAGGAGAGCACACACATTAGAAGCAATGAAGCTAATGATATCCGAGCACTCGGAGGAGCCTGTCCGTGCACAGCGATGACAAACCTGTCAAGTGGCATAATCTAGGAGGCAATTGTAACATCCTCAGAAAACCATAGTGCTTTGCCACCCCCCAAACCACCCACTCTCTCCTCCCTGCAATCCTCTAATAATGGAGCATCTATAAATTCCCGGCCTGCAGTGGGACAGTGAGTTCACTCGTAATAGCCGATGGCACGGTGGAATGATAAATACAAAAGAAAATGGTTGTCAAGCCCCGGAGCTCAGGACCTTGTTACACAGTCTTAATTTTGGCCTGTGCTCAGGAACTCTTCATCATGGGCTTGTTGTGAGGCGATGTCTTTGTTATTCTTTCAGTGATGGAGTTCTATTGTCATCTGATGTCCTTTCAGTGGAGCCCAGTGCAAAGCTCCCATCTTTAGATTTATGGGTTTAGTAGGGATGCTGCTTTCACCTTGTTTAGAGTCAACATGATGTGTTTGTGATCTGTGAGATGAAGCCTTCTGCACTGGGATTGGGACCAAAAGGTAGAGGAACAACATTGCCTAATGAAGTATAACCAGATTGGATTTGACACACACACACACACACACACACACACACACACACACACACACACACAAACCCAACAACAAAAAATACACACAAAGAAATGTGTTGAACATTGCCAAATTTATTCAATAGTTATTATTATTAGATTACTACAAATATATAAGATTAGTAAACATATTTTTAGACATTTGTACTTAATTCAAAGCTTGAAATTGCAATTCTTTGGCCAATATTTTGCTTATTTCAAGTGTTTCTTGTCAAAAAGAAGCAAAATTATCTGGCAATAGAATAAGGACAATAAGATAATCAAGCTTGAAATTTTGAAATATTTTCTAAATAGGCCTAATCATGTTGTATTATGTACAGTATATAATAAAGTCATAATGCAATAGAAATAAATTAATTCAACATATTTTCTCTTTGTATCATCTGTTGAAGTGTAGATCATCTCAGCAGGTTTAATGTAAATGATTCATTCCTTTAGGAATTAGCAAATCCAGGTTTAATAAAACACTGTACAGTGCAGGGGTTGTCATGACTCCGGTCCATGAAGTGCATTACATCAGACCTCACAGTTTGAGAGGGAAAGACAGTGAGAGAGCAAGGGAAACTTCTATTGACCTTTGTGGAAGAAAACTGACATCATAAAGTGCAGTCTGCTGGCTACCAAATGGGAATGCCATTGCAGATTAAGGACTTTTTAAATTATGCATTTGGTTCAGGCTCCCTAGGTGAGAGTGAGTGGATGAGAGATGGAACTGGGAGGATATAATGCATTTAGTGGCACAATGCTAAATTGGGGGGACACTCTAGAGAGCCTCTAACTAACTGGTATTTGCAAAGGCAGGGCAAGTTAAGTGAGGTCGGTAATCAATAATAGCATGTTAAACTATATGGGGTGTATCGCAAATTAATACAAAATTGACAAATTATGCAGAAAATGTGACTTAGCAGCTCTGAAAGGTTAGCTGCACTGCATGTAAATATCTCTGTGTGTGTGTGTGTGTGTGTGTGTGTGTGTGTGTGTGTGTGTGTGTGTGTGTGTGTGTGTGTGTGCAGCTCTATTTATATAGATAGGAAAAGAAAAGTATATTGTGGGACCCAAGTATGCATGATGTCGGCTACTTGTGCCTACAGTTCATGTGTTTTTTAAGAGAATAACAGTGTTTTTATGCAGTGATACATATTATATATAATAATATTTTGTAATATATACATATGTTTATATATGATTTCTATTTATATACGATATTGGATGTATGGATAAATATCCTTATGGGAGATTCGTGAGGATTGGGTTGGATGGAAAATGAATTTGTTCATTGGCACCACAGGGCTGGAGTTCTGAACTTGGAAGATCAGCTGAGAGTGAAAGTTAGTAGCACTCCTGAGTACCAGAGATGGGAAGTATCAAATACAGTTTACTGCACTTAATTGTGTTTTTCAAGTATTTGAACTTTAGTAGTTTTTCTTTCCCTTGATAGTTCTTTTTATTTTTCTTAATGAATTTATGTTTTATTAATTAATTAACTGCTTGTTTGTGGGGTGGCTTCAATATTATTGTGGTAGTTGTTTACCACAAAAAGAATGTGGAAAAAACAACAGCAAGAAAAATGTTAACTGTTGTTTAAGAATTTTCACTTGTGACCTATTATCTATTACTACAATTATATACAGTATCTCACAAAAGTGAGTACACCCCTCACATTTTTGTAAATATTTTATGATATCTTTTCATGGGCCAACACTGACGAAATGACACTTTGCTACAATGTAAAGTAGTGAATGTACAGCTTGTATAACAGTGTAAATTTCCTGTCCCCTCAAAATAACTCAATACACAGAAATTAATGTCTAAATCGCTGGCAACAAAAGTGAGTACACCCCTAAGTGAAAATGTCCAAATTGGGCCCAAAGTGTCAATATTGTCAGTGGCCACCATTATTTTCCAGCACTGCTTTAACCCTGTTGGGCATGGAGTTCACCAGAGTTTCACAGGTTGCCACTGGAGTCCTCTTCCACTCCTCCATGACGACATCATAGAGCTGGTGGATGTTAGAAACCTTGCGCTCCTCCACCTTCCATTTGAGGATGCCCCACAGATGCTCAATAGGGTTTAGGTCTGGAGACATGCTTGGACAGTCCATCACTGTAACAATTTCTGTCAGGCACAGAGGAAACAGAGGGGAGGCAGGCTTCAACCAACTCAGAGGTTTTTTTTTCCTTTTTTCCTTTTTTCTTTTGCTTTGTACTTTACTCACACGAATATACACACACACACACACACGCACACACACAATTCTGTGCTGGCGTCTCTTTCTCTCTCTCCCAAGGCACGTGTCTCTCCTCCCTTTTATCTTCTTCCCCTCACTGCAACACAGAACAATCATTAGTCTCACTTCCTACAGGTGTGCAAACCTTACCACTCGCTTTCCTCCATTCACAAACCAGTGCTCAGCCACGCCCCCGCCTCCACATACCCCCACCACCCGACTCAGGCTGGGGAGCCATCCGGCCAGCCACCGACTCAGATCACCTCGAACTTAAATGGCTGGAGTGCCAGGTACCAACGAGTGATCCGCGCGTTGGCATTCTTCATGCGGTGGAGCCACTGGAGTGGGGCGTGGTCTGAAAAGACCACCGGGCTGCTCCAGTTACTGTGGGACTCCTCGATTACCCCCATTTTGAGCATGGCCTTAAGTTCATCCTGGACAACATTTTTTTTGTGTTTGGGCAGCCGATAGAGGTGGCATACCCACGACGTGGGTATTAAAATGAGCACTTTATCTCCCTGCGTGAACTCACACAGCCGAGCACCCCTGTTATACAGCCGGGATGGATGTTCTTGTGCCTGTCGCAAATTCTCCTGAGTTATGTGACTTAACATGTGGAGTTTTGCTCTCAGGTCCAGAATGTACTGAATTTCATTTTTACTGGTCGAAGGCCCGTCCTCCCAATTTTCCTGTATGTAACGATTCATCATTACTGCATCATTCTTTCTTTTCCACCAGAATAATATAATGAATCATCTTTAAACATGAAAAATGAAACAGAAGCGCATACTTGGATTCAAAGCACCTTTTTAAAAGAGACGAGTTTTAAAGTGTGCCCACATTATCTACCAGAATATGTAATAAATCGGATGAATCTGCAACGTTTAAAAATATTCTCCACCAGTTGCAATTCATGTAACGAATTAAAAGAAGTTTAACACGTTTAAATGTATTCTCCAATTTATATAAGGAATTAGCTTGAATGGCATGAAATATATCTATATATCTAATCAACGCGTGTTGTGACCAGTTATAAATATACATCAGCCATGAAAGGGAATTCATGTATGTGCACATATACATATAGATAATTAACTACAACGGATTATAATTAATTATGACTATGTATGTGGTCTAGATCACCTTTAGGTTTAGCTGTAGTCTAGTTTAGAATTATGAACTCTAAGAGGGAGTTTATCCTTCTGGCCAGGAAGGAAATCTCCGTTTCCAGAGCGGGTAGCGAGGTCGCAGCATTTAAGGAACTCATCACGTGACCAAAACAGAGACAATCAAGCGTGGGATAATAGATTTTAATAACTAGGTGTAACTATGGATACACATGACTAACTCTAAGCAAACCATACATATGTACATCTATATACAAGGAAAGAAAAGGTATAGAGAGAAAGTAACGAAATGAAAAGGGTAGCAGACAAAAACAACAATTGATTAGCCTTTTTCAAAACCAGCAACGAACTTAAATCTTCTGTAAACAGGGGTACAATCTTAAACGCAGATATAGATCCATTAACTATACTTGCATGGCTTGGGTGTTTGAAAGTTCGCGCGAGGTCATGTCGAGTACGCTGGTTCGTCGTGCCGTTTGAAAAGGCGTGGGCTGTGAGGCGGTTGCATCTTTTGTCCGGGAGAGAGAGAGAGATACTGGCTTCCTCTTCCCGGGGCACGTGGCCCCGGGGGAGAGAAACCGGAAGGAGTGTAGAAGTGAAGTTGAAGAGTGTGAGATGAAGTGAGTAGAGTGAAGTGAGTTTCAAAGCGTGTTGTTTTAAAGACAACACCAACGCACATGCCTCTTTGGGCTATTGGCCAATCAGGAAGTTGGATTTGTTGGCGGGATGAACTCTCTTTGTCTGGTCTCAGACCTGGATTTGCATGTCCAGGGAGGAGCCGGTTTATACCGTATTATATATGAAATTAAGAGAGAGCATGAAATAATGTATCCCATTGCAATATGATATGCATAATCGATCAGGGTATCTCGAGACGATTAACTACATACCAAATTTGATTGACTTAGAAAGAATATTACAGGTAAAACATGGTTACAGACATGTATAATGATATCCTAAATTAAAACTATCTAAAATCATTATGGTTAGGTTACATAAACACACAATATATGCATCACTATTTGGACATCGAATAATTACATATAATTACATGTTACCTTCAAAAGAGATTTTCCCATTGTGTGTGTGCGCGTGTGTGTGTATGTAAGCTTTGTGTGTGTGCGTGTGTGTGAGCGTGCACGTGTGTGTGCTTTGTGTGTGTGTGTTTGTGTGTGTGTGTCTGAAGAGGGGGGTCGTGTCCCCTGTCGCATTCCGATGGGATCTGGTGAAGACCAGAGGGGGTTTACGGGTAAGGATTCATGGCTCAAAGACACAGAGAAACTTCTTTGCTAGATCCAGGCTGATTCAGAAATCAGTTTGATACGTTCAGACGTTACACGTATGACGTCAAGTATGCCACACGGCTTGCGTCCATACAATAATTCGAATTGGGAAAACCCCGTGGATGCTTGCGGGACCTCTCATACTGCAAATAACAGGGGCTCTAGCCACTTATCCCAATTTGGTGCATCTTCTTGCACAAACTTACGAATCATGTTTTTAAGTGTTTGATTAAAGCGCTCCACCAGCCCATCCGTTTCTGGATGATAAACGCTGGTGCAAATCGCTTTAATCCCCAACAATTCATACAGCTCGTGCAGGGTGCGTGAGATAAATGATGTGCCCTGATCAGTTAGGATCTCTTTCGGTATCCCAACTCGGGAGATAACACAGAAGAGTGCAACCGCAACATTCCTCGTGGAGATATTGTGCAGAGGCACCGCTTCCAGGTATCGCGTTGCATAGTCCACTAATACTAGCACAAAGCGATACCCTCGTGCAGATCGGTCTAATGGCCTGACGAGGTCCATACCAATTCGCTCGAAGGGAACCTCGATTAACGGGAGTGGGCGCAATGGCGCTTTTGGGGTGGCCAGTGGATTCACCAGCTGGCATTCATGGCACGCTGCGCACCATTTGCGAAGGTCGCCATGAATGCCCAGCCAATAGAAGCGAGCCAAGAGCCAACCTAATGTTTTCCCCTGCCCTAAGGATTATAATGAGCCGCCTGGAATAATAATTCCTGACGGTTCCTTGGAACCAACAATTGGGCCACATTCTCTTGTCTGCGTGTCCTGCATCACTCTATATAACCTATCCTTAATTATACCTAAGTATGGGTGGGAGAGCGCAACACTGGGCTGGATTGATTGACCATCGATTACTCTCACTTGATCAAAGGCATGCTTCAGGGTCTCGTCGTGCGACTGCTCCAAGGGAAAATCCCCGAGGTGAATCCCTGCTAAGAGGGGTTCAGAACCACTCCCCCTGCTCTCGTTGTCATGCTGACGTGGAGCTGTCATGGACGGCCCTGGCAACGCCTCTCCCACCAAGGCTGCGCACATTCCGCACCGCCTCTCCCTAATGTAGGACCCATCCACAAACATTTCTCTCGCTAATAATTGAAACCCCAGCCAATTGGTCCCCAAAATTAGTGGATGGGTGAGGACTAACTGCCGCCTCCACTATATTTTTTCGCCCCCGAAATTTGATGACGATGGGCACTATTGGGTACTTGTGAACATCCCCATGCACACACCTCTCCTTCACCAAACGTGCATTCTCCAATGCCTCCCCTAGAACCAAGCCTTGGTGAATTGAGGTCTGATTGCATCCTGAATCCACCAAGGCTTCGTATGTACCCTCCTGAACAATCACCGTAATGCGGTACATCCCTGCTCAATCGGGGGCAGCCTGCGGTGCGTCGGGGAGCCGGACCACCTCCCACCTCCATGACGGGGCACTGGTCCTGGAAATGCCCTGGTTCCCTGCAATGCCAGTACATTGACCCAGGCATCACTCCTGCACCTGCAGCCCCAGATTCCCCCACCTGAGGAACAGAAGAGACAGAAACAGGCAGAGCAGAGTGGGGGAGAGGGGAGGAAGGAACAGATGTGGGGCATGGGTCAGGGAGGAACCAGCCCGCGTCTTCAGGGTGTAGGGACAGGAAAGGAGTGAGGAGAGGCACGAGGTCAAGAGAGAGAAAGAGAGGAAGAAGGGTGGGGCTCGCCTGCCCCTGGATACGCCGCCAGGTGATCCTCTGCCAGCTGAACTGCCTCATCCGGTGATGCAGGACAATGGTACTGGACCCACTCTGCCGTTCCTTCAGGAAGCCGGGCAATGAATTGCTCCAGCACAACCTGGGTGATCACTTCCTCAGGGTCACGCCGCTCGGCCAACAACCACCTCCTGCAGGTGTCCCGGAACTTCTGGACGAAGGTGAACGGATGGCCGAGCTCGGCGAAGGTCAGCGCTCGGAAACGCTGATGGTGCTGTTCGGGGGTTCACCCAATCTGCTCAGAATCACCCGTTTCAGGTCTGGGTATTCCAGCATGTTGGCCATGGGCAGCTGCTGAGCCGCAAGCTGGGCCTCGCCAGACAGGAGCAGCACAAAGCGGGCCACCCACTGACCCTCAGGCCAGTCCCATGCCTGTGCAGAGCACTCATACAGTTCCAAGAACGCCTCCGGGTCGTCCTGTGGTCCCATCTTTTCAAGCGCGATGTTGGGCAGAGCGACGGGCACAGCTGCTGCGGGAGCCATGGCGGCGGCAGTGGAGGCTGGAATCCCGGCCTGTTGCACCAGGCCCTGGAGCACCCGGCGGTCCTCGGTCTGGGCGTCAATGAGGTCCTTAAATCGCTGCTCCTGATCATTGTGCAGCTGTAGGAGGGCCTGGTGTTGGGTCTGGTGGAGGTTGGCCATTTGGGTGATGAGGTTGGCCAGAGGTGAGCCTTCCATGGTGGCGATTTCCTCTCGGATCCCAGGTTTTGGCACCAGTGTAACGATTTCTCTTGGGCACGGAGGAAACGGGGGAAGGCAGGCTTGAACCAACTCAGAGGTTTTATTTCCTTTTTTCCTTTTTTCTTTAGCTTTGTGCTTTACTCGCACGAATATACACACACACACGCACACACGCACACAATTCTGTGCCGGCGTCTCTTTCTCTCCCTCCCGAGGCATGAGTCTATCCTCCCTTTTATCTTCTTCCCCTCACTGCAACACAGAACAATCATTAGTCTCATTTCCTACAGGTGTGCAAACCTTACCACTCGCTTTCTCCGGCTCTGCCCTCCATTCACAAACCAGCGCTCAGCCATGCCCCCACCTCCACAATTACCTTTACCCTCAGCTCTTTAGCAAGGCAGTGGTCGTCTTGGAGGTGTGTTTGGGGTCATTATCATGTTGGAATACTGCCCTGTGGCCCAGTTTCCGAAGGGAGGGGATCATGCTCTGCTTCAGTATGTCACAGTACATGTCACAGTACACTCCCCAGTGCCGGCAGCACTCATGCAGCCCCAGACCATGACACTCCCACCACCATGCTTGACTGTAGGCAAGACACACTTGTCTTTGTACTCCTCACCTGGTTTCCGCCACACACGCTTGACACCATCTGAACCAAATAAGTTTATCTTGGTCTCATCAGACCACAGGACATGGTTGCAGTAATCCATGTCCTTAGTCTGCTTGTCTTCAGCAAACTGCTTGCAGGCTTTCTTGTGCATCATCTTTAGAAGAGGCTTCCTTCTGGCACAACAGCCATGCAGACCAATTTGATGCAGTGTGAGGCATATGGTCTGAGCACTGACAGGCTGACCTCCCACCCCTTCAACCTTTGCAGCTATGCTGGCAGCACTCATACATCTATTCTGCAAAGCCAACCTCTGGATATGATGCTGAGCACAAGCACTCAACTTCTTTGGTCGACCATGGCAAGGCCTGTTCTGAGTGGAACCTGTCCTGTTAAACCGCTGTATGGTCTTGGCCACCATGATGCAGCTCATTTTCAGGGTGTTGGCAATCTTCTTATAGCCTAGGCCTTCTTTATTTAGAGCAACAATTCTTTTTTTCAGATCTTCAGAGAGTTCTTTGCCATGAGGTGCCATGTTGAACTTCCAGTGACCAGTATGAGAGAGTGTGAGAGTGATAACACCAACCTTAACACACCTGCTCCCTATTCACACCTGAGACCTTATAACACTAATGAGTCACATGACACTCGGGAGTGAAAATGGCTAATTAGGCCCAATTTGGACATTTTCACTTAGGTGTGTACTCAATTTTGTTGCCAGCAGTTTAGACATTAATGGCTGTGTGTAGAGTTATTTTGAGGGGACAGCAAATTTACACTGTTATACAAGCTGTACACTCATTACTTTACATTGTAGCAAAGTGTCATTTCGTCAGTGTTGTCCCATGAAAAGATAAAATATTTACAAAAATGTGAGGGGTGTACTCACTTTTGTGAGATACCGTATCATGAGCTATATTTTATATTTAAAATATACAGTGGGGGAAAAAAGTATTTGATCACATGCTGATTTTGTACGTTTGCCCACTGACAAAGAAGTGATCAGTCTATAATTTTAATGGTAGGTGTATTTTAACAGTGAGAGACAGAATAGCAACAAACAAATCCAGAAAAAAGCATTTCAAAAAAGTTATAAATTGATTTGCATTTGAATGAGGGAAATAAGTATATGATCCCCTATCAATCAGATTTCTGGTTCCCAGGTGTCTTTTACACAGGTAATGAGCTGAGAACTCCTAATCTCAGTTTGTTACCTGTATAAAAGACACCTGTCCACAGAAGCAATCAATCAATCAGATTCCAAACTCTCCACCATGGCCAAGACCAAAGAGCTGTCCAAGGATGTCAGGGACAAGATTGTAGACCTACACAAGGCTGGAATGGGCTACAAGACCATCACCAAGCAGCTTGGTGAGAAGGTGACATCAGTTGGTGCGATTATTCACAAATGGAAGAAACTGTCAGTCTCCCTCGGTCTGGGGCTCCATGCAAGATCTCACCTCCTGGAGTTTCAATGATCATGAGAATGGTGAGGAATCAGCCCAAAACTACACTGGAGGATCTTGTTAATAATCTCAAGGCAGCTGGGACCATAGTCACCAAGAAAACAATTGGTAACACACTACGCCGTGAAGGACTGAAACCCTGCAGCGCTCGCAAGGTCCCCCTGCTCAAGAAAGCACATGTACAGGCCCATCTGAAGTTTGCCTGAATGATTCATAGGAGAACTGGCTGAAAGTGTTGTGGTCAGGTGTGGTCAGATCTCTTTGGCATCAACTCAACTTGCTGTCTTTGGAGGAGGAGGAATGCTGCCTATGACCCCAAGTCATAACACCATCCCCACCGTCAAACATGGAGGTGGGAACATTATGCTTTGGGGGTGTTTTTTTGCTAAGGGGACAGGACAAATGCACTGCATGAAAGGGACGATGGACGGGGCCATGTACCGTCAAATCTTGGGTGTGAACGTCCTTCCCTCAGCCAGGGCATTGAAAATGACCTTAATGACTTGGAGAAGATCTGCAAAGAGGAGAGGGACAAAATCCCTCCTGAGATGTGTGCAAACCTGGTGGCCAACTATAAGAAACGTCTGACCTCTGTTATTGCCAACAAGGGTTTTGCCACCAAGTACTAAGTCGAAGGGGTCAAATACTTATTTCACTCATTAAAATGCAAATCAATTTATAACTTTTTTGAAATGTGTTTTTCTGGATTTTATTATTTTTTTTTTTGTTATTCTGTCTCTCACTGTTAAAATACACCTACCATTAAATTCATAGACTGATCATTTCTTTTTCAGTGGGCAAACGTACAAAATCAGCAGGGGATCAAATACTTTTTCCCCCACTGTAGCTAAAATATGAATATAGCCAAAAATATAGCCAAAATATAACCTAGCCAATTTGTATCCTGACAGCTAGCTATTAGCATGCAAGCAAGTTTATACAATTACAGTTATTAACTGTTGTTAGCAAAAGGCATGCTAATTTATCATCAACTGACAAAATCATTGTGTAATTGGAGGGACAAACTTCTTTCCCAGTTGTGATTCTTTCTTGTACTTTTACTTTTGATAACTATACTCACAAGCCAGACCGCTAGCATCACTATAGAGTCATTATGTTCCATCAATAAATGTGGCCAAGAACTGACTACTTTCACAGAATGAGACCATTTGACTGACACTGCAGATGATAAAATACATAACATGTTGGTAAAAATATGAGATCTTGTGATATTTTGTTTACTCTTGTTATTACATGTTTAAGAGCTTTGCACAAAACTATTTAATAAATTTTAAAGATGGGATTCTTTTTTAACTTTTTATAAACTTAAAAATGTTCTGTGAACTTTTTTTCCTTTTTAACATTTTTGAGACTATAGCAATTTCAATGTGCAAATTATACTCTAAGTTTGAGTAACTTTTGAAGCTGTACTTCACCTTTTACCATGTTATTTTTATAGATGAGTAGATGAAGTACTTTTTTCTTTCTACAATTTCCCTTCACTTATTTTCCATTGGTTGATGGAATCTTGCATCACTATGTCAGCTAATTGCTTAACTTCTGTATCACTTGTCTCCTTAGATAAAAATGTTTGCAAACTAAATACATTTATATGTTAAAATATGCACAGTGTACCAAGTTAAATTCTTGACTTATGTCAAACAAAGGAGCATGTATTTGCGACTGATCACTGCATGTTAAACATTATGAGCAAAATGACTCAACCTTAACAATGTGGGGAAAAGACAAAAGGGATTGTCTCCCAGGCCTGTGATTGCATTCCTTATCATACTTATGCTACTTCCTGGCATCCTGTGTAGAGAGAAACCACTGGGCCATATTTCCTTCCATCAACAAAGAGTGAAGTTTTACAGACATTAGCTGCTAGGATGTTCAACACATGTCTGACCTTTCCAAATGCCACAAAGAACTATTGGTTCCAGTAAGAAAGAAAAAGAAGAAAGAATCAACACACACACACACACACACACACACACACACACACACACACACACACACACACACACACAAAGTGATAATATGATATCTCCTACCTCTGGGCCGACTCAGTTTTCAGTGGGATTTTGAAAGGTCACGCAGACAGGAGAAGTATATTCCACTGATGAAAGTGTTTCAGACTTTTTTTAACATCCTTGGCTTCCAGTGGAAGAATAAAGTCTGCAGGTCTAAATTATTTCCTTTGTGTACAATCAATACCACAGAAGTTAAAAAAAAAGCACAACAGATGTAACCCAGTCTCCCTTTTCTCTGTCATTCAAGTGGGTCATGAATATGAATCTCCAGTTATACATACACTTAACTGTAGTTTTTGTGACATTTGGCCAAAATAAATAATTGTTGGAGTGATGTGAACCCTGGGAACATTAATGGAAAATTAAGAAATTAACGGGCTGTTAGAGAAATACAGAAATGCCTTCACCCTTAGTTAAGCACAAAGTGGATCTGTACAAAAAGAGCAAGTTAAGCATTAATTTATTGACAACAATGTGGCTGTATTCTCTCTTCATAACTTAAAGGCCTAATTAGAGATCTGAGTAAAACAATCCCTCATCCTCTTAATTTATTCCTTTTTCATATTGTAGTCCAAAGGTGTTGCACAAAAATTAGAAATGCACAACAATTAGCAATGTCTCCAGAGGGCCTTAAATGCAAACCATGAAGAGAAAAATCTCTTTACTATAGACAGGGTTTTTATTTTTTTATTTATTATTATTATTATTTTTTTGCATATTGTATGCAAACCAAGAGTGGTTTTCAGGAAAATGTAAATACATGCTCAATGGCTTTGTGATATCTATGTGCACTATATCTTCAGACTGTCTGTTCAGTATTTGTCAGCATTAGACTTTCAAGTACTAACACTTTTATTGTTTTATATTATACCCCATCAGAGTTTTGCTGCACATATGGGTAAACCCTGGACAGAACACATGAACAACCATTAAGATGGGTTATTTATTGAACACAGCTAGTTGGTATACATTGAACAATATGCTGGGATAATTTTATTCATTATCCCAGCATATTCATCATTTTATTCCTACAATTCCTTGCAATAAATTCTATTAATACCATTTACATACAACACAAGAATCTATGTTAAGTTTATATTTGGGACCGATACATTCAAAACCCATTTATGATATTAAATTATTCAATCAATATTACAGATACATTCAACGACAGATTTTTTAAATTAATTAATAGGAGATTCTTTTGGAAATACTTTATTTTATTTAAAAAAAAAAAAAAAAAAACATCAACTCAAGCCATTTGTCAAATATCAAGTTTATGTAGTTTTCAAAAAAAGGGAAAAAAAGGAAGTGACATGGGTGAATCGACTTGAAATAATAAACATTCATTTTGTTCAGTGTGTTGAGTTCAGGATGTTTAGTCATTCTTTGTCCATCATTAGTAATAGCTTTATTTGTGCTAATTGTATATTAGTTAGCTCTCTGGTGGAGAAGACTGCAGCATTAGAGGTGCACATCCAGATGCTAAAGAGGGTTAGTGGCAGTGAGAGCAGTGTAGTTTCTGTATGGGAAAATCTAGATGCCTTAAGTGGAGATAGCAATCCCCCAACTCCGGCATTACAGTGGGGCGAATGGGTGACAACTCAATGGCATAATCACAAAGCCAAAGCTAACACTAAGGCTCGCCCACGGGAGCACCACTCCTCTCCATTTCACGTGTCTAACAGGTTTGCTCTCCTCAGTGAAGCACCTGCTGAAACCTGAAAGAGCTCTGGTTATATTAGACTCTATCTTAAGGCATGTGAAATTAGCTAGGCCCTTAGGGGCTCTAGCAGCTTTAGTTAGGTGTATACCAAGAGCCAGAGCACCAGACATAGCAGGTAATCTTAGGGTCTCAGGCAAGCACAGGTTTTCAAAGATAGTTTTTAATGTAGGAGTTAATGATAAACACCTTTGTCAGTCAGAGGCTACTTAGAGTAACATTGTTGTAATGTGTTTAACAGAAACATGGATTAATCCAAATGAGTTTGTAGCATTAAATGAATCTAGTCCTCCTAGATACAATTAGAGTTTTGTGAAAAGGTATTGGCCCCATCCTGGTTTCTTCTGTTTTTGTGCATATCTCATACTAACTAGTTTTAGATCTTCAAACAAAATACAACACAACACAAAGACAACCTGAGTAAACACATAATACAGTTTTTATTTATTTTTATTTATTTATTTATTTTTTATTGGAGCAAAAAAAGTTTGCCAACACCTATCACCAATGTGAAAAATGAATTGCCCCCTTAAACTTAAAATCTGGTCGTGCCACCTTTAGTAGCAATAACTGCAACCAATGCTTCAGATAACTGGAGATAAGTCTTTCACTTACTTCTAGGACTAGGATTTACTCCTATGCTTTGGATCATTGTCTTGCTGCATAATCCAGTTGCTCTTGAGTTTCAACTTACGGACTGAAGACTAGACATTCTCCTTTAGGATTTTCTGGTAGAGAGCAGAATTCATGTTTCGCTCAATTATTGCATGTTGCCCTGGCAGTGAAGTAGCAAGGCATCCCCAAACCATCACACTTCCACCACCATGCTTGACCGTAGATATAATGTTCATTTTGTGGAATTCTGTGTTTGGTTTACACCAGATGTAACAGGAACCCTGTCTTCCAAACAGTTCCACTTTCAACTGATCAATCCACAGAACATTTTCCCAAAAGGTTTGAGGATCGTCAAGGTGTGTTTTGGCAAAACAAAAACAAGGAAACAGCTCCTCTCAGTCCTCCCCGCATGTGCCAAGCACATGAAACACTGCTGGGGAGACCCGCTCAACCTGAAACACGGTCTCGCAGGCCTTGAGGTTAAGAATATGGAGGCTCTCTGCATGGGTGACCCCCCCTCCCCACCATTGAGCCCTCCATAACCACCAAACAGCTTACCAGGCTGAGCCCCTGGTTGACATGGGGCAGCAACTGGAGAAAGGGTGTCCCTCACCCTCTTTCTGGAAGGTGATTGTCACCATTAATGATCTCTTGCCCCAAGCCATCCAGGCTAACAGGCGTTCCATTGCCCTCTTGGTGGTTGACTAGCTTAACCCATCGGGTCTCCCCAATAGCGAGAAGCGGCACATCTCAGGACTGCCGGTGGAGCCCAGCAGGGCCCTTTTTGGTCCCACTGTGGCTTTGATGCAACAATGCTGCGATGACAAAAAGAAGGAGGACGAGGCTCTTAAGCTGTGTCTGCCAAGGAAATCTGTGCTGGGCCTTCTGAGAATGAGGGCATTCATGATGGGTTTTATTACTCCACCTCAGCTCTTTACGCAACCTCAGCTGCTCCATCATGGTGACGCGCTCACGCTCAGCAGCCATGTGCCACTAGAATAACACAGGGTTTTACGTTCATGGCACTCCCCTCGGGGCGGTCATGTTGCAAACAGTGGTAGGGAGCCACCCAGGAGGGCAGAACAGTGAATGGCGTGTGGGCAAATGAACTCCGCTCAGCCCACATAAACTATTTGGGGCTCATTACAGTATGGAAGGCTCTGAAACATTTCCTGCCCCGCCTCCAAGGGCATCATGTGCTGGTATGCTGCGACAATACCATGGCTGTAGCACACATCAATCGCCAAGGAGAGATGCACTCCCCCAAGCTTCATGCTCTAGCTCACATGCTTTTAGTGTGGAGCAGGCACTTTCTGTCATTACGTGCGACCCAGGGGCACAGATCTCCTGTCGAGGGGGAACCCACTCTATGGAGACTGGTGCCTCCACGTGCAAGTAATGGACTTATTCGGCCGGGCTGCCATAGAGCCCTTCGCCCCCTGCAAAAACAACCATTGTCCGATGTTCTTCTCACTAAGGGACAGGGACGCACCCCTCAGTGTGGACATACTGGCCCATCCATGGCCCATCGTGCTGCTCTGCGCATTCCCTCCCCTTTGCTTATTAGCCCCCACCATAGCCAGGTTTAGAATTCAGGGCCTGACCCTCATTCTGGTGGCACCCAGCCATGGCCCGTCCCAATATGCACAGATCTCTTGTCTCAGGTGAATGGAGAAATCTATTGCCCTCGTCCAGACCGGGTGGCCCTCTGGGCTTGGCCCGTGAGAGGGCAAAACTGAACGCAATGGGGCTCCTTCCACATGTGGTCACCACCATATAGAGTGCTACGGCCTCCTCCACACATCCCCTATATGACTGTATAACTGGCCAATTTGTGTATCTTTGATTTCTATACGTGTCTGTAAGTCTTTACGTGACCTGACATTGCCATGACAATTGGTCATGCGCTCAGAGGTCGCGATGAGTTCAAAGCTGGAAAAAAACATTCACTCCTTTTTTACTAAGTCAAGCAGTTCTTTTGGCATGTGGTATTCGTAATGGTAATATTAGCCTACCTGCAGTTCCACAATATTATTATTATTAGATATTAATATTTTACTATTAATTAATATTAATAGAAATATTATAGAATAGAACACATTTTCATTTTGGTATGACTGAGTCATAACAGGCTGATATAATAAATGGTTATGCAACAGTTCAAGTTAACAGTAGGTTTGTAGTATAGGAAAAAGTGTAACCCTGTCATTTTTATATTACTGTATATAATTCAACAGAAAAGGGAGAGAACTGAAACAAAATCATGAATAATATATATGTATGTACAGTATTATATACTGTGTGCTATGTATATGCAATACAATGTACACTAAACACAATTTGCAATATTTAAATAATACAGTGCAATATAACATGCAAGTACAGAATCATAAATTGCATGTAAAATCCATCAATTAGTCAAAGGCCAGAAAAAAATTACCCTTGACACTCTGTCCCCCCACATCTGAAATGATGGCTATGCCCCTGCCCTCATTTGCCGGTTCATGAAGGGTGCTCGTTGCTCACTTCCAGTCACTAGAAATAGCTGTTCCAGAGTGGGACCTCTCCATGGTGCTGGAGACTCTGTCCCAACAGCCTTTTGAGCCCCTGGGGGACATTTCCCCTAAGCTTCTGTCCTTGAAGACAACTTTAGCCCTGGCCCTGGCTCAAAGCACACAGTTCTAGGGGCGTGGCCACCTCGTGGGCTCTGTTTCCTGGAGTTCCATTGCAGGACATGTGTTCTGCTGCAAGCTGGACCTCTCCCCATACATTTCAGATACTACTGGCTTGATGTCACTAGGACCCCGGTATCTCACTCTGTCCTAGGAGTGGGCTCCTCGTAGCCTTCCTCCCTTAAGCCCTCTTCTCCCTTTTTAAGCTTGCCTGTCCGGCTTTGCTTATTCATGTCACCAGCATGTCCTTTATGTTCTGCCTGTGTAGCACTATCACCTTCATGCATGATGTTACCAGGCACATCATTGTAGGATGCGTCAAGCACCACCTATATAGGTGACCATCCCCTGGCTAACAGGGCCTCACTGTGAGTGTGTCGGGCAACCGGGGAGTTGTCCATTTCTCCCATAGGTGGATCTCAAAGACAACATGATGAAAGAGAACAATAGGTTACTGTCCGTAACCCCGGTTCTCTGAAACATTGAGTGGTGAGATCCACCAAGCTTGCCCCGCTTGCCCCGCTTGCCACATGAGAAGCAAATTTGCTCACTGAGGAAGAGTAGCGCATGCAGGTCATTTATGCACTCGGGTAAGGTAATGCCCTTACCTGGCATTGGACATGCGCTCCTGTCTGTCACAGCCAGACTTGGTGCAATTGGATGCTTCTGCAGAGCTCAGGTATGGATCCCCTTCCCATAGGTGGATTGCTCCACTTGATGTTTCAGAGAACCAGGGTTATGAACACTAACCTATTGTTTTTCCATTTGGAGATAGTTGCTCTCACTGTGGTCATTCGGAGTCCCAGAGCCTTTGAAATAGCTTTGTAACCCTTCCCAGATTTCAATCACCTTCTTCTTCGTCATTTCTGGAATTTCTCTCAATTTTAGCATGGTGTTTTAACTTTTAACCAACTTCATGCTGTTGAAAAAGTTCTATTTAAGTGTTTGATTGAACAGGGTTTACAGTAATCAGGCCTGGTTGTGTCTAGTCCAGCTGAAACCCATTATCAATGCAGTTTCATAGATTTGGGGAATTAGTAACTACAGGGGCAAATACATTTTCACACAGGCCCAGTTGGTACTGGATAACTTTTTTGCTTCAATAAATTACATTATCATTTAAAAACTGTATTTTGTGTTTACTCAGGTTTCCCTTGTTTTATCTTAGATTTTGCTTTAATTTCTGAAACAATTTAGTATGAGAGATACACAAAAACAGAAGAAATCAGAATAATTTAACTTTTACAGGGTACAAATACTTTTTCACAGCACTGTATATACATCACACCCATCTAACTGGCAGAGGAGGAGGTGTCACCCTCATTTATTCAATTGAATTGAATTGAATTATAATGATAATCTAAGCTTCATACAAAAACCTAGACGTAAATTCAATGGGTTTGAAGTTCTTTATGCTAACATAACATATGTAGCCAGAAAAATAAGTCTACCAAGACTTATACAAGTACCGATTACGCTACTTGTTATTCACTCCCAGGGCCATATTCTGAATTCCTTTTTGAATTTGTGGATTTCATTTCTAACCTGGTTGTTTATTTAGACAAAGCATTAATTTTTGGAGACTTTAATATTCATTTTGATAACTCGGAAGACCCTCTGAGAACAGTGGTAGTGTCTATTACAGACTTAGTAGGGGTCAATCAGAATGTAATAGGACCCACTCATAATGGTGTACACTCTTGATCTAAGACTAACATTCAGATTAAATATAGGAAATATAGTCACATTTCCACAGTCTGAAGCTATCTCAGATCATTATCTCATCTCATTTAAAAAGTGTCATAATCATAATATATGCACATTGCCATGCTAACGCATCAAACATCATGTCAGCTACATGTCAGATAAAGAGTTTTATCAATAATCTACCAGAGTTATCAACCATGATTGGATCACTGTCTGATCCCAAAGAACTTGATCAGGCGACTGAATGCTTAGGGTCAACTTTCCGCTATATCCTAGATAAGGTAGGTCCACTTAAAGAAAAATAATTAGAGAGAAAAAGCTAACACCCTGGTATAATGACCACACACATGCCTTAAAACAGACTACTCGAAAATTAGAACGTAAATGGTGTCAAACTAAATTGGTAGTATTTCAAACAGCATAGAAGGAGCTATAGAAAATCTCTTAGTGCTGCTAGATCAATGTATACCCTAGTGAAAAAATAATGTACTTAAGCACACTTTATTCTTGGGTGCTTCAGTGTACTTACCCTAGTACTTACTCCCAACCATTAGGTGTCACAGCACCAGTATTGGTGGTGCACTATAAATTGGTATACTTAAAGTCTGCAAAATTGGAACAACTAATTTTGTACTTAATGCATTTTAGTTGTCTGAAAGCAGTGCTGTGTTTCAAATAACATGTTAATTATACTTGGTTGTGTTAAAACTACATTTTAAATATCTACCCTTGTATTTCATTCTTTGCAATATACAGAATTGACTCAATGTGAACTTCAAATGTACATTAATGTTATACTGATAAATTGAGGTTATACTATCCTTTTACTAACAGTGGCATTAAAACACATTTTTGGCTTAATAAAATTTATTTAAATATTTGAGTGGGTTAGAGCTGCACTAGGTACATACTCCAAATTACTTGGAATGACCTAGGAAGTATCTTGAACTCAAGCTTCCACTGTATTTTAGGTATCATTGAAATAAATGTCTTGCATATTGCAATGACATACCAGTTACATTTTAAGTGTGCTAATTGCATCATTCTTGTGTGGTTATAGTAACAATAAAATATACCTTATTAATATTGCCACTGCATTAGAATTTCAAATTCAGAGCATTAAAAATTCACTAATGTTACAGTAATAATGTGCTGAGGTTGCAATTTGATTTAACTTCAAGTGACGTTAAAATACACTTCATCCATGCTATGGCTGCTCTTTAATTGTACCTTAAGAGCATTGGAAATTTATTAATATCTATGTTATATTTCTGTCATGTTTATAATCCATTTACAGTGAACAACACACCAGAATTCAACATTTGCTTTTCACTGACATTTCATAGAAACCCCCTAGTATACCAGTGATTTCCTTTTCTCGGGAACAACTGTGAGACAATATTTGTTGTGGATCTAGGAAACATGATTAATGTCTAGAATCAAACCTGGGTTACTTCCGTACAGAAACACTCTCTTTACTCACTGCACAACGATGCAGATGCAGCACAAACAAGATTGTGGTTAGTTTGTGGTCTTCCCATAATAGGAATTAGGTGCACTGGAGTGTATTAGGAATACACTAAATAAAATGAAATATAAAACTTCTGTCAATGTACCTAATATGTAAATTTCTTTCACCAATTCAAAATGTGGCAAAGGCAATCATAATTTTAATGATTATGAATTCTAATTAGTTTTTTGTATGACTCAAAAACATTTACTTAAAAAATACATTTATGTGCTCAACAAGTAGAAAATGAGAAACAGATGCATTCAATATACAAGCAAAACAGTGCTCAAATACTTTTCGTTTATTGTACATGTAATCACCGCAGGTCAACAGAAGATTTTCAACAAAAAAAGATAGTGAAATAGTACTTAAATATTCTATAAATTAAATCTTTATTTTATTTGCAAATTGCTCGTTGTTACATTTGTGCTGTAGGTAAACCTGCACATCAGCTGGAGTTGTGTTTGAAAATTCAGCCATTGTTGAGAATTTAGTTAGGATTCTCAGAAGAGTGAGTTAAACCATATCATTACATTAGGCTATGTAAACTAGGCAAAAATGCAATATGTAGAATAAGAAACATGCGGCGGGGCACAGGTGTAAGACATCATACATGTTTAATGTAACATAAAAGGAGTACAATTGGGAGTTCAGTCTTGAGAGGTGCTGAGCCTAGGGGAAACCTGATAAGGAGGACAAATGGGGGAAGTAGGTGAATAATCAGGAGAGGCCGGAGAGTCCTCAGGGGGCTCAGCAAGAAAAATAGTGGAGACAGGAGACGCAGACTCCCAAGAGCACCTGTCCACATGAGGGCAGGTACCATAAGTCTGAGTAGACACAGAGTGTGTAGTGACCTGGTAAGTGATGCGGACGGGACGAAGAGGCTGATCAGGAAGAGTGTGCTTACAAAGCTGTTCCAGAAATTCAGTAATCTCAGTAGTTAACTGAGACAGTTGATAAAAAGCAAAAGTAGTAGACTCCTGTCTCGAATGTGGAAGGAGTGTGCGAGGAAGTGTATATGTGTGTGAAAGGAAGTCTTGTGGATACCGCTAGTCACAGATATAGAGAACATCTCCAAGTGTAGTGAGGTGTGGTGTGACTAGGACTGTATGCAGGATGCGCTGAGAATGAATGCATGGTCGTAAATATTGCTGTCGGGTAAAGACAGGTCTGCAGTGATTTGTAGAACTCAGAAATTTCTTGGTTGTAAATGATAGACAAAATAATAGTAATTGAGATAGTGTGTGTAATTATTGAAGTGTTGCTGAGGGAGCCGGAGCAGACCATTTGGGGAATAGTGTGGGTGCTGCGACACCTTATGGTTGGGGTAAGTACTAGGGTAAGTATTCAAAAGACAACAAGACACAAACATGGCACACTAAGAAAAGAGGCACAGGATGAAATTAGACCAGTGGATGGAAGTGGTAGATTTGGAGATTGTGACTAGGAGAATAAGGACACATTTCTTTGATGAACGTATATACAGGGATAAGGATGGAGTGGAGAGGTGGCAGTCTAGAGAACTAATTAAACAGAGACTGTGGGCAATAACAAATTTCAAAGGGTTGTATACATTGCAGAGCCTATTTCCAGAAGAAAATTGGTACGAGGAAATAAAGGGAGTGTGGGGACCTAGGTTGCTGAGCCCGGTTTTGTGTACCCTGGTGGAAACCCGTGAACCCAGTCAGGTCATCATCCCCCTATGTGAGCTTGTTAAAGACCCGTACAATGAAGATGATGAGCACCTAGTGGACATAGCTGTAGGAGGGCACGGTCAGTCCAATTATTGCTCAAGATTGGCAGCAATTGTAACGATAGAGCCAAGGGAGGTGCAGTGGGAAAGAGGGTTGACAACAGCGATATTAATAGATAAATTAAACCCGGTGGAATAGATAAGGAAAAATCTAGTGAAACCAAGTGTAACTGTACGACCAATAAAGGCACGGTTGACGTGGTCGACAGCAAACAGAAACCCAGGTCCCTGAGGTGGTGCAGAAAGGGCTAGACAAGGGTGTATGATGGAAAAAGAGAAGAATTTAACCACACCTGTAGGCATAATAATAGCAAGACATAAAGAGGCAGAAAAAGAAATCAAGAAATATATGAAGAAATGGCATGACCAGACAAGAGGGGAGTTGCAGTGGCCCAAAGGAGGGACATTTGATGAAGAAAAATGCAGGAAGATGAAAGCTAGAATAGAATGTTGGGGAGAGGTAAAAAAGGAAAGCAGTGACAAAACAAAAAGAAAGTGGGAAATTCTAGAATGGTTTGAGAAGGAAGGCAGAGAGAGGAGGGAAGCACAGGAGAAAAGGAAAAAGTATGTGAGGGAATTGTAGAACAGAAGGAAAAAGGGACAGAGAAGGGAGCCCCACCAGCAGAGTCTCTTAACGCTATATAAGAGAGCTATCCGCCAGGGCTGTAGGGATGCCCTATGCTCACAGGCGGCCAAAATCCCCAGAGGGTGAAGATAGAGATAATGTCAGGCCAGATCGAAGGCATCATAACAAAAGAGTCAGGCTGGAAAGAAGGAATTGAAAAGGAAGCAATCAATGAAGAGCTGGTGAGAAAAAGCTGGATGGAGAGAGAAAGGGAGGAAAGGAGATGGAGGGACAATGAGGAATCCCGTCAAACAGAGGGAAAGACTGCAGCAGGTTTGGAATGGGACAGCTATGTAGATGCATGGACCGAAGCATGGTACCAAAAACAAAGGGCCCCAGCCCCATGGGACATGAGGAAAGCCTGTAACACTAGCACCCCCTCCAGTCCAGCCCAGGTGAGAAGAGGAAAAGAGGAGGAAAGCCTATGTGATATGCAAACAAGGACAAAGGGGGAATTGGAGGAAATCCTGGGTGGACTAGGACAGCGAACAAGGGGGGAAGGAAATAGAGAGTGGACAGAGGAAAGAGAGAAAGAATGGCTGGAAGCGTGTGGTTGCAGCAGCCCAAGAGGAATCCCAAGTAGGGGAAAAGAGAGGCAGGAAGAGGTGGAGAGTATAAGGAGTGGTGAAAAGAAGGAGTGCCAGGAAGGAGGAGAAAAAGGGGCGACATGGGTGCAGATACATGGAGAGGTGAAGCTGACGCCCATAGGAGAAGGTGGTACCTGGGAACAAATGAAGGAAGAAGGGCAGGAAATGTTGAATCAGGGCCTGGAGGTACTGGAGAGACTAGAAGAAGTAAAGAAGCATGTGAGCTGTGTAGCGTATGATCTATTCTCAAACTGATTTCTACATTAACCCAAACTAAACATAGAGTAACCCCGAGAGGTCTCCTGCGGCCAGATGCCGCTTTGGAATGCAAAAAGTCTCTCTGGGACCCACACAGGACTTACCCCTGCAATAAAAGAAACCTTTGATGACTGAACTTCTGGGAAACTTCATGATTAGTTCGTCAGCAGGGATCCAACACACACACACACACACACACGCACACACACCCCCACGCTTACCTTACACACACAATGGAGAAACCCCTCTCTCTTCAATGTAACGTGTAATTATATGTAATTATTCCATGTCTAAATAGTGTGATGTTATTTTGTTTACATATATTGTGTGTTTAACTAACCTTAATGACTTTAAATAGTTTTAATCTAGCATATCATTTTAAATGTCTGTAACCAGGTTTTATTTGTAATATTCTTCACAAATCCATCGAATTTGGTATGTAGTTAATCGTCTCGAGATACCCGGATTGATTATGCATATCATATTGCAATGGGATACATCATTCCATGTTTTCACTTAATTTCATTTATAACACGGTATAAGCCAGCTCCTCCCTGGACATTTAAATTAGGGTCCGAGACCAGACAAAGAGAGTCATCCGGACATGCAAACCCAACTTCCTGATTGGCCCATAGCCCAAAGAGGCGTGTGCGCTGGTGTTGTTTTAAAACAACACCACGCTCACTTCACTCTCTTCTACTTCACCACTCTCCTCTTCCTCTTGGGATTTGAGAGTTAGACTTCAGAGTTTGACTTCACTTCTCAACTTCACTTCTTCCGGTTTCTCTCCCCCGGGGCCACGTGCCCCGGGAAGAGGAAGCCAGGATCTCTCTCTCTCCGGACACAAGATGCAACTACCTCCGGGCTCACGCCTTTCCAAACAACAACAAACCAGCGAACTCTACACGACCTCGCGCAAACTCTCAACCTTGAGGCCATGCAAGTATAGTTAATGACCTATATCTGCGTTAAGATTGGACCCCTGTGTTACAGGAGAATTAAGTTCGTGCTGGTTCTGAAAAAGGCTAAATAGTTGTGTTTTTGTCTGCTTCCCTTTCTTTCATCACTTTCTCTCTATCCCTTTTCTCTCCCTGTATATAGATGTGTATATATGTATGTCTTGCTTAGAATTAGTCGTGTGTATCCATAGTCACAAATAGCTATTAAAATCTATTATCCCACGCTTGATTTTCTCTGTTTTTGGTCACGTGATGAGTCCCTTAAATACTGCATAAGATCTTCGTTACCCGCTCTATCTTTAATAATACACTTCGTGAGTTAATTCTTCCTGGCCAGAAGGATAAACTCACTCTTTAGAGTTCATAAAGCTGATCTAGGCCACATACATAGTAATAATTAATTATAATCCGTTGTAATTAATTATCTATATGTATATGTGCACCTATATAAATTCCCTTTCATGGCTGATGTATATTTATAACTGGTCACAACACGCGTTGATTAGATATATAGATATATTTCACGCCACTCGAGCCAATTCCTCACATAAATTGGAGAATACATTTAAACGTGTTAAACATCTTTTTTTTTATTTGTTACATAAATTGTAACTGGTGGAGAATATTATTTTAAACGTTGCAGATTCATCCGAGTTACTACACATTCCTGTAGATAATGCGGGCACGCTTTAAAACTCGTCTCCTTTAAAAGGGTGCGTTGAATCCAAGCGTGCGCTTGTTTCGTTTCATGTTTAAAGTTGATCCATTTCATTATTCTGGCTTAAAGAATAATGCATAATAATGCCCCTTTTTGTATAATTTTCGCTACAGCTGTGAAGAAGGAAGGTTGGTGGGCAAGCTAAGCAACATAGAAGAACAGGCAAGTTACGAGGAAGGAAAACTGTTGTAGTCGCCGGACGAAATGGAATAGCATGTAAAATGCACAGAAGAAGAACTACTGGGGACCCTAACGGAAGTAGAGAAGCAAGCGAGTCATATGGGAGAGATGCTGTGGGAAGTGGAAGCATTGGCAACAATGGATGAGCTTGAGATAGGATTGCAACAGATAGAACTGCGAAAGGCAGCGGATGCAGCAGCAGAAGCAGCACAATGCAGATGATCGGGGGAAGGAGAGTGGATGACTGCAGAGCTGCTGCGCCTGAGGGAGCAGATCAAGCAACAGGGGGAAGTGATAAAGGACTTTGTGCAAAGCAGCCCTGGCAGGGGAGCGGGACTGGAAGCCCTGCCCCAGCAAGGGAGAGGGGGAGGAAAGGTGCAGGAGAGAAAACCTCCACCCATCCAAAAGTCCTCAAGAATAACATGCTCAAAGGTAAATACACAGCATGCAGTGGAGGGCGGAGGAAAAGCAGAAGACTTAGAGTTAAGCAGCGGGACGGAAGACAGGGACCGAATGATTTGGACGAAGAAACAGAGCAAGTGGCACTGAGACAAGCGCCAATGCAGATGCCCCTATTGTTCAAAGGAAAGCAACCTCATTATGTTCCATAAACATTTATGGATGTAACAGAACTCATAAGTCGACTTCCAAGTGTATGTGAAGGGGCACAGAAATGGATTACAAAGTTTGAGGAGCAAACAACAGGGCACCAGCTGGCTGTGGGAGATGTAAAAGTGATTCTATCACAGACCCTGGGCATAACCAAGCTGACAGAGCTATTCCAAAAGTGCAACATCAAACAAATGGCAGAGGAACCCCACTGGGATCATCCCAGTGGGGTTCCTCTGCCCTTTGGCCCATGGAGAAACAACCTATGGGATGCACTAAGGCGAGACTATCTGACTAAAGCCGACCCAAGAAAGGTGGAAAAGATCAAACTAGAAGAGAATGAAGGAGTGGCCCAGTTCATATTGAAGCTGCAAAACAGCTGGAGAGAGGAAATGGGAGCCCCATGGGACGAGACAGCAGCCAGTCAGACGCTGTTCAAACTCATGCTGAAGCGGGCACTCTCAAGCGAGGTCCAGGAGCAACTAGAAACGGTCATAGGACTGAATACCATGCCCTGGGCAACATTCGAAGCGAACATAATACATCATGTGGAACAGCAGCGGAGGAGAGAGCAAGAGGTGAGAAAGGCTGCAGAGAATATATTGACACAGCTTCACAAACACGCACCTGAGGGAACTGGCAAGGAGTAAGCAACAAAAACAGGAACAAAGGAAAAAGGAGAAGAAGGATGGAGCCATGACACAGGTGGCAGTGATGGTGGCAGCCACACCGACTCAGGTGGCTCCACCACCAGCTGGAGGACCCCTAGTGCCAATTACAGCCCAACCACAAGTTCCTGCCATGTATCAGCTGCAAGTACAATCTATGTACCAGCCATGAGCCCAAAATGTCTACCAGAATCCAGCAATGATAGGAGAGTACCCTATGGGAACCAAGTGGGGGGGAAAACGAAATAGCCCAAGGCAGCGAACCCCTGGATGACAGGAGGACAAGGAGGAGGATGTTGGAACTGTGGTGACCCAGGACATATGAAACAAGATTGTCCCCACTTACACTATGAGAGACAGGCAGGAAATGTGAGGGGACCAGGAGGATGGCAATCCCCTGCAGCTGGACCACAAGGCTCAGGACAAGGATGGGCCTGGGGCACCAGAATCAAGCCCTGGTTCCACCTGAGGGCAACCCAATGGGGCCTGCCCCAGGAGGACAATGAAGAGGCCCGGAGAAGCCTGAGGTGCCACCTCACTGCACCCAGCACAAGAACCAACGATCACGGTGGTAATTGGGAATCAAGTACAGGCACCTTTCCTGGTGGATACAGGAGCAACATTAACAAGCATAGGAAAAGAAGGCTCTTGGCTCCCCCTCTCTCGTAAGACAATAAAGACTGTAGGCTTCTCAGGAAAAACACAGACATTACGATTTACAGAGCGTCAATGGATAACAGGGGAAGGAATTACTGTACAAGCAGCACAAATTTTTTCACCAGACACACCAGCAAACCCCCTGGGAAGAGATGAGCTGTGCAAACTAGGAGCAAAAATTCACTGTGGACCCACAGGTGTGTGGGTGACACTCTCAGAGATGCTAGTGCAACAGTATGTGATGATGGAAAAAGGTAAAGTACAATGCATACTGGACAAGGTATACTAGCTGGAAGTAAAAGACAAGACAACGTCAAGATTATGGAAGGACTTCCAAGAATGGAAACCATGGCTATCTCTTGTACGCCCTGACTGCAGAGGAGCCAGAGACCCCTGACACTGCGCTGTGAAGT
Organism: Cranoglanis bouderius; assembly: GCA_023630585.1. Taxonomy (NCBI): domain Eukaryota; kingdom Metazoa; phylum Chordata; class Actinopteri; order Siluriformes; family Cranoglanididae; genus Cranoglanis; species Cranoglanis bouderius. The sequence goes on from CM042557.1 coordinate 19,372,688, forward strand.
ACAATGAGGGGGGACAAGAGGAAGAGTACAAGTCCTTGTGGGAAGAGCATTTGGAGGGACAAAGGCATGACGCTAAAGTGACCAACATAATAATAGGGCCGCAAGGAATAGCGGCCCAGGTGGACTTGCCATGCAAAGTGGAGAATTGGTATCAGGTGCCGAATGCTGTGCACCTCACATCTCTCTGATGATCAGGCAAAATTTTGAATCTAAAGATTTAGAGTCAGTGATGAGGGAGGCTAATGAAGTAAAGATATGGGAACCCACAGGGAACACAAACGGAAGCACATCAGGGGATAGGAAGTATCTCAAGATAAAGAGAGAGACAGTAGAGCCAATATTGGCAACACACATGCTGGTGAGCCAGCAAACCAAAGTGCAACTAAGGGTACAGGTACAGGTGCAGATGCCACAAAGGGCAGAAGAGCAGGAACTCACTGAACTGGAGGTAGCAAAGGCACTAGAAGGAATCCCAGAACAACTCTGGACAAAACATCAGACAGATGTAGGGCTAGTAAAATCAGCAGGGTTAGTGAAAATTCAAATAAAACCGAATGCCCAATTGCCGTACCAACGGCAGTATTCAATCCCCCAGCAGGCAGGAGAAGGGATAGGGCCAACGATAAAAAGGGTTAGTGGAGGCAGGAGTTCTAATCCCGACAAAAAGCACATGCAACAACCCGATCTTTCCGGTCAGGAAGCCAACTCAGATAAGTGGAGACTGGTGCATGATTTGAGGCCAGTAAATCAAGTAGTGGTAGCCAAGACCCCTGTGGTCCCGGATCCACACACATTGTTGTCTAAGAGGGAACAAAGTGGTACACTGTAATTGACCTGTGCTCAGCATTCTTCAGCGTACCACTGCACCCAGACTCACAGCTCTTATTCGCATTCACCTATAGGGGACAACAGTACACATATACCAGATTGCCGCAAGGGTATTGCGAAAGCCCATCAATTTTGAACTAAGTGCTGGCATGAGATTTGGCCAATTTGCAGATCAAAAGCCGAGGGTTGCAGTATGTGGATGATCTGCTTATCTGTAACCAGACAAAAGAGCAGTGCCTGAAAGATATTTTGGTGGTACTAAAGGTCCTGGCCCAGAATGGGCTTAAAGTAAGCAAAGAAAAACTGCAATTCTGCCATCAGAAGGTGGAGTATTTGGGAGGAGTGTTAGAGGGGACGACGTGAAAAATATCGCCAGTGCATGTAGAGGCCATAACAAAAGCACCATGACCCCTCACTGTTCGGCAAATGCTGTCATTCCTGGGCATGGCAGGATTCAATAGACCATGGGTATCTGACTTTGCCCTGAAGGTACAATCACTTAGGGATATGATAAAGGCAGCTGATCAGTCCAAACCAAATGCGCCGTTGACCTGGACATCTGATGGGCAGGCAGAGTTTGAGCTACTGAAAAACACACCTGACTCAGCCCCAGCGCTGGTAAGTCCAGATTACAGCAAACCATTCCACCTCTATGTGTCTGAAAGGAATGGATTTGGGTCAGCGGTATTGATGCAGGAGCAACAGGGGATGGGGAAACAACCAATTGCGTATTTTAGCACCGCGCTCGATAATGTTGAAAAGGGTATGCCACCCTGCTATCGTGCGATATCAGCAGCAGCGTTTGCATACCAAAAGGCATTGACAATCACCATGGGGCATCCAGTAACATTGTACACCTCGCATGCATTACACGTGCTTCTGACTGGTCAGGCGTTTGTAATAACCAACGTGTGATGCACAGGTTATGACATGATCCTTTCTGCACCAGAATTGACCACTGAACGGTGCAGTACAGTGAACCCAGCCAACAAAATGGTCCTCCCAAATGACGGGACCCCAAATGATTGTACTGAAGAGTGAAAAATTCTTGAAAGCATGTCAAGATTTAGAATCACACCCCCTGACAGCGGCACAATGTGTGTTCTTTGTGGATGGATCTTGCTACCGCACAAATGAAGGGAATAAAGCAGGGTATGCAGTGATCCAATGTAATAGCGACACAGACATGTATGAGACGGTCGTTGAAGCAAAGGTTCCTCAACCATGCTCTGCACAACTGGCAGAAATAAAAGCTTTCACAGCGGCATGCAAACTCGGAGCAGGAAAGACATGTACAATCTACACAGACTCAGCATATGCATATGGGGTATGTCATGTTTTCGGAGGGCAGATGGCTCAACCCTATTGCATCAACCGGCAATATCAGAATTGTTGGGGGCAATACTAGACAAGCTGGCCATAGTAAAGTGTAGGGCTCAAAAAACTGATGGCACAATTGTAATTAAGGGCAATTCCAGTGGCCGATGAGGTGGCCAAGAGGGCAGGTGTAGGAGATGCAGGCAGACGAACCTGAGGAGGTGCCCGCAGAAATGTCAGTTGATAGCCTCAGAGACAGTCAGAACACGGCAAGCCCACAGGAAGTGGAACTATAGAAAAAGCAAGGAGCCATTAAAGACCCAGACACAGGTGTGTGGAGAAGTGGAGAGGGATTGTGGGTGGCCCCGCTAGCTTTACTCCCAATGTTGATCAAAGAAGCACATGGAATGGATCATTGCAACAGGAGAGTGATCATAGAGATGATACATAGGGACTGGTGGTTGCCTTAGCTAGCATGGTAGACAAAGCCTTATGGGCATGCACTGTTTGTGCCAAGCACAATGTAAGAAAGCATTTCACGGCCTCAATTAGTCATATCCCTGAACCGTGTGGCCCCTTCCGGGACATAATGATCGATTTTGTGGACATTGTAGAGAGAAAGGAAGGGAAGCGCTACATCTTGGTGGTAATAGACCTGTTTAGCAGGTGGGTGGAGGTGTTAGCTTCGGCTAAAAACGATGCCAAAACGGTAGCAAAGTTTCTGTGCAGGGAAATGATCCCGAGTTTTGGGGTACCAGACATGTTGAGTTCAGACAATGGTAAGCATTTTGTGAATGACTTGGTTAAAGCCGTGACAGAGGCTCTCCACATAAAGCACAAAATGGGATGTGTGTATCATCCCCCATCTCAGGGTCGAGTGGAAAGGGCAAATGGGGTGCTGAAAGAGAAGATTGCAAAGATTTGCACTAGCACCAGTCTGAATTGGGTTCAGGCGTTACCCCTTAACGAAAATGCGCTCCAAGACAAACCGTACCATGCACTTGACACCACATGAGATGGTTACAGGGCACCCCATGCCAATGTCCTTTACAAGGGGCCCCTATAAAGGGCCATCATTGGAACAATTGGAAAGTGAAATGTCAAGTTATGCCTGGGCCATCATCACGAGTAGGCCCAGCGTGCTGCACGTGCTCTAGAACGCAATGTGTCCAGGAACCACAGGACAGTAGCACAGCTCCCATGCCAGTAGGTGGGCCTGAGGGAGAATCAGTAAGCAAGTGCTGTAGAAGTCGGCTCACTAGAGAAACGCATGTGCCAGATCAAAATGGAAGCTCATCACCCTATAGTCAATGTTGCACCCTCATGTGAACCGTCGCAGTACGGCTGTGAGCCCAAGTTGTTAGTACAAGTATGAGTACCCAGCCTTAGACTTGGAACTTTGCTGATGGCAGATATATTTTGATATTGTGGCAATAGCCAAGCCTTGCAGGTGCTCCCACGTCTTTGGCATGGGCTGTGAGCTCCTGTTTTGTTGGAAGGCCGGCTAGCCGTTTTCGAGTTGACAAATGACAAAAACCTGGAAAAGATACTCAACATGCCTCTCAACCTGAATTCCCGTGCCAAGCGAGATCTATCGCCATATCTCAGAGTAACCAATTCTTCTCTTCTTCCAATATGGGGACCTGACCCTTACGTATATATTGATTGGAAAGGGGAACCAATAGGCATTCCCGAGGAGCACCGCACCCAGTTGGATTCCTCGTCCACGGCTTGGGCCATTCTTTTACCCCATGTTCAAGTACGTAGGATAAATGGGTAAATTATGTTTGGTACAATCAGCAACGCTTCATGAACCACACCATCGCTGCGCTAGGTCTGTTAGCCGAACAATTATATGCCACGACACACATGACAGTGCAGAACCGTTTTGCTCTGGACACCATGCGAGGCCCAGAACAGGGTGTGTGCACGATGCTTGGCTCTGAATGTTGTGCTGTTATTCCCCTCCACACAGGGCCCGTGAGACCACTACTAGACCGCACGAAAGCTGCTTGAGACCAGATGGTCAGTAACAATGCAGGTCCAGAGCGTGCTTGGTACAAATGGCTAGCCTCAAGAGACTGGATGGCAGGCCTGATGCGCATTGGCATAACCATCCTCATCATGCTGCGTCACCTTTGTTGCGTGCTGTGGCATTCCCCTCCTGCGTGCACTCATAGACAGAATGGTGCATTCTCTGTTTGGCCAATATATGTTGCTACACATTGTGGACAATGGCCTAGAACTGTATCCCCTGTTAATAGAGGCCGATGAGGACACTGACTTTTAGCTAATGCTAGTGTTAGATTTTTACTCTGCTGTGTCTATTCTTTTGTTTGTCATGTCTCTGTCTGTCCAGCTGTTCTCGTTCTGTCCTTCTATTTCTGTGCATCTCAGTGTTGTGTGCAGGTCCATTTTGCCCTCCCCATCATTCTGAAATAAGTAGATTTAAATGCAACACAAGAATACCATCAGATTTGAGTCATCTTAAACAAACTGATAATATATGAACAGGGACCACTATACTGTCTAACTCTAACATTTGCATAATGAGATTAAAAAGACATTGGGGAAAATTAGTGTTGGGTCCGAGTTCACCTTTGTCAAGTTCGAGTCGAGACCAAGTCCTTAACCAATCAAGTCCGAATCCGAGTCCAAAAGGGGCTGAGTTGGACTTAAGTCTGAGTCCTTAATGGCCAAGTCCGAGTCGAGTCGAGTAATTAAATTGAAAAAAGATTGCAATTGTAAACTTGACACTGAGCTGTTAAATTAATATTTTAACCTTCACAAACCACTGGCAACATAATTGTAACAAAAATTTCCTCTATTACATCTTGCCATTGACATTTAATATTTTTATTTCATGTCATCAGCACCTCAACTAGTTACCTATCAAAAATGGTTTCAATGAAAAAAAGGGTTATAGAGGTTAGGGATGGGTGATATGTACTTAAAACTATATGTACTCATGATATTTTATGGTATTTACTGCGATAACAATATCAGTGACGGTATAAATATAGAACCATTCACCACTGTTTTTGGCTACAAGTGATAGCTGCATGCAGTCTTGAGAGCCTCAGAAACACAAACATTGATCTAAAAGTAAAACTTACCCATCATCAGATAGGCTCCTAAAATATACCAATTATATAAAAGAAAAAAAAACAGTAAAAAATCCAAACACCAGGCTCCTCGTTTATTGGTAAACTCCTCCTCAGCTTCACGTCCACCTTCCGCCATACTTGTTTTCGCTCTGCACGTGAGCTGCGAATGGGGCACAGACCATCACACACAGAAATACGTCAGACTAGGCTTTATTGTTATTATCGCAGGAAGACTAATTCTTATTGTGGGGAGAATTTCTACCGGTAACGATAAAATATCGCCCATCCCTAATAGAGGTATATGTAGAACTTTTATTATATTGAAAATACAAATTAACCTGTTTTGTTATTGTATCACACTACACTGTGTCCTCCAGTTGGAGTTGACATTTCAATTATTTGATGCCTCTCCCCCACAGTTATATAGGCTGAGAGAGAGTACATAGTAGAGTTACATTTAGCAGCATGTCATAACAACAAGCTTCATGCTTTAATCTGTCTGTGAATGACAACAAACTCATTTCTGAACACAGCTCTGTTCTTGTAACTTTTTTTCAGTTTAATTCCTAAAATGAAAATAATAATAATAATAATAAATACCTATAAGCAGAGTTTATGATATTTACTACATTAAGAAGTACATGTTAGGCCGCGCAAAAAGCGCGACTTCAATTACCAGAACTCTCATCCACACACTCCACACTACATTTCCCAGCAAGCTCGGCGGCCTACAAACATGGCCGCCAGGGACTACAACACCCAAGACACCCACACACTACCACGGTCACAATCACCCTCTTTCTAATCCCGCGCACCTGTCTTCAATTTCACAAACACTCTATTTAAGGACTTTTGTGTTACAGGTTGGACGCGAAGTATTGTTTGTTTTTCCCAAATCTTACCTTACTGAGCAACTGAATTCTGGACTGATTCTCACGGCATTGACCTTTAAGCTAAGTACCTTGGATTCCGACTTCCTCTCAAGCCCTCTTTCTATTTACACATCTCGGTGATAAGTTTACGTGCACTTGTGTCTGATTTTCTGTTAGCGCTGGTTAGTTAGCACACTTTATGTAGTGACCACTATTTTGTTGAAGGTGTTTATTTCTGGATGCTGTTTTTCCGTTTTTCCTTTCTGTTGTTAAGTGTGTGTTTTTCTTACTGCTAGCGCTAACGATTTTGAGAGTGTGTATAAACTTTACCACGATATCCCGCGAAGACTCGAAGCCTTCTAAAAGCCTTTTTGTTACCCTGTGTCCTTTCCACATGTGTGCTGAATAAAGTGACGAAGTTTTTGACCGCAACTGTGTCCAGCCTACTTCTGGTGTTATAACAGAATACTTCGCCTCGACATGGATGCAGCGGAGGAAATTCGTCAAGCAATCGCAGCCCACGGTCAAATTATCAACGCGCAACAACAACGCTTGGGAGAAATGGATCAGAATCTTCAACTTCTCTCTCAAGTCACGGCTACAGCAACGCAGCGCGCCGCGCTCACATCCTTTTCCACACCTCGACTGCCTATGCCCGAACCTGATAAGTACAACGGTGACACTGGATTATGTAAGGGTTTCATCTTACAATGCTCCTTATACTTTGACTGTTGTGGGGAAATGGGGGATCATGAGAAAGTGGCGCGATTCAGCTCCTTATTAACAGGCAAGGCTTTAAAGTGGGCGGCGGCAGTAAGGGAACGAGGGGGAGAAACGGTTGCTTCCTATGACACCTTTGTCTCCATGTTCCGGCGGGTGTTTGACCACGCCCCCGATCACCAGGAAGTCGGGGAACGGCTCCTAACACTGAGGCAAGGCTCACTTCGAGTGGCGGATTACGCGTTAGAATTCCGGACTATCGCTGCGGGTAGCGGCTGGAATGACGTGGCGTTAAAAGCTGTCTTCCGTCAGGGCCTTAATCCCGCCATAATCACTGAGATGGCCTGCCGCGATGAGCCTCTTAACCTAGATTCGTTGATTGATCTCGCCATTCGCCTCGATCAACTTCTCTACAGCCGTAGGCATTCATCTCAGCACCCTGAATCAACCCGACTCCCCGCTAGCGACGAACCCATGCAGATCGGCCATGCAAAACTGGACCCCGACGAGAAAGAAAGGAGACGCCGAGAGAATCTATGTCTCTACTGTGGCCGCGCTGATCACTCTCTTCATTCCTGCCCTGTCCGCCCCACAAGCATAACTCCGACGAGGGGCGGACAACGCACCCGTTCAACCCCGGTGAGTCAGATTCCTGATGTTACTTCATGTTCTCTTACTCTACCCGTCTATCTTGAACATTCAGGTGTCTGCACTCCTGTTACAGCCATGCTCGACTCCGGAGCAGCGGGTAACTTCATCGACGAGGAAATAGTGTGTCAGCTTGACCTAGACACTCGTCCCCTACCTCAACCGCTAAAGATTCAGGCCATCGATGGTATGCCCATCGGAAACATCACCCGCTACACACACACCCTGGGGCTTCGGGTCAGCGCTCTCCACCACGAAGAATTATCCTTCTGGGTTATCAAGTCTACCCGATACCCCGTGGTCTTGGGCTTACCGTGGATGAGAAAACATAACCCTCACATCTCTTGGGCCAACCAGCAAATACTCAACTGGTCACCCTTCTGTCACCAACAATGCCTAAACACCCCATCACTCACTGTGGCAACTACATCCGTTGAAAGCCCTGAAAACGCACCCACCGTCTGTATACCCCACGAATATAGCGACCTCAAGGAGGTATTTAGTAAACTCAGGGCTAGCGGTCTTCCACCCCATCGTTCATATGACTGTTCCATAGACCTCCTGCCGGGTATGACTCTGCCACGTGGACATATATATCCCCTGTCCCAAGCAGAACATAAAGCCATGTCCGAATACATTCAGGAGGCTCTCCAACAGGGATATATTCGTCACTCCACCTCCCCGGCAGCAGCCAGCTTCTTTTTCGTGGCCAAGAAGGGAGGGGGGCCTTCGTCCTTGCATTGACTACCGAGGGCTCAACCGCGCCTCGGTGAAATATCCCTACCCCCTTCCACTCGTCCCTTCCGCCTTAGAACAACTTCGTGAAGCCCGATATTTCACCAAATTGGACCTCCGTAGCGCGTACAACTTGGTGCGTATCCGGGAAGGGGATGAGTGGAAGACCGCCTTCAGCACAACAACAGGTCACTACGAATACCTCGTAATGCCGTATGGGCTAACTAACGCGCCCTCAGTATTCCAATGCCTAATTAATGACGTGCTGAGGGACATGTTAGGAAAGTTCGTGGTGGCCTATATTGATGACATTTTGATTTACTCCCCCAACTACAAAATCCACGTATCTCAAGTACGCCAGGTTCTCACACGCCTACTGGAAAATGGACTCTATGTAAAGGCAGAAAAGTGTGAGTTCCACACTAACACTACGACCTTCCTGGGTTATGTCATTAGCCCCGAGGGAGTGGCCATGGACAAAAGCAAGGTCACGGCGGTAACACAATGGCCCACTCCTACTACCATCAAGGAGCTCCAAAGCTTCTTGGGTTTCGCCAACTTTTACAGACGCTTTATCCGGGGTTTTAGTTCGATTGCCCTACCCCTTACTTCTCTGTTGCGGGGCGGTCCTCGCCGTCTGGTTTGGAACCACGAGGCTGAGCGGGCATTTTCCAGACTCAAAGCGGCTTTCACCACGGCTCCTATCCTCAAGCACCCAGACCCTTCTTGTCCCTTCGTAGTAGAAGTAGATGCCTCTGAGGCAGGGGTGGGGGCCGTATTATCCCAACGTCTAGGGGAAAAACCAAAACTTCACCCCGTCGCCTTCTTTTCGAAAAAACTATCGCCGGCAGAACAGAATTATGACGTGGGAGATCGTGAACTGCTAGCGATAAAATTAGCTTTGGAGGAGTGGCGACACTGGCTAGAGGGGGCAGAACACCCGTTTACCGTTTTCACAGATCACAAGAATTTAGAATATCTGCACACAGCCAAACGACTAAACCCTCGCCAAGCACGTTGGTCCCTATTCTTTGCACGGTTTCAGTTTACCCTTTCTTATCGCCCCGGGTCTAAGAACCACAAGGCAGACGCCCTTTCCCGTCTCCACACTAGGGATTCACAACTTTCCAAACCCGACCACATCCTACCTCCCTCCTGTTTTGTCGGTAATGTGCACTGGGAATTCGACAGCTTACTTCACAAATTCCCACATAGTACGTACCGTCGGCTTGTCCTCCCACAAAATTGTTTGTCCCTCCTACCTATGGAACCCGATTAATAAGATGGGCTCACACGGTCCCCGGTACCGCTCACCCCGGTTCCCTACGCACCTACCACCTTTTGTCCCACAAGTACTGGTGGCCCAATATGGCCCAAGAAATACAACAGGCGGTCAAATCTTGTGACATCTGCGCCCAAACTAAGGTACCCAGAACCTTCCCTGCTGGCCAACTCATGCCACTACCCACTCCTCAACGACCTTGGTCACATCTCGCAGTAGATTTCATCACGGACCTCCCCAATTCTCTGGGTCACACCACCATTTTTGTTATTTTAGATCGGTTCTCCAAATCCCTCCGTCTAGTTTCTTTGCCCAATCTACCATCAGCCTTCCACACAGCAGAACTGATATTCACACACGTATTTCGTTATTTTGGGATCCCCGAAGACATAGTTAGCGATCGGGGACCGCAGTTTATATCTCGCGTATGGTCCGGTTTTATGGGTAAATTGGGAGTGAATGTGAGCCTTACATCGGGATACCACCCTGAATCCAACGGGCAAGCGGAACGGGTTAACCAAGAAGTCGGAAGGATGCTCCGTTCGTTTTGTCACAAAAATCCCTCTGATTGGGCCCGCTTCCTGCCATGGGTGGAATACGCCCAGAACTCACTCCGCCATTCTGCCACTAACCTGACCCCATTCCAATGCGTGCTAGGATATCAGCCCCCTTTGTTTCCGTGGGACGCCATGGCCACGGACGCACCAGCCGTAAACGAATGGTTCGACCGCAGTGAACAGGTCTGGGCAAGCACCCATAGGAGACTAAAACAAGCAGCCTCCAAATCAAAAGCCCAGGCGGATCGCCACCGACAGGTAACACCACGCTACCAACCCGGTGAACGGGTATGGCTCTCCACCCAAAACTTGCACCTCAGACATCCCTGCCAGAAGCTCTGTCCTCGTTATCTCGGCCCCTTCAAAGTCATCAGGCCCATCAATGAGGTAACCTACAGACTAGCCATCCCCAAACATTGGCGCATTGCCCCCTCGTTTCACGTTTCTCTCCTGAAACCCTTCCACACAGGCATCCTCACCTCTCAAAACCCTTCTAATCCACCTCCCCCACAGGAAGTTGACGGACAACCGGCCTATCAGATTCATCAGATTCTAAAATCCCGGCGACATCAAACTTCAGTACCTCATTGACTGGGAGGGGTACGGGCCCGAGGAACAGAGCTGGGTGGCGGCTAAGGACATGCTGGACCCTGAAATGGTGGACGAATTTCACCGCATCCATCCAGAATACCCAAAACCTAGACCCAGAGGTCGACCCAGGCAAGGAGAGGCTCCCGGAGTGAGCCCTTTGGGGGGGGGCTCTGTTAGGTCGCGCAAAAAGCGTGACTTCAATTACCAGAACTCTCATCCACACACTCCACACTACATTTCCCAGCAAGCTCGGCGGCCTACAAACATGGCCGCCAGGGACTACAACACCCAAGACACCCACACACTACCACGGTCACAATCACCCTCTTTCTAATCCCGCGCACCTGTCTTCAATTTCACAAACACTCTATTTAAGGACTTTTGTGTTACAGGTTGGACGCGAAGTATTGTTTGTTTTTCCCAAATCTTACCTTACTGAGCAACTGAATTCTGGACTGATTCTCACGGCATTGACCTTTAAGCTAAGTACCTTGGATTCCGACTTCCTCTGAAGCCCTCTTTCTATTTACACATTTCGGTGATAAGTTTACGTGCACTTGTGTCTGATTTTCTGTTAGCGCTGGTTAGTTAGCACACTTTATGTAGTGACCACTATTTTATTGAAGGTGTTTATTTCTGGATGCTGTTTTTCCGTTTTTCCTTTCTGTTGTTAAGTGTGTGTTTTTCTTACTGCTAGCGCTAACGATTTTGAGAGTGTGTATAAACTTTACCACGATATCCCGCGAAGACTCGAAGCCTTCTAAAAGCCTTTTTGTTACCCTGTGTCCTTTCCACATGTGTGCTGAATAAAGTGACGAAGTTTTTGACCGCAACTGTGTCCAGCCTACTTCTGGTGTTATAACAGTACATTTCACATTTTATGTGAAATTCAAGAGTGGAATCACCAAATGCTAATGTTTAGGGGTGGGCAATATGAATACAATCTTATTTCATGATAACGATACGTTTTCTCAGGTAGGTCTATCAGTAGAATTCAAGTAAGAAATACTACAGAAATTGAATAAAGTAATTAAATGCAAAATAAAACAGACTTCACTATATTACATACAGTGGGGGAAAAAGTCTTTGATCCCCTGCTGATTTTGTACGTTTGCCCACTGACAAAGAAATGATCAGTCTATAATTTTAATGGTAGGTATATTTTAACAGTGAGACAGAATAACAACAAACAAATCCAGAAAAACACATTTCAAAAAAGTTATAAATTGATTTGCATTTTAATGAGGGAAATAAGTATTTGATCCCCTATCAATCAGCAAGATTTCTGGCTCCCAGGTGTGTTTTACACAGGTAATGAGCTGAGATCTCTTTAAGGGAGTGCTCCTAATCTCAGTTTGTTACCTGTAAAAAGACACCTGTCCACAGAAGCAATCAATAAATCAGATTCCAAACTCTCCACCATGGCCAAGACCAAAGAGCTGTCCAAGGATGTCAGGGACAAGTTTGTAGACCTACACAAGGCTGGAATGGGCTACAAGACCATCGCCAAGCAGCTTGGTGAGAAGGTGACAACAGTTGGTGTGATTATTCGCAAATGGAAGAAACTGTCAGTATCCCTCGGTCTGGGGCTCCATGCAAGATCTCACCTCCTGGAGTTTCAATGATCATGAGAACGGTGAGGAATCAGCCCAGAACTACACGGGAGGATCTTGTTAATGATCTCAAGGCAGCTGGGACCATAGTCACCAAGAAAACAATTGGTAACACACTACGCCGTGAAGGACTGAAATCCTGCAGCGCCCGCAAGGTCCCCCGGCTCAAGAAAGAACATGTACAGGCCCGTCTTAAGTTTGCCTGAATGATTCAGAGGAGAACTGGGTGAAAGTGTTGTGGTCAGGTGTGGTCAGATCTCTTTGGTATCAACTCAAATCGCCGTGTTTGGAGGAGGAGGAATGCTGCGTATGACCCCAAGTCATAACACCATCCCCACTGTCAAACATGGAGGTGGGAGCATTATGCTTTGGGGGTGTTTTTCTGCTAAGGGGACAGGACAACTGCACCGCATCAAAGGAATGATGGACGGGGCCATCTACCGTCAAATCTTGGGTGAGAACCTCCTTCCCTCATCCAGGCATTGAAAATGACCTTAATGACTTGGAGAGGATCTGCAAAGAGGAGTGGGACAAAATCCCTTCTAAAATGTGTGCAAACCTGGTGGCCAACTCCAAGAAACATCTGACCTCTGTTATTGTCAACAAGGGTTTTGCCACCAAGTACTAAGTCGAAGGGGTCAAATACTTATTTCCCTCATTAAAATGCAAATCAATTTATATCTTTGTTGAAATGCTTTTTTCTGGATTTTTTTGTTGTTATTCTGTCTCTCACTGTTAAAATACACCTACCATTAAAATTATAGACTGATCATTTCTTTGTCAGTGGGCAAACGTACAAAATCAGAAGGGGATCAAATACTTTTTTCCCCCACTGTACACAGTGATTCTTATTAAATTTACTGAAGTTATTCAGTCAAATGAGTGAGTGAGTGATTTTCTCCTTGTCTTTTTTTATTTGATTAACATTAATGACACAGACAGCAGCAGGTTTATTAGACTTTTGTCACTTTAAGACCTAATGCACAAATCCAATATACTGTACTCACACACCTCCAATTTTTCCCCAACTGTTTACATTCACTTGAGATATAACCGACTGTGTTTAAATGAATACTTGACCAGACCTGCATTTTGACATGATGTGTATTTATTTGACCGTCCAAGCGGAATAAGCCGCTAAAGAGAACTCAATTCGGTACTCGCACAATGAGAGGAGAATGCCCCTGGTCAGGCAGGGAGCCCAGATTCTTCTCCATAAAAAATAAATAAATAAATAAATAAATAAATAAATAAAAATAAATAAATAAATAATAATTTTAAAACATAATTCTAAATAGACGGTTTGCATGCATTCTTTTTCTTGTTTGTAAGGGCTAATTGAAACTTGGACAAAAATGTGGATTTATGTTAAACTTACATTTACAGCATTTGGCAGACACCCTTATCCAGAGCGACTTACATTTATGTCGTTTATACAGCTGAGCAGTTGATGGTTAAAGGCCTTGCTCAAGGGCCCAACAGTGGCAGCTTGGCAGTGTTGGGATTTGAACTCACGATCTTCTGATCAGTAATCCAACTTCTTAATCACTGAGCTACCACTGCCTACAGGTGTTTGCAGGACTACCAGACCGATAAAATATAAAACTTTTTAGCTATCTAACATGAGACTATAGGCTAGTTTTCTGTTGCTAGCCAAGGGGAGGCACAGCTACGCCATCACTGAAGATATAAAATTACAGGCCGTCTTCTTTTACTGACATTCAGTTACATAGTGACAAACCGCTCCAAATGGAGAATTATTCGGGGTTAAAGAAAAAATGCCAGGTTACACCCCTGCACATGACAAGTTTGAGTACAAATTTACCCGAGCGCGTGACAAGTTTGAGTTCGTTCATAATTGAATTCGAGTCCGGGATTGAGTACCCCAATTCTAGGGAAAATGTCAAGTTTAGAAGTTTAGGTTTAGTTTTAGAATAAGGATAACTTTACAGAATAATTTTAAGCAACTTACATTGTAGTTGTCCATTAATAAGAGCAGCCTTAAGGTCCTCCACAACTTGGCCTTTTGCTGCCTTGAAAAGCCTTGGATTCTTGGTCTTAGACAAAGACAAAACAAAGATAACACATGTGGTTTGCAAAAAGACACAATGTTTAAATATAGGCTTCAAAATCTGTTGTCCCACTGACTACCCATTATATTCTTATGTAGCCTAAGGATTGTAAAGAATCATGAGGAAGTTTGATCTCAACCCTTTCTGTCTTGGAATCAATAGTAGGGTGTGTCAAGTATGAGATTTTATAGCTGCCCAGTGTTACTTACTGGCCTGCACAACTCTATACTGTGTAAATTGGATGCTTCAGCATCTGGGGTTGCTCTTCTCGTCTTCATTCCCAGCCCTCCTTTATCAGTACTCCATATGTCTTTGCCTTTCAGGAAGGCATTTTTTTCTCCACCAAATCTTTGTACATGTCTGACAAAATTAAATTAAGGCTGACATCAAATATTTGAACAGGCCAACTAGCTACCTTATGTACAACTATGTACAAACCTCCAAACAGCAATACTTGTGCTGCAATTGTCTTTGGACCTTTGGTGCTGGTACAGTTGATTTCAATCCACCCTTCATCACTGTCAATATCAGGCTGACAGGTCACCTAGGCAAACTGACCCATTCTTTGTTTTTTAATAAATGAAAAATTATAGACTTTCACACTTTTGTCAGACATGTAAAATAGGACAAATTTGAATTTCTCCATCAGATATTGCACTTAGGAGCCTAGTACAAGTTTGACCATGCAGCTAGCAACAAACAGTACAACCACAACACTTTCTAAGTTGGTAACTTAACCTTGGTTTGTAAATATAATGCTATATGCCAGCTGGTGATAGCAGGTTCCTGTTGGCTAGGGGAAACTAACAGAGCAGCAACAGATCTTGTCAATTTATTTTGTACTGATGAGTTAACTGAAAGAGGAATCCTTCTTAATTAGAACAGGCAGACTCATGATATCCAAACAAAGCTTCAAGATTTATTTAAATTTGAACGACACAGAATTGCCTGTGCCCAAAACAACAAAGTACAGATGACTACAAAATCAACAGGTGAAAAGATAACATTAGAATATTTGTTAAGTGTTTCATGTAGAGTAGCCTAATTTGAAATAATAATAATAATAATAATAATAATAATAATAATAATAATAATAATAATAATAAATAAATAAATAAATAAATAAATAATCAATTGATTAATAAATTGATTAATTGGTTAATAAATTAATTGATTGATTGATTGATTGATTGATTGATTAATTGATTAATTAATTTTAAAAAGCTGTACATTTTTTGCAGTTGTTGAAATTGTTGCATGTTTTTGGTTACAGGCCTTCCAAGACCAAATTTTAAATGACAAACCATTATAAACAGAAAATAATGGGCAAACTTTCTAGATCTGATCTGATCTAGATCCTAGATCACAGTTGTTTTTCTAATTAGGATTTTTTTTTTTTTGTATATATTGCAGCTACATAATATACAGTCATGTGAAAAAATAAGTACACCCCATGAAATTGTTGGCTTTTTGACATATTTGGACAAGCAAACATTTGATCATTTTTGAAACAGTGCCTATTAATGAAGTTGATATATTTGAACAAAACCACAAGGAAAATTAGCTTTTTCAATCATTTATTCAATAGAAATATCGGTAACGCTTTACACTAAGGTTACCTTTCTAAAGCATTTATAAAGGTGTTCATCAATGAGTATTAACTCATTTACAAGTGCATTATAAATCATTGATAGGCAGTTATAACTGTATGAATAAAAAGGGTGACTCTAACGAAATACCTGCCAAATAGTGAGCCATCATGTTATAAATGCTTAATTCATTCATACTTATTTGACTCAAAACCAGATTCATGATTATCATTATGTTAATTGCAAAATAGACTGTTATAGTGAGACTGGAGTGTGTTGTATTGGTTTTTCATATTATTCTAATATCTCACGACTCGTCATACGGTCTTACTCTGAATGTCTTATGGTTCTCTGTAAACTCAGGTCATGATGCTTATCCACAGCAATTCATAAAATGACTGATTTCTCTTGTGTATCAAGATGAATTTGTCAAACTTTATATCCTCCAAAACACTAAATGCAATACATTAAGGTGCACATTCACAGGTTACTAACATTTATATGTCATGAATAAATGGTTCACAGGCATCCACTTTATGTTAAGGTGCACTTTCACAGGTTACTAACATTTATAAGTCATGAATAAATGGTTCACAGGCATCCACTTTATGTTTAGGTGCACTTTCACAGGTTACTAAGGTTTATAAGTCAGGTATAAATGGTTCACAGGCGTCCACGTTATATTAAGGTGAACTTTCACAGGTTATTAACGTTTATAAGTCATGTATAAATGGTTCACATGCATCCACTTTACACTAAGGTACACTTTCACAGGTTACTAACGTTTATAGCTCATAAATAAATAGTTTGTAACCTTCATTTTGATAGTCCAACTGTTGACACTCTACAAGATATTGAGCTATTGAGCTATTCAGTCATATGTCAACAGTGTAACAGCTGACATTCAACAACACTGTTTTAACAGACATGTAATATACATTCAACCAACTGCCTGTAGACTATAAGGTGCATTTCAACTGTTGATCAACCGATTTTACAAAAAGTGTTTATTGACTGTCAATATGTTTTTTGAAACATGTTATTAACCAATATTCAATATGTGATACTGTGATACTGTCTGTTAAAAGTCAACAAGAGTCATTTCAGCATGATATGTCATCCTTACTCACAAGGGGTCTCAAACTCATCAAATGAATGATTAGTTGACTATCTATTGGTTTTTCACTAAATCTGTTGATAATGTGTTGATCATAAACTAAGGTTTAGTTGCTTATCTGTTGATTGTCAACTAATCTATAGGCATTAGTAGGCATTCTCCACTAAGTGTTTGTAGACATGTTTTAGGACTATCCAATTAAAGTGAAAAACAGTTAAGAAGAGTAGAAAGTCTATAACCTATCAACAGAACACAAACATCTATCCACTAATTATATGCAACATATTAACCATTTGTAAATAAAGAGAAAAGTTTTGCACAACTGATCACTAACACTGGATACCTGAAGTCAATACCAAGCTATAAAGTACACTAAAACAAACAGGTAGCACATCAGAGAAAGAAAGCTCCTTTATTTTCACAAACCACTACAAATACTACAAGCCATTCTTCACTAGGCAGCACAGCAGCACATCTGAACAGTCTGATTATGTGTGACAAACATTATATCGACCATTTCAAAGTTTGTTGTGAATATCAAAATAAGAAAACTATCTCAAGTAGTCAATACCTGCCCAAAAAATTTCTGCAGCACAGATTTTTTTTTTTTTTTTTTTTTTTTTTTTACAGTTCAATTATCTACAAATAATTAAAGTATTTATTATGCAGTCATTTATTGAAGATATGTTGTAGGGGAGAAAAACAAACTTGACCAACTGTACACCAACAGAAGAACATTTCAAGTTATTGCTCTATACTGAGGCTAATATCAACCGTTATAAACAATACAGAGGCAAAAATAAATAAATAAAAACAAATAAATAAATAAATTCTGCCTTTCCTGACAGTAAGGGGGATAATCTGATCGGCAGTACAAGTTAATGGATTACCAACAGCAATTGCAGAAAGGTCCTAAACTGATCTGTGGGTACCATTCCTTGTAGTCTTCCAAGTACACCATGTTTATATCTTCTTGCTAACTAGTAGGTCCACTCTATGAAGCAGAGGTGTTTTTTTTTAAGGTTTTCTCAAAACGATTCCCCCGCATACGCCAAATTTCCCCCTTGTATGTCTGCCATGTTCTCTCAATGTGTTGAGTATGTAGTCCTGTTTGTGGATCTACATAATTCTGGCTGTGGTGGACCCTGACATGCCTGTAGCCCTCCTGGGAAAGACTAGCATATGCTCTCCACTCATCACTCACAACTAGACTTGACAGTTGACATGTTTCTTGATGATAGAAATGCGGGTCTCCATGTTTCTTCTCTTCACAAGGCGAAGAATGGGATGTGTGCTTGCAGCTTTGCTCTCAAGTATACCAAAACACCCACGATCTCTTTCTTTTCCAGGTGTTACCAAAGCGTCTTCTTGCATACTACCAAAAAACAAAAAACAGTATGAACAGTATTACAAAATAAACAAAATAATCTCTTGACCCTATATCAGTGTATTGTTAGTCAGGTGTAATTACATGATAATATCCTTTCACCTGTATACATACATTTGTATACATTTATGGCATTTGACAGACACCCTTATCCAGAGCAACTTACATTTAGCTCATTTATACAACTAAGCAGTTGAGGGTTAAGGGCCTTGCTCAAGGGCCCAACAGTGGCAGCGCTGGGATTTGAATTTATGACTTTCCGATCAGCAGTCCACTGAGCTATCTGTAGCGTATGACTATGCTCAAACTGATTTCTAAATTAACCCAAACGAAACATAGAAAGTTTCACCACTCAGGCGACCGAGAATAACCCCGAGAGGCCTCCTGTGGCCAGATGCCCTTTGGAATGCAAAAAGTCTCTCTGGGACCCACACAGGACTTACCCCTGCAATAAAAGTAACCTTTGATGACTGAACGTCTGGGAAACTTCATGATTAGTTCGTCAGCAGGGATCCACCAAAACTCCGACCAAGGGCCTGTAAATCTCTAATCTAATCTCGGTTTACGATCATATAGATTTAGCCTCAGAATCAGCAGGCCAGAGGAGAAAATGTCCTCCCTAAGGTCACCCTGAGATGACCTGTGGGTCATTAGAAGAACACCAGCCCCCTCTTCTGGACATACACACGCACACACACACACACACACACACAGACACACACACACACGCACACACACACAAGCTTACCTTACACACACAATGGAGAAATCTCTTTCTCTTCAATGTAACGTGTAATTATATGTAATTATTCCATGTCTAAATAGTGTGATGTTATCTTGTTTACATATATTGTGTGTTTATGTAACTAACCGTAATGACTTTAGATAGTTTAATCTAGCATATCATTTTAAATGTCTGTAACCAGGTTTTATTTGTAATATTCTATACAAATCCATCGAATTTTGTATGTAGTTAATCATCTCGAGATACCCGGATTGATTATGCATATCATATTGCAATGGGATACATCATTTCATGTTTTCTCTTAATTTCATTTATAACACGGTATAGACCAGCCCCTTCCTGGACATTTAAATTAGGGTCCGAGACCAGACAAAGAGAGTCATCCGGACATGCAAACCCAACTTCCTGATTGGCCCATAGACCAAAGAGGCGTGTGCATCGGTGTTGTCTTTAAAACAACACCACGCTCACTTCAAGTTACAGTTAGAGTTAGACTTCACTTCTCACTCCTCAACTTCACTTCTTCCGGTTTCTCTCCCCCGGGGCCACGTGCCCCAGGAAGAGGAAGCCAGGATCTCTCTCTCTCTCTGGACACAAGATGCAACTACTACCTCACGCCTTCACAAAGGACGCAACGAACTCTACACGACCTCGCACAAACTCTCAACCTTGAGGCTATGCAAGTATAGTTAATGACCTATATCTGCGTTAAGATTGTACCCCTGTGTTACAGGAGAATTAAGTTTGTGCTGGTTCTGAAAAAGGCTAAATAGTTGTGTTTTTGTCTGCTTCCCTTTCTTTCATTACTTTCTCTCTATCCCTTTTCTCTCCCTGTATATAGATGTGTATATATGCATGTTTACTTAGAGTTAGTCGTGTGTATCCATAGTCACATATAGTTATTAAAATCTATTATCCCACGCTTGATTTTTTCTGTTTTTGTTGACAGGATGAGTCAATTAAATACTGCATAAGATCTCGTTACCCGCTCTAATCTTTAATAACAAACTCCATGAGTTAATTCTTCCTGGCCAGAAGGATAAACTCACTCTTTAGAGTTCATAAAGCTGATCTAGGCCACATACATAGTCATAATTAATTATAATCCGTTGTAGTTAATTATCTATATGTATATGTGCACATACGTGAATTCCCTTTCATGGCTGATGTATATTTATAACTAGTCACAACACGCGTTGATTAGATATATAGATATATTTCACGCCATTCGAGCTAATTCCTTACATAAATTGGAGAATACATTTAAACATGTTAAACATCTTTTAATTTGTTACGTAAATCATAACTGGTGGAGAATATTATTTTAAACGTTGCAGATTCATCCGAGTTACTACACATTCTGGTAGATAACGCGGGCACGTTTAAAACTCGTCTCCTTTAAAAAGGTGCTTTGAATCCAAGCGTGCACTTCTGTTTCATTTCATGTTTAAAGTTGATCCATTACATTATTCTGGTGGAAAATAATAATGATAATAATGCCCCCTTTGTATTCGTTACTTATCACTGTTTTAAATCCTCTAGAATACACTTCATGAATTTTTATTTAATTATTTATTTTTGTCACTTTGACCACATTACGACCCAGAAAATCCTAAATGAAATTTACTGAAAACAAGTTAAAAAAATTGAGATAGCTTGACTTTGGCTTTGGGTGAATATTTATTTTATTTAAAAGTTAAGAGCAAATCCTGTTCTATTCTACTTATGTATACGATAAACCCTCTTTAGGTTAAATAAGACAAATAAAATGTCAGTGAGTGCAAAAATTTCCCCCTGTGTATGAATCAGTTGCAAAAACATATTTTTTAGGTATGGAAACCACTTCACTTACAAAACCTCAAAGGATTAACATCTTTCATTAACATAATCAGTATGGCACTATTAATGGCAAGGATGCTTGGTGATAGGAAGGATCTGTTTTAGCCTGGGATTCATGTAATTTAACATCAAGGAACTGTTTTCAGAGAAGTTTTATGTGTTTTTTCCCTAGGCTTTCTCTTAACATTGTACTCAGTTTGGCTTCTTAATTTCCTGTAGATTGTAAGTAGGACATCCTTGGCAAGGGAATGAGGAGGGTGAGTCACCAATGTAAAATGACAGTGTCATGACGTCATAATGAAAGTAAACTAAATTTGTATTAACTGACTGACAGCTTTGGGGAAAGTGATATTCATGTCCATAAAAAATGTTTATATCCCATCTATGACATCTATGACTCTCCCCTCCCACCCCCACTACTTATATCTATTCTAAATTATGTTTCACATATTGATGTCAGTTCTTTCAGGCTCTACAAAATGTAACACATTTAGTCAAGTATATTGCACATTTGGATTAAATTACCTTGCATTTGTGGCAGAACTTGCTCTCATCAATGTGAACAAGGGCATTAACCCCACCAACATTCTACCTCTTTTTCTTTTGGTGCTTTTCAAGGCTTTTTGCACAAATTCTTCTGAGTTTCTTTGACATCATGGAGTGTTGCTGTGCTCTTTGCAATGCCATCTTGAAGCATGTCTACTTGCCGTAGATGCAAACCTACAAAGGATTAATAAAAATAATTATCATTAAATAAGAACAGTGCATTTCCACATAAAGAAAATGTGTGCTTGATCAAGCTGTAAGTCACAAATCATAATTTGTACTAAGAACCCCAAACTTATGATTTATAAGAAATCCTAATACTTCAAAGCAGAAAAAATAAATATGGTCAACTTACAACATGATAAAATTAGCAAGAGCTTTGTTTTTGAATGTTTTGTTACTGTAACATATCTGGCCAACTAAGGTGGGATATATTACAGGATATGCTTTTGTAATATGCTTTCAGATTGACCATACAATGGGTATAGAAAAGAATCACCCCCCTTTAAAATAATCACATTTTGTTGCTTTTCAGACTGAAATGAAAACTGACACAGTTTTTGTTTTATCCAGCTGTATTTACTCAGTGCAACTTATAACATCCAAGTGAAAGATATAACACCAACATGTCAGAAATTTAAAAAAAATAAAAATAAAAAACAGAATTACTGAGTTGGAAAAAGGATCATCCCTCTCCTAAAATGACTTGTAAACTCAATAAGGTGTAGCTAATCACCTTCTCAATGGTACACAAAGAGATTTGACTTTCAACTGTGATCAGCTGTGGTCATTTTGATTAGATCAGCATGAAAAGAGCTTTCCTGGAGCATTTTGTAGTGCAACTGAAGCAAACAATCAACTATGGGTGTCAAGATACTGTCAAAAGATCCTTGGGATAAAGTTGTGGACAGGCACAAGTCAGGAGATGGATACAAAAAAAATTCAAAGGCTTTATCAATGCCTAGAAGCACAGTGAAGTCTATTATTAAGAAGTGCAAGGTATTTGGTACAACACAGACCCTCCCTGGAGCAGGATGTCGCTCCAAACTGGATGAAAGAGCGAGGAGGAAACTGGTCAGAGAGGCTACCAAGAGGCCTACAGCAACTCTGAAGCAGTTGCAGGAATTTATGACAAAGAGTGGTCATTGTGTGCATGTGACAACTATATCACAAATTCTCCACCAATGTGGCTTGCATGGGAGAGCTGCAAGAAAAAAGCCACCGACGACTGAGCTTTGCCAAAATGAACCTTGAAGATTCTGAGGCCACATGGAAAAAGGTGTTATGGTCAGATGAATTATTTGGCCTAAACACCAAATGATATGTCTGGCAGAAATCCAATACAGCTCACCATCCAAATAACACCATTCCTACAATAACGCATGGCGGTGGTAATATCCTGTTATCGGGGTGTTTCTCTTGAAAGAATGTAGTCCACAAACGGTCACCATCAATTTAACTGAACTTGAGCAGTTCTGCAAAGAAGAGTGGGCAAATATTGCAAACGTCTAGAATTGCAAAGTTAGTAGTGACATATCCCAACAGACTAAAGACTGTAATTAAAAATTAAGGCAAATTAAAGCAAGGGGGTGATCCTTTTTCCAACTCAGTGATTATGTTTTTTAATTTTTTACAAAAAAATTCTGACATGTTGGTGTTATATCTTTCACTTGGATGTTATATGTTGCACTGAGTAAATACAGCTGGATAAAACAAAAACTGTGTCTGTCTTCATTTCAGGCTGAAAAGCAACGAAATGTGATTATTTTAAAGGGAGGTGATTCTTTTCTATACCCACTGTAAATATATTTTTTAAATTCATCCCATACAGAAATGTGATATATGGCAATATATGGAAAACATATATATATAATATGTATGTTCATGTATGGATTTCACAGATATAAAAATATATGTCAGATACTTGTACATGTATGCAACACATATTTCAAAATATTACAAAAATGGTCGTTTTCATATACGTAACATATATTTTCCCAAATACACACATATACAACACATATAAACCTATAGAATACATGTTCATATATGTGGAAAGGATGTTTAGCCTTATATTTAAAAAACAAGTATATAAATATATGTAATTTTACTATTTGATCATTTATGTTAAACTTTAGTACAGTTTCAAATATAAAATTGATTGAAAGATATGTGAAAGATACGTGGCAAATAAACACAGAACAAAGTTAACGTTTCAATTTTAGTTAAATGTTCAGTGCAGTTACAGAATACACCATAGAATAAACATATTTCTTCAAATAGAATAAACATATTTCTTCTTTCTTATTTAATTTATTTAATACTACACAATCTAGGGACAATTTGTTAAATTCTAAACTTTTTTTTTTTTGCTGTTGCCATTCGGAGCTCTGCCATTTTGCAATTTAAGGCAGTACCAATTTGACCAGAAGTGGTTCTGGGATGTTTAATCATCACAGCATCTAAAGAAATGCCGAGTCCAGTTAGAAACACATTCTATATTTTTAACGACTGTACACAGATGACAGAGTCTTATTTAAAGGGCTAGATGAAAGCTTTGAAAAATAAACCTGATTTACCAATAATTGCCTTGACCTTGACCTCATCAAGCGCTCAGTGCGCTCGCCTTTTGCAACTTTTGATTCTCCACCTGAGATGTTGTCAAGTAAAAGAGAAACATATTATTAAAGTTTATCCCGAATTTACACTCACCATTCACCTAGTAGCCTACATTGTATATATAAAATCATTTTACTAAATTATAAGCATAGTAGGAAGAGCCTGAACAGTTCCATTCCTCTGCATTTACATTTATGCATTTGGCAGATGATTTTATCCAAGGTGACTTACAATGAGTTTAAGGTATACATTTTATCTATTCATGCATTCCCTAGGAATCAAACCCATGACTTTGGTGATACTAGTGTCATGCTTGTATTTTAAATATATTCTATAGCAAAAATGTTGTATTGTAAAACAATAATCTTATTAGCCATGGTCTCTATACAATGGATTGGGCAGATTGGGCTTTCTTTAAAATTTATGTTGCATTTATATTCTACAGCAGAGAAGCCTAAGATACACACAAAACTGACCTCTCAAATTACTCCCCATGAGTGTATCAATGTCAATACACCCATGAGCAAAATCCGTGCCATGTCAGTGCCAGTGCTGGCTTGGTTAGCTGCTCGCCAGACATTTCTGGGAAGCAGCACACTCGTACCAGAATGAATTACCTTCTGGTAAAAATGGTAGAGGAAACAACTTTAGAGATAAAGGCTTTGAATAGTAAAATTGCTCAATACAAGCAAGAATCTAGAGTGCGATATAGACAAAACAAAAATCCACTTTATTAATTCAAACACATACCAGTGAGGATGAGAGGGGGTTTGGTACTGGGTCCACACAGCTTCTTCCTTGGTGTAAGGTCTGTAGACTTTCTTTTATTTCTTGAAGCTGATGGTGTATTTTAGGGATTTCTGAACATTCAGCACATGGACAAAGAGATGGTAGACAGGGAAAGGAAAGAAATGGAAACAAATGGGCGGAGAGAGGAGGGGTGAGAAAGACCTTTTAGAATGACTTAACAATTGCAATCGACTGTAGTTACAGATGATCATACCAGTAAAGAGGTGATTTTTGACCTCCTGAACTTCTTGTTGGATATCATCTACCTCATCAATATCTGGCTTCTTTTGTTGATTGATAGCTGACATAATGGCCTTTTCTTGATTATGCCTTGCTACAGCTTTGTCCTAATGAACATAATGAAAAGAGAAACAGTTGAGTTGAAAAAATAACAAACATAATGATATCATAACATTATTACATAAAATGTGAATTTTTTTTGGTAGAAGTAGAATTATTATTTTAGATATAGCAGTCATAATTTTAGAACTAGAATGCTACATGAACAATAGGTCATGTCATGTCAACTACCCTTAAGTTAATTTACTAATATCCTCAACTCACCTTTCTATTACATGTGATATTAAGAACTTGCTCATTTCTTTCGGGAGAGTCGTACCAGAATCGTTTTGGTGCTCTTTTTCTTTTGGGAGGAATGACGACTTCTTCACTATCATCATCCTTTTCATCTGGCAGACAATGCTTGAGGGTTGTTTCTCTATCTAAAAATAAAAGTGAATTCGTAATATTACTTATTTACAGCACAATTGAATGCCAGCTGATTCACACAATTATTTATGACACGAATACACTGAGCTCGGCCTTGTCTTCGGCCTCAGCTGACTTGAATGACAGTGAGTTAGAGCTTCTCAAATGGGAGCTCATGAGAGCTGTTGTGAGTTGATGAAATCGTGATATGGCTTAGCATGATTATGAAATTGCAAATGTCTGCCATTTAAGGAAAGACACTGCAGGTGAATCGGTGAAAAATTTTAATGTGAAGATATTATCATGAAACTTTACCAATAAATTATATGCATTATTACAATTATTTTTGCATTACAAGTTTTATGAAAAAATATATTTAGATATGCAAATAAGATACTATCTCATTAAATATGTGCTTATTTACATACATTTAAAAACCAAAAATCTAGATATTGAAAGGAGTTATATTTAAAATCTTTATTTCATTTTAACAACATATCAGAGTTAAAAGTTTTTACAGAACAGATTTTGGATATCTCGTTTTTTTTATTTAAAAAAATCTCAAAATGCTATGCACATGTATTAAAACGTAATTATTGCCATGTTATTTTTAATATAAATTTGTATATATTAATATTAATTTTTAACATGCTTACATTTGTTTTTGTTATGCTTTTGCACGGAATTTCAGCGCTTTCCGAATCTCTCTTTTTACTGATGTCTGTTGTAAACTAGCGGAGCACGTCATGTGACGCATTTGGACGAATCACATCGCCAGGAATGAACTTTAAACTTCCTTAGCCAATTAAATTCTGTCTCCTGGTTTAGTTCAACCTGTAGTTTCTCACTATTGGTGAGCTCTATAAAGAAAATGACCATATTTTGACCAGCTATCATGATCCTAGAGGGAATGAGCTTGCTAACGATACCAAACACTCGCTGTTTTCAAGAGCGATCGCGGAGCTATATCTGGCAGAAAAATGCTAGTTAGGGGAACTTGTAACAAAGTTAGGGGAAATTGACAGATGTAAGAACACCAAATGCCTAAAAATAAACATTTGTCATTTCTATCATGTTAGTGTTAAATAAGACATGTTATAGAAGCAAAATATACCAAAATCAGAAAATTTACTACTATGCACTTCAGCACAAAAATGGCTAATACAGTATAATCTGTTGCGCTGCGTTTCAGAGTGAAGCGAGCAGAAATGAGCGCCTCTGAACCAATTAATTACACTACCACTCATAAATACGGCAACCTTCCTTCTTTTTTTTTTTTTTTTTTTCTTTTTTTTTCCGAACAGTGACTTACCTGCAACCTTTTTAATGGTGGCCATGTACACTGGAAAACCGCCTTTGGGTCGCTTTCCCGTTCCCCATTCGACGGCAAATGTTTCGTCAGGTAGGATCTCACCATTTAGATAGGAGTTCACATCAAAGTTTCCAATTTTTTTTGGTGTATACATAATTAGCGGTCTAAAACTCAAGCTTTAATATTTGAAATCTGTATGTGACACTATTAATTAATCTCTTACAATATAAATCTTTTAGCAACATTATTTCTTAATTTGTGTCAGAAGTTTTTAATCTGTTATATAACAAGGTATGAGAACATGAAATTTTCAGAAAGTTTGTTATAATTAGACCACACTGAATGCACAGCCAGAACCTTTGATCTGAAGCTAGCACTGCTAAATATTAGATCTCTTATGTCTAAAGCACTTATTGTTAATGAAAACATTACCGATCAGGAGTTTAATATAATGTGTTTAACAGAAACATGGATGAAACCAGTATAGATTATGGATTAAACCAACGAGTATATAGCATTAAATGAAGCCAGTCCTCCTGGATACAGTTATATACAGTAGCCCCCTCTAACTGTCAGAGGTGGAGGTGTTGCACTCATTTATAATGAAAATCTAGGCATCACACAAAAACCTAGCCATAAGTTCAACTCCTTTGAAGTTCTTCATACTAGTATAACATATGTAACCACTAAAAATAAGTCTATCGAGTCAATTCCACTTATTATTTACAGACCCCCAGGGCCATATTCTGAATTCTTTGGTGAATTTGCAGATTTTATCTCGAACCTGGTTGTTTCTCTAGATAAGGCATTAATTGTTGGTGACTTTAATATTCATTTAGACAAGATCCTCTGAGAACAGCGGTTGTGTCTATTTTAGATTCAGTAGGGGACAATCAGAATGTAATAGGACCCACTCATAATGGTGGTCACACTCTTGACATACGGATTAAATATAGAAAATATAGTCACATTTCCGCAGTCTGAATCTCAGATCATTATCTCATCTCGTGTAAATTGCACATTGATCATAATATATGCACCTTGCCATGCTACTGTGTCAAACGTACATTCACGTCAGCTACTGCACAGAGTTTTATTAATAACCACCCAGAGATATCAACTATGATTCGATTACCGTCTGATCCCATAGAACTTGATCAGATGACTGAATGCTTAGAGTCAATGTTCCGCTACACGTTAGATAAAGTAGCTCCACTTAAAAGAAAAATAATTACAGAGAAAAAGCTAGCACCCTGGTATAATGATCACACACATACCTTAAAACAGATCACTCGACAATTAGAACATAAATGGCGTCGAACCAAACTGGTAGTATTTCAAACAGCATGGAAGGAGAACCTCCTGAACTATAGAAAATCTCTTTAGTGCTGATAGATCAGTCTATCTCTCTACCTTAATTGAAGATAACAAAAATAATCCTAGATTCTTATTTAATACTAAAGCAAAATTAACTAGGTATAAAATCGCCACAGACACATGCACACAATCATTATATAGCAGTGTAGTGAATCAGCTTTAAAAATGAAAGAAACGAAACAGAAGCACACGCTTGGATTCAAAGCACCTTTTTAAAGGAGACAAGAGTTTTAAAGCGTGCCCGCATTATCAACCAGAATATGTAGTGAAACTTATCCGCATCTCTCCACCAAAATATGTAGTGGAATTTAGCTGTTTGGGTTAATTTGATATATTCTACACCATTTTACATAAGTAAAAATTAGTTGTTAAATTGAGCTATCTTTATTCTCCTCCAAAGATGTCGGAGAGATTAACAGATCAGCTCGAAAGGGGAAATTTGGCTAATTTAGTATTACTGATCAACTATTTGTCCAGCGATAAGTTGAAACTAGTGTATTCATTAATTATGCATTAGATATTACCTCCGTGGCCACCGGCAATAATATCCTAAACATAATGAAATATTATTTAAAGAGCATGTAGCAGAATCGCAATTCAAGGCAATAGACACTTGTAAGCAATAAGAACACGTATATTTAAGAACAGACGAGGCTTTATTGAACTACTCTATGACACAGAAACTAATCTAATATATAAAACACACGCATACATAAACGGGTGATGATGAAGAGTGAATGAAGTTCCGAGTCTCTAGCGTTGCATGCTATTTCACAGACCATGATCTGAACGAACCATCAACTTATGTTATCTTCACTTCCTTTAGAAGGGCTCAACTTATTATAGACACCAGATTAGCTAGATTCTGGGGTATTGCGCTTGCCTTAGCTGTGTTGAAGGGATTTCCTCGTTACGTCATGGTGTGGTCAGCGGTCTGGTCGGTGAGAGGCGTTTCGGAAGACCAATCGGAATGCTGAGTGGAATGAAGGCAGGAGGCTTGAAAAGCAGGCGGCGGCTCTCGCTGGGTCCCCAGGCCAAGGTAAACGTGATCTGATCTCCCCGACGTTGATTGGCTCTGGAGACCCTCCGCCGAACCTGTCCTTCAAAGCGTGCCAAGAAGCAAGAGACACGAGAGAGAGAGAAGCAAGCGACCCCCAAAACTTGTATTCTTAGGATTTTAACACTTCCTGGGTTAGTCCAGCCCAGAGTGCTTCCTCCAATCAATATTGTCTTTGGGTGGGGTGTTAGCCAGATTCTCCACCTATTATGCTAATCAGCCCCTTGTCCATGTGGATGAGCGGTTCCACACTCTTCAATTATGAGTGGATTATTAAACTTTGTCCTGAAACTTGCATGTACATATCAGAACAATCTACACAAATTTCCTTACTCTTATGATTTAGGAAATCACTCAATGAACACATACATACCAAACAAGACATGTTTGACTATACTTAAAGTACATTACTAATATTTAAAACACAATGATCCTTCTAGGGCATAATTGATTAAATGGAATAATTAGTGGCAACTTAAAGGTGATACACATGAAGAAAATAGAACAACACATGGTAGGACATAGGTGATTGCAGTTGTTCAAAGATGTATTAATTTCAGCAGTCGTTGCTCCTGGTAGGTGCCGATTGTGGAATGTGCGAGTCCTTGTGTGGAATTGTGGAATTGTGGAATGTGTAATCTTTGGGAGTGAGCGAAAAGGTCTCTCCTTTCTTCCAGAATTTATTGGCCTTACTGGTCTGGCCAAAAAGGCCTAAATCACTGCATTTGAGAGCAGTTTCAGGGAGGCCTTTAACGCTTGCCGTGTTGGTTGAGATAAGGCAGATGCACACGTTGGATTTAAGTGGCTCCTGGGTGTCTGGGGTGGATTCCTTGTTTTATGGCTCCCTGAGTGGAGACATTTTGGTCCAGAGTTTCTTGTGGGTTCTCTGGCTGAGAAGGCCCATTGTTTTATATCTTCTGGTTATAATTGTGTGAATTATATGATGCTGCTTGTGCTGAGGCGTTACAGCAGCGATGATTTCATGAATTTTTTCATTGGCAAAATTGAAAATATTAGACAAAAAATTCAGACTTAATTTAAAACCAGACAGTCTAACCAACCCTGTAGATAATAATATAGCAATATCAGATCAAACATTAGAGTGCTTTACTCCCCATAGAGAGACCAAACTAATTTAATTAATTTCTTCATCAAAATCATTAACTTGTATACTAGATGCCTTACCTACATGTTTCTTCAAACAGATTATTCCAGAAATAATCAAACCCCTTCTAAAAATAATCAATTCTTCCCCTAGCACTGGCTATGTACCTAAACCATTTAAACTAGCAGTTATCAAACCACTGATCAAAAAACCTGACCAGCTATAGGCCAATATCAAATCTCCCCTTCATCTCCAAGATCTTAGAAAAGGTTGTAGCACAGCAGCTATGCTCATACCTAAATAGGCATAATTCGTGAAATATATCAGTCAGGATTTAGGCCTCATCATAGCACAGAGACAGCACTGGTTAAAGTGGTAAATAACCTACTGATGGCCTCTGATCAGGGTTGTGTCTCCATGCTTGTGTTGCTTGACCTTAGTGCAGCTTTTGATACAATTGATCATACTATTCTCCTTGATAGACTAGAAAATGTTGTTGGCATTAAGGGAACTGCCCTCTCCTGGCTCAGGTCTTATTTGACTGATCGTTATCAGTTCGTGGATGTAAATGGTGAATTCTCTTTGCATACTGAGGTAAAGTTTGGTGTTCCGCAAGGTTCTGTTTTAGGCCCGCTGCTTTTTTCTTTATATATGCTACCTCTGGGTCAAATTATTCGTAAACATGGAATTAGCTTCCACTGTTCTGCTGATGACTCACGTTGTATGTTTCAGCAAAGCCAGATGACGGACACCAATTTAATAAAGTTGAGGAATGTGTAAAGGACATTAGACAGTGTGTAACGCTTGAGGGTATCCAAACTGATTTCTGAATCAACCTGGACTTAACATAGAAGTTTCTTTGTTTCTTTGAGCTGTGAACCCATATCAGTTAACACCACTCAGCTTGACCGAGAGTAACCCCTCATTCTTCTGCGTGACCAGATACCTTTGGAACGCTAACGACCTTCCCCCCTTCGTACACACACACACACACACACACACACACACACACAAAGCTTACCTACACGTGCATGCGTGCACACACGCGCACACACACAAGCTTACCTTCCACACACAATGGAAGAATCTCTCTTGAATGTAACATGTAATTATATGTAATTATTCGATGTCCAAATAGTTTGATGTTTTCTTATTTGCATGTATTGTGTGTTTATGTAACCTAGCTAGGATGATTTTAGATAGTTTAATTTAGGATATCATTTTAAATGTCTGTAACTATGTTTTACCTGTAATATTTTTATAAGTCCATCAAATTTGGTATGTAGTTAATCGTCTCTCAATGCTCTGATTGATTATGCAAATCATATTACGATGGGATACATTATTTCATGCTTTTTCTTAATTTTATATGTAATACAGTTTAAACCGGCTCCTCCCAGGACATGCAAATTCAGGTCTGAGACCAGAGAAAGAGAGTTCATCCTGCCAATACATCCAACTTCCTGATTGGCCAATAGCCCAGAGAGGCATGTGCGTTGGTGTTGTCTTTGAAAACAACGACATGCATTGCTCGCGCTCTTCAGACTCTCTTCAGCTCTCTTCTTCAGCTCTTCCAGTCTCTCTTCCTGTTTCCTGAAGGCAGAGCACAAGCCCGGCTACAACCACGCTCTCTCTCAGACAAAAGATGCAACCGCCTCACGGCCCATGCCTTTTCAAACAACGAATCACTGAACCCAATGCGAACTCCTACTGGACCGCACGCAAAACTTTGAAACGGACAGCACCTAAGCTGTGCAAGTATAGTTTAATTGATCTATATATGCGTTAAAGTTGTACCCCTGTTTACAGGAGATTCTGATTCGTGCTGGTTTGGAAAAGGCTAATTGTTTGTGTTTTTGTCTGCGATTCCCTTCTATTTCATTACTTTCTTTCTATACCTTTTCTTTCCTTGTATATAGATGTACATATATATGGTTTGCTTAGAGTTAGTTGTGTGTATCCATAGTTACACTTAGTTATTAAAATCTATTATCACCACGCTTGATTGTCTTTGTTTTGGTCACATGACAAGACCCTTCTATAATGCAAGTCTCGCTACACTCTCTCAAAACGGAGAATCCTTCCTGGCCAGAAGGATAAACTCCCTCTTTAGAGTTCAGAATTCTAAAACTAGACTACAGCTAATCGTAAAAGCTGATCTAGACCACATATATAGTCATAATTAATTATAATCCGTTGTAGTTAATTATCTATATGTATATGTACATGTACATTGATTCCCTTTCATGGCTGATGTATATTTACAATTAGTCATAACATGCGTTGATTAGATATATAGATATATTTCACGCCATTTGAGCTAATTCCTTACATAAATTGGTGGAGAATATATTTTAAACATTTCAGATTCATCTGATTCACTACAAGTGGATGGTTATTAACTTCCTCTTACTTAATTCTGACAAGACAGAAGTACTTATACTAGGACCACATGCAGCTAAAAGTAAGTTTTCTGATTACATAGTAACTCTGGATGGCCTTTCTGTTTCATCATGTGCAGCAGTAAAAGACCTTGGTGTGATTATTGACTCCAGTGTTTCCTTTGACGCCCATGTAGATAATATTACTAGGATAGCCTTCTTTCACCTCAGAAATATTGCTAAGATAAGAAATATATTGTCACTACATGATGCAGAAAAATTAGTTCATGCTTTCGTCACCTCTAGGTTGGATTATTGTAATGCCTTATTGTCTGGATGTTCCAGTAGGAGCATAAACAAACTCCAGTTAGTCCAGAATGCAGCTGCAAGAGTCTTTACTAGAACAAGAAGATATGACCACATCACCCGTCTTATCCACACTGCATTGGCTCCCAGTGAAATTTCGCATTGATTATAAAATACTACTATTGACTTATAAAGCGCTAAATGGCTTTTCACCACAGTACCTAAGCGAACTTTTGGTCTTTTATGATCCGCCACGCCTACTTCGATCAAAAGGTGCAGGCTATTTGTTGGTACCTCAAATAGTGAAGGCTACAGTAGGGGGAAGAGCTTTCTCTTACAAAGCCCCACAGTTATGGAATTAGTGCTCGGGACTCAGACACAGTCTCAGTGTTTAAGTCCAGGCTGAAAACATATTTTTTTAGTCAAGACTTTTGTGAATAGTTTTTTCCTTAGGTAAAGGAGCATATCTAGAGGTCTCACAGGCATAGTGTGTTGTGGTGAACTGGGATGTTTGGATGCTGTTGCCCCCCCACTTTCACGCCCAGGTTTGTTGATGGTGGAGTGGATGGCCGCCTTATGTCCCAGGGAGCCCTCATGTCTGTGTTACCTTCTGGCTCTCCCTTTTAGTTATGCTGTCATAGCTAGTCTTGCCGGAGTACCTGCTTTCACTCACGCAAAGTACACTGTCCTTAACCATTACGGGACAATAAGCATACATAATTCTCTCTCTTTCCCTCTCCCTCACTCTCTCTCTCTCTCTCTCTCTCTCTCTCTCTCTCTCTCTCTCTCTCTCTCTCTCTCTCTCACTCTCTCCCCTTCTGTCGAGCTACACATGATACTCCTGAGATGCCAGTGATCCCGACCCCTTCTGCTCTCTGGACCTGCCTGATCCATCCTGATGCTCTACTTCTGGTTGGAGATCTCATCAATTAGAAGTCACATGCTGCTGCTGAGGATGGCCCCACACGGTGCAGCCTAAAGATCATTGAGATTACTGAGGATGGTACCACTTAAAAACCATAAAGATGGCTTTGGACCTCAATTCATATGAACAGTTATGCTATGATGGCTAGGACTGCAATTGCCACAAACAGTTTGGCACACAAGTCTCCATCAGTGAACAGTGGTGACGTTCAACAAAACAGATTTCATATAGAAACTGTAATGAATTTTCATGGTTTCACAACTGCTATTTGACCATGTATTACTGGTACATTTATAGAAGGGATTTATTTATTTATAAATGCACTATCCGGTGTTACCCAGATGAGGATGGGTTCCCTATTGAGTCTGGTTCCTCTCAAGGTTTCTTCCTCATATCGTCTCAGGGAGTTTTTCCTTGTCACCGTCGCCTCTGTCTTGCTCATTGGGGATAAATTCATAAATTTAAAATCTATGTCCTGAATTTATATATTTCTGTAAAGCTGCTTTGGGACAATGTCCATTGTTAAAAGCGCTATACAAATAAACTGAAACTGAACTTGGACATGTCCTGATCAGTGTGAGTTATAGGGATAGTTCACTCATGTCGTTCCAAACCCATAAGGCCTTCATTCATCTTTGGAACACAAATGAAGACATTTTTGATGAAACTTGGGAGATTTCTGTCCCTCCATTTACAGTCCAAGTAACCAAAACTTTCAAGATCTAAAAAGTTCATAAAGGCATTGTAAAAGTAATCCATGTGACTCCAGTGATTTAATCCCAATTTTATGAAGCGATATGAATGCTTTGTGTGTGCAAAAAAAAAAAATCTAAAATGAAGACTTTATTCACAAAATATCTTTACTTCTGCGTAGATCTCCTTATTACATGCCAACTTAGGGCGCTCTCTAATGTGTAGCAATCAGCCAGAGTTTTCATAGAGAAACCAATAACAGAGAAGAGGGCCTGTTGCATAAACTGCTTAGACTAGTATTACAAGTTAGTCATCTAATTAAGACTGGTCATAACTTTTTTAAGTTGGTTGCATAAAACACTTTGTTTGGTTAAAACAATATAATTTGATTATATAAAGTATATAAAAATAAGATTTGGACTGCTGCTAAGACTGCTGGGGAAAAAACAATAGAAACATTACAGAAATTATAATGGTTATAATGGGAATTGTATTGGTTTTAATGGAAACTATAATGTTCCTTGTGGGTCTCTACTGGTAATGTATTGGATTATATTGGTGGCATGTTTATGTCTGGAAACCAATACAAACTATTAAATCATAATAGAATATGGCCCAAAACACACTACATTTGTTAATGGTTTTAATGATATTTGTAGTGGAAACTGTTAGAATTTCTATAATGGTTTCTACTGTTTTTTTTTTGTTGTTGTTGTTGTTGTTTTTTCAGCAGGTTCAATTGTGTTTCTAGGCTATAACAAGGATTGTGTCATTCTTTGCATAGATGTTTTATATAAATATGTTTCTAATCACTTTACAATACATGTAAGCTTTAAATATTGTTTATTTCATTTCAGATCAAAGGTGTATCCAAGTGTTTCAGTTGCTACAAAGGTACACCACTGTCTTATGTGTGTGGGAAATAATAGAAGTGTTCATAATTTTCCACTGAGTAATTTTTACATGTTTTTTGGGATTTTTTTATTATTAAAAAAAAAAGTTATTTAAGTCTCCCCACATTGTAATGTAGCTCCATTGAATTAAGATGTGTTTGTGTGTATGTGATTGAGGCTTTGCATAATTGTGCTTTGTCTGAGTGGCATTTTTCTCTGTCATCAGACGTGCAGATGTGTGTGACCGACAGCTGCCTTCAGATTCTCTATTCTCATGTGCAGTTGCCTCTCCATATCTTGCATCAGAAAGGGTATGTGTGTTTTAGTGTATGTGGATGGCTGTTACAGTGTAATAGCTTCTGAACTGTTGAGTTGTTTTTTGTGTCACTTTTCTTTTTCAGTCTCCCTATTCTGCCCCTGTTGTATCTGAACATGACACAGGAACAACCGAACAACCGTCACTACACCACAACATGAACACAGAGGAGGTTTGTTTTTACTCAAGACCCAATATAATAATTTGTATTATTACAATATATCTTCATAGTTTGTATTGACAATCTTTTCCATTGCTTTTTTGTGTCCCTTTTCCTTTTTAACCTTCCCATTCTGCTGCATCTGAACATGACATAGGAACAACTGAGCTGTCACTACACCACAACACTACCACAGAGGAGGTTAGTTTTTACTTTCTGATTGCTATGCACCTGTTTTATTGAAAAAAAAAGAAGTTTAATCATTTAAAGTTTTGCTATTAGTGTTATCTGAGTTAAGAAATATTACATGGTTTGTGTGGTTGTGAAAAAATAGAATAGAATAGAAATGAAAACAAATTCTCTTTCATTCCCCCTCTGT
Organism: Cranoglanis bouderius; assembly: GCA_023630585.1. NCBI lineage: Eukaryota > Metazoa > Chordata > Actinopteri > Siluriformes > Cranoglanididae > Cranoglanis > Cranoglanis bouderius. The sequence continues at coordinate 19,409,273 of CM042557.1, forward strand.
GCATCTACACATGCTTCTTCAAATGCAAATGAGGTACAAACTTTGATTGTTGAGAATACAAGACGACAGCATGAACCTTTACTTATGGCATTAAAACTTAAGCATGGACTTACTGATGCTGCCTTAGAGGACATCCTTAAAGTTATAAATGTGATAAGTGAGAGGCATGCTGTGTGTTCTACAAAATATTTGTTTTACAAAAACTTTGATGACATAAAGAAAAACATTTAATTTTACTATATATGTGGAAAATGCTCTCTTTCCATGGATGTCAAAGGAGAGGATATCATTTGTAACAACTGTCAGATTTCTTGTGATGCTAATGATCAGATGAAACTGGGACACTTCTTTATTGTATTACCACTTGAAACTCAATTAAAAGACATAATGGAACAATTTGAAATGGTAGGTCTGTTTGCAAACAAAAGTAATGCTCCTCCTGATGTCCTTACTGATATCATGGATGGTGAGCTGTACAAGAGATTTCTCAGGAATAATGAAGTTCAGTCTGGGTATCACATCAACTTGACATTAACTTTCAGTTGTGATGGTATTCCTGTATTCAAGAAGTCCTCATACAGTATCTAGCCACTTTTCTACACAATCAATGAGCCACCCCATACTTTGAGAGGAAAACATTTGATGTTATCAGCATTATGGTTTGGTACCGAAAAGCCAAATTGCAATACATACTTGGCACCCTTTGTTAAAGAATGCAATCATCTACTCACTGCCGGGTTTGACTGGCTTAGCACAGATGGAATTGTGGTAGATCTAAGGTGTTTCCTTTGGTTGCTGTTTGTGACTCAGTTGCAAGACCTATGGTCCAAAACCTAAAGCAGTTCAATGGAGAATTTGATTGTTCTCATTGTTTACAAAAGGGCACTGTTGTAGAAAAAGGTCATGGTCATGCTCGAGTATTCCCATATGAAGCAGATACTGAATTGAGAAGTCATAGTCAGACTTTAAAATATGCTGTTGATGCCCTGACAACCCATGGCCCTGTTAAAGGTGTAAAAGGACCATCTGTTCTGTCTTTAATGCCATCTTTTGATCTAATTCAAGGCTGTGTACATGATTACATGCATGCTTGCCTTCTTGGAGTGGCAAGATAAGTGACCTATGTGGGTTCGAAGTGACAACAATGAAAATCCATGGCACATAGGAAAATATGTATCTGACATTGATGGTAAACTTTTGTAAATCCAACCACCATCCTGTATTTCTAGAGTTCCCAGATCAATGCATGATAGAAAGTATTGGAAAGCTTCTGTATTACAGCATACCTACACTTAAAGGGATTTTACCAGACTGCTACCTATTACACTGGGCTACATTTGTGAAAGGTTTGGCTCTTATCTGAAAGTGTCACTTTACAGCAGGTCTCTGAAGCAGAAATCCTGTTTAGGTCGTTTGTGAATGAAATGGAGATTCTGTATGGTTTACGTAATATTTCTTACAATGTCCATCTCTGCCTTCATTTGGCACAAAGTGTAAGAGACTGGGGTCCATTATGGGCTCACTCAGCCTTTACATTTGAGTCGTACAATCAGAGCATTCTAAAAATGATCAAGAGTACACAAGGTGTTCCTTTGCAAAATGCAAAAACCTTTCGACTGCAGAAAGCCCTCCCTCTATATGCAAAGAAAACAATTGCTTGTGCCTCCCCTGAATGCATTTCAACATTTGATGATTTGGTAAATCCCAAACGAGTGCAGAATGCCATCAAGTGTGATGAGGTCACTACACTGGGAGGTTGTCGTAAAAAAGTAGCACTTGATACAAATGACTACATAGCTCTCCACAGTGTAGCTGACCATATAGGCAAAGGGATATTGGTCAGTTATCGTGATAAAGCAATTGTAAGAAATGAAATCATTCATTCATGTTGAAACTCAAAAGAGAGAAAGAGGAATTCACATGTAGTGACACTGACAGACAACACTCTTTTTAAGATTGATACGTTTGTTGTAGCCAATCTAGGAAACGGAGAGTTTTGTTATGCTATTGGTCAGTACTTTGAGGAAAAAAAGCACTTTTTTTTATCCTATTTAACAAACCCACACCATTTTGTCCCTGTTGGCAAAGCACTTGGACACCTTACTGCTGTACCTGCCTCATCTATACATAGAAAGTGCCTGTTTATGAACTTGCCAAACCTACGGGTTGATTATGTCTTTACATTTTTGAATCGGTATGAACTTATAACTTGAGTGAAATAGCTACACAGCTTAGCTCTAACTGAACTTTGCATGACTTGTTGACTTTTTAAATAGTGCATTTTTAGGGAAATAAATTTGTCTTGATTAAAACTGTTTTCTTGTATAGTGTATTGTTTGTGAATTATCTGATTAGTACAGTGTATCCGGAAAGTATTCACAGCGCTTCACTTTTTCCACATTTTGTTATGTTACAGCTTTATTCCAAAATGGATTAAATTCATTATTTTTCTCAAAATTCTACAAACAATACCCCATAATGACAACGTGAAAGAAGTTTGTTTGAAATCTTTGCAAATTTATTAAAAATAAAAAACAAAAAAAAATCACATGTACATAAGTATCCACAGCATTTGCATGACACTCAAAATTGAGCTCAGCTGCATCCTGTTTCCACTGATCATCCTTGAGATGTTTCTACAACTTGATTGGAGTCCACCTGTGGTAAATTCAGTTGATTGGACATGATTGGAAAGGCACACACCTGTCCCACAGTTAACAGTGCATGTCAGAGCACAAACCAAGCCATGAAGTCCAAGGAATTGTCTGTAGACCTCCGAGACAGGATTCTATTGAGGCATAGATCTGGGGAAGGGTACAGAAAAAATTCTGCAGCATTGAAGGTTCCAATGAGCACAGTGGCCTCCATCATCTGTAAATGGAAGAAGTTTGGAACCACCAGGACTCTTCCTAGAGCGGTCTGCCTGGCCAAACTGAGCGATCGGGGGAGAAGGGCCTTAGCCAGGGAGGTGACCAAGAACCCGATGGTCACTCTGAGAGAGCTCCAGCATTTCTCTGTGGAGAGAGGAGAACCTTCCAGAAGGACAAGCATCTCTGCAGCACTCCACCAATCAGGTAGGGTGGCCAGACGGAAGCCACTCCTCAGTAAAAGGCACATGACAGCCCACCTGGAGTTTGCCAAAAGGCACCTGAAGGACTCTCAGACCATGAGAAACAAAAATCGAACTCTTTGGCCTGAATAGCAAGCGTCATGTCTGGAGGAAACCAGGCACCGCTCATCACCTGGCCAATACCATCCCTACAGTGAAGCATGGTGGTAGAAGCATCATGCTGTGGGGATGTTTTTCAGTGGCAGGAACTGGGAGACTAGTCAGGATCGAGGGAAAGATGAATGCAGCAATGTACAGAGACATTCTTGATGAAAACATGCTCCGGAGCGCTCTGGACCTCAGACTGGGGTGAAGGTTCATCTTCCAACAGGACAACAACCCTAAGCACACAGCCAAGATAACAAAGGAGTGGCTACGGGACAACTCTGTGAATGTCCTTGAGTGGCCCAGCCAGAGCCCAGACTTGAACCCGATTGAACATCTCTGGAGAGATCTGAAAATGGCTGTGCACCGACGCTCCCCATCCAACCTGATGGGGTTTGAGAGGTCCTGCAAAGAAGAATGGGAGAAACTGCCCAAAAATAGGTGTGCCAAGCTTGTAACATCATACTCAAAAAGACTTGAGGCTGTAATTGGTGCCAAAGGTGCTTCAACAAAGTATTGAGCAAAGGCTGTGAATACTTATGTACATGTGATTTTTTCATTTTTTATTTTTTAATAAATTTGCAAAGATTTCAAACAAACTTTTTTCATGTTGTCATTATGGGGTATTGTTTGTAGAATTTTGAGAAAAATAATGAATTTAATGCATTTTGGAATAAGGCTGTAACATAACAAAATGTGGAAAAAGTGAAGCGCTCTGAATACTTTCCGGATGCACTGTACAGCCGTGGCCAAAAGTTTTGAGAATGACACAAATATTAATTTTCACAAAGTCTACTGCATTCAGTGTTTTTAGATCTTTTTGTCAGATGTTACTAACTGTTACTGAAGTATAATCACAAGCATTTCATAAGTGTCAATGGCTTTTATTGACAATTACATGAAGTTTATGCAAAGAGTCAATATTTGCAGTATTGACCCTTCTTTTACAGACCTCTGCAATTCGCCCTGGCATGCTGTCAATCAACTTCTGGGCCACATCCTGACTGATGGCAGCCCATTCTTGCATAATCAATGCTTGGAGTTTGTCAGAGTTTGTGGGTTTTTGTTTGTCCACCCGTCTCTTGAGAATTGACCACAAATTCTCAATGGGATTAAGGTCTGGGGAGTTTCTTGGCCATGGACCAAAAATGTCGGTGTTTTGTTCCCCGAGCCACTTCGTTATCACTTTTGCCTTGTGGCAAGGTGCCCCATCATGCTGGAAAAGGCATTGTTCGTCACCAAACTGTTCTTGGATGGTTGGGAGAAGTTGCTCTCTGAGGATGTTTTTGTACCATTCTTTATTCATGGCTGTGTTCTTAGGCAAAATTGTGAGTGAGCCCACTCCCTTGGCTGAGAAGCAACCCCACACATGAGTGGTCTCAGGATGCTTTACTGTTGGCATGACACAGGACTGATGACTACGCTCACCTTTTCTTCTCCGGACAAGCTTTTTTCCAGATGCCCCAAACAATCGGAAAGGGGACTCATTTGAGAAAATGACATTACCCCAGTCCTCAGCAGTCCAATCCCTATACTTTTTTCAGAATAGCAGTTTGTCCCTGATGTTTTTCCTGGAGAGAAGTGGCTTCTTTGCTGCCCTTCTTGACACCAGGCCATCCTCCAAAAGTCTTCGCCTTACTGTGCGTGCAGACGCACTCACACCTGCCTGCTGCCATTCCTGAGCAAGCTCTGCACTGGTGGTGCCCCGATCCCGCAGCTGAATCAACTTTAGGAGACGGTCCTGGCGCTTGCTGGACTTTCTTGGGCGCCCTGAAGCCTTCTTCACAACAGTTGAACCTCTCTCCTTGAAGGACTTGATGATCCGATAAATGGTTGATTTAGGTACAATCTTACTAGCAGCAATATCCTTGCCTGTGAATCCCTTTTTGTGCAAAGCAATGATGGCTGCACGTGTTTCCTTGCAGGTAACCATAGTTAACAGAGGAAGAACAATCATTTCAAGCACCACCCTCCTTTTAAATCTTCCAGTCTGTTATTCTAACTCAATCAGCATGACAGAGTGATCTCCACCCTTGTCCTCGTTAACACTCTCACCTGTGTTAACGAGAGAATCACTGACATGATGTCAGCTGGTCCTTTTGTGGAAGGGCTGAAATGCAGTGGACATGTTTTTTTGGGATTAAGTTCATTTTCATGGCAAAGAGGGACTTTGAAATGAATTGCAATTTGTCTGATCACTCTTCATAACATTCTGGAGTATATGCAAATTGCCATCATAAAAACTGAGGCAGCACACTTTGTAAAAATTAATATTTGAGTCATTCTCAAAACTTTTGGCCACGGCTGTATGTAGCCGTGTTATAATTATAAGTTATAATTTCAATTGAGACACAGCCACATGCATTGTGACTTTTTGTTAATGGGATGAAATCATGTCAAAAGCTTAACTGTCCTGTAACGGCCTGTGTCCCAGATTTCTCTGCTATTTGTCTTTCGTCAATCAGTGATGATCTGTATCTAACTTGTATTCATAATATATTTTACTACAGGTTTCTTACAAACATTATTTAATGAATGAAGTAAAATAGAGACACTCCATGCGCTTACCTATTATGGCTGGATGAGCTGAACCTGTAATGAATAATTAAATATAAAAATGTTCTCACCAGTGTTTACCACCAATTTGTTTTTTACCAATAATCAGCAAATAATCTTAAATAACACAGGCACACTACCTACTATTAAATACAACAAATGTTCTAAAACAAGCAGTGAGCCACACACACCTTCATCAAAGTTGTAGCCTCCCTTTAAAGAGAAAATATGTGGGAAACACTATGGCTCACCCTGCAACTAAGACACCACACACAAGACACACCACAACAATCCTTGGGGGACCATGATATTTATTCACATTAATGTTTTTTTGGGTTTTTTTCAATTGGCACCATCTCAGATGTGGTGAGAAGATATCAGCGTGTCCTCAAACTTGTGCAGAGGCTTCAGGATGAGCACAGCTTTCAAGAAAGCTGGGGTTTCAGAAATGCTGTGAATGACACAGCAGCAATTGCAGAGATTTAAATAGTGGACAAAAGTGTCCTAGACCAGTTCAAGGGTAAATATACACTTTTGAAACTAGCCCAACTTTGTCAGAAAATAAATGTTGGTGAGCTGGCTGAAAAGATTATTGAAATGAAAAGCAACAAACAGCTATTCCCCTTTACTGTCAGGAAAGACTGAACATGGGCAACAAGTTAGTGAAAAGTTAATTTTGAACTGACTGACAATTCTCTCACAAAGTTTGGCGCAAAGTAGTGAGCCACTACCCGTCCTTGCTTGCAAAGACTGAACTTTTGGTGGATACTCCTTTTTTGCCCAATCCTGCTACCCTTCTCTGTTACCAATTAACCATCCTCCAAAATGGTGTTACTTGAATATTCTATAAACTTTTCAGTCTTATTTTGCCTCTGTCCCAACTTTTTTTTTTTTTTGAGTGTGTTGCAGGCATCAAATTCTAAATTTGTTTATATTTACAAAATACAATTAAGTTGGTCAGTGAAAACATTGAATATCTTTTATTTTGTACTTTTGTCAGTTAATTAAAGTTTCAAGAGACTTAACAAATGACAGATTTTTGTTTTTATTGCATTTTAGAAAAAATCCCAACTTTTCTGGAATTGGGGTTGTAGACATCACCCACTTCCAGGTATCATTTGTGATATACAGTGTGGAGCAGAATATCAGAAACTCAGAGTGGAGAAATGGGGCATGACGACGTTTCAATTATATGGAACTGTGATGGAATTCCAGTTTTTGAAAGCAATAACTACCAGATATGGGCTATTCAGTGTCAAATCAAAGACCTTCTACCAAAAGATCGTCAAGCAGACATATGTATGCCATGCTTATGGTTTGGTGCAACTAAGCCAAATATGACTTTTTTGACTGCATTTATATCAGAGCTCAAATATCTGGAATTAAATGGAAAGACTCTAAAAAATAAAAAGCACACAAGTAAAGTCTAATCCCTGATTGGCTCTCAGATTCTGTTGCCCATCCCCTCCTGAGAAATACCAAACAGTTCAGTGGCAAATATGGGTGTGACTGGTGGTCGCCCATACACTTGGGAGACACTATACCCACCACTAAGGACAGAGACAGGGCATTTTGAATATGCCATGTTGGGGAAACCTGCTGAACCAGTAATGGGCGTGAAAGGCCCGTAATTTCTGATGCAACTTCAGAAGTTTAACATTATTGATGGTTTTGTTCCTGAGTACCAACATAGTGTCTGCCTTGGCACAACAAGACAACATGCCTCTCTCTGGCTAGACAGTAAGCACCATGACAAAGACTGGTACATGGGCACAAAAAACAGTATTGTAAACAAGGAGTTACTTGCTGTAGAGCCGCCAGTAGAGATCTCTAGGGCACCAAGATCAAACATTGACTGCAAGTTCTGGACAGATGCTGAATGGAGATCATTTTTGCTGTTTTATGTATTAAAACTGTTTTAACTGGAATTTTGAAGAGGAAGTATTGAAACTATATATATATATATATATATATATATATATATATATATATATATATATATATATATATTTTAGTTTTTGCTATGCATATTCTTCTTCAGGATGTTATAAAAGTTTGCCATATTGATATGCCAGAGCAGACACTTCGCAAATTTGTGTTGAATTTTGAAAGATTATATGGACCTGCTAATGTTTCTTTCAATGTGCATTTACTGATGCACTTGACAGCAACTGTGCGCAACTGGGGACCACTGTGGGCAAACTCGACATTTCCATTTGAGTCATTTAATGAGACTCTGCTTAGGTTTTTCAATGGTTGTACACCTGTGCCAACTGTTATGATTCCCCCTTGCGCTGATCACCAATGCGAGCCATGCGATCAGCACACACACGCAGCGCACTTCCGGGTTCAGTGACTGTGCCTTTGTTTACTATCTCCAAATGTGTTTTGTTTTGTTTTATGTCTTGTCTCCGCCCCATATTGTCATTGGTTGTGTTCTAATGTGTTTCAGCTGTTGTGTGTTAACCACCATGATTACTGTGTCTATTTAAACGCCTTGTGTTTCCGTGTTAAGACGCGAAGTATTTGCTCAGTTTCCCTAGCAGTCTGTCGATACCAAGCCTTTGATCTTGTTTCTCGTTTCCTGGTTTTTGATCCCTGTTTCCATCCTCATGTTCATGAGTCTAGTCTAGCCAAGTTCATGTTGTTTGTACAATGCCTGACCCATGCCTGTTCTCGACCACGATATCTGGCTTATGTTTTGGAGTTGTATGCCAGTGTTCCTAATAAACTGACTGGTGTTCCTAATAAACTGACCTTAACTGCACTTGCATCCACCTTGCCCCAAATCATTACCCCAACACAGACAGTGAGGAGATTTCTCAGATTTGTCAGAATCTCTCCAAAAAAGGTGAGAAGATCATGGTCTCTGCAAGTGAGAATGTGAGCCAACTTTTGAACTCTAGACTTACAAAAAAGTCTGAGGAGTTTCAAAATCATGTATGAGGTTTTGGCTGCTCAGTAAAAGAGAGAATGTTTGTGTTACAAAGAATGGCTGTTGAACATTTCCTTGGTGTGACAGTTCAGTCATGTTCATTTTACAAAAGGTTAATTTCTAAAAGTGTTGTTTAGTCATGAGCCTTGTGGCTTTTAAATCAGATACCTCCGAGGCACATATCTCTTGTGTTTAGCAAAGGGGCTTGCAAAAATTGGAAATGACTGTTGCAAAGATGTTCAACTTAATAGATCCTCTACATTTGTGACTGAAGTGCATGACACAAACAATGTATTTGCTATCCATCTTTACTCACTCCAAAGAAAATGTGTCATGATCAGGTCAAAAGACTAAAACGTATGCTATTACAATGCCAAACAATATCAAAAGGGACTAATAAGATTTCTTCACATACAGGCTGATATCCAAGTGCATATGTATTATTAAATTGTCATTTCTTGTTATTGTCTCTGTTTTGTATAATTTTCAATGACATATTACTAATATTTATCTTCCTGAATTGCCATGTCCATGTACAAATTGAATGAAATGAGACTGATACTTGGCCAAGCTAACATAATGCAAAAATAACATCTACCCTATTTAATTGATCTTGTACTAAGAATATACTGCACATGTATCAGTGTTGTGCAATGCAGGAACGTGCATACACTGTATAGTGCAATTAAAAATCTCAATGTTTCAATGATCATTGTTATATTAATTTCCAGTGGTACAGTGGTAACCTCTGTTGTATGGAATTATATGTGATAACACAGACAACTAAAAAGATTGTACTCTGTTAATATGATAACTGTATGTTGAAATGGAAAATGAAATGTGTTCCTAAAATTTTTTTAATAAAGAAAAACATAGTAACTTTTTGTGCTTGAAGAACATTATTATGCTAATCACTTTTAACAGACAAGTTTCAAACAAGTTGTAGATGGAAACAAGAACCTAACTAGTGTACTTTCTTACAGTACACTATACTTCAACTTAATGTATACTTCCCCTAATTGCATTTGTAAGAGCTATACTACTTTACAACTTAATTTGTAGTGCACAAAGTTTCTCTGTGTGCATTTGAAGAAAGCATGAAATAAATACAATTACAGGGTATTTACAATTAGTAAATAGACATGTTAATCTATTTTTAGTTGTCTTATCATGAAATAAATGTATTTTAAATTGTCATGGATTTCCCCTGCACTGAATGCTTCGGCACTGCCTGAAGTGTGACAGCGCGCGCTTCCGGGTTTTCAGTAACTGTTATGTTATTGGTTATTTCCTAATGTCTCAGCTGTTCTCGTTTCCCAATTTGATTATGTTAGTTATTTAAACCCCTCGTGTATCTTTGTTCAGTGCGAAGTATTGTGAGTTTCTGTGTGTTTCTTGCCAGACCCGTACCAAGCCATTGATCTTTGTTCGCCTGTTTATGACCACATTTTTGTCTTCCGATTTGGATTTGTCTGCCTGTCTCTTAAAATAAAAGCTTATACTGCATTTGCATCCGTCTGAAATCCCATTACATGACAGAATACTTTGCCTACACCATGGATGCAGCAGGAAAACGGAGGAGGCATCACGCCAGGGTAACAAAGAAAACCATGCCAGCTTTAGACTCGATCCAGTTCCCCCAATGGATAGTCGTAGATCTTCCGGACCTGTATAATGGATGTTTTGGTTATCCAGAATATTTTCTCATGGACTGTCAGTTATATTTTGCCAGCCTGGAGGACCCACACCCAACGAGAAGCAGTGGCTGGGGTTCATGCTGTCCCGGGTTCTTCGGCCCGGCCCGCCAGTGGGCGGAGTTTCTAGTTGCCACTGGTTCCAGTGCACTTAACGATGTAACTCAGTTTGTGGGAATATTTCTAAGGGTATTCGGGAGTCCAGAAATCAAAGCTGACCTGGAGAATTTTTTGGGGAGGGCCAGCCTGTCAGATAAATCTGTCCTGCCGTTTACCATCTGTTAGGTTTTGGATCGTTATCCTGGGACGAGCCCCCAGAAAACTGTTAGGTTTTAAAAATATTGAATCTCTGGGTTACAATTCCTAAGAAGAGAGAAAGTGAGAGTACACAAGAAATACAGCGCCCTCACCCTGCTGTGTGCTTCCTGCACCAATGCCTTGTGAGAGTTTGCCAAATGACACACAGAGACACAAAGTTCAAATGGCAGAATCTCTTTTTATTCAAAGAAAAGGCAGCATATATATCTGGCTTGGCACACAATAGAGACAAGGGTTATCTATTGACTGGTTAGGTGGAGGGTGTATTTGCATAAAACAGGAAGCCTACTGATATAAGACAGGAACAACACCATATGGTTTCTAGGAAGTAATAACAGGACAACAGATGTTGTTTGCAAATGGTATTTGGGGAGACAGAGGAATACACAAATGATGAGGGGCTTCCTCTGTCCACACCTAAGTCAACAGAGAAACAAAGAAGAGAGGTGCCAACACAGGAACAGAGAAGGGAGGGGGTGTTCACAGAGAGGACAGGAGGGGAAAGTGTTCATACGGAGACAGAGAGGGAAAAAGGTTAATAAGATTAATACTAAGCAGAGTGTTCACATTAAACTCTATCAATCCCCTCTGAGGTTCCAAAAGGAACCTGCATACACTCTTCCCATAACCAGTGAGGAACGCCCAGGGATCTATGAGCCTACAACAGCTCCCACCACTCACATGCTCCCTCCAGACAGGGTGTGAATCATTGTTTATACTTTCACAGGGACTGCGACATAAGCATGATTAACAAAACCCGCTATTGATTGATCAATAGTTGAACGCATACAGTGTAAGATGCATGGGCCAAAAAAACAGAGTAATATTAGAATAATTACAACAGGAAGGATCATGGACATGTATGGAGCTAACCATCCAAAAAGTAAATACAACACTCCCCAAGATTGACCACCATGCTCATCGAGATATAGCTGATGAGTAATTGTTTTCATTTCTTCTACGGCCTCAGAGATGTTACCATGAACATCATCGTTGGGTGGCACATATGTGCAATACTGATCCCCAACCATGGCGCAAACACCTCCTTCCTTAGCAAGGAGCATATCAAGGGCCATGCGGTTCTGTACAGTGGTGAGGCGAATGGCAGTTAGTTCTTGTTTCTACCTGTTTCCATCATTGCTTTAGTAAGTCTGTCTTTAATTGTACGATTTTTCCGTTCAACAATGCCGGAACTTTGAGGACGGTATGGTATGTAAAAGTTCCAATTCATGCTAAGGTATTTGCAAAGCTTTTGCGTCAATTTTGCTATGAATGGAGTGCCATTATCGCTGTCAATTGATTGCGGGATGCCATATCGTGGTATTATTTCTTTGGCAAGGATCTTAACAACTGTGCTTGCATTTTCTTTAGAGCACAGGGAAGCTTCAACCCACTTAGAGAACTTGTCAACGATAACCAATAGATACTTTAGGTTTCATATGGATGGCATGTGTGTGAAGTCAATCTGCAGGCTCTGAAAGGGTGCGTCAGGTGGAGGTAGTGCGTCATGTTTAGCAGTTTTGCCTTGAACATTGGCTCTGGCACAAATCAAACAGGCATCCAGGAGAAGTTTCACGGTTTTTACAACATTTGAGATACAAAATTGTTCAGTAATACTTCTGGTCACCCCCTTTTGTGCGACATGTGAAATGGCACAAAAGGAAATGGCCCACAAAATGGCACACAAGGAAAGGAAGAACAGAACGTGGAAGGGCCACACGACCCTGTGGGCAGCAAATAACACCATCCAACCCGGGCGAACAACCCTCCATGTGCCAAAAGGATAAGTCAGCCTGTGTACCAGAGGTCTGCAAAAACATAAAATCAATATCACAGGGGATATATGCAAGTGATAAAAATGAAAATGCAGTGATGTTTTGGACATGAGGAGAGGGTGAGCCCTCTTTGGCCGCCCATTTAGCTACCTCATCCACCAGACAATTGCCCCTAGCGGAATCTGAATCACCAGGGTCATGACCACGAACTTTAACAACAATGAGTTGCTAGGGAAGCAGAGGGCTTCCAAGAGGTCAGAGACTAGTGTAGCATGTGAGATAGATTTACCATCAGCAGCTTTAAAGCCATGTGCATGCCATATTCTACAAAAATCATGGGCCACACCAAATGCATATCTAGAATCAGTGTAGTTACCACCTGGTCACGAAAGAGATTACATGCTCTCGCAAGGGCTACCAGCTCTGCAGCTTGGGCAGATTTAAAAGAAATTGAGTGAGCCTCATGAACGATATTGGGTAATGAACAGACCGCGTAACCACATAAGGTGGTGTTGTCGTTGGGTTTTGAGCATGAGCCTTCAACATAAACGTGAACCCCACCCTTAAAAGGATGCTGAGAGAGATCAGAACAAAGAGAGGAAGTCTCAAAAATGTGCGCAAGACAATCATGTTCTAACCAGGTGTCCAAAGCCTGGTCTGAGCCACAAGAACGAAGTAGTCAGTGTAGTAAGATAGCGGGACTGTTCGGGGCAGTCACAGGTTTAATGGTAAGATTATGTGTTGTGCAGAGAATGACTTCATAGCCAGAACGACGTCAAACTGCGAGAGGTTCAGAGAGAGAGAGAAAAATAAAATAAAAATAAAATAACGCGCGCGACCGAGACAGACATGGTTTATCCTCCTATTTCAAAATTCTTTGAATGATAGGGTTATACCATCTATATTTACAATATTGCCGATAGAAGCACTAATGAGCGGTCGGAACCAATTATTTATTTATAATATTGCCGAGAGGAACTCTACTCAGGGGTCGGAACCAGTTATTTATTTATAGTATTGCCGAGAGGAACTCTACTCAGCGGTTGGAACCAATTATTTATAATAATGCCGATAGGAACACTAATCGGCGGTCGGACCTGTCTCCCTGATCACTTTGGCTGTAGTAGTCCAGTCATCTGAAAGCACCTCCTGACCACCTAAAGCCTGTCTCAACTCCTCCCTGAAAACCGCACAGCACTCTTCCTTTTCCAACTTCCACCACTTTGTCTTCTGCTCTGCCTTTGCTCTCTTCATCTTTCTCACCACCAGAGTCATCTTACACACCACCATCCTATGCTGTCTAGCTACACTCTCTCCTACCACTACTTTGCAATCACTAATCTCCATCAGATTACAGTGTCTACATAAGATATAGTCCACCTGTGTGCGCCTGCCACCACTCTTATATGTCACCCTGTGTTCCTGCCTCTTCTGAAAGTACGTGTTCACCACAGCCATCTCCATAATTTTAGCAAAGTCTACCAACCTCTGTCCTTCTGGGTTCCTTACCTGAAGACCAAACCTGCCCATCACTTCCTCATCCCCACTATTCCCTTCACCAACATGTCCATTAAAGTCTGCCCCTATCACCACTCTCTCACATCTGGGAACACTCTGCATCACTTCCTCAAGCTCGCTCCAGAATCTGTCTTTCTCCTCTTGCTCACAACCTACTTGTGGAGCGTAAGCACTAACAACATTCAACATCACACCTTCAAATTCCAGCTTCAGACTCATCAACCTATCTGACACTCTCTTTACCTCCAGAACATTCTTCACAAACTCCTCCTTCAGGATCACTCCTACTCCATTTCTCTTCCTGTCCACCCCATGATAAAACAGTTTAAACCCTGCTCCAATGCTTCTAGCCTTGCTCCCTTTCCACCTGGTCTCCTGGACACACAGAATGTCGACTTTCCTCCTCTGCATCATATCTACCAGCTCTCTGCCTTTACCTGTCATCATACCAAGATTCAAAGTCCCTACTTTCAGTCCTAAACTCCTGCCTTTCCTCTTCTCTCTCGGCCTATGGACACACCTTCCTCCTCTAACACACCTTCCTCCTCTCCTTCTTCGACCAACAGTAGCCCAATTTCCACCAGTGCCCTGTAGGTCAACAGCACCGATGGTGGTCGTTGTTAACCCGGGCCCCGACCGATCTGGTATGGAAGTCATGTTCGTGATTCGCATATTGAATTTGACAAAAGTTTTACATCGGATGCCCTTCCTGACACAACCCTCTCTATTTATCCGGGCTTGGGACAGGCACAAAAAGTACACTGGCTTGTGACCTCCTGTGGCTAGATTAAATGGCAGAATCTCTTTTTATTCAAAGAAAAGGCAGCATATATATCTGGCTTGGCACACAACAGAGACACGGGGTTATCTATTGATTGGTTAGGTGGAGAGTGTATTTGCATAAAACAGGAAGCCTATTGATGTAAGACAGGAACAACACCATATGGTTTCTAGGAAGTAATAACAGGACAACAGATATTGTTTGCAAATGGTATTTGGGGAGACAGAGGAATACACAAATGGTGAGGGGCTTCCTCTGTCCACACCTAAGTCAACAGAGAAACAAAGAAGAGAGGTGCCAACACAGGAACAGAGAAGGGAGGGGGTGTTCACAGAGAGGACAGGAGGGAAAAGTGTTCATATGGAGACAGAGAGGGAAAAAGGTTAATAAGATTAATACTAAGCAGAGTAAACTCTAATTAAACATTAAACTCTATCACCATCTATTATGAGCAGGCCGGCATGGCGGCCTCAACAGCCCAGCTCCAGCCCCAGGCCGACCTCATCTCCTGTGCCCCAGTATAAGACCAGTGAAGTGGTCTCTTCAGCCAGGTTCACGCCAGAGGCCAATAAGACGGCCTCCCATACCATGTTCCAGTCGGAGGCCAACAAGATGGCCTCCCAAGCCATGTTCAAGGTGGAGGCCTGCGAGGCGGCCTCCCATGCCATGTTCCAGTTGAAGGCCGGCGAGAGGGCCACCCAAGCCATGTTCACATCGGAGACCTGCAAGATGGCCTCCTAAGCCATGTTCTAGTCGGAGGCCGGCAAGACAGCCTCCCAAGCCATGTTCCAGCCGAAGGCCGATGACACGGTCCCCCCAAGCCATTTTCCAGCCAGAGGCCAACAACACGGCCCACCACGCTCAGCCGATGATGCGGCCTACCAAGATCTGCTCACACCTGAGGCTGACAACACATCCTTCCAAGCCAGGTTCCTGCCTAACAACTACAGTGACCATGTCCCAGCCCAGCCATCTGACCCCGGCAAGCCTGTTGCAGACTCTCCGCCTGCATTCCACCTATATGCCCCAGTACTAAGACAATGCCTGCCTCGGGACCTGGGGGGCTGTGTGGAGATTTTGCCCAGAGGGCCAGGACCGCCAGGGAGGAGTGGTTTTGGCTGTTCACTCTTGGAGCTTGGTTCTTGTTTCCCACTTTGATTACATTAATTATTTAAACCCCTGTGTGTCTTTGTTCAGTACAAAGTATTGTGAGCTTCTGTGTGTTTCTTGCCAGACCCATACCAAGCCATCTTTCTTCCACGATTCATAGTTTCTTGATCTAGTTTTGTCTTCACGTTTATGACCATGTTTTTGCCTTCTGATTTGGATTTGTCTGCCTGTCTCTTAAAATAAAAGCTTCTACTGCATTTGCATCCATCTGAAATCCCATTACATGACATAAATACAATTTGGTATATTTATGTTTCACTAGGGATGTTTCCATATTAATTGAAGATAACAAAAATAATCCTATATTATTATTTAATACTGTAATACTAAAGCAAAATTAACTAGGAATAAGACCACATCAGAAACATTCACATGACCATTATATAGCAGTGATGACGTAATGAATTTTTCAATGGCAAAATTGAAAATATCAGACACAAAATTCAGACTATTAATTTAAAACCAGACAGTATTATAACTAATCCTGTAGATAATAATTGAACAACATCAGATCAACAATTAGAATGTTTTACTCCCCCTTGAGAGACTGAACTAATTTAACGAATTTCCACATCAAAATCATCAACTTGTGTACTAGATCCCTTACCTACATGTTTCTTTAAACAGATCACTCCAGAAGCAATCAAACCTCTTCTAAAAATAATCAATTCTTCCCTTAGCACTGGCTACAGTTCCCTCCACTAATATTGGTACACTTGGTAAATATGAGCAAATAAGGCTGTGAAAAATTGTCTTCATTGTTTAACCTTTTGATCTTTTGTTAAAAAAAATTCACAAAATACTCTGCTCTCATGTATATCAAACAATTGCAAATAAAACACAGGTTTATCAAAAATAACTATTTGTTAAGTACATGTGTGGCACAATTATCGGCACCCTTTTAGTCAATACTTTGTGCTACCTCCCTTTGCCAAAATAACAGCTCTGCGTCTTTTCCTATAATACCAGATGAATACATGGTAAGGATGTAATGGTAATCTGAGACCATTCCTCCATAAAGAATCTCTCCAGATACTTCAAATTTCGAGGTCCATGCTGGTGGACTCTCCTCTTCAGTTCATCCCACAGGTTTTCTATGGGTTTCAAGTCAGAGGACTGGGATGGCCATGGCAGGACCTTGATTTTGTGGTCAGTAAACTATTTTTGTGTTGATTTTGATGTATGTTTTGGATCATTGTCCTATTGCAAGATCCAACCATGGCCCATTTTAAGATTTCTGGCAGAGGCACTCAGGTTTTCATTTAATTTCTGTTTATATTTGATAGAGTCCATGATGCCATATATCCAAACAAAATGTCCAGGTCCTCTGGCAGAAAAAACAGCCCCAAAACATTAAAGAGCCATTCATAGGCATGAGGTACTTTTCCATATGGCTACCTATCTGTGTGTGCAAACCCACCTCTGGTGTTTACTGCCAAAAAGCTCTATTTTGGTTTAATCTGACCATAGAACCCGATCCCGATTTGAAGTTCTAGTAGTGTCTGGCAAACTAAAGAAGCTTGAGTTTGTTTTTTGGATGAAAGTAGAGGCTTTTTTCTTGAAACCCTTACAAACAACTTGTGGTGATGTAGGTGACTTCGGATTGTAGTTTTGGAGACATTCTGACCCCAAGATGCAACTAACTTCTGCAATTCTCCAGCTGTGATCCTTGGAGATTATTTGGCCACTTGAACCATCACCTTCACAGTGTGTTGAGACAATATAGACACAGATGCAATTCCAGGTTGGTTCATAACATTTCCAGTTGACTGGAACTTTGTAATTATTGCCCTGATGGGGGAAATGGTGGAAATTTTGTGAAGCTCAACAACCTTTTGCTGCACATCACAGCTTCCTTGGTCTTACCCATTGTTATGAATGACTAAGGCAATTTGGCCTGTGTGCTACCTCATATTTATACGTCTCTGAAACAGGAAGTCATGGTTGAACAATTCCCTGTTCCTAGTCACCCAGGTATACTAAAAAAATGTGAAATATCAATAGGAATATACTTCAAATATATTTTTCTTATATGAATTCATAGGAGTGCCAATAATTATTGCACACCTATATTTAACAAAGATATTTTTTGGATAAACCTGTGTTGTGTTTGCAATTGTTTGATATCCATGAGAGCAGAGTATTTTTATGATTTTTTTAAAGAGAAGATCGAAAGGTTAAACAATAAAGACAATTTTTACAGCCTTCTTTGCTAATACAGTGGGGAAAAAGTGTTTGATCCCCTGCTGATTTTGTATGTTTGCCCACTGACAAAGAAATGATAAGTCTATAATTTTAATGGTAGGTGTATTTTAACAGTGTGGGACAGAATAAGAACAAAAAAAATCCAGAAAAAAGCATTTCAAAAAAATTATAAATTGATTTGCATTTTAATGAGTGAAATAAGTATTTGATCCCCTGTCAATCAGCAAGATTTCTGGCTCCCAGGTGTCTTTTACACAGGTAACGAGCTGAGATTAGGAGCACTCCCTTTAAGAGAGTGCTCCTAATCTCAGCTTGTTACCTGTATAAAAGACAACTGTCCACAGAAGCAATCAATCAATCAGATTCCAAACTCCCACCATTGCCAAGACCAAAGAGCTTTCCAACGATGTCAGGGACAAGATTATTGACCTACACAAGGCTTGAATGGGCTACAAGACCATCGCCAAGCAGCTTGGTGAGAAGGTGACAACAGTTAGTGCGATTATTTGCAAATGGAAGAAACACAAAATAACTGTCAGTCTCCCTTGGTCTGGGGCTCCATGCAAGATCTCACCTCGTGGAGTTTCACTGATCATGAGAACGGTGAGGAATCAGCCCAGAACTACATGGGACTATCTTGTTAATGATCTCTAGGCAGCTGGGACCATAGTCACCAAGAAAAAAATTGGTAAAATTGAAATCCTGCTCAAGAAAGCACATGTACAGGCCCGTCTGAAGTTTGCCTGAATGATTCAGAGGAGAACTGGGTGAAAGTTTTGTGGTCAGATGAGACCAAAATCGAGCTCTTTGGCATCAACTCAACCAGCTGTGTTTGGAGGAGGAGGAATGCTGCCTTTGACCCCAAGAACACCATCCCCACCATCAAACATGGAGGTGGAAACATTATGCTTTGGGGGTGTTTTTCTGCTAAGGGTACAGGACAACTGCACTGCATCAAAGGGACGATGGACAGGGCCATGTACCGTCAAATCTTGGGTGAGAACCTCCTTCCCTCAGCCAGGGCATTGAAAATGGGTCGTGGATAGGTATTCCAGCATGACAATGACTCAAAACACACAGCCAAGGCAACAAAGGAGTGACTCAAGAAGAAGCACATTGGCTAGGCCACTCCAAGACCTTAATCCCATAGAAAATCTGTGGAGGGAGCTGAAGGTTCGAGTTGCTGAACATCAGCCTCGAGACCTTAATGACTTGGAGAGGATCTGCAAAGAGGAATGGGACAAAATCCCTCCTGAGATGTGTGCAAAACTGGTGGCCAACTACAAGAAACGTCTAACCTCTGTGATTGCCAACAAGGGTTTTGCCACCAAGTACTAAGTCGAAGGGGTCAAATACTTATTTCACTCATTAAAATGCAAATCAATTTGTAACTTTTTGAAATGCGTTTTTCTGATTTTTTTGTTGTTCTTGTGTCTCTCACTGTTAAAATACACCTACCATTAAAATTATAGACTGATCATTTCTTTTTCAGTGGGCAGGGGATCAAATACTTTTTTTCCCTCACTGTAGCTTAGTTGTGTCTCCCCTTGGCTAATGACACCAAACTAGCCTAGTTAGAAAAGTTTTATATTTTATCGGACCAGTAGTCCTACAAACAGTGATAACACCCGAGGCATGTTTTATGATGTTTTGTATCAGCTTTTTCTGATCATGTCATACACTGACAGCTAATTTACCTCAGGTTCCATAAAACAAAATTTAGGCTACTAGCTGAGCTGGAAAAAATACATGTAGAAGAATCTGGGGTCAGCCCCGGATGATTAACAATCCAGTTAACGCCCCTGTCAATAACATATTGTTTTCAGATGTCAAATACATTTTCAGCAAACTCAGCATACCTTATATGCCTGTATAATGACAAGATTTGCATTTTAATGTACATTTGATTAGAGTATTGATTATTGAAAATGTCTGAATAAAAAATATCATACCCATAAGTGCTTGTTGAACATCCCATTCCAGATTTAGTCCCCAGTGAAGGGACATCTTAATACTACTGCATAGAAAGACATTCTAGGCAATTATGTGCTTTAAATTTTGTGACCCACATATGGGTGTGATGGCCAGGTGTCCACATACTTTTGGCCATATAGTTTTAATACATGACATGTTAAATTGTTTTTCTTGAGAATGTAATTAAGAACATCAGCAGTTGGAACACACTAAAATAAGCACTTACTGATAACCATGTAAGACATTATTTCCAATACAGTTTCACAAATTCACCAGTTACCTGATTTGTGTTTCTAATAATCTGCTGCATAAAACCTTTTTCTGAACCTAAAATCAATATCAATATATATGAAAGGGCTTCAGAGTTATTTTATTCTACAGTTTTCTAGCACAATGCATTAACTCTTTAAGTTTCCAAAAGCTGCTGAAGTCACAAGCCACAAGTACTACTGCCATGCTCTTCAGATTTGCTTTTAAAGGACAACAACAACAACAAAAAAAAATAGGGGTGTGTGTAAGTCACCACTTGACAAGTGTCACAATAGTTGAGATTAGAATATAGTCATATGGTTTGAGAACCTCTGCTGTAACTATTGAACAACTGGTATTAATCTATTGGTAATAAATATTTTGCAATATGTTGTGCAGTGCTGTCACTAATACCACCAAGGCAACAACCTACAGTAAGGGGAAAAAAACACTAATGATCTTATAATCCTATACTGTAGAAGCCTGTCCCCTCATATGGCATGCAGTAACATATAATCCTATACTGTATAAGCCTCTACCCTCACACAGAGTGCAATAGTTTTCATCTATTCTTTACACACTCTGTGATTGTTTTATTTAAGTATAAATCAGTTGGGAATAAATACACAATTGCATATTGCATTAAACAATTTATTTACTGATGAATAAAATACATGTTAAAATGTGTAGTTTAGTGGTGCTGTAAGGATTGCAAAAGGTCAAGGGCCTGTCCTCTCCATAATCTACAATAGGGGAGGAAGAAATATGTCATTGTATTATGAGTGTCTGATATAAAGACTTTTTTTCAGGAATATACAGTATGAAGCACAGATAGTTTTATTAAGACATCATTATTGTGTTACTATGCAATTAGACGCACACACAATTTCAAATACTTTATAAAATGCAATCCCTCAAGATTTCAGTAATGTAGTGTACAATTACTGACTGCTACCATTATATAGCTCTGCACAATCTGCCTCCTTCTACTCCATCCATTAATGGACACATCATGTTCATCAAGAAAGACGTGTCAGTGTCACTGTCCTTGTCACACATTTCCTCTCCGGCGCTCAGCGCGCTCAACAGCCTGAAGCGCGTCAGCATACGCTTCCGGCTTTTCATTGACAAACTTTGTTTACTTTTGATGTGTTTTGTTTTGGTTTCTGTCCTGTCTCCGCCCCTGTTGTGTTATTGGTTAATTCCAAATGTCTCAGCTGTTTTATGTTACCACCTTTGTTTACGTTTATTATTTAAACCCCTCGTGTGCCTTTGTTCGGGACGAAGTACTGAGTGGTTTCTGTGTTTTCTGCTAGACCCATACTAAGCTTTTGATCCTCGTTTTCCTTTTCATGGTTTTGATACTGTTTATAGCCTCACATTTCTCGCATCTTGTCTTAGTCTAATTTATGTTGTTTGCCAATTGCCTGATCCCTCGCCTGTTTTTTGAGCACATTTTTGCCTTACGTTTTTGGATTTGTCTGCCTCTCTCTCTTAATAAAATCTCTTGACGGCATTTGCATCCGTCTCTAAAACCATTACATGACAGTCCTCTAACTAAGATCAGCCAGTGGTGTTCCTGAAGAGAGATGTGATTTCTGAAGTTTTCACTCGCCTTCTAATCAGGATGTAAAAAGTCGTAGAAAATCAGGTGATACACAGAGTTGATCATTTACATACAGCTCATTGTGAGGAGGAAAACACACAAACATATACATATTATGATCATTATGAGCACATTTATAATGACCTTATAATGCAATAGATGGTTTGCTTATAAATACTGCAGGGTTGCCAATTCACGCATTTGGTGTGATAAGTATGCTTTCAAGCTCTGTCTAACACGATCAGGCTGCTAAAGTAAATCTGACCCCATATTACACCTGTTTCACACCGCACACGGCAGCAGAGCAGAAGCAGTGCGTATTTTTTTCGGCATGTGTGTTAACGAATACGTGCTTTTACAACTGGTGCAGGAGCAGCTCGTGAGCAGCAGTGAAGTGGGAATTTCAGCGTTGAGTCTATTTTTTGCTGCGCTGCTCATGCCGAATTAAAATGCCATTACACGGTTGAAAGCCTTTAAATGAAGAGGAGTTGAAACAAGAAAGTGTATATTGCACAGAAAAAGTAATTTAATATACACTAATCATGAATGAGAATCATGTTATTTTTGGTTTGGAGGTACAGCAATAAAATTGATAGGTTGCTAAAACAGAAAAATACACCTTCCAAAACTGTTTATTATAATTTTAGAAGATACTAGAAGATACGTTTAAATTATTGGCAAAAAAAAATAATGGTGTTGAGTTTTCGTTACACATGAATTGTAAACATGCTCCTCCCCATTAGATAAATGTTATATTACGCAACGATCAAGTTAAGAAAACTCAACAGCCCACTCACAATAACTGTTGTATATCTTTTTGGTTTGCTTTTCAAGGAAATTAACTATGGAACCAGAGAACCTTTCTGCAAAGCGTACTGCAGTTTCTGCATGTAAAACGCTGCTGGTGCATACGCGTCACTTGCGCCTCAAATTGCACACTACTTCTGATTCTGCTCCTGCGCTGCGTGTGGTGTGAACCAGGCGTTAAATATCAAGAGTCACAAATCTGCGCATATGATTTTTTTCCTGTCAGTATTGAGAGGGTTTAATTAGACCAATGAAGCCCCACAACTTGTTGATTGAACCAGTCTGAAGCGGCTGGGTCCTGTACCAATCACATTTCCTCCCGCGCTGTGGAATACTTAGTATAAGACACCGGAGATGGAGATGTTGAGACATTGTTTTTTACATGTCCAAAATAGCATTTATTCATTCATTCTTTACCGGAAATGTAGTCTGCTTCAGCCAGTTTTATTGAGATTTGAAAAACAATTGTGATGGTTACGGTTGCAGCTGAGTACTCTAAAGTATTTGAAGAAGAGAGAGGTTAAAGAGACTGGAGAAAACAGGGACGAAATTTTAAAGTCCCCGCGAAGTGACTTGAAAACGCAGTGTTATTTGATGTGTTGACGTAATTT
Organism: Cranoglanis bouderius; assembly: GCA_023630585.1. Classification (NCBI taxonomy): domain Eukaryota; kingdom Metazoa; phylum Chordata; class Actinopteri; order Siluriformes; family Cranoglanididae; genus Cranoglanis; species Cranoglanis bouderius. The sequence goes on from CM042557.1 coordinate 19,432,686, forward strand.
CCACTGAAACAGGAAGTCAGGGCGAGACATATTGAGTGGCTCCAAAAGTAACCACAACAGAAAAGAACATAATGTTTGGGCAGTAACATGAGTTTCTTGTTTTGTATTCTCATGTTTGAAAGTGTTTCAAAGTTTAAGATCAGTGTTACAGAAGGTAATATATGATGGGTTTTTTGAGTTCCTCATGTCTTGTGAATGTAAAACTTTTTTTTAATAATTAAAAGATTAATGATGTATGTGACAAGGAGGAGAGCATGGCCAGGCTGTGAGGATGCACACCTGGCACTGATTTGTCTAATCAGTGGGGGAGAGAGAGATAAAGGAGCGTCTGGAAGCGCCAGGGAGAGATGCACGTGCACTTTGTTTCGTTTGTGTGTTTTGTTTTATGCTTGAGTTTTGTTTATTATTACAGTTTATGTTTATGTTCAGCTGGTTCCCGTCTCCTCCTTACCCAACTTTACAGACTGTTACACTGGTCCCGAAACCCGGCAAGGAGGCGGGACGCGCTATCGAGGAGCTCTCGCCGCTGTGGGAGGATGGCAACGCCGAGAAGGATCAAAAACACCCCAGACACGCTGTCCTCTGGTTCTCAGCCAGCTGGGACGCGATCGCCTATGACAGCGGGCGATGGCACTGGACTTCCGAGCGGGCGGCTGCGGCTCCTCCCCTTTTCCGGCAGATGGCAGCCGCACCTCCTAAACTGTAATAATAATAAACAAAACTCAAGCATAAAAAAAAACCACACAAACGAAACACAAAGTGCACGTGCATCTCTCTCTGGCACTTCCAGCCTCTCCCACTGATTAGACAAATCAGTGCCAGGTGTGTGTCCTCACAGCCTGGCCACGCCCTCCTCCTCGTCACAATGTAATTTTGTTTTTCAGAACAATTTGGGGTTTGTAAACAAAGTAAAATCTCATATGGTTTTAAATTTTAGGTTTTGTTAAATTTTGTTGTCATATCCATTTTAAAGTCAATCCAAAATGAAGTAGAGATAACAGATTTATATTTATAAGGTAATGTCCAGGTGATAAATGGTGAGGTTTAACACATCTTGATTTAAATGGAGGATTGGATCTGACAATAATGGAGTTTCTTATAAAATTATTATTAAAATGTTTGTCTACAATGGAAAGATCATTTACCATTAAATCATTAATATCTACAACTGAAGATTTGGTTAAAGTTATTATGCCACTGGGGATAGTCTTTATTATTTTTGTATAATTCTATAATTGCCCATTCTCCTCAATAAGCTGGTTTACAATTAATGTCATGCTGGAACCAATTCTCCATGTACAGTGACTTCTTGTGTTATGTCCCTGTAATTGCTATTTGGCTAGGGGAAAACAGGGTTATAACATTTAAAGTTAAGTGTGTGTATCTCACTGAGGGTCAGGCAGTAAAAGAAACGGGGTATAGTCCAAACTCCACTCAAACGTGTTTTATTTACATGGTGTACAGTGCCCAAAGGGGTGAAAAGAAACCAATTATTTACAGTATTTACACAGACAAAACAACAATACTCACAATTAAACTGACGAGGTCGGAAGGGGCGCATGAGAGGTGCCAAAGAAAAGAAATAAGTAAAACTAAACACAGCTAACTCATATTTTTATTGACTACACTGCCTATCAAAGGAAAATGTAGAAATAAAAAGTCTTCGGCGTGAAACGCCCTAACTATGTATGTATGATAGCGATTGATGTGGAGATTGATATTGCTTTTAATGACTGCCGTTTACACTCGGCATTATCCCCTCTACACTCCAATAGCATTAGCATTGCTACAAACTTCATTCACACACAACTTGATTCACACACTGTCCATTTACCATATTTAAATAATATTCACCTGATAATGGTATCCAGTTGCTTATTTAGAGAAAATTATAACACAATCATGTTATAATTCACTCTAGATTCCATGCTAGGCTTGCGGCTAATGGCAGCCATGTTTGTTGTTGGCATGGGAAGAAAACTCAGAATTGTGAGATGTAAAGTCACAATTCTGAAAAAAAAATCGCAATAACCTTTTTTATTTAATTAATGTCTCTGTGACGGAAATGGGCTCCCATAGCTAATATAGTAATGCTAAATGTAAAAAAAAAAAAAAATCCAGACTATGACTGGACTTGGTAATTAATAATAACTGATTCAAACATGGTGAAAATGATCAAACTACGTAGCTAGTTATGACAAATATGGAATCTTGGTTAACTTTAGCTAGACATTTGTGTTGGATGGTTAGAACCACTTACCTGTCGTGATTCCTCCTGATCAGCCATGTTGGAGATCCTTTATAATATGCTCGGTTATAAGTTCATTGCAATAATAAGTTCAGTGCAACGACTATGTTCTCACCCTGATTGTAAAACAAAATGTGATTGGTTGGAGCGAGAATGTACTACGATTGGTCAGCGCAATGTGGCCATTATCCGATTGGCTTGATTAGCCGGTGGGCGGAGTCCACCCATTTGTGGTTTTGTGTGCACTCTTGACACTAGAAGCGTTTCAAAATCCACAAATGCGTGCAGCAATCCACAAGTGCACAGATTGCAATCCACAAATGTGCAGGACACAATCCACAAATGCACACGACGCGATTCACAAATAAATGCCAGGAAGAGTTGTGTTTGTGACACAAAAATATATTTGTAAAAAAAAAAAAAAAATTGCTAATCTCATTTTATTTATTTGTGAATTTAATATTTTTTTGTGAAACTCCTAACATACAGTACTGTGCAAAAGGTACCCTATATTTTTAGTACAAACTTTTATTTGTTATATTTTTTTTATTTTATGACTTCTACATGATCAAGTCAGTACAAAAAACATTTTAGATTCCCAAACATTAGTTTTCTAGCACAAAATTACATGTTACAGAAAAATGTTTGTATGTCATTAAAGAAAGCAGCATATTACGTAAGAGACACTTTTCAGGCAAAAAACATAATGAAGGCTGCTGGGTTTTGCTGCAAAAATAACAAGCAAGTTCGCAACAGTCAAAGACTCCAGATGTCTCCAGATTATGAAATAGATCGTAATCTATTTATTTGAAATTATGAAACAATTCTAACCCCATATGGAGCTCAGTTAAAATTCCGCCTGTCTACCAAGGCTTCTTCCATGCCCTCACACACCATACACACTTTTTAGAACACAATGCATTCTTTCATTTGTTAATTTATTATTATTATTATCATTATTAGTTTTGCTTTATTATTAGTAGTATTGCTTTGCAGTTATTTGGAATATTTTCTAGAACTTTATAAAGCTAAAAGCTCCTTGGCCAACTTCAGCATGCAAGAGACTATCAATGTGCCCAGCTGGAGCTATTCAAATCTTTATTCCAGAAGGAAGCTACTAGTTAATAGTTTTCTGTCAGTGGATGTCTTCAACTAGCATCTCAGTGCTAAACACGGTAAGAATGTATATATATTATATCAGTATTTGTTTTCTTGTTTCATATGGTTGTATTTTATTTGTATATGTAGGTACAACTTATCTAAGGTTTGTTGTGGATATTCAAAATCTAGCTATCACTGCGCTAGTTAATTATCTTAGGCCACTCTCACTTTTCATAAGTAATATTTTGCATGATATTTTTTATTATAAGATGTATGAAGTGTATTTATTATTGTAGATCTGCTATTGTAGATCTCCCCTGTCTGCATATATGGCTGTAACGTGGAGATTGTGTGGACTCCTAGCACTGAGGCTAAAGCTAATGAAACCAAACGGTTGAATAAGCTCATCAAGATGGCAGGCTCTGTCATAGGTGTGGTCTTTTTAAAACCCTGTTAGGTTTTTAAAATGTTGAATCTCCAGGTTACAATTCCTAAGAAGAGAGAAAGTGAGAATACACATGAAAGACTGTGCCCTCGCCCTGCTGCACGCTTCCTGCACCAAGCGCTTGGGAGAGTTTGCCAAATGACGCACAGACACACAAAGTTCAAATGGCAGAATCTCTCTTTATTCAAAGAAAAGGCAGCATATATATATCTGGCTTGGCACACAAGAGAGACAAGGGGTTATCTATTGATTGGTTAGGTGAGAGGTGTATTTGCATAGAACAGGAATCCTACTGACGTAAGACAGGAACACCACCATATATGGTTTCTAGGAAGTAATAACAGGACAACAGATGTTGTTTGGGGAAGAATGTAAGAGCACGCAAATGGTATTTGGGGAGACAGAGGAATACACAAATGGTGAGGGGCTTCCTCTGTCTGCACCTGAGTCAACAGAGAATCAAAGAGAAGAGGTGCCAACACAGGAACCAGGAAACAGAGAAGGGAGGGGGTGTTCACACAGAGGACAGGAGGGGAAAGAGTTAATAAAGGGACAGAGAGGGGAAAGATTAATAAGATTAATACTAAACAGAGTGTTCACATTAAACTTATCAGACCCCCCTAAAGGTGGTTGTTGAGAGGAGAATAATGTCCAAACTACAGAATATTATGGACAACAATTCTCACCTCCTACAAGACACGCTTGCTAGAATGAGGAGCACCGTCAGATTCCACCTCAGTGCAACAAGGAGTGCTACAGAAGGTCATTTGTGCCTACTGCCATAAGACTGTACAATTCGTCCCCCATGTGCAGAGGCGTTTTGGAGAACTTGCTGATAAACTAGTCAAATACTAGTGGATGTTTTGTGTGTGTTTTTGTTTGTTTGTTTGTTTGTTTGTTTGTTTTTTATTATTTATTATTATTATTATTATTTTATTTTTAAAATATTTTATTTATTTTTTATGGCAAAACTTAATATTTCTTAGTACTGATTTCCAATTACTTTTTTTGTTATGCAAACAAAAATGTAGCGGTTGTATTCACAATTTTATTTGTTCTCTAAACAAAAAGTTAATACAACTTGGATTAAAATAGATTTGCTCAAAACTATTTGCACATTCTAGTACAACAATCACTCCTATTTCAACTAAATATTTCTTTTAGTACTGACAATAGAATGTCAGTCAGTATATCTAATTTTTTACATAAGTTGCGTAAACAAGAAAAGCTAGTGGAAATTGGTACTAAGATTTTTTTTTTTTTCGTGGCAGCTCGGAATTTTTTTTGTGTATATTGCAAATGAAAGACACCTCTTAACACCACTTACTATATGAAACTTAATACCTATTTAGAGTACACAAGAACAAAACTTGTACCATATGTCATGCACACCAGCCAAACGCATTTAACAAACTTAGTGATCCTGCCAATATTAACATAGATTGAATATAGTTAAAATGGTGCTAATTTCTAGGCTTAGATATGGCTCAGCTGACATGTCGGGGTGCTGTCTATTATTGTAATGTGTTTTTTTATTTGGGAAGATGAAAGGACTGTGGGATTTCTCCCATGCCCTTGGGTTGTCAATGCTAATAGAAAAGATTGGTGAATTGGTCAGAATCAGGAAGCAGAGTCGTTTTGTTAACTGTTTGTAAACTGTTCCTCAGTGCTGAGTGGAGACTGCTTGTATTTACATATGCAGAGAATCCTGCTGTTTTGAGACCTCCATTCAGCAGACAGCGCAATTAATCATCCCCAAATCCTCCTGCGGTGCAACAGATGACCCCAACCTGACAGAGAGCATGCAGGTGTGAATCAAGCTGCTGGAAAAATGCCTCCTGAATCGAGAGCTCTGTTCAAAGTTTGTCTTGATTTTTTTTTTTCCATTCATTTTTATATACAGTGGGTATAGAAAAGATCCCCCCCCCTTTAAAATAATCACATTTTGTTGCTTTTCAGCCTGAACTGAAAACAGACACAGTTTTTGTTTTATCCAGCTGTATTTACTAAGTGCAACTTATAACATCCAAGTGAAAGATATAACACCAACATGTCAGAAAAAAAAAAAAAAAAAAAAAAAAAAAACAGAATCACTGAGTTGGAAAAAGGATCACCCACTTGCTTTAATTTGCTTTAATTTTTTATTACAGCCTTTAGTCTGTTGGGATATGTCTCTACTAACTTTGCACATCTAGACTTTGCAATATTTGCCCACTCTTCTTTGCAGAACTACTCAAGTTCAGTTGAGCAGAAAACAATCTAGCCCATAAATGTCCCATAAATTTGATGGTGACCGTTTGTGGACTGCAGTCTTCAAGTCATTCCACAGATTTTCAATGGGGTTTAAGTCTGGGCTCTGACTAGGCCATGAAAGGACATTCACATTTTTCTCCTTCAACCACTGTGTGGTCAGTTTTGCTGTGTGCTTTGGGTCATTGTCATGTTGGAAGGTAAACCTTCTTCCCATTGACAACTTTCTGGCAGAGGGCAGCAGATTTTCCTCAAGAATTTGATGGTATTTTGCCCCATCCATTTTCCTTCTATCCTGACAAGTGCTCCAGTCCCTGCTGCAGAGAAACACCCCCATAACAGGATATTACCACCTCCATGATTTACTGTAGGCATGGTGTTATTTGGATAGTGAGCTGTATTGGATTTCCGCCAGACATATCGTTTGGTGTTGAGGCCAAATAATTCAATTTTAGTCTCATCTGACCATAACACCTTTTTCCATGTGGCCTCAGAATCTTCAAGGTGTGTTTTGGCAAAGCTCAGTCGTGGGTGGCTTTTTTCTTGCAACCCTCCCATACAAGCCACATTTGTGGAGAATTTGTGATATTGTTGTCACATGCACACAATGACCACTCTGTCATAAATTCCTGCAACTGTTTCAGAGTTGCTGTAGGCCTCTTGGTAGCCTCTCTGACCAGTTTCCTCCTGGCTCTTTCATCCAGTTTGGAGCGATGTTCTGATCCAGGGAGGGTCTGTGTTGTACAAATACCTTCCACTTCTTAATAATAGACTTCACTGTGCTTCTAGGCATTGACAAAGCCTTTGAATTTTTTTTTGTATCCATCTCCTGAATTGTGCGTGTCCACAACATTATCCTGGAGATCTTTTGATAGGGCCTTGCCACCCATAGTTGATTGCTTGCTTCAGTTGCACTACAAAATGCTCCAGGAAAGCTCTTTTCATGCTGAGCTAATCAAAGTGACCACAACTGATCACAATTGAAAGTCAAATGGCTTTGTGTGCCATTGAGAAGGTGATAAGCTACACTGTATTGAGTTTACAAGTCATTTTTAGGAGATCCTGGTGGTGATCCTTTTTCCAACTCAGAGGTTCTGTTTTTTTCATTATTAAAAAAAAAAAATTCTGACATGTTGGTGTTATATCTTTCACTTGGATGTTATAAGTTGCACTGATTAAATACAGTTGGATGAAACAAAAACTGTGTCAGTTTTCATTTCAGTCTGAAAAGCAACAAAATGTGATTATTTTAAAGGGGGTGATTCTTTTCTATACCCACTGTAGTTGCTCCTTTACAGGGTACTCAGTAATGATACATAATTTCAGCTTGAATTGTAGCCATTGGCTTTTTAATAAATTAATTATTTCCAAGATCTCTGATAATATTCTGTGACATTCATTGCTATATGTAGAATGACAGACTGCATATATAAAACAGTATTGATAAAGTGAATTTCTCACTATGTGCAAAGACTGCCCATGGTTTAAAATATCTGTAAAACACTGGATAATTAATCTGTTGCTTTGAACCATGTAGAAATTTGATAACATATGAAAATAATGTATAACAACTGCCAGAGGTTTCCCCTAGTGCCGGATCGAGCACAGCGCTCAGCAGCCCGAAGTGCGACAGCGCGCACTTCCAAGGTTTTTTATTTTTTTAAACTTTTTTTTTTTACTGTATTTACTGTTAGTCGTGTGTTTGTTTTGATTTCTGTGATGTCTCCACCCATGTTATGTTATTTGTTGTCTCCTAATGTGTCTCAGCTGTTCTGTGTTCGGTGATTACCTTGTGTATTTAACCCCTCGTGTGTCTTTGTTCAGGGCAAAGTATTGTGTGTCTGTGTTTAGCCGCCCGAAACGTACCAAGTCTTTGATCCTCATTCTTTGATTCTCAGTTTTCTGATCCTGTCCATAGTTTCTCCTTTTGTACTTTGCCTAGCCTCGTTTGTGTTGTTTGTAGATCGCCTGACCCACGCCTGTTCTTTGACTACATTCTTGCTTATTGTTTTGGATCTGCCTGCCTCTCTTAATAAAGATCTTAACTGCACTTGCATCCTGCATTCACCTTACTTTCGTGACAACAACTAGATGTCATAACTGTTAGCTTTCTTTCATCTCACCAACAATCACAAAGTAATGAGATTTAAACTGCATAGTATAGTGAGGAGAATGAATTTGGATGCATTATTAATTTTGGTTTACTTGATTTTGTTCTGTTTGCAAGTTAGCAGTTTACAATTCTGATATTTATATCCAGCATTCTTGTAAGAATTGAGATCTTGATATCAAAGTCTGGTGAACAGCAGCTGCTAATGCTATCAGAACTTATTCTTTTTAGGTCATGGTTCTGATCACATTAATGTAAACCTTGCGCTTGAAAACAATGTATATTCCTGATACCACTACAGGAAAAGAAAAGTGAGAAACAATGTTATGTCCCTGATCAGAAAGACACAGAGCCCCAGGACTGAGCTGCATGTGGAGAGTCTAATGGAAAAACAACTGAAGGAATAAGAAGACAAACAGACTCTCTGGTGTCTGGTGTTTTCGCCACTAACCCTTCTTTTGGCCATTTTCCCTCTGAGCCTTTGTGTCCACTACAAGCACACTTCAGTGCCAACTCTGGTAATTAATACATCTAATCACATCCCTGTGCTCCCTTTATTGTGATGGCTTGACCACAGCATGGGAATCATATTTCATCCCTCCTTCTTTATTTCAACACTTCGTTTCTCTCTCCCATACTCAGCTGCTATAGATCTAACTGCATCCCCCTTTCCACCAATCAATACTTACTTTGATATTTGTGTACCAGCCATTGTGTAATCAATATGAGGTCAGGGAGAGTAAATTGCAGTCCCTGGCTTAACGATTTTGTCTTTCTTGGCTTGATGAGAAAGATGTTTATTATCAGATTATTAAGGCAGCATTATGTGTGTCACTATTTAAACTCACCAGCTACTGGGGGAGACATTTATGGGACATTTATGGGCTAGATTGTTTTCTGCTCAACTGAACTTGAGCAGTTCTGCAAAGAAGAGTGGGCAAATATTGCAAAGTCTAGATATGCAAAGTTAGTAGAGACATATCCCAACAGACTAAAGGCTGTAATTTAAAAAAAGGCAAATTAAAGCAAGAGGATGATCCTTTTTTCCAACTCAGTGATTCTGTTTTTTATTTTTTTTTCTGACATGTTGGTGTTATATCTTTCACTTGGATGTTATAAGTTGCACTAAGTAAATACAGCTGGATAAAACAAAAACTGTGTCCAGAATGGTGTCCAGAATAGAGGCACATGTAGAATTAAAGTAACTGAGATGTTCGGCAGCATCCAAGTTGTGTAGAGTAGAATCCATTTCGGAAGAATCCCATACTTCATAGTACGCTGCAGAGAACTCTTCACTGGAGCATGAAGTAAAGGTATGAGACAGGCAAACTACGGTTTGTTTTCTAATGTTCTGACCAGTGCATGGCACAGAAAATAATACAAGCATGTGATCAGAGAAGGTCGCGTTGCTAATAATGATGTCCGAAACAGATAGTCCATGAGTTAAGATCAGGTCAAGAGTTTGGCCTTGTAAATCCGTTGGGCCAGATACCCACTGAACAAAGTCCAATGACTCAACAAGATTTAAAAACTCCATGGAAACTGGTTTAGAAGCACAACAGACATGAATGTTAAAATCCATTCATGTCTAAAACAGATGTTCTATATCTTCTTTTTCTCCACAGAACAAGCCCCGACAATCCCCTTTCACTGCTACATTTAAGTGTGTCACATGTCCTTCTGTAGTGATTGAACCATGAATAATCCTCCATTGTAGATCTGCAATATGCTTTTCTACAGGACATTTATACAGGATTCTCCACCTGTTTCTGGCGAGATGCTCTGGGTTCAACATATCTGGCCACCTTGAGGCTTTTTGTACTCTCAAAGAATCATTGTGCATGACTTTCATTGTAATGTCATACACTGTTTTCTTTGATATGGATTTGAAGAGACTTGACTGAGGAGTTTTAAAAAGAGGGATGGAGTTTCCAAACTCAGCTTCTTCCTCTTCTTCCTCTTATTTCTGGAAACACTATTATTCCTCATATCCTATGTGTTCTGTAGTGTCTGTCCAACATAAGTTCTGTGACCATTTGGTAGAGCATTAAGAATTTCTTCTTTTAGCTTTGACATGAGGTGTGAAGATCTCAACCCTGTCACTTCTTTAAGTACATTAATTGGTTTCCAGCCACCCTCTTGTAAAAGATGTCCCAGCTTTACAATTCTGTTCTTCAGTAAGCATATTCTTACACTTACCGCAAACAGAATTCTGGTGTGAAACAGTGAATTGAAGGAAAAAACAGTGGTTCCACAGGGGCCCACTCTTCTGGATTGTTCACATCTCTTTCTGTTTTTACCACAGTTTTCCAGGTTTGCAGCATTGATTTGTAAAAGGGTGTGAGCGCTGATAAGCTAGTCTCTTTGAGCTTCATTAGGAATAGGTGATTGTCTAGTCCAAAGTCACTTACTCTCTTCAGGATTGAACTTGCAGTCTTTTCCCATATCACATCTTTATTGTATAAAAGTCTCTGTACAGCTTGTATTCTGAAACGACAGATTTCTCACATCCATCAGTCTTTGACCTCCTTCCTGTACTGGCACGTATAATACTGCTGCACAAATCCAGTGTTGTCCGTTTCAGAAAAAATTGCCTATTTTCTTTTGTATGTTGGAGATCACCTCCTCTGGTGGCTCCATAACAATAGTCTTGTGCCACAATGTAGAGGCAGCCAGATTGTTTACAACCAGAGCTCTTCCTCAGTAAGAAAGTTGTGATAGTAGCCATTTCCACTTCAATATAGGTTTGACACCTTTTCCAGCAGTTCTTCCCAGTTTTTCTTTTGAAATTGTTCATTTCGTAAGAAAACTCCTAAGATTTTCCGTCCATCTTTTTTCCACTGTAACCCTACTGGAAGTTCTGGAACTGTGGTAAGCTCCCATTTACCAATAATAAAACCTCACTTTTTGTCCAGTTAACCTTGGAAGAAGAGGCATTTCCGTATAATCCAAAAGCTTGTGTTAAAATGTCAAGTATTTTTGTTCTGTAATAAAAACTGTGATGTCATCTGAGTAAGCTGATAAAACTTTGGAATTACGGTATCCATTAGGGAATATGGTCCCTTTTGGATTTTTTCACAGTCTACATAGCAGCTGTTTGATAATAAACTGTATAATTGTCCTGAAAGTGGACAACCTTGTCTTATTCCTTTTGATACTGGTACTGGAGCACTTAACCCACCCCCTGCTTTAACCATCACATATACATTACAGTACAACATCTGGATATATGATATAAAAACATCACCAAAACCAAAATGCTTCAGTACATTAAAGAGATATTCGTGATCTACATGATCAAATGCTTTCTCTTGATCTAGTGATAAAACTAGGTAATTCCTATTAAGCAGATTAAGGTCATTAATGTCTTTTAATAAAAACAGATTGTCTACGATAGATCTTTGGGGGATGCAGTATGTTTGGTCATTATGGATTAATCAGTCTAGGCAGTGCTTGAGTCTGATTGCTAGACACTTTGAAAACATTTTATAGTCCAAACACAACAAAGCCACTGGTCTCTAGTTTTTTAGGTGTCCCAAATCTCCTTTTTTTGGAAGCAGTGATAACACTGCTCGACGACAGCTTGGTAGTACTTTCTTTTGATGCATTCTAGTATAACGTAATGTATAGTACTGTACAAAATTTTAGGCACCCTATTTTTTTTTAGTTCAACTTTTTATAGATTTTTTATTTTATGACTTCTACATTATCAAGTCAGTACAAAAACATTTTAGATTCCCAAACATTTGTTTTCCAGCTCAAAATTAAATGTTACAGAAAAATGTTTGTATGTCATTAAAGAAAGCAGCATATTACGCAAGAGACCACTTTTCAGACAAAAAATAAGAAGCAAGTGCGAAAGTCAAAGTCTCCATAAGAACTGTGCCTGGTTCTGCAAGATAAAATAAAACTTACCAGCTAATTTCCTTATAAAACTGCACAAATTGTACCACAGACTACTCTTTTTATTTTTATGTTTTTGTCACACCAAATATTGAATTTGTATAATTTACTACTGTTTACTGCTCTACAGTATTTTTTTATGTAGAAACATTTCATTTCATTATTTTGAAGGCATCTTTGCTCTACAGCATTTCTTTGCATGTGCCTAAAACTTTTGCACAGTACTGTAGATCTGGTCCTATTAGGTCCCAGAAATTTTGATAGAATTCTGCCGGTAATCCATCAATTCCGGGGGATCGGCCTGTTCAAGCTGAGGCAGTTCTTTGAGTAACTCCTCTGCACTTTCAGTGTCACAGCTCTCCGCACTGAACAATTGTTTATAAAAATCTTTTGCCAGCCTCCTTATTTCTGCAGGATCTGATGTAATGGATACATCTGAATGACGCAAATGGATCATCATTTTCTGTTGGACATTTTTCTTTTCAAGATTAAAAAAGAAGGTACAGGGAGCATCCATATCTTTGATGGAACAGTATCTTGTTCTTATAAGTGCTCCTTTTGCTTGCTCTTGTAAGAGAAAACCCAGTTATTGTCTCTTCTTGTTTAACCCATCACATTGCACGGCCTCATCATTGTTTACAATTTTTCTTTCCAATAGTTCAATGTCTCTTTGCAAAATCTTTACTGTTGCTCTCACCATAGCTGTTGAGTGAAGTGTATAATTTTTGCAGAACATTTTTATATTGACCTTGCCCACATCCCAACTAAGATTTTCAAATGAACTCTTCTTTGGTTTCCAACTATTCCAAAACCATTTAAAATATTCGCAGAAAGAAACATCCTGTAGTAGCTTAACATTTAAAATCCAATAATAGTTTGATTTGTTTTGTCTTTTTTGGATTCACATCCATTATGATGGTCTGACTATTAAACTATTAGGTTTAATAGTCAGAATATTAACAGAATATGAACGAATATTCATTACTTTATTATTCCATGTTTTTTTTCAAATAAAATATGTCCAATGTTGCACCACTAACTGTATTATTCGATATTTTTAATACTGCTTTACTCCTTTATTTCCACTTCTCCATACATCTATTAATTGAAATTCCTTGGTAACTTTTGATAGTGCATCACTTGACTGATTATGAGGCTCATCCCTATTTCTATCAAAAGTAAAATCAGTTGTACAATTCCAATCACCCCCAAGTATAAGGCATACACTATCATCATATTTTTTCAATAGCTTTCTTTAGTTCCATAAAAATAGTCAGCAGCACTGAACCATTATTTGGAGCATAAACGTTAGCAAATACAAATATTATGCCTGTTAGGTTCCCTCTCTCGCAGCGAATGGAGTAGCCTACTTCCGCATTCCAGCTCCATTCAGAAGGACTCTCGTTTTGTTTACCTCGGCCATGTGTGCTTTTGTTATTGTCTTGCGTCATGTCTCTGTCCCCGCCTCCTTATTTCATATTGGTTCTCCATGTAATGTGATTATCATTTCCAGGTGTCTTTGATTTCATGTATGATTTCTGTGTGTTTAAAAAGCCCTGTTTGCTTCCACTTCGACGCGGAGTATTAGTTTGTAGTTTAGTTTAGCGGAGTGTTACTTTGAAGTGTAGAAATGTTTCTAGTTCCGTAGCGCTAATTCCGATTTCCGTAGCTCTTGATTCCGTAGTTCTAATTTAGATGTCCGTAGCTCCGTGTTTGTGGTTCCCAGACCACTTCCTTGTGTCGAGTGTTCATTTCCTCCCGAATCTCACTTTACCGAGCGATTAAACTCTGGACTGATTCTCACGGCATTGACCTCAAAGCTAAGTACCTTGGATTCCGACTTCCGCTAAAGCCCTCTTCCAGTTTATGAATTTCTGTGATAGTTTAACGTGCACTTGTTTCTGTCGAGTGTTCATTTCTGTTAGCGCTGTATAATTAGCACACTGTATGTTTTGCCCGCTAGCATATGTAAAAGGTTCTGGGTGCTTATGACCGTTAACCCTTATCATTGCTAACTGTGTGTTTTTACTGCTAGCGCTAACGTTTTGAGAGATTATATATTCTTAGCCACGATAACCTGCGAAGTCTCGAAGCCTTCATGAAGCTTTTCTGTTTTCCTGTGTCCTTTCTACAAGTGTGCTGAATAAAGTGACGAAGCTTTTTACCGCAACTGTGTCCAGCCTTCTCCTGATAACATAACAGAATACTCCGCCTCTAAATGGATGCAGCAGGCAAAGTAAGGGCACAACCCGCCATGCCACACCACGCCATGCCACGCCACGCCACATTTAAAATGCCTGCAAACAATTCAATTTTTTTTCCCCAATGGACGTTTATTTATCCCCCCGATGAGTTTGATGGCTTTTCCACCTGGCCACAGTGCTTCTGTTTGCAGGCACAGATTTATTTCCTGAGTTTGGAGGACCCCAAGCCCGACGAGGAACAGTGGGTGAGGTTCCTCCTCTCTCGTTTGGTCGGCTCTGCTCGCCAATGGGCAGAGCTTCACCTTGCCAGTGGATCCATGAAGTTCAAAACAGTTTTGGGCTTTGTGGATCTACTGGTTCAGGTGTTCGGAAGCCCAGACTTCCAACCCGACCTCAGGACCTTTTTGGGGAAGGACCGTCTGGGCGACCGACCTAACCACTCATTCCTGGAATATTATGGGGGTAAGCGGGCTAACGTGGCGGCCTGCTCCTCAGACCCCCAAAACCAGGAGTGTTCCACCGAGGGATGCACCCGCCCGGCCGTTCTGCAGTGCCCCACCTGCAGGAACCAGGGATTAAGGAGCAGCTTCTTCTGCTCCCAAAACTGTTTCAAGGGCAGCTGGCGGGTGCATAAGCGGCTCCACCAGCGGGCACCCGTCGAGCTCCAGCAGGAGACCCAGCAGGAGGTCTTCTCAGCAGAGCTGCAACTGGAGGTTAACCAGGCGACCTCCAGCTCCAAGCTCCAGCCGGAGACCCAGCAGGAAGTCTCCACAGCGGAGCTGCAACTGGAGGTTAACATGGCAACCTCCAGCCCCGAGCTCCAGCAGGAGACCCAGCAGGAGGTCTTCTCAGCAGAGCTGCAACTGGAGGTTAACCTGGTGACCTCCAGCTCCGAGCTCCAGCCGGAGACCCAGCAGGAAGTCTCCACAGCGGAGCTGCAACTGGAGGTTAACATGGCGACCTCCAGCCCCGAGCTCCAGCCGGAGACCCAGCAGGAGGTCTTCTCAGCGGAGCTGCAACTGGAGGTTAACATGGCGACCTCCAGCCCCGAGCTCCAGCAGGAGACCCAGCAGGAGGTCTTCTCAGCGGAGCTGCAACTGGAGGTTAACATGGCGACCTCCAGCCCCGAGCTCCAGCAGGAGACCCAGCAGGAGGTCTTCTCAGCGGAGCTGCAACTGGAGGTTAACCAGGCGACCTCCAGCTCCGAGCTCCAGCCGGAGACCCAGCAGGAAGTCTCCACAGTGGAGCTGCAACTGGAGGTTAACATGGCGACCTCCAGCCCCGAGCTCCAGCCGGAGACCCAGCAGGAAGTCTCCACAGCGGAGCTGCAACTGGAGGTTAACATGGCGACCTCCAGCCCCGAGCTCCAGCAGGAGACCCAGCAGGAGGTCTTCTCAGCAAAGCTGCAACTGGAGGTTAACCTGGTGACCTCCAGCTCCGAGCTCCAGCCGGAGACCCAGCAGGAAGTCTCCACAGCGGAGCTGCAACTGGAGGTTAACATGGCGACCTCCAGCCCCGAGCTCCAGCCGGAGACCCAGCAGGAGGTCTTCTCAGCGGAGCTGCAACTGGAGGTTAACCTGGCGACCTCCAGCCCCGAGCTCCAGCAGGAGACCCAGCAGGAGGTCTTCTCAGCGGATCTGCAACTGGAGGTTAACATGGCGACCTCCAGCCCCGCGCTCCAGCCGGAGACCCAGCAGGAAGTCTCCACAGCGGAGCTGCAACTGGAGGTTAACATGGCGACCTCCAGCCCCGAGCTCCAGCAGGAGACCCAGAAGGAAGTCTCCACAGCGGAGCTGCAACTGGAGGTTAACCAGGCGACCTCCAGCCCCAAGCAGCAGCCAGCGAATAAAGAGGAAACCTCTCCTGGCCTGCTCGTCTCAGAGGTTCTAGAAGAAACCTCCACTCCAAGCCCATGTCCAGATTTCACTCCTGCTTCCAATCCAGTTCTCAGTCCTGCTTCCAATCCAGTTCTCACTCCTGCTCCCAATCCAGTTCTCACCCTGGTTCCCAGTCCGGTTCCTACTCTGGTTCCCGATCCTGTTCCCAGTCCGGTTCCTACTCCGGTTCCCAATCCTGTTCTCAGTCCTGCTCCCAATCCAGTCCTCACCCTGGTTCCCAGTCCGGTTCCTACTCCGGTTCCCAATCCAGTTCTCAGTCCTGCTCCCAATCCAGTTCTCAGTCCTACTCCCAATCCAGTTCTCAGCCCTGCTCCCAATCCAGTTCCTACTCCGGTTCTCAATCCTGCTCCCAATCCTGCTCCCAATCCAGTTCTCAGTCCTGCTCCCAATCCAGTTCTCAGTCCTGCTCCCAATCCAGTTCTCAGTCCTGCTCCCAATCCAGTTCCTACTCCGGTTCTCAATCCTGCTCCCAATCCTGCTCCCAATCCAGTTCTCAGTCCTGCTCCCAATCCAATTCTCACCCTGGCTCCCAGTCCGGTTCCTACTCCGGTTCCCAATCCTGTTCTCAGTCCTGCTCCCAATCCAGTTCTCGATCCTGTTCCCAGTCCGGTTCCTACTCCGGTTCTCAATCCTGCTCCCAGTCCTGCTCCCAGTCCTGTCCTGCTCCCAGTCCTGTTCCCAATCCTGCTCCCAATCCTGCTCCCAGTCCGGCTCCCAGTCCTGTTCTCAATCCGGTTCCAAGCCCCATTACCAATCATTTCCCAAGTCCAGTTTCTGACTTTTATGAGGGCTACATGGGGTTAATTTCGGGATGGGTGTTAGCCCTCCTCCTCAGTGCAGAGGGTGTTTTCACTCCCAGCTCCACTCATAACCCAGCTCACTCCTCAGTCTCCAGCCCTGTCTCCTCCTCAGTCTCCAGCCCTGTCTCCTCCTCAGTCTCCAGCCCTGTCTCCTCCACTATTTCCAACCCAACTCACTCCACTATTTCCTCCTCTGTTTCCAACCCAACTCACTCCACTATCTCCTCCTCTGTTTCCAACCCAACTCACTCCACTATCTCCTCCTCTGTTTCCAACCCAACTCACTCCACTATCTCCTCCTCTGTTTCCAACCCAACTCACTCCACTGTCTCCAACCCAACTCACTCCACTGTCTCCAACCCAACTCACTCCACTGTCTCTAATCCAGGAGCTGAAGCAGGTTCCAGGCAGAGCACCAGGTCACGCGCGGCTCGGAGATCCGGGTCCAGCACCAGGTCACGCGCAGCTCGGAGATCCGGGTCCAGCACCAGGTCACGCGCAACCCCGAGACCCAGGCCGAGCATCAGGTCACGCGCTACTCCACGATCCAAGTCCTCGTCCAAGTCCTCGTCCAAGTCCTCGTCCAAGTCCTCGTCCAAGTCCTCGTCCAAGTCCTCGTCACGACACGGTCGACTCTGGCTGCGGGACATTAAATTGCACCAGCCTCGGTTCCAGGGGGGCAGATGTGCTAATCTTGCCCAGGGGTCCGAGTCTGCCACAACGGACAAAACTTGCGGCGCTTCGGGAGCCGCGCCTTAAGGGGGGGGCTCTGTTAGGTTCCCTCTCTCGCAGCGAATGGAGTAGCCTACTTCCGCATTCCAGCTCCATTCAGAAGGACTCTCGTTTTGTTTACCTCGGCCATGTGTGCTTTTGTTATTGTCTTGCGTCATGTCTCTGTCCCCGCCTCCTTATTTCATATTGGTTCTCCATGTAATGTGATTATCATTTCCAGGTGTCTTTGATTTCATGTATGATTTCTGTGTGTTTAAAAAGCCCTGTTTGCTTCCACTTCGACGCGGAGTATTAGTTTGTAGTTTAGTTTAGCGGAGTGTTACTTCGAAGTGTAGAAATGTTTCTAGTTCCGTAGCGCTAATTCCGATTTCCGTAGCTCTTGATTCCGTAGTTCTAATTTAGATGTCCGTAGCTCCGTGTTTGTGGTTCCCAGACCACTTCCTTGTGTCGAGTGTTCATTTCCTCCCGAATCTCACTTTACCGAGTGATTAAACTCTGGACTGATTCTCACGGCATTGACCTCAAAGCTAAGTACCTTGGATTCCGACTTCCGCTAAAGCCCTCTTCCAGTTTATGAATTTCTGTGATAGTTTAACGTGCACTTGTTTCTGTCGAGTGTTCATTTCTGTTAGCGCTGTATAATTAGCACACTGTATGTTTTGCCCGCTAGCATATGTAAAAGGTTCTGGGTGCTTATGACCGTTAACCCTTATCATTGCTAACTGTGTGTTTTTACTGCTAGCGCTAACGTTTTGAGAGATTATATATTCTTAGCCACGATAACCTGCGAAGTCTCGAAGCCTTCATGAAGCTTTTCTGTTTTCCTGTGTCCTTTCTACAAGTGTGCTGAATAAAGTGACGAAGCTTTTTACCGCAACTGTGTCCAGCCTTCTCCTGATAACATAACAATGCCCTAATGTTCTATTTGTGTTAATAATAGTCTACCTTTAACAATTTCTTCTATATTTAAGACTTTATCACTCAAATTTTCAGAAAATAAAATAATTACCCCGGCACCATGACTCATTGACCCATGACCAGATTTCCTTTCCACCACATTCCCCATTCAATTTCATTGCCATTATCGATGTGTGTTTTTTTGTAAGAAGGAAACATAAACTTTTTAAATTCTTACAATTTCTGCAACCATTGCTAATTTATTTCCGTCCCTACCCCCATTGATATTTAATGATCCTACTTCTAACACCTCTGTAATGTCTGAATGTATCAAACTGATTTCTGAATCAGCCTGGGTTAGCAATGAAATTTCTCTGTCTCCTTGAGCTGTAAATCCCTACCTGTTTAATGACCACTCTGACCCCAGTTTGACCAGATACCTTTGGAATGCTAACGACCAACCTTCCCTTCGTACACACACACACACACACAGACACACACACACACACACACACACACAAGCTACCTACACGCGCACGCACACACACACACACATACACAAGCTTACCTTACACACACAATGGAAAAATCTCTCTCGAATGTAACATGTAATTATATGTAATTATTCGATGCCTAAATAGTGTGATGTCATCTTGTTTACATATATTGTGTGTTTATGTAACTAACCTTAATGATTTTAGATAGTCTTAACTTAGGATATTATTTTAAATGTCTGTAACCATGTTTTTCTTGTAATATTCGTTACAAGTCCATCGAATTTGGTATGTAGTTAATCGTCTTGCGATACCCTGATTGATTATGCATATCATATTGCAGTGGGATACATTATTTCATGCTTTCCCTTAATTTAATATATAATACGGTATAAACCGGCTCCTCCCTGGACATTTAAATTAGGGTCTGAGACCAGACAAAGAGAGGTCATCCCGCCAACCAATCCAACTTCCTGATTGGCCCATAGCCCAAAGAGGCGTGTGTGTTGGTGTTGTCTTTAAAATAACACCACGCTTTGAAACTCTTCAGTCAGTCTCTTCAGTCAGTCTCTTCAGTCAGTCTTCAGTCAGTCTCTTCAGTAACTCTTCACTCACACTCTTCTGGTTTCTCTCTCCCCCCGGGGCCACGTGCCCCGGGACGAGGAAGCCAGGATCTCTCTCTCTCCCGGACAAAGGATGCAACCGCCTCACGGCTCACGCCTTTTGCAAATGGCGCGACGAACCAGCGAACTGTACATAACCTCGCGCGAACTTTCAAACCAAAGCTATGCAAGTATAGTTAATGGACCTATATCTGCATTTAAGATTGTACCCCTGTTTACAGGAGATTTAAGTTCGTTGCTGGTTTTGGAAAAGGCTAATTAGTTGTGTTTTTGTCTGCCATTCCCTTTTACTCCATTACTTTCTCTCTATACCTTTTCTTTCCTTGTATATAAATGTACATATGTATGTTTTGCTTAGAGTTAGTCGTGTGTATCCATAGTTACATCTAGTTATTAAAATCTATTATCCCATGCTTGATTTTCTCTGCTTTTGTTCACGTGATAGAGTCCCTTCTTCACTGCATAAGGTCTCGCTTACCCGCTCTAAATTTTAATAACAAACTTCGTTGGTTAATTCTTCCTGGCCAGAAGGATAACCTCCCTCTTTAGAGTTCATAATCCCAAATTAGACTACAGCTAACCCTAAAAGCTGATCTAGACCACATACATAGTCATAATTAATTATAATTCATTGTAGTTAATTATCTATATGTATATGTGCACATACATGAATTGCCTTTCATGGCTGATGTATATTTATAACTGGTCACAACACGCGTTGATTAGATATATAGATATATTTCACGCCATTCGAGCTAATTCCGTATATAAATTGGAGAATACATTTAAATGTGCTAAACATCTTTTAATTTGTTGCATAAATTGTAACTGGTGGAGAATATTTTTAAACGTTGCAGATTTACCCGATTTACTACACATTCTGGTAGATAATGCGGCCACGCTTTAAAACTCGTCTCCTTTAAAAAGGTGCTTCGAATCCAAGCGTGCGCTTCTGTTTCGTTTTTCATGTTTAAAGTTGATCCATTACATTATTCTGGTGGAAAAGAATAATGCTAGTAATGATTGATTTGTTACACCTCCATGAAAAGATATAAAAGGTGGATAGAGACAGAGAGGAAACAGCATAGTATAGAAAGCACCACTTGTGATTTATACATTTAAAAGTTTATTTAAGCTTTCACTTTGTTTTTCCTTAATTTCATTATCATCTTTTTCAGTCGGAACCTTTTCTTTTTATCCAAAACTGGCTCACTGTTTTTTTGTTTTTTTGCAACAGTAATGCTGACTTTATGAATTTCTCTAAATCTGGGAAAAAGTGTTTCACATCAATTTGGCAAACATTGTGTCAAGGAAATCATTTATTTCTTCTAGAGTACGTCTTCCATCACCAGCATCAGAAATGTCAGAAAGTGTATCGTCATCCCTCATATCTGCATCACAATTTTCCTCACATTTTGATTTTTCATTGTTTTCAACATCATTTGCTTTATCACTGTTTTCAGCTTTTTCTTTCGTTACACTATTTTCAACTAGCTCTGTTGTTTCATTATTTGACTTAACATTAAAGTTATTTTCATTTCGGTTATTTTCTTTATTTTGTTTGTGGTTTTTTTCAGCACTCTGAACGTCATTCTCTTCCACATTTACATTATCAGACTCATTCACTGTAACCTCCACACTCTGACTGACTGCTTCTTCAGCAGCTTGGGCCTTGTGTAGGCATGCTAACTGCTTATGCCCAACATCTCCACATTCAAAACACTTCATGTTTCTGGTGTTTGCGTACACCACATATGCTCTGCCCTCATGCCATACTCTGAAAGACACATCTATATCCTGTTCATTTAAGAACATGAATACATGTCTTATCAAGCGACTTACTTGATTCTCCTCTTTTATGAAAACAATCGCCGCTTTGTTCATGCAAATTAAATGAAATATTTTCATAGCTGATTTCTTTTCCTACAGCCAGTAAGACATCCTCCACAGCCACACTGTTCACAGGCACACACCTGACACCATGCTGGAGGGAAACAGGTGATGATGCCGCCCTCTCCATAAGGTACACCATCCCAGCCCCACTCCTGTCCTCACCTAAACCATCCACCAAATAGCACTTTCTCCACACTTATTCCAAAAATAGCTTTACTTTTCTATTAAGTCAAAGAAAATCTCCTATCCAAGAAAGTGTAAGAAACCAGAAAGTCAGGAAAGTCAGACAGTCACCCTCACCTCGTGAGACCCCTCACACACACCCAAATGCTCCCATCATGCACAGAGAGAGAGAGAGAGAGAGCATTGTACAGTAGGGACAAAAAACTGAAAAATGTCTTGAAATAAAACATCTGGAAAAGGTCTTGAGGTGTGGTAACCATGGTATAAACTGAATAATTAACTCCAGACTGTTGAATCATAGAATTATTATCGTGGCCACATTACTACGTCATGTGTGCTTAATTTTTCAGTGGCCCGTCCTCGATTATTCCTTACGTAACACACACCTTAATGTTATTATGACATTAAGTTAGTTATTTTCTATTCTTATGAGTGTTTCAAAATGCTCATAGTTATTCTGATAGGTTATGTTGTCTTACCTCAGATATTCACGCCACTCCACTCAGTCCCACTGCTCGCACTTCAAAGTTTGTAACGGTTTTTGTGCGAGACAGACATTCAGAGATTTGCATACCACTTCCACCTGTTTTTTTTTTTTTTCATTCTCAAAATCGAAAAAATATGAATAATCACGTTTACTGAAGTGAAAAGAAAGTGCTAGTGAATTGTTATTATTTATTTGTCAATATTGGCAGAAAGTGAATAAAAATAATAAAGATGACAATATTCTGGGGGTTTAATGTGTGTTCAGATTCTTTGCACATGTAATAAACATTTTACGAACATTGTTTTGTAATAATGTTTAGGTTATTACATGCACAAACACTCTGAACACATAATAATAATAATAATAATAATAATAATAATAATAATAATAATAATAATAATAACAATAATAATAATAATAATAATAATAATAATAATAATAATAATAATAATAATAAAACTTTTCCTCATGAAACCTTGCACAACACATACTTAATACTAACAAAAGTATTTCCTGATAAGAAACATTGTCTAATAACATTAAAAGCAGAACAGTCCACATGGATATGTTTCACAGTTAAAGGAGTATTACAGAATGACATGGTGGTTTCTTATTGTTTTGTTTTTATTCTGTCTCCGTCCTTGTCTTGTGATTGGTTGTTTCCCTTATGTATCATTAATGTAAGCAGCTGTTCTCATTTACCTTTGATTAGTTTGTCTATTCATACCCTTGTGTTTTATTTTACGGCTATCCTCGTTCACCGGTGGGGCCCGTCAGTGGGTGGAGCGTCTAGTCACCACGGCAACCATGGGCCTAGGAAGCGTGGCTGAATTAATCTGTTTAATGAGGGTGATCTACGGGAAAGGGAAACTTTAGATTTGACCTTGAAATTTTTTTTTTGGGGAGGGCCAGCCTGACGGCCGAACCCGGTCATCCATTTACCACCTACTATGAGAGGGAGGCTGGAGACAAGGAGGAAGCAAAGTCAGCCAAGCTCTAGCCAGAAGCTGACAGGGTGGCCCCTCCTGCAGAGCACCCTCTAGAGGCCGACAGGGTGGCCTCCATCTCTGCTGAGCTCCAGCAAGAGGTCAACAGTGCGGCCTCTCCAGTCAAACTCCCTACAGAGGCCGACAGGGTGGCCTCCTTCCATGCAGAGCTCCAGCCTGAGACCAACAAGGTGGTCTCCCCTGCCAAGCTCCTCCAGCCTAAGGTTAACATGGTGACCTCATCTCTAGAGGTCCAGCCTGAGACCAACGAGGTGGTCTCCCCTGCTATGTTCCTGCCAGAGGCTGATGGAGCGGCCTCCCATGTCATGTTCCTGCGAGAGGCCAGCGAAGCGGGCTCCCAAGCCATGTTCCTGCCAGACGCCGATGGAACGGCCTCTGATGCCATGTTCATGCCAGAGGCCGATGAGATGGCCTACCAAGTCCTGTTCACACCTTAGGCTGATGGAGCAGCCTCCAATGTCATGCTCAAGCCAGAGGTTGACGAGATGACCTACCAAGCTCTGCTCATGCCTGAAGCCATCAAGACAGCCTCCCTTGACATGCTCAAGCCAGAGGTTGACAAGATGGCCTACCAAGACCAGCTCACACCTGAGGCTGATAACACAGCCTCCCAAGCCTGGTTTCTGCCATTGTCATCCATGTTACCCCTTTTGATTAGTTTGTATATTTATACCCCCATGTTTCTTTGTCTTGGCGCAAAGTATTGTGTTTCTGTGTTTGCCGTCAGTACCGTACCAAGCCTTTGGTTCATTGTTCTTTGATTCATGTTTTTTGATCCTGTTTTTGTCCTTGTGTTTATAGATTATTGTTCTGCCTAGTTTTGCCCATTCGTTGATCTCCTAACCCATGCCTGTTTTGGATTTTGATATTGCTATATCGATTTAGATTTGTCTGCCTGCCTTTGTTTAATAAAGCATTACCTGACAGCGCTCAGATTTTGTGCATGGATTTGCCACCATAGGCATGCCCCCGGACCCCCCAGAGGGTCAGAGGTCCACCCACCGCAGTCTCACAAAATCCCCAACCACCCCAACAATGTGGGTGAATGATACCTTGCAATGGACTGGCATTCCATCTGGGGTGTATTCTCCTGCTTCCAGTGTTGCTGGTATAAGCCCTGGCTCCACCACAATTCTGAACAAGACAAAGAAGTTACTGAAGCTGAATGAGTGAACGAAATAATAAATTACAGACTTTACAAAAGTTAGATCAGAGAAAGCTCATGTTGTGTAAAACACCAAATTTCAAGCAATTCAGAGTGGTGAGCATAATAAAAATCCTCGAGTTATTTCTCAGTTCTACTATTTATAGTATGTTTGATCATACACTGATTATTCTGGCTGCAACACATTTATAGGGCAAATCCTGAATGCTGTGCACCATGTAACAGAAAAATCATGCTTTCTCTCTGCCCAGCCTAGGGGCAACACAAAGTACAATAACAAACAGCTCAAGAGCAGGAGCGTCTGTTCTCCAGGCATGTAACTTCACAAACAGATGGTGGAGCCCAGCTGTTAACACAAGATCATTTGTATGTTTGAGGAGCACTATCCCATTTGGACTTCCTTCTCAGATAAATATTTCCCTCCTTTACAATAATCTTCATATGAATCAATCCTTAGATGCATGTATGTGCACTTGCATTTGGGGATTCCCAACAGATACCCAACTGAAATACACACAAGCACCAACACTGATCACTGTAAACTACAATGGATTCGCTTTACTGAAGATACAACTTGCATTATTTAGCACAAGATGTCCCACCAGAATCTGGGTGTTGCCTGCCTCTGTTGTTTAAAAATTGTAAAGTTGATTGCTTGACTTTTTAATTTTTCTATTTTTTTTTTGAGTGATTACCTCTATGTATTGGCATTGCAAAACCACCAGGATTTTTTAAGTTTTAATTTTATTGGTTTAACTATGACGGCCATCTTTGTGTCATGGCACACAACAAATTTTGGTTATACAGCTGTTTACAGAAACCTCAATATCTCAGCTCAGGATGGTCCTAACTCCTTGGAACAAAAACTGATTTATAGAGCACATTACATGGTATATTCACAGCCACTTCATGGACAGCAGGTGACACCCAGCGGATGTGGCAGGGCATTCAGGCCATCGGCAACTACAGGACAACATCACTCGCCTGTGACAGTGATGCGCTATCTCCCTTTTAGATGTGCTGAACAACTTCTATGCTCAGTTTGAACCACAGAATGATGTGATGGCAAGGAAGACCGTTAGCCGGTAAATACTGGTTTTTTAACATTATTTATAATAGTGGTTATTTTGACCGTCCCAATGTCTGATAAAATAAAAAAATGTCTGACACAATGTCCGGTAAAAATATTAACACTAAGCAGACATATGTTAAAGTATGTTCTCAATTGCACACCTAAATAAGGTCTCTGTCTATGCAAATACTTTTCTGACAGCTTGTGGAGTAATCCGCAACTACAGTGAGTTGTAGCCACATTGGCAAAAGCCCGCATCATTTCCGTCTCTAGAGTGGCTGCAGAGAGAGGCTTCAAGGGTGTAACCTGGCCTGGGCATTGGGGGCTGTAGCCCCAAAGTTTCTTTAGCCCCGAATAATTCTCCACTTGGAGCTGTTTGTCACTACATACTGTAACTGTACGTCAGTAAAAGTAGAGGGCAGTGTTGTAATTTTGTATCTTTAGTGAACGGAGTGTTGTATTTTATCTTCAGTGAACGGAGGCAAGACCAATCAGACAGGGTTTACAGTACTGTGCAAATGTTTTAGACACCCTATTTTTTAGTACAAACTTTGTTATAGATTTTTATTTTATGATTTTATGACTTTTTATTTTATATTTATGACTACATTATCGTCAGTACAAAAAACATTTTAGATTCCCAAACATTAGTTTTCTAGCACAAAATTAAATGTTACCAAAAAATGTTTGTATGTTATTAAAGAAAGCATGTAAGAGACCACTTTTCAGACAAAAAACACAATGAAGGCTACTGAGTTTTCCAGAACATCTCCAGAAGATCTGTGGCTGGTTCTGCAAGATGCTCAATAAAACTTCCAGCTAATTCCCTTAAAAACTGCACAAATTGTACCGGAGACTACTATTTTAATTTTTTTGTCACACCAACTATTGACTTTGTTTCATTTACTACTGTTTACTGCTCTTTACGGTATTTTTTTTTAATGTAGAAACATTTAATTTCATTATTTTGAAGGCATCTTTGCTCTACAGCATTTCTTTGCATGTGCCTAAACTATACTGTACATGAAAATGTCATTGGCTGACAGGTCTAAATTCTACCAAACACTAGCTCACACAGTCAGTCAGTGTGAGGGAAAAAATGGATGTATGCCGATTTTTATTTATTTATTTATTTGTACCAGTAAATGGGTTGAAACTGAAACACTAACCTCCTCTCATGCTGAGCCAGGAAAACAAGGTATGTAAATGCCTATATGAGTTCCAAGTTACATGAACATAATATGAGCAGAGCATAAGTTCATCTTACCCTTGGTGTTCATCTGGCAGAGAACCTCGTCTGGTCCCTCAGCTCCAGCTCCATAACAAAGAAAGCCCAGCAACGCCTCTACTTTCTGAGAAGGCTGAAAAAAACCCATCTCCCACCCCTCATCCTCACCACATTCTACAGAGGAACTATTGAGAGCATCCCGAGCAGCTGCATCACTGCCTGGTTTGGAAATTGAACCATTTCGGATTGCTAGACCCTGCAGCAGATAGTGGACAGCTGATCATTGGGGTCTCTCTTCCCTCCATCATAGACATATACACCACATGCTGCATCCGCAAAGCCACCGGCATTGTGGATGACCCCACACACCCCTCATACAAACTCTTCACCCTCCTGCTGTCTGGCAAAAGTTACCAAAGCATTTGTGCTGCTACTGTTTTTATAAAAATATCATATTTAATTTCTTGTCACAATAACTTGCCACAATAACTGCTATGTCCATATATGGCATAAGCTTATCTGCTGAATACTGTCATAGTATGTTATGGTTACATTTACAACATTTTTATTATAATGTTATTATTATTATTATTATTATTATTATTATTATTATTATTATTATTATTATTATTATTATACCTGTTCTAACACTTCCACACTAGAACTATGTACTGGTCAGTGCTACACTGTCACTTACTGTGCCTATTGTCCTGTTTTAGTAGTTACTGTACTGTATTGTGCTGTTTACACATACAGTATTTGCACATGCACTTTATGTAGAAATGTGTAGGTCTTATTTAGTTCTGTGTAGTCTCATTGTGACAGAGAACTCTCAGAGGACTGTCACTGACCGGGACAGCACTCATTCTTCCTTATACACAAAGCCGTTTCACACATAGTTGATGGCATACATAGCTGTTGTTTTGAGCATCTGAGAGGATTTGGAGATGGCCAGAGAAGGAATGGGCATGTTGCTTGGTGCCACTACTCCCCAGAAAGACACTAGAGGCATACATTGCTATGGACAAGGAGAGGTCTGTCATCTATGGTGACCTGAGGGAGGCTCTGCTGGAAAAATCCGACATTTCAGCAGAGACTTACCATCAACGCTTCTGACACACATCTACAACACCGGGAGAAATGCCGACCGAGACCTACCACTGTCTCAAAAGACCAATGTTGGGTATGACCAGAACAACACGAAGGAGGAGATCAGCGAGATCATCATCCTTTAGCAGCTGCTTCATGTGCTGGCCTACGATATCAGGACTTGGATAAGAGAGCATGAGCCAGCAGGCATATAATTGGCCCCGGTCCATGGTCAACTTGGACCATCTGCAGAGTGACTCACGGGAGAAGCTCCTAGAAATCTTCAGCCAATATCCTGAAACTTTCATACCCAAACCCGGGAGTACCAATGTGTTGGTGCACACCATCCAACTGACAGACCCTACTAACATTCGGCAGAGGCCATACTGCATCCCAGAAAGCTTGTTAGCCTCACTGAGAAAGGAGATAGGGGTAATGAAAGACTTGGGCGTAATCGAACCCTTGAGTACCGCATGGAGTAGCCCGATTGTCCTGGTCCCCAAGAAAGATGGCTTGCTGAGACTGTGTATGGACTTCAGAAAGCTCAACACTGTGTCCCACTTTTGCCCGGTGCCCATGATTGATGAGCTTGTTGAGCGAATTGGAAATGGCAAGTATATCAGCACACTGGGCCTCTGTAAGGGTTATTGGCAGGTGCTGCTGGAAAAGAAGTCAATTCAGGACACCCATGGGTCTGTACCAATTTCTGACTATGCCATTTGGGTTACACAGGGCACCAGTGATGTTTTAGCAGCTAATGGATCATGTGCTCAGAGAATGTGAAGGCTACTGCACTACATAACTGGATGATGTGGTCATATTCAGCAGCACCTGGAATGATCACCTCCAGCACATGCGCCAAGTTCTAAGCAAGAGCAGGGAGGCAGGCCTGACCTTGGATGTATCCAAGTGTGAGTGGGCACAGCAGGTGATACGCTATTTGGGATTCCAGCTAGGCAACAGTGATGTTAAACCAAAAGTGGATAAAGTTGAGACTGTGCAAAACTTTCTCAGACCCCGCACAAAGAAGGAGGTATGCTCTTTCTTAGGGCTGGTCGGGTGGTACCGGCATTTCATTACCACACTTCTCCAGTTTAATCATACCCTTGACTAACCTGACTGCCAAGACAGTCAAGAACCCAGGGAACTGGATGGAGGACTGCGAGAAGGCCTTCACGCAATTAAAACATCATCTGTACATGGCTCCAGTCCAGCAGAGCCTGGATTTCATGAAGCGGTTCTTGGTGCAGGTGGATGCCTCCGCCAACAGAAATGTAGCAGTGCTGGCCCAAGGAAGAATTGGCCAAGAGTGATCCATCCTCTACCTCAGTCGCAAGTTCCTGCCTAGAGGGACCTGATACTCCACAATTGAGAAAGAGTGACTAGCCATTAAGTGGACCTTGTAGAGCCTATGGTACTACCTGCTGGGAAGGGAGTTCGACCTCGAAACCTATTACCAAGCACTTACATGGATTCATATCATGAAGGACCATAATGACTGGGTACCTTTCCCTGCAGCCGTTCCAATTCATAGCCCAACATAATCCCAAAGCAAAGGGGTGATCCTTTTTCCAAGTCAGTGATTCTGGTTATTTATTTATTTATTTATTTATTCTTCTGAGATGTTGGTGTTATACCTTTCACTTGGATGTTATAAGTAATAAGCGTAAATACAGCTGGATAAAACAAAAAATGTGTCCGTCTTCATTTCAGGCTGCAATGAAACAAAATGTGATTATTTTAAAGGGGGGTGATTCTTTTCTATACCCACTGTATATATATAGAGGGCAGCAGATTTTCCTCAAGAATTTGACGGTATTTTGCCCCATCCATTTTCCTTCTATCCTGACAAGTACTCCAGTCCCTGCTGCAGAGAAACACCCCCATAACAGGATATTACCACCTCCATGCTTTACTGTAGGAATGGTGTTATTTGGATGGTGAGCTGTATTGGATTTCCGCCAGACATATTATTTGGTGTTGAGGCCAAATAATTAATCTGACCATATCACCTTTTTCCATGTGGCCTCAGAATCTTCAAGGCGCGTTTTGGCTAAGCTCAGTTGTGGGTGGCTTTTTTCTTGCAACCCTCCCATACAAGCCACATTTGTGGAGAATTTGTGATATTGTTGTCACATGCACACAATGACCACTCTTTGTCATAAATTCCTGCAACTGCTTCAGAGTTGCTGTAGGCCTCTTGGTAGCCTCTCTGACCAGTTTCCTCCTGGCTCTTTCATCCAGTTTGAAGCAACATCCTGATCCAGGGAGGGTCTGTGTAGTACCAAATACCTTCCACTTCCAAAATTTCATTACAGAGTCTTGCATCTGTTGGCGTCAAAGCACATGCTTCTACAATCAGAAAGAGATTGCACAATTTTGACCTGCATGTGAGTTGTGTCAGGAAAAAGCCTTTGCAAGACTACAGTTTGCCAATGAGCATATAGGCAAAGACCAGGCCTTTTGGAATAATGTGCTCTGGACAGACGAATTAAAGATAGAGTTGTTTGGCCACAGTAGACATGTTTGGCACTGACCAGAAAAAGCTTTTCAGGAGAAGCACCTCATACCAACTGTGAAGCACGGTGGTGGAATTGTTATGGTTTGGGGTTGCTTAGCTGCCTCAGAGACTGGACAACTTGCATTCATTGATTGAACTATGAATCATATCAAAGACCAAAGCATCATATCAAAGAATGCTTGAAGATAATGTGCGGCAATCTGTCCAAAAGTTGAAGCTGAACTGAAAGTGGACCTTTCAACAGAATAATGATCCCAATCACACTAGCAAATCCACAAAGGAATGGCTCAAATAGACGAAATAGAGGGTTATTGATTGGCCAAGTCAAACCCCGTATTTGATTCCCATTGAAATTTTTAAACAGGCAGTACATGCAATAAAACCCTCAAACATCTTGCAACTGAAAGAATATTGCATGGAAGAGTGGTCAAAATTTCCAGCAAGCCTGATGGACAATTATGCAAAACGCCTACAAGAAGTTATTTCTGCTAAAGGGGGCAATACTGCCTTCTGAGGCCAAGGGTATACTTACTTTTTCCACAGAAGAATAATCACATCTATTGATATTTCTGTTGAACAAATGATTTAAAAAGCTAATTTTCCATGTGGTTTGTTCAAGTTCAAGGTATGTGTGAATAGATTTTATCCAAATATGGAACTACAGTGTTCAGTTGTGTGTTTTAGAAATTAATAGTGTCATAAACAGAGCTGTGGTGTTGTTTATCTTGTAATAAAAGAGCTGAAGAGCTGTAGTAATTTACTGGTTACCGTATGTAATCATACTATACAGTATGTAGGCATATAACATACAGTTATCATATCTTATTTATATGTCTTGTTTATGCTTTACCATCTATACACATGGAAAAGCATAATGTACCTTGTATAAAGATAACTGTGCATTCTTAAAACATCCTCAGAGTTTAACATGAATAAGCCCAATATGCTAATCCACTAAATTAACATCTTTATGCACCATCATCCATGGCCATAAATCAATTATGTCGAACAGGAATTGTGTTTCCAGGGGTGGCACAATGTTGTTTCAGTTAGCAGAACCAGTGTTACCCACACCCTGAAATCATGTCTAGAGACCATAACATATCAGGCACATGCACACGCATACATGCACAAACACACACACAAACACACACACACACAATCTTCTTACGTCCTTTCAATACCTGTAAATACCTGTACAATACCTGTAAGTAGGGACTTCCCCTTGCACTACATGAGAGACTTATCCTCACACCCATGCCTAGTTTTCCCTATGTGTGAAAGGCGGGTGCTTTAAATTTTCCCATCCCAAGTTCAGAGTCAATTTGTTATAAAATCAAGCATCAAACCCCTTATTCATGGCTATTCAGCATTCTCGCTGATTTATATGCATAATGCCATGATGCCTTATGCAGTGCATATTTATGGTGAGCCCTGCTCACACAAGATTTATTATAACGTCTTTCATTGGGTATGCACATGTGGTGCTGATGACTTGTATTTCCTTTCAGCTGCCAATGCCAAACTCATTAAAAAGAGGTGTGACTATTAATATACATTGTAATACTGACAGGTGCTAATTTATAACCCCTCTACTGGGCTTTTTTCCTCCCTTCTTCTTGTCCAGAGGGATCTCTTTTTATGGTATGTAGTGTACAGATGTGACTAGATGTATAACCCCATTTCCATGAAAGTTGGAATTTTTTTTTCTAAAATGCAATAAAAAATAAAATCTGTCAAGTCTCTTGGAACCTTAATTAACTTAATTGTATTTTGTAAATATAAACAAATTTAGAATTTGATGCCTTCAACACAATCAAAAAAAAGTTGGGACAGAGGCAAAATAAAACAGAGAAGTTTATAGAATATTCAAGTAACACCATTTTGGAGGATCAGGTTAATTGATAAAAGGGGAGGGTATCAGGATTGGGCATAAAAGGAGCATCCACCAAAAGCTCAGTCTTTGCAAGTAAGGATGGGTCCTGGCTCACCACTTTATGCTAAACGTCATGAGAGAATTGTCAGTCAGTTCAAAAAGAACATTTGCAAGACTTCAAAGGATTTAGATCTTTCTTACAGTACATAATATTGTGAAAAGATTCAGGGAATCCGGAGAAATCTCATTGCATAAAGGGCAAGGCCGGAAACCACTGTTGAATGTGAGTGACCTTCGAGCCGTCAGGCGAGCTTGCCTGAGAAATTGTTATGCTACTGTGATAAATATAACCACATGGGTTCGGGGGTACTTCGGAAAACCATTTTTAGAGAGACATATGTGCCATCAAGGCAACGTCTTTTCCATGAAGACCATGGTTATTTCAGCAGGACAATGCCAGGTCTCATTCTGCACATGCTACAACAGCGTGGCTTCATAGAGACAGAGTGCATGTGCTTGACTGGCCTGCCAGCAGTCCAGATCTGTCTCCTATGGCGCATCACGAAGAGGAGAATCAGACAATGGCGACCAAGGACTGTTGAGCAGCTGAAGTCTTGTATCAAGCGAGAATGGGCAAAAATTCCACTTGCAAAACTGCAACAATTAGTATCCTCAGTTCCCAAATGATTAAAAAGTGTAATTAAAAGGAAGGGTGATATAAGTTGGGACAGAGGTAAACATGTAAGTTGGGATAGAGGTAAACATGCCTCTGTACCAACTTTTTTTTGTGTGTTGACATCAAATTCTAAATTTGTTTATATTTACAAAATACAATTAAGTTGGTCAGTGAAACATTGAATATCTTTTTTCTTTGTACTTTTATCAGTTGATTAAAGTTTCAAAAGACTTGACAAATCACAGATTTTTGTTTTCATTGCATTTTAGAAAAAAATATCAACTTTTATGGAAATGGGGTTATATATATCTGTGTGTGTGTGTGTGTGTGTGTGTGTGCATGTGTTTGTGTGTGCGCACGTTTGTGTGTGGTGTGGGTGCGTGTGAGTTCTGTTTCTCTGAAGTGTGGTTTGTTGTAGGCGCTTTGTTTGTGCTCTATTGATGTATGGGGTTCTTTCCCCTCAAAGCCTCAGGCTTTCTAGGCCCTAACTGCATTCTTCTCTGTTCCTAGACCAATGAGAAAGCATCAGAACCTGACTAACACTGCAAGCATCCTGCTTTTGATATACTAAAGAGGGTTCTTTGTTCTAAATATGTTATGTGAATAATGATATTCATTAGTTGCTCTGTAACTATTTGACACATAAAACACATGACACACACATACATAATATAACAGTATATTATATACAGTATATACATAATATATACAGTCAGGTCCATAAGTATTTGAACAGTCCGTGTGACTTCTGAGATGTAGTCACTTACTGCTTTTACACCATAGCTCTGTTTATGGCACTGGCCATTTGTAAAACACCCAAATGAACACTGTAATTCCATATTTGGATAAAATCTGTTCACACATACCAACTGTTACCAACATGTTAGATCAGGGTTCTTCAAATCTGGTCATCAAGGTCCACTATGCTGCAGAGTTTAACTCCAACCGCAAACACACTTGAACAAGTTAACCAATTCCTTCAGAAGACCTTACTAGAAAATTACAGACAGGTAAGTTTGGAGGTTGGAGAACCCTGTGATAGATCATGCTTCACTGTATATCAAATGTAGTAAAAGTTTAGACATCAGTGACAAGAATAAACTATTGTATGTCAATCATAAACATAATTACTGTTCATTTTTATTATTTGTTATGCTTATATTACAACCCCAATTCTGAAAAAGTTGAGACAGTATGGAAAATACTAATAAATACAAAGAGGAGTGATTTGTAAATGTACTTTGACTTGTATTTAAACAAAAAACATATAAAGACGGGGTATTTGATGTTTTACCTAATCAGCTGCATAGTAAACTGCAAGGCCGAAAACCACTTCTGAATGAGCATGATCTCCGATCCCTTAGACGTCACTGTCTGAGTCTGTAATGGATACCCTGACATGGGCTTGAGAATACTTTGGTAAACCTTTGTCAGTCAACACCATTCGCAGCTGCATCCAGAGATGCAAGTTAAGGCTTTACTATGCAAAGCAGAAGCCATACATCAACACTGTCAAGAAACACCACCAACTTCTCTGGGCTCGGTCTCATCTGAGATGGACAGTAGCAGAGTGGAATTGTGTTTTGTGGTCTGACGACTCAACATTTCAAATAGTTTTTGGACAAAACTATTCAGGTCCAAAAGCCAGCATCTGTCATGGTATGGGGGTGTGTCAGTGCCCATGACATGGGTAACTTGCACATCTGTGAGGGCACTATTATCTGCTTATCTACTATAAGCTGAAGCTTGGGCGTCACTGGACCTTCCAACAGGACAATGATCCCAAGCATACCTCAAATTCCACAACGGCTTGGTTGCAGAAGATGTACTGGAAGATTCTACAGGGCCATCACAGTCACCTGACTTTTTGATTTGAAGAAGTCAGTTGCAGCACGCAAAAACAAGAATATTACTGAACAGCCATTGCTCATAAGGAATGGACTAAAATTCCTCCGGAATGCTGCCAGAAGCTGGTGTCTGGCTATGCATCTCGTTTACAGCAGGTCATAACAGCAAAAGGGTGCTCTACCAAGTCCTAAATATGCTTGCCATGAAGTGGTTGAATAATTTTGAAACTGGAGAAGTCATAAATTGCAATTTCAGTTGAACTTGGGAAACCACTGGAAGCATCCTGATCCATCCTGATGCCCTACTTCTGGTTGGAGATCTCATCAATTGGAAGTCACATACTGCTGCTGAGGATGACCCCACATGGTGCAGCCTAAAGATCATTGAGATCACTGAGGATGGTACCACTTAAAAACCATAAAGATGGCTTTGGACCTCAATTCATATGAACAGTCAAGCTATGATGGCTAGGACTGCAATTGCCACAAACAGTTTTGCACTCAAGTCTCCAACAGTGAACAGTGGAGAAGTTCAACAAAACAGACTTCATGTAAAAACTGTAATGAATTTTTCTGGTTACACAACTGCTATTTGACCATGTAGTATTGGCACATTTATAGAAGGGACCCAGATTTATAGTGTCACCCAGATGAGGATGGGTTCCCTTTTGAGTCTGGTTCCTCTCAAGGTTTCTTCCTCGTGTCATCTCAGGGAGTTTTTCCTTGCCACCGTTGCCTCTGGCTTACTCATTGGGGATAAATTCATACATTTAAAATCTATGTCCTGAATTTATATTTTTCTGTAAAGCTGCTTTGGGACAATGTCCATTGTTAAAAGCGCTATACAAATAAAACTGAATTGAATTGAATTTGCAATGGGGGTTGAATAATTTTAATTACATGTATGTGTATGTGTATATATATATATATATATATATATATATATATATATATATATATATATATATATATATATATATATAAAAGAGATTGCGATTGGCTCTGGGAAATTTGGAGGCCAAGTCAACACCTTGAATTTTGTCATGTTCCTCAAACCATTCCTGAACAATTTTTGCAAAGGGCTTATATTTGTTCCTTGCCATATTGGCGCTGAAGATCCTAGCCCAAGCCACTAATTCTGCTCAGGCAGTGTACTTTTGAATGCTGATGCAAGCTAATGATATTTTAACCAGCAGATTCTCTATTGAGATGATGGGGGTGTTCCCTCTTCTAAGACTAATGAGAAAAGATGGGCTGTTATGCTCTGCTGGTGAGCTATTCAGCTATTCGCTGAGGGAGATGGACACAAAAAAAGAAAGGTTGTTAAAAAAGAGGTCTCAATCCAAACAGCCTGTGGTGGTTGTTTTAGGCCATGCTAATGTGGTATAAGCCCTTTGAATGAGGGAATATTGGGGTGCTTATCTATGCTGGGTCCTTTATACAATATGTGTGACAGCTAGCTGTTAGAGAAACATCCTACATCTGTTTTTTCTCCTTTTCTATTTCACTTTTCCTTATTGACAGGTAGCAGCAGATCAGGGGTCACTAATCTTTATGAATATACTGTAAAGTAAATAAATTATTTAGGTAACATGGCAATAATGTAATTTCATATATTTCAATAATATATGCAAAATGATAATATGAGTCTGCTGCATCATGTACAGGATTTCTCCATTATGTACAGTATATATCAAGATACATGATAGTACAATTAAATAATACAAACCTAATCAGTATAACTATGTCATTCTGCTCTGTATTTTCCATTGTTACTAAGGTCTGAGGTTACTGAGGTCATACACACCAGTGACAAGTAAGGTGGAAAATAATTGAAACATCATGCAGTGGCCTGCCATCATTCTCCTGCACTATGTTAGCTAACTCCCTTCAACACATGGCCCCCAGGATCAAGTTCTACAACAGTGTAACACAAGGTTCTGTCACCATGTTCAACTTACTGGGGTAGGCTGAGATCACTCATCTATATGTCATTCCACTTAGTGCCTTGTGACTTGGGTGAGAGTGTATCTGTGAAGGAATAATGTCTACACATATCCTTTTCCTCATTCTGTGAAAGGTCTGAATGAACACACAGGATTATTTTCCCCTTGAAGGCCCTCACTTGCCCACTCAACGTTTCCTGCAGATGATAAAGCAAGAAGATTTTATTTTAAATATTAATTTTTTTAAACTTAAAAAAAAAAAAAAAAAAAGCACAATAGACTGAAGTTCCATTTATAGCTTTTCACAGTCATTTCCCCTTTTTGCTCGTATTCTCCAACTAGACTTTTCTGTCTGCTTTATATAGTGCACATTATAGGCAAATTTATGTTTCATGATCACTAGAATTTGAGTTCAGGAGGTGTCCACAGATCCCTGAGAGTGCAAGGCCCAACAAAGCGTTAGCCCAGTTGTATGATGTTACATGGTCAAACTGGCAAAGACAGTACTGTGCAAAAGTTTTAGGCATCCCATTTTTTTTTAGTACAAACCTTGTTATAGATTTTTTATTTTATGACTTCTACATTATCAAGTCAGTACAAAAACATTTTAGATTCCCAAACATTAGTTTTCTAACACAAAATTAAATGTTGCAGAAAAAATGTTTGCATGTCATTAAAGAAAGCAGAATATTACGTAAGAGACACTTACAAAAATAAGAAGCAAGTGTGAAAGTCAAAGTCTCCAGAAGAACTGTGGCTGGTTCTGCAAGATGCTCAATAAAACTTACCAGTTCATTTCCTTATAAAACTGCACTAATTGTACCAGAGTACAAATTGACTTTGTTTCATTTACTACTGTTTACTGCTCTTTACAGTATTTTTTTTAAAATGTAGAAACATTTAATTGTATTATTTTGAAGGCATCTTTGCTCTACAGCATTTGTTTGCATGTGCCTAAAACTTTTGCACAGTACTGTACAAAAGGGCCAAAAACAAAAGATGAAAATTAAAGATGTTTTCAAGTGTTTTCAAAGATGTCTTCTCTCTCTCGCTCGCTCGCTCATTCATTTTTTTTTTCTCTCTACTCTCTTTCACAGCCTTTGCCCATTCCTTATATTCTCTCCATCCTTATTACTTTCCACCCTCCCAACCCTCTCTCTCTCTCTCTCTCTCTCTCTCTCTCTCTCTCTCTCTCTCTCTCTCTCTCTTATCCACCCCAGTCAGCCAAGACTAAATGGTTTAAAGGGGTGGGGAAGAAAAAGGAATGAAAAGAGAGCATTTTTGCTAATTAGTTGAGAACTAGGCAGGCGCGGGATATGTCGCAGCTCTTTTTCATCCACTGTCCATGAGCTGTTGCCTACCCTGTGGAGTTGAGACTGTGTGGTTTAAGTGCTGGATAAAAGGGGACGACCTGACACACACACACGCGTGGGGTGTGTGTGTGTGTGTGTGTGGGGGGGGGGGGGGGGGGGGTGGTTTGGAGGGGGGCTCCTCTACTTTAAAATTTATACAAATACTCAGGAGAGGATTATGTGTAAATCCAAGGTAAACCAAGCTTTTTCTTCCTGTAGTCACACTCAAATGATAAGACTTGGTAGTGTTGGAATAGGAGTCTCTCATTAAAATACAACAGATTAAGAAGAAAAAGCACTTCTCATGTGTTTCTTCATATTGAAATGCAATTTTGAATATGTACATTTTTGCACATTTCTTAAACAATTAATCATATGAAAAGTCATTCATAAAACAATATGCTAACAATACAGAAATGTATACACATTTAATATATTATACTGTCAAAATTCTTCCAATAATTTAATAATAATTTGTCTGAAATGAAAATAAACAGATTGTATTGTACTGTTTGGATGGTATGATTCAAAGGAAACTCAGTAAAGTGAAATGTTATATGCTGACCTTACAACACTTCAATCAAAAAACTGCACATACCTGTGTCAAAAACTAGCATGCTTGATTAACTGGTAAGACTAAATCATGAAAATAATTCTTATTTAACTGTTTGTCTTATTTGTATTTCTACATTTATGCTTTTTATTTCTGCCTTTGCCTATTCCTTTGTTTTTAGAAGTACAGGTGCATCTAAAAAAAATTGAATATCATGGAAAAGTTAATTTTCCTTTGAGTTAAGTGAGGGCAGAAAATGTGAGTGCTGAGGAAGAGTAGATCCTGAACATCATGGTTCAGTGATCAGCAGTAAAAAGGGTCAACATGTCTCCAATTGCTAATAACAACACAACTTTCTGTCTTTTGACAAATAGCACCTTTCCATATTATGTTGCCCTAGAGTAATCATTAAAAAAAAAAATTAAAAAAAAAAAGTACCTCAAAATTACTTTTATTATAATTTTATTATATGTTATTATAGTAGTATGAATGTAAAGTAGAAAGAAAAACAATAAGACATCAAATGATTTTGAGCTTCCACAGCTTTTCATTCCTTTGTAGTCACAACTGTGTGTATATCAGGGAGCTGTGTGTGTGTATATGACATGCTTCCTATTAAACCAAGGGCACTGAAGATATTCCTCACTATCACCAAAGCCCCATAAATGTCGCAGACCAAAATGGAAGCAATGCCATATGTCAGTTATATGGTGCTATAACAGATTTTAAGAAGTGGGGTAATAGAGCCATTTACCAGATGCTGAAAAATGACAAAAGCAAAAATAAACAAACAAACAAATAAATAAATAAATAATAAAATAAACAACAACAACAACAAAAAAAAAAAACCCTCAAAACCTGTTCACCTTTAATTTAGCAGTAATTTCCATTTAATTTTATCAGATATGTTTTTCTCTTGTTATTTATTTATATATAGGCCACAGAAACCATCATTTTCAGTAACCTTTGGGAAAAAAGATACATACATACACTGTACATATATACATAGGCTCTGCTCAAAGCAGCCACTTATGTCATCTTTCTGCAGCTGTCACTCCTATGAGCGACAGCTGAGCCTATGAAAGCTCACATTCAAATGAGAGCATAAAGATTGAGTTATAGGAAATCAAGGATAATGATGACGGTGATGTTTTTTGATCAGGTCCTTAAAACAACAACAACAATAATAATAATAATAATAATAATAATAATAATAATAATAATAATAATAATAATAATTATTATTATTATTATTATTATTATTATTATTATTATTATTGTTGTTGTTGTTGTTGTTGTTGTTGTTTAGCTTTAGTAATATATTTAAAAAATGCCTATGGATATCCTGTTAAACTGAGACCATTTAAATAGTGATACAAAAGGTTCATGTTAAACATGTAAAATATACCTTTTTTGTTTCTTTTGTTGGCAGATACATGTTTATTTAAAAAAAAAAAAAAAAAAAGACTTCTAAATTTAAGATGTCTCCATTATTCCCTTTACTTGAACAAGTGATAAAAGAGACAACAAACACAAACACCCTCAGAACACAGACTTTGAATAACCACTCATACAATGTTGTCTTCTTAAAATCTAGATTTGTTTTATGACAGCAGGCCATTTTTAGCCTACACAAATCCAATGTGAATGTGTTTATTTAAAAAAAAAAAAAAAAAAAAAAAAAAAAAAAATGAAGAGAAAGGTGTCCCCAGCTTGTGAGCACTTTCTCAGCAGGGAAACAAAGAGAGGCTGAAAGTGCAGTATAACTGCTCCCCCTGGTGTGCAGCAGCAGCACTTAACCCAGGGCACGTCTCACAGACAGGAAGCTGGTGAACCCAGCTGGTTTTTAGATGAGTGGATGAAAGTGGGGAGACACTAATTCTTTCCAGCGAATCCAGTTAAATCATCACACCCATTCGGGGGAAATATTTCTCACCCTTTTACATGATAATGCGGCTGTAGCACACCCACTACAATAAGACAGTATCTTTGCTTAGTATTTTGTTATATGGATTTTTTAAAGGGAGAATTATTTTATTTGCATTAAAACTAACATTTATATATTATAGCATATATATATATATATATATATATATATATATATATATATATATATATATATATATATATACATATATATATATACACACACACACACACACACACACCCACACACACACACACACACACACACACACACACACACACACATATATATGGATTGTAAAGAATTACCTTTGAAATTTGTTAAGAAAAAGCTTCTAAATTTAATATGTCTCCATTACTTCTTTTACTTGAACAAGCAATAAAAGAGACACTAGATGCTATGTTACCCTCGGAATACAGACTTTGAATTTTAAAATATATGCATGATTTTTTTTTTTTTATGATCTACAATGCAAACAGTCTAGTGTGTACATTAGTGTGTAATGAATGCATACAAGATTCCAACTTTTTGGATTAACACCTGAGTAACTAATTTTCATATTATAAATCTAACCAGATTTTCCCTTTAAGATCCATATAAGGAGAAGCTCTCAGTCTTGTTAGTTAGCCTGTAACCTGTAATGTTTCATAAACCACACTCAGGGACTGAAGTGGACCAGAAGTACTAAAAATGTTTTGGAGTTACGAAGTCCCTAAAGTGTTAATGCGCATGCTTGCTTTCTCTCTCTGTCTCACTATCTCTGTCTCTTACACACACACATGCACACACACACACAGACACACACACATGCACACACACACAAAAAAAAAAAACAAAAAAAAAAACCTTGCACCCACCCATCCAGAGCTTCCCAGTCTGGCTGTGCATACAGATAATTGATTTAAGCCCATACTTCTCAACAGGCTAATGACCCACAAAAGCTCCTCAACTTCCTTAAAATGTTAAATCATCACTTTAGGGAAGGCATAGAAGAACTGCGTAAGGGCAGCTCATGATATTGAAAGAGCCTGTGTATGTGTGTGTGCTATAATTTATCAAGGGCGACTAGTTCTTGGACTGGTCCCTAAGTCAAGTATGTTGCCATGCAAGAGATTAGAGGTGTGCCAAGCCAGGTCTGAACCTGCTAGCCTGGAAGCCAGGCAGTAACCTGACCCCTTACTAGGTGTTTGCCTTGGGGTCAAAGGGTGGAGAAAGCATGCAACTCAAGACAGTGCCTCCATAAAAGCCCATACTGCTCCAATTAACCATTTGCAAACTATTTTGCAGCAGAAGACCTGCTCTTCATAACACTGAGGCTTGTTCCCCAGCACTTACACACATGGATGAATACGTAATGTGATCTATGTGGTCTAATAGAGAAAACACACACACACACACACACACACACACACACACACACACACACAAAACCATGCCTCTTGTTTTTCTTTCGAAATAATTTATGGCACCTTTAAAAAGCTCCATCTTCGGCAGCCAGAGACCCATAACTGTTACATGAGTCGATCATGTACACACCAGTCTCTGTTAGGTGTTAATGGGTATAAGTTAGAAGCTATACAAAATACAGTGAAATGACTTAAAATACACCTAATAGCATTTTATTAGACTGTGCTTTGTGGGAGAGGAGCAGTATCATAACATCATATCATATACCACAGTGATATTGAATTCTTGATTCTGATTGGCTGACAGACATTGAGGTGTGGAATTATTTTTCAGTAAATGCACAGCTAAAGTAGTTCCAGTCAGGTCTTGACTGCATTACGGTTCCATATAACTTCACCGAGTTAACTGAAATAACGGAAAAGTTAGCTTACTGTCCACCACAGCACACACATTTAACAACAAACAAAATGATAGACAATTTCGATTTTCCAGAAATAAATCATAATTGACGATGAGCCGTTGAATTATTAGACAAATAATGCGCACCCCTAGGTAGTAATGCGGCCATGAGGCGAAGCGGAGGCTTGAGCCATTGATATGCAGTTACTGAAGAAAGAGAGCAATAAAAATGAAAGTGAACACGAAAGAGCACGTGTGATTGCATTAATGAGACAGAAAAGCCGGTGACCAAGTAAAAATATTTCTATTTATTTTCTATTTATTTATTTATTCCTTGCATTTTCTGCAGTAATAAGAAAAGGCCTTCTGCAGGCCTGTCGATATTTATTTAATTATTTATTCATTTATTCATTCTATTTTTATATTATTAGCATGAAACAAACAAAAAAAAAAAAATACTGACCTCTCTCTCTCTCTCCAATAACTGCATATCAATGGCTCAAGCCTCCGTTACTAGTTCTAAAATGACGTTTTGGAATTAGCAACAGAGGCTTGAGATGGGATGTGTAATAAATTAGTTTTACACACAAAAGCAAAAAAGGACAAAAACCTGACAAATGTCTTGAAATAAAACATCTGAACAATGTCTTGAGGTGTGGTAACTGTGGTATAAGTGGAATAATTGACTCCGGTCCATTGAATTAGTAGAAAATAATATACACCCGAGGTGCATTACCACCTCGGGTGCACATTATTTTCTAATAATTCAACGGGCCATCGTCAATTATTCTTTACATATCATATCATATCATGACACTAAATGGACTGCAGCAATTTAATTAAGAGTCCTGTCTGGTACATTACACAATCACAAGGGGATGGTGAGTGAAAATCTCATCAAATTAAATACTCTAATTTCCTAATATTGGCCAGCTAAGGCCAATTACAAACAATGACTGACATGCACTACCTAATACGGCAAAAACAAACAAACAAAAAAACAAACAAAAAAATCAGTGGACTGTTGTGCTAGCTGTGTGACAAAAAATGGCATTTTGTGAGATTTTGAGTAATACTATATAGTGATTGTCTATTAATCCATGTTTCCCAACCCATAAATCAATGTTCTGACATATCTACATGAGCCTTTATAATATAGCACAGTGCCACAATGCTGTGCTTATAGATTACTGTATATAAAGTTACCAGTGCCATCTGAGGGACACTGTATATCAACCCAAGTTTAAAAAGAAAAAAAATAATTCCAGGCTGGTCTAGTGGTTCTGATGCACACTCACATCCATCGTCTTGTGTGCTACAGTTTCTTTGTGTGTGTTTGTTTGTTTGAGCTAAGGATAAAGCAATTCTCATCTAAAGCTAAGAGCAGAACGTATCTCAGCCGCATTAACATCCTACATTATCACATCATCTGCAGAAACAGTAGACAAACACTCTCTACACTGTCTTTTTGAATGAGATCTCATTCAAAATGTACAGTACATTTGAAAAATATATCATTTTTGACCTCATATGGAAAGAAAAAGTTCAATATAAGAAACAAAAGTTATGAAGGAACAACAAACATGTGTGAATGAGTAAGGAATGGAGTACATACTGTATCATTTTTAATACTTTGTGCTTTAATGTTTTTCTCACAGACCTGCAAACTCACAAGAGGTGACAAAGGTGACATGTTTATGAATTAAATCCCTGTAGGGGGGTCTGGGGGATGGGGGAAGAAATCTTTTGTTATTTTAACATGTAAATGAAGCATTCTTGTGCACTTTGACAGGAAAATAAAGGGAAAAGACAACATTTGCTTTAGCTATTTTTTCATCATCATAAAAGTTTGTTAAGGCTGATCCCAACTGCACCTGTCAACTTTAAATAATCCATCAGAGCTGGTGTTTTGGTTTAAAGCTAAGACTCCAGCGCACTTGCTGATTGGAATATACTAGAGACCTCCTCTACCCCACACCACACCTGTAGCGGCAGCTAATTACATGATATATGACCAAGCTGAAGCTCAGTATGCAAATATTAAAAACCCAACTGTTGTTTCTGAAGAAAAAATGTTTCACTAATTTTACATATCTAAATTGAATACATTAT
Organism: Cranoglanis bouderius; assembly: GCA_023630585.1. Taxonomy (NCBI): domain Eukaryota; kingdom Metazoa; phylum Chordata; class Actinopteri; order Siluriformes; family Cranoglanididae; genus Cranoglanis; species Cranoglanis bouderius. The sequence goes on from CM042557.1 coordinate 19,477,131, forward strand.
CAAACAACACCGATCATGTTAACACATGACCATGGTCAACACGATCACTCATTAAAACACGTTTTATTTCTTTCGATAATGACAGACATTAAAATCAGACAGAAATACGGATGCAGTGGGAGTTAGTCTTAAACTCAGCAAAAGTATTCCGATTCATTCTGAACTGACTGACGTTAGCTTACATGCTAACAAGTTTACCAAGGCTGGGAAAAGTTTAATGGGGTACCGTTAGGAAAAAATGGATCACGACACACTTGACTTACTTACTAACCAACAAAGTAACTTGATTTGGCAAGTTAACGTTACTGTAGCAACTAGTTACCTAAGGTTAAGCTAGTCAGCAAACCTACCTCAGAATTGTTGTAGTACAATTCTGTAGTGTAAAATAGTGATGGGTTGTTCGCAAACGAGTCGGCTCTATGAGTCGGCTCCTTTAAGTGAACGATGTGAGCTGCCTCCCGTCTGAGAGCCGATTTAATTTTTTTGTAAATTAATACAAAAGACAGAATAATAGGATGAACTTTTCGCCACACTGCTCAGCCACACGCACTCCATGCAATCCAATTCCCATCACTAATGGAAAAGAAGACGATACTGTTATCTTGATTCTGATTGACCAAAGGACTCAAGGCGCCCCCACTCTTTGGATCTACACGATTCACATAAATGACATATTTTTTTCATAACGGCGAATTTCACCGAAAAGCGACTAGTTTGCAGGTATGTTCTCAGGGGGGGGTTAACTGCAGAGGCTTGCCCTCGTTCACTGTGTTTGGATAGGTGCTTCTTGAACAAACAGACAATCCTTTGTGCTGCTTCACTTTAATCTATGACTTCATTAGGGAAGGAAATGGGAGTAAATACAAAAAGCCATTGTCTTACTTTGGGGGAGGGTGGAAGGGGTGTGCAGCGCTTGCTTGAGATGTTGTGTAACCATTCTCTCTGTAATATTCATTACACACCTGGGTCTTGGCCTATTGGTCTCAATTATGCAGAGGAAGGGAATGAGTGAGTATGTTGTTGAACACACAGATATACAATTCATTGTAATATAACTCATGAAACATACACATTGTGGCCCAAGCTGAACTCAACAACAACTGTACACATGTGACAGGTAATGTATATTAGCAAAAGGGAAAAACAAAATGCAATTGTTTATTTGCAAATATGAGGGAAAAATGTCTTTCATACATGCCAATTCAAATGGTTGTTGTTCATAATTCATAATTATTTGCAAATGTACAAGGTCAATATTTGAATGCATTTAAGAAAAAGTCTGTTTGCTGTGGGGAAACATTGCGCTGAGTTTTCTTAATTACTAATTTTCTCCCCTTTTCAGGGGCACAACACACACACACACACACACACACACACACACACACACACACACACACACACACACACACACACACACACACACACAGCAGCTGGGAATCTGGCTTCAGGAGGCTTCTGGACATGAGAGATTTTCCGAAACTGAAATGCTGTGGCATTGTAGCCAACATTATAATTGTACTGTAGCTAATATTGATCATGTGCAATAGCAGCGAAAAACATCTATCATCCAAAAATAAACAGAAACAAATCTGTAGATGGCTTGAAAATAGAACACAATTTAATATGACGTGACCTTAGTAAATAGCAGACATTTTGCAGAAAAAAAAAATGTTGGCTATTATTACACATAAAAAGGAAAATCACAATACAATGCTTGTTTTACTCAATTAGTAATGACCTAACAACTAACAGAGACACAGAGGTGAGTAGTAACGTGTTACATTTACTTCATTACATTTACTTGTGTTATTTTACTGAAAAAAAATTACTTTTAAGAATAGGTTTAACTGGCCATACTTATACTCTTATTCAAGTTCATTTTAAATTTTAAATGTACTTTTACTTTGCTACATTCGGTGGCGTTCCTCAGTTACTGTTAAATATTAATGAATATATGTAGTTGTAGTAGTCTGAATGCGGACACAACAACCGCTCACTTTATCGACTCAGTCCTGAGATTCAGGATTTTCCCTTCATTTTAATCAGATCCAAAGTAACTAGTAACTTGCTACTTGAGTAGTCTTCTTATTGGATACTTTATTACTCTTACTCAAGTAATTATTTACATTATTACTTTTACTGTTGCTTGAGTAATTATTTTTCCAAGTAGTTTTATTTGTACTTGAGTAAAATTTTTGGCTACTCTACCCACCTCTGCAGAGACATAAGCCAGTACAACCGTACAATTGTTACAAATGCTCAGATTCAAAATCTTTTAACTGTTGACTCTTTTTGCCTTCTTTTTTGGTTTTTGCATTGGACCCTCCCATGTCTTCCCATTCAATCTTGCCATGCTTTCTTCTTTTCTTTAGTGAAATGAATTCCAAGGCGCGCTTGCCAAATGACCCATGACCATGGGCAGACAGGGTTTCCATTGCTGACTTTTATTGCATCCTTTCCCCATCTCATCTCTCCTCACAAGGTTTCAGCGTGACTCCAATAGAAAAGCAGATAATAATGAAAAAAAATATATTAAGAGCTAGAGGAAGAACAAGATCACAGGACAAACCTGTTGCCCTCATGCCCTCCTAGGCCTGAGCTGACAAAACATCAGGAAAAGATGTGGAGGAAAGAAAACAAATTATAGTGTAACTGAGAGCAGAGATTTTTAAGGGCAATTACTTGAATTATCAGAATAATTTCTTTGTTTTTCATAATAGCTTACATGCTGATAGGTGTAGGTATGTTTCTTCTGGGGTCTCTGTAAATTTGCAGTGATGTGTGTAAATTGTATACAACTTTCTCTTCATATAACTCAAAGTGGAGTCTTTGATTGAGAAGCTGATTTTAATCTCTAATAGGATGTTATCCCAGCTAGAAATTTTTTGTTCTAAAAATGTTCTGAGAACATTACCATGCAATGTTCTAGTGATGTTTTCAGTGGGAAGTTTTATTTTTGTTACCAGAAAGTTATCCTAAAAGGTAGGGTAACATTCTCTAAAAACATTCTAAAAATGAAGGAGTAAAGGAATATGTAAGCAGAATCTTAATTAGTTTTAGACAGAGAGAAAGTGCAACTATGTACATTTACTGCAAGTACAGTTCTGCTCGTTTTGCATAATTGTCCACCATTGCCCCTGAGGCAGTTAAGCAACCCCAGACCATAACATTTCCACCACCGTGCTTCACAGTTGGTATGAGGTGCTTCCCCTGAAAAGCTCCAAACATGTCTGCTGTTACTGTGGCCAAACAACTCTATCTTTGATTTGTCTGTCCAGAGCACATTATTCCAAAAAGCCTGGTCTTTGCCTATATGCTCATTGGCAAACTGTAGTCTTGCGAAGGCTTTTTCCTGGCACACGTCACATGCAGGTCAAATTTTTTGCAATCTCTTTCTGATTGTAGAAGCATGTACTTTGACACCAACAGTTGTAAGCCTTACTAGCAGATCCTGTGATAACATTTTGGAGCTCTTGGAGACTTCTTTTTGCATCAGATGGTCTGCTCTTGGGCTGAATGTGCTGTGATGGCCAGTCCTGGAAAAATTGGCAGTCATTTGAAATCTGTGCTATTTGGAGATTGTGTTCCTTACAGTGAAATTATGTATTTCAGATAATTTGGAGATCTTTTTAAATCCCTTGCCAGACTCATATTCATCCACAACCATTTTTTCTGAAGGCCTTACAGAACACCTCAATAGCAAAGGGAACACCAGACACTAGATATGAGAGGGGTATAAATAAGACAGGTTCCACCTGCAATCCCTAAGCAGGTTCTAATCACTGGCACCCAATCCTGAACAACTGATTCTAATTTTATGGATTTGAAGGTGTGATTGGTATAGGGGTGTACTTACTTTCTCAATGTGACCAATCTGTTTTTACTTTTTAAATTAATTTAAATTGTGAAAATTACTACAAAATGTCCATTTTATTTCATTTGAAAGAGTGTATCAACTTTTTAATAGGTACTGTTTCAAAGAGCATCAAATGTTTGCTTGTCCAACTATGTCAAAAAAGCTAACAATTTCCATGGAGTGTACTTATTTTTTTCACATGACTGTACACAAATTACATTAATACAATATTTGAAAAAAAAGGAAAACAAAGGCATACCATCAGGTCATAGGGAAGGAGAATAATTATTTGATGGCTGGACAGAACCCTTTGCTCTGCACTGGGAAATGTCTGGATAGAAGCTAATGAAAACACCACCAGTGTAAATATCCCTACATATTCATAAACCCACTGTCATCAAGACAAGCAAACAGTAACTCCCTAATTGTTAATCCAAAAGACTATGATTTAGATTATATTCACTACAGTTGCAGCATGAAAACAGTAGCATACCAACAGGTCCTGAACATTACCTGAAACCACTAAATATTGCTTTATCCGACTTATCAGGGTTACTGCTAATAAAAAACTTTTCTAATTAATCTATGTCAATCTACATGGACAGCAACTAACCGTTATAACCTAATACCACATTGAAAGTTACATGTTAGTGATTTTGACCCATTAATCAAAAGTTTCTTAATCAAAAGTTCCATCAGCCAATCACTGCTGTCTGCCATGTTCTTTGACTTTCTGTGTTGTTGTTCTGACTTGTGTTCACATGAATTTTCTCAGTCAGGAAATTATTTTTCAGATTATTCTGACAACACATGAATGCAGTATAATTTAACTAGCTATCACGTGTGGTGGTGATGATGCTTCTTACGTCTGTTTCAGAGCACCAGAGGGCAAATATTTCAATCGACAGCTCAGGCATTTAAGTGGCACTGAAATCTGCATTCTGAATCAGTCCTGTACATACCGGTGATGTAGGGTTTCAGTACCCAACCCTAGCCAGAAGAACGGCTTCTGCTTGGTGACTCTGGTTTTGGATCTGAAGATGGTGGCTCATAGGGATGGGCGATATGGACTTAAAACTGTATCACAATATTTTCTGGTATTTATTGCGATAACGATATCAGTGACAATATAAATATAGTACCATTCACCACTGTTTTTGGCTACAAATGATAACTGCATGCAGTCTTGAGAGCCTCAGAAACACAAACATTGATCTAAAAGTAAAACTTACCCATCATCAGATAGGCTCCTACAATATACCAATTATGTAAAAGAAAAAAACATGCATGTTTTCGCTCTGCATGTGAGCTGCGAATGGGTCGTAGACCGTCGCACAGAGAAATACATCAACTAGGCCTTATTGTTATTATCGCGGGAAGACTAATTCTTACTGTGGGGAGAATTTCTACCGGTATATCGCAAATGATAAAATATCACTCATCCCTAGTGGCTCATGATCCCCTTCACTAACACTCTGGCTGTCTTCATCTGAACCCGCACCATCCAAGTTTGCAGCTGAAACACAAACACATGTTACAACCCCAATTCTGAAAAAGTTGGGACAGTATGGAAAATGCAAAAAAACAAACAAAAAGTGTCATTTGAAAATTCAATTCTTTGATGTTTTATTTTGTGAATTTAATTATTTTTGAAAATATACACTCATTTCAAATCTGATGTCTGCAACACACTCCAAAAACAGTTGACAGTTTACCACTGTGTAACATCACCTTTTCTTTTAATAACACGTATTAAGCGTTTGGACACTGAAGACACCAGGGCTGCATCCGAAATCGCATACTGTGACAGTATGTACTGCATTCGATGCAGTACCTACTGCAGGTCACTGAAATAGTACATACTAATCAGTATGTGTGTGTAGTAGTCCTGGACGTACTATATCCACCATGTTGGCATCGTCATGTAACTTTCGACATCATCATAAACACAAAAATTTTAAAGTGTCACCAGATTAAAGCAACCGCACTAACGGCAAAATGTACATCAGGAAATGTGCATTAAATAATTAAATGAATTAGCAATTTAATCTGGGCAGTGTTAACAGGCTGAGGTAAATTCATTGCCATTAGCTTGGCTGGCCAAAACATGATGGAGATAACAAAAAAGGTTTCTTGATTAAACCTTCAACAAGTTAACAATTCATTGTTAAAAAAAGTCCTGTTTAACCCAGGTTTAATACTTAAAAAGAGCAGACACGCTATCTTCCGCAAATTTTTTTTTCTGAGCTTGTCTGCACCAGTCTCGTTGCATTATGGGATTTTTGACTTGCATAGTGCTCATTGTTTGCATACTGCAGAATCTCGTCTACTGCTTCTTGCCTACTGAGAATTCAGACATACTACCCCTCTGGCATACTGCATTTCTGTACTGTGTAGTAGGGTAGTACGTGATTTCGGATGCAGCCCAGTTGGTTAATTTTAGCAAGCAGAATTTTCCCCCATTCATCTGTTATGCATTTCTTCAGCTGCACAACTGTATGGGGCCGTTGTTGCCTTATTTTGCGCTTCATAATGCGCCACCCATTCTCAATCGGAGACAGGTGAGGAGTGCATGCAGGCCATGCTAGCACCTGCACTCACTGCTTACATCTTCAGTCTGCATTAATGGTGCCCTCACACATGTGAAAGTTACCCATGCCAAAATGAGCTTCACTGATGAACCTTAGCACTTTGCTGCATTTCATTCAAGTCAGAGTTCCATGTCAAAGTCTCCATGCACTTAGCAACTGCCACTTGTACAGGACACAGCATTAATTTTATTTACACCAATTAATGACTGTGGCTGTGTGGCATGACCAAACATTTTAGGTTGTATGTGTCAGCCGCTATATTTTACTTCCCTGAACTGTGCAACCGTGACCTTATGTGTGAAACCTAACTAATTAGCCAGTTACCATCCAACGTTGCTTAGCCTCAGTACCTAGCTAATAAACTAACTGGTGTGGCGTTGCAGCTAACTAGCTTCCTAACGTTAGACAAAGAGAAGTTAAGTGACAGCAACACTAAATTCCTTTGAGACGTTAGTTGAAGTGTTGAACAGGTACTTACCATTGAAGCTTAAGCTGACGAGGACAATGAAAACACACTGTTTGACCTGCAGCTATTAACGAGATGCGGTAGAAAAAATGGTTACACAAGTTGAATTTAAAATGAACCTACTCAGACAATGGAGTGCTCTGACGTAGTTCAGCGATGATTGTGTGGTTTTGGGGCACTACAGGGACCAAACAGATTTCAGTCCCAAGCCTGCATTGTTAGATGTAGCTGTAGATTTAGCTGCACAGTACTGTAAAATCTTATAGTACAATACCACATTTCAACAATATAGTAAAATACCTTAGTTTACATTGCATTCTGGGTCATTTTGATTGAGCAGGAATATTTTACAGTATATTTTACTCTTGCTGTAACCTTGCTGTAACTTGGCTGTAACATGTCTACAGTATAACAGGATTGCTGTAAACAGTGAAAGCGCGCCACCTGACCTCACATCAAACTGCTACACAACTGGCAACTGTCACTGGCTGTAAGTTTGGTACAGTTTATTTTATGTTTTTTTTATTTGTTTTTTTTTTTAAGTTTTTCATGAATTTCTTCTGATTTTTCATGATTTTTTTTCTGATTTTACACTATATTGTACCACTACATCGTCTGTAGTGTGGAATGAGACTGCAAAGTTATAGCCAGCAAACAAGCAGAATTAGCTGTCTGCTAGCTGTTTCACCCTGTTGCTGTCTCAGTGAAGTAGCTAAGGGTTTATTTTGACCAAAAAGAGTCGATGATTGTTGGAACAGTAGAAAGACAAGCCAAGACAGTTTTGGTGAGTTTTATGTTCTTTCTGTTGAGTTTGACAGAAGAGTGTTTTATGACGATCTGCAAGGTAAAAATACTAAATTTTTCAACTGAGGATGGTGGGTTTGAGGAGAGCGATAAACGGCCCTGTTTAAGCCAAAAGTTCCCTTCTCTTGCATGTTTTTGTTTCAGCTATATTCTTGCACACCTAAAAGGTTTTCATGCCTTATTGGACTGTAAATTGCTGATGCACTGTATTCTGGGTAACAAACACAGTACTAAAGTTTTAAAATGTTTTTAATTGTTTAAATGAATTTGTTGAATAAAATAATTTTTGAAAAGAACATTGTTTAGATTGTTTTTTGATTTGTAATTTGTAATGTTATTTGTACTGTTATTCTGAAGTTGTATTACAATATTACTAACTATAGGTTTATATACTATATTACCCTTATTTATTATAAACTTATGTAATATCATAATTAGTCATTATTATAAATAGTAATAATTAGCAGTAATGCAGGTATTACAGTACAATATAGTACAATAAAATACAGTACAAACAGACCAAATTACAAAATACAGTAAAATACTGTTTTTTTAGTTATACAGTATTGTTCTGTATACTGAAAATTGCATTACAGTGCAATTACTGTAAATTAAAATACAGCAACTTGCTGGCAACTGTGCTGCCAGTAACTTACTGTAAATATACAAGGAAATCATTTACAGTGTGGTTCCGCCAGTGAAACAAAAAGAGGGAATTTCATACTAAACAAGCTGTGACGCTTGAATTTTAAAAATTATTAATTAATTCAGAACCACATCTAAATGACAGCTTAACCAGGTGTAATTTGAAGTTACCTTAACGTCTACCCAAAGTAGATTATTCTGAAGAATTGTATATACAATGTATATCAGAAATACTGTTGGAAATATATACAGTGTATATTTTATCATATATGGGGTATCGTCACTTTTTATTATCATAAACTTATTATCAGTCTTTACTTTTCAAACAGCTCATTGTAGAATCATTTACCGAGGGTGCAATTTGTGAAAAAATCAGAGGAGGGATGTTTTTGAAATGTTTTTATTAATGAAAATAAATCAGAAACCACAGTGGGCCTATATAGACTATGAAGTGTGTTAGGCTATTTCTTCCAGCTGTTAAAGAATCTGGGCTCAGCCCCAGATGATTAACAGTCCAGTTAATGCCCCTGTTTAATTTAATCAATTTAATTTAATACATTAATAAAATTAATTACATTTACAGCATTTGTAAATGCTTATCCAGCACAACTTACATTTATACATCTGAGCAATTGATGGTTAAGGGCCTTGTTCAAGGGCCCAACAGTGATGGCTTGGCGGTGCTGGGATTTGAACTCACGACCCTCCGAGCAGTAGTCCAATGCCTTAACCACTGAGCTACCACTGCCCAATTAATAAAAGGCACAGCCTTTAATTGTGACTGAATGTCACCCACAAAACTCATAATTATTATCTCTACTACTGTAATTGAGGCATTTATTCAAGTAATATATTAAAAACAGAAACAAATATACTACAAAGGAATTTCCTGTCGGAGCAGGATTTGAGCGAACCGGTGAGCGCGAGCGGTACATGAGTGGGGCTTTCGTTTGGGCCGTGAGCGATTAAGCAGAGCGCACGTGCATAGAGCACGATATTGAGCAGAGTGTCACACTGCTCCGCTTCACTCACATGCTCTGTTGCACTATTACGTTGCAGCGTTTTACTTAGCTATATTTTTAAAATATTTTATTTTATGTATTTTATATGATCTATTGGTGAAATAGCATTTATCACTGTTGGCGGGTGGGTGGGGCGGGTGTCAGTTTAGTCCCCACCGGGGATGAAAATAATTCAGCAGAGGCAGGGATATACTGTATAGACCAGAGGGGGGAAATCCCCCCTCAGCAAATCGCACCCTGCATTTACCCATACAACAAATAAATTCTGTCTCTTTCTCCTATATACTTCTATTATCAATAATCACTTAAATAGATTAGCCTACATAAAATTGCAGTGTGATCTGGTCATTTATTACATCAATAATTGTGTTTGTTTGTGTGTGTGTGTGTGTGTGTGTGTGTGTGAGAATTATTTATAGCCTTACTGACTGAACAATTCACAAGTGGCTCACCTGCCTAGATTACTGGGAGACCCACAATAGGCAGTGATCTTTGGGCATAGCAACCTTTTTCCTTGACCCTCCCCTGACCCCTGAAGGTTGATTTATGGTTCCACGTTGATGTCCATTTGTGTAGCTCTTTGCCTATGCAGAGGGATTATGGGAATTCAACCAATGCAGAGGCTACGGAGAAGCACTTGCATGCCCAACAAGCCAACAAAGCATAGCTCCTTGGCGATGACACTATGCGTAGGTTGAATGCTGATTAGTTGAAAGGTTGGCTTGAACCAGAAAAGGAATGACCACAGTGTTCACCACGAAGATGCATGTGTTTATAACATACAGTTTATGGTTTATAAGCAGTATAACTTGTGACTGCTGATGCAACAGGTCTGCCAGTAATACTCTCCGACATCAATAAATAATTTTTAACCACTACATAGAAGTTCTTTGTCCACATTTTCCCACAGCAGGGGCAAAGCAGAAGGAATAACAACAGCACAAACAAGAACAAGAGTAGCCAACATTTCTGGTTATTAAACATATTTTTGACACTGCCTCCAAGTGGCAACTTCTGCTGCTTGACTTCAGGGAGTAAGGATCATTATGAAATTAACATTATTCACAGAAGAGGTGTAGATTTTGTTCTCCTGATCTCCTGATGTATGTATGTTTTTCATTCCACTGGGAGGAGGAACCAGCAGTGCAACTGTATAGTTACACTTGAACAGCCTTTAGCTCATGGCAGTGTGTATAGGGCAGTAAAACATTAAAGAAGATGGAATTAAAGACTAAATAGTAAACATTTCCTTTAATGAATTAGGCCTATAATTTAATTACAGTGTTGACCTTTGAGTCCTGTATTTGTATACAAGCTTGTATACATAGGTCTGTGAAATGTTTTAGGTAGCATGTTAGAATACTTGTTTGGTCTGCATTTGCTCAGCTAAGCTGCGAGCCACTTTCTGTTCAGCACATTTCTAATAATATTTCTTTAGGCTCAGCTTGATTTTTCTATGCTGATCTGATGGTTGAAGTAACCAACAATCACAGCTGTCAGATATCTCTGTCAAATCAGGTTTCACCACAGATCCTTCTGTGGTTTAGCTGGATCTAAATGCACAGCCTTAAAATTGAACGTGCAGTACATTACTAAAAATACAGGAAGACAGTGGATTTCCTTGCTGTCCCAACTGTTTTAGTTACGCTTCACTCAAGGAGATGGAAATCCATTTAGAAATAATGGATTGTGACAGTATGGACAGAAGAGGATATTACATGCCTGACGCCAACTTCAATCATGCCACGGAGGTTCTACCAAGATCATTCATACAGTCTCTGGTGGATAATCATGTTCCAAACTGTAGAAATGTGCACACACTCAGATGATCACCACTGTTTTTGAAACTGTCAGCTTTAACAAAGTGATTTCTGAAGTGATTTCAAATTTACTATAGTGACTGGATTCAAATGAGTTGTGACATAGTTTCACTGAAAAGTAAAAAAAAAAAAACAAAGAATATATGTGGTCTGTAAAATTTAAGAGAAACTATAATGTATAGTTTACATAAAAATAGTTAGTTACTCATCAGAATATGATTTTATTGATAAATTCAATATAAACAAAAATCTAATCTTTTGACTTGAATTATGTGGAGTGTGTATCATCCATTGAATCTAGCCACAGGAGGTCACAAGCCAGTGTACTTTTTGTGCCGATCCCAAGCCCGGATAAATAGAGAGGGTTGTGTCAGGATGGGCAACCGACATAAAACTTTTGCCAAATTCAATATGCGAATCACGAACATGACTTCCATACTGGATCGGTCGGGGCCTGCCAACGACCGCCATCGGTGGTACAGGGCACTGGCGGAAATTGGGCTACTGTTGGTCGAAGAAGGAGAGGAGGAAGGTGTGTTAGAGGAGGAAGGCATGTCTGTAGGCAGAGAGAGAAGAGGAAAGGCAGGAGTTTAGGACTGAAAGTAGGGACTTTGAATCTTGGTACGATGACAGGTAAAGGCAGAGAGCTGGTAGATATGATGCAGAGGAGGAAAGTCGACATTCTGTGTGTCCAGGAGACCAGGTGGAAAGGGAGAAAGGCTAGAAGCATTGGAGCAGAGTTTAAACTGTTTTATCATGGGGTGGACAGGAAGAGAAATGGAGTAGGAGTGATCCTGAAGGAGGAGTTTGTGAAGAATGTTCTGGAGGTAAAGAGAGTGTCAGATAGGTTGATGAGTCTGAAGCTGGAAATTGAAGGTGTGATGTTGAATGTTGTTAGTGCTTACGCTCCACAAGTAGGTTGTGAGCAAGAGGAGAAAGACAGATTCTGGAGCGAGCTTGAGGAAGTGATGCAGAGTGTTCCCAGATGTGAGAGAGTGGTGATAGGGGCAGACTTTAATGGACATGTTGGTGAAGGGAATAGTGGGGATGAGGAAGCGATGGGCAGGTTTGGTCTTCAGGTAAGGAACCCAGAAGGACAGAGGTTGGCAGACTTTGCTAAAAGTATGGAGATGGCTGTGGTAAACACGTACTTTCAGAAGAGCCAGGAACACAGGGTGACATATAAGAGTGGTGGCAGGAGCACACAGGTGGACTATATCTTATGTAGACACTGTAATCTGATGGAGATTAGTGATTACAAAGTAGTGGTAGGAGAGAGTGTAGCTAGACAGCATAGGATGGTGGTGTGTAAGATGACTCTGGTGGTGAGGAAGATGAAGAGAGCAAAGGCAGAGCAGAAGACAAAGTGGTGGAACTTGGAAAAGGAAGAGTGCTGTGCGGTTTTCAGGGAGGAGTTGAGACAGGCTTTAGGTGGTCAGGTGGTGCTTCCAGATGACTGGACTACTACAGCCAAAGTGATCAGAGAGACAGGTAGGAAGGTGCTAGGCGTGTCATCTGGAAGGAGGAAAGAAGACAAGGAAACTTGGCAGTGGAATGAGGAAGTTCAGGAGAGTATCCAGAAGAAGAGGTTAGCTAGGAAGAAGTGGGACAGTGAGAGGATGGAGGAAAGTAGACAGGAATATAGGGAGATGCAGCATGAGGTTAAGATAGAGGTGGCAAAGGCCAAACAGAAAGCTTATGAGGACATGTATGCAAGGTTAGATAGTAAGGAAGGTGAGAGGGATTTGTATCGGTTGGTGAGGCAGAGGGATAGAGATGGTAAGGATGTGCAGCAGGTTAGAGTGATTAAAGATAGAGATGGAAATGTGTTGACAGATGACAGGAGGGTGAGGGAAAGATGGAAGGAGTACTTTGAGGAACTGATGAATGAGGAAAATGACAGAGAGAGAAGAGTAGTAGAGGCAAATATTGTTGAGCAGGAAGTAGAAAGTATTAGCAAGGGTGAAGTTAGGAGAGCTTTGAAGAGGATGCAGAGAGGAAAGGCGGTTGGTCCTCATGACATACCAGTCTAGGTATGGAAGTGTCTAGGAGAGATGGCAGTAGAGTTTTTAACTAGGTTGTTCAACGAGGTCTTAGAGAGTGAGAGGATGCCTGAGGAATGGAGGAGAAGTGTTTTGGTGCCGATTTTTAAGAACAAGGGAGATGTGCAGAGTTGTGGAAACTACAGAGGTATTAAGCTGATGAGCCATACAATGAAGTTGTGGGAAAGAGTAGTGGAAGCAAGGCTAAGGGTAGAAGTGAGCATTTGTGAGCAACAGTATGGTTTCATGCCAAGAAAGAGCACTACAGATGCAATATTTGCTTTGAGAATGTTGATGGAGAAGTACAGAGAGGGTCAGAAAGAGCTGCATTGTGTCTTTGTAGATTTAGAGAAAGTGTATGACAGGGTGCCAAGAGAGGAGCTGTGGTACTGTATGAGGAGGTCTGGAGTGGCAGAGAAGTATGTTAGAGTGGTGCAGGATATGTATGAGAGCAGTAGGACAATGGTAAAGTGTGCGGTAGGTGTGACAGAGGAGTTCACGGTGAAGGTGGGACTGCATCAAGGATCGGCTCTGAGCCCCTTCTTGTTTGCGGTGGTGATGGACAGGCTGACAGATGAGGTCAGACAGGAATCTCCATGGACTATGATGTTTGCGGATGACATTGTGATCTGTAGTGAGAGCAGGGAGCAGGTGGAGGAAACTCTAGAGAGGTGGAGGTTTGCTCTGGAGAGAAGAGGAATGAAGGTTAGTCGCAGCAAGACAGAATACATGTGTGTGAATGAGAAAGATCCAAGTGGAACAGTGAGGTTACAGGGAGAAGAGATAAAGAAGGTGCAGGATTTTAAGTACTTAGGGTTAACAGTCCAGAGCAATGGGGAGTGTGGAAAAGAGGTGAAGAAGCGTGTGCAGGCAGGTTGGAATGGGTGGAGAAAAGTGTCAGGTCTGTTGTGTGATAAAAGAGTACCAGCAAGAATGAAAGGAAAGGTGTACAGGACAGTAGTGAGACCAGCGATGTTGTATGGTTTGGAGACAGTTACACTGAGGAAAAGACAGGAGGAAGAGTTAGAGGTAGCAGAGCTGAAGATGTTGAGGTTCTCTTTGGGAGTGACGAGGATGGATAGGATCAGGAATGAGTACATCAGGGGGACAGCACATGTGAGATGTTTTGGAGACAAAGTTAGAGAGGCCAGGTTGAGATGTTTTGGACATGTTCAGAGGAGGGAGAGTGAATATATCGGTAAAAGGATGCTGAGGTTAGAGCTGCCAGGCAGGAGGCCGAGAGGAAGACCAAAGAGGAGGTTTATGGATGTAGTGAAGGAGGACATGAAGGTAGTCGGTCTGAGAGAAGAGGATGCAGGGGATAGGGCTAGATGGAGGCAGATGATTCGCTGTGGTGACCCCTGAAGGGAACAGCCGAAAGGAAAAGAACTGTATCATCCATTGGCCTATCCAGTCACCTTACCAAATCTAACAAGGGTGCTGGTATTGACTAAATTAACTTGATTAAAAACTATGCACTGTTGTAGCATAGTGGGTAACTTTGTGGCCTCACAGCCCCAGGATGCTAGATATGATCCTGAGCACCGGTGACTACGGGGAGTTCAGCTTCATTCCAGGGCTATATACATGCTTAAATCATGTCTGTACAAAAACAAACTGTGTTAATGCAAATCAATTTATTCATGTGGAATCAATGTACACATTTGACTCAAGTAAATTCAGTGAACTTTTTTCATTGTACAGGACAACAAGGATGTACAAAAGCTACACTAAAAAAGTTCACTGAACTTTTTAATTATTTTTAACGTGTTGGTTCCATGTGAATTGATTTCCATGTTTTAAATGCAGTTTCTTTTTTCTTTTTTTTCTTTTTTTTTTAATACAGCTAACATGATTAATAAAACTATGTGTAACACCACAGTCAGCCTGAGGTTTAAACCCAAAACACTAGTGTTTTGAGGTAGCCATGCTACCGACTGCACCACCATGCCACAGACAAATAAATTAATTAAGTTAACAGTATGGCAATGGATCACATTCTACATAACAAGATTTTTGTATAGAAATTAGTGGCCTCTGCCTTTTTGAGGTAGAACTGCATTCCAGCTCCAAATAACGAAGTACTTAGTGAACACCGAATGTGTTAGGCTGCTCGTTAATTTACGAATGAGTTTATGTACTACATTAGTTATGAAGGATTTTGGGAAATGAACAAGATAAAGAAGTACTTAGTGGTA
Source organism: Cranoglanis bouderius (assembly GCA_023630585.1). Taxonomy (NCBI): domain Eukaryota; kingdom Metazoa; phylum Chordata; class Actinopteri; order Siluriformes; family Cranoglanididae; genus Cranoglanis; species Cranoglanis bouderius. The sequence continues at coordinate 19,492,575 of CM042557.1, forward strand.
CAAATGTTTTGGGAAACCCACAACAGTTTTTTTTTGTTTTTGTTTTTTTTGTTTTTTTGTTTAGTTTAGTTAATATGATAGTCAAATGTGAAAAGTAGTCTGTTAGTTGTCTGGGTCCTTTATAGTTACCATACCTACCTGAAATTGATTTTCAGTAACAAAATTATAAGACCATTAAAAGCATTTATGTGTGTACTGACTTACTTAAAACAATTATGTGTGTACTGACTTACAGTGGATTTGTGGATTATACACAAGCTTTACTCTTAATAATGAAAGATGGCAGCATGATAATATAAGCAAAATTTACAGGAATGTAAATGTCAGTTTCACCCACAAACATATCTCCACTCCTGAACACTGAATAGATTTCATATCTGTTTATTTTGCTTTTTATTTTCATTCCTTGAGCTGTGTTAATCTCTGATATTTCTTAGATCTCATTTTTCCTGAAGTGGCACGCTAGGCTACAATATGCTCTCTACTGTCATATCTCTTGGTAGTATTACTTGCAGCTGGCTATTTCATTTTTGTCAATGTTAGATCAGGGTGTAATCTAGCAGCCATGTGCACCATGAGACCATAAGCATAATACAAAAACATCACTTGGTAGCCCCCTCCATCCTGCTCTTGTGTCACCACTTGAGATCTCAATCTGCAACTTAAAGGGCTCTTCCCTCGCTTTGTGCCTAGCCAGAGAGGTTACTTTGAGAAGGAGAGGGGACAGGAATTGTTATATTCGAGAGGGAGACTGAGACAGAAAAAAAGAAGAACAAGGGCATGAGGGAGACAGGCAAAGAGAGATGGAGAGATAGCTGGGGCTTGGGGGTTGTTTGTGTGTGTGTGTGTGTGTGTGTGTGTGTGTGTGTGTGTGTGTGTGTGTGTGGGGTTGTGAGAGAGAGAGAGAGAGAGAGAGAGAGAGAGAGAGTGAGAGGGAGTCTCTGTTTCTTTGTGTGCAAGCATGTGTGTACTTGCACTAAGGGACTCAAGCTCCCTGGGGATCAGATCCTGTCATAGAGATCACAACCAACTGTCATGCACACACTAGAAGCTTGAGAAGCAGTGGTGTGGAGTGGAGAAATGAACAAAAATGGAAAGGACACTAAGGGTGTACTTGGACCAATGTCAGAGTGTTACTGCAGATTGGTGAATAAAGGTGAATTTTAAAAAGCAACAACAGAATTGTGTGAGTCCTTTATTAATACAGCAAGGCATCTTCCAGCTGCTATTTCATTGATTCTGTCAGATCCAGGAAAACACCTACATACTGTATATCACACACACACACACACACACACACACACACACACACATTATATATATATATATATATATATATATATATATATATATATATATATATATATATATATATATATATATATATATATATATATAAAATATACAGTATATATGTAAGGAATAATTGACAAAAAAAAAAAAAAAAAAACCTGACCTGCACACCCAAATTGTAATGGCCCCATTACCACCTCGGTTGTGCATTACTTTCTAATTATTCAGCAAACCAATAGAAGTTGTTATTAATTGTCAATTAACATTAGCAAAACACACAACTTTTTTTGTTGTTATTCTGTACCAACATAAATACATTAAATAGCTGCCGCTGGAGTTGTTCAGTGCAGAGTCAAGAGTCCATTTCTCACAAACCTATAATGCATAACACAACAAAAAAGAATAAACAAAGAAAGATAACTACAACTTAGCATGAACTGAAATCACAAAAATAAAAAAAATAAACAAAACACAGCAGTACACTCACTCAGAGGAATGTATGTCAGAGATGGTGAGAGTGTAAATGACTGCATGTGCCAAGGGAGTGTGTGTGACTGTGTGGTGTACGTGTAGCGTGTTTGACGTGTGTGTATACAATGAGCTGCTGACCTGGTTCAATGCAAGGAGCACAGCTTTCGGGAAGCTTTAGGTTTGAGGGGGGCCTTGGGTAACAGCAGTAGAAATACTTGGACCAGACAGCACTCTTCAGCATGGAGACCAGAAATGCTTCTGTAGTCAGTAACCAATTGAAAGTACAATGTAAGTGAAAGCAACTGACTGAAAGTACAACGTTCCCCTATTCGGTAATTCAATGGGCCCAATCTCCTTATTATTCGGTAAGGTCCCTTCCACACTTGTGCTAATTTTGCACTAAAATGGTGTTGTGCACTGGATTGAGGAAAGTTTCTTAACCACATCCGGTTCTTTTCTTTGAAGGTGGTATCCCTTCGATTTTTGTTATAGCTCCTAAGTTGTCTGAGTTGAGCTTTTTTACAGCATTCACTTACTTTGGTTTTCAGCTGGTCGAGGTGATTAACATCATAAGATGGAAGATTTCAGCCATAAAATATTTTGTCCATTGGCCCTTGCAATTTCCTTCCCAGGTAAAGCTCTGCTGGAGCCATTCCATTGGATTGCTGCACGCCAGAATTAATGGCAAACTGGAATTCTGGCAGGTACTCATCACATTTTTTTGTGCTTATCATCCACATAGGAGGTGATCATGCATTTTAAAGTGCAGTTTACTCTCTCTGTAATGTTAGTTTGAGGGTGATATGGTGTTGTTAACTTGGGTTCCATTTTGTACAAAATTCTTTGAACATAGAGGAGATGAAACATCAGGTCAGAAGGATTGCTATGGTTTGTGCATTGGCGGTTCACATGGGGAACAACTCAACCCAGTGAGAAAAATAATCCACAAACACCAGAAGGTACTCGTTTTGATTAGTGCTGCTTGGTAGTGGTCCCATGATGTCAACTCCTAGCATTTCACTAGGACGGGACGTCATAATTTTTTGCAATTTGCTTGCAGGTTTATGGTTTTCACTCTTGAGCGTCTGACATTTTCCACAACACTTGACATAGTGTTTTATGTCTGTCCACATTCCTGGCCAGAAAGCCACATCATACAGCCGCTTGTTGGTCTTGTAAATGCATCCAGGAAAGAGCATCAGGTGCGACATTGAGCTTTCCTTTAGAGTACTCGATTATGAAGTCGAATCTTTGCAGTCGTAGGACCCACTTGATGAGGCGACTGGTGGTTTTGGTGGAGCTCATGACCCACTGAAGTGCTGAATGGTTGGTGACAATGATAAATAATTTAGGCTCCAGGTAATATTACCACTTTTCCAGTGCCCACACTACTGCAAGACATTCTTTTTCAGCCGTGGAGTAAATTACTTCTGCTTTAGATAAAGATCTACTAGCATACAATAAGTGATCACTTCTTCTAGGCCTTGGTCTTTTCTCTGTGTTAACACAGCACCCAGTGCAGTGTCGCTAGCATCAGTATATACAATGAATGGAAGTTGAGGATTGGGATGGCCAAGAATTGGAGGTGAGGAAGGACATGCTCTTAGTTGTTCAAATGCTTGTTGGAACTGTGGTGTCCAATGAAACCCATGTACCTGTTTTTTCAAGGAATTGATAGGGTCAGCGTTCTTGGAAAAGTTTGGTACAAACTGATGATACCATCCAGCTAATCCGAGGAAATGATGGACTTCTTTGATGTTACATGGCACCGGGTATGAACGTATGGCTTCAACCTTGCATGGGTCTGATGAAATACCTTTGAGGTTTACGACATGTCCAAGGAAGGCTATTTCCTGAAGGCTAGCTCCTCTGGGCTGTAGCCCTCCCATCCAACGAGGAACTCCAACTTCCCATCATTGTGTTGTGAGTTCAGGATGTTCTTAACCAGGCAAATGCATTGTCCTTCTATGTCCATTGGTGCTGGTGGGGTGGTGGGGGAAATGATGGATGCTTGTGGGCCTGGTGTGTCTGGCATAATATGTGAAATGAGGGTGCTAATCTACTGTGCCTTGGCAGGTCCAGCTTGTATGTGAACAAAGACACACAGGGGTTTAAATATAATGACTAATCAAAGGGCAAACTGAAAACAGGTGAGACTAATCGGGAAACATGAGGGAGACAGCCAATGACGAGACATGGTTGGAGATAAGACATGAATCAAAACAAAAACACACGTAAACAAACTTAACAGCACAGAAGTGTCCGCCTTAGTGCTGTGAGCTGTTGAGCAAACAGAACACTTCTGCAAGCAGTGCTTGGCATGAAATCCCTGACCAGGGTTGGAAATTAATGGGGGCTCAGGGCAAAAATGCCACCAAAAATTACCAAAATGTCCCAGATATTTAAAATGTAAGGGCAAAAAAAGCCTTCTGGTTAATTCATGATTTTTTTCTTAGGAACACTATAGGTCTACTATACCTGTTCTTAGGAACACTTAGGTATACTATACTAAATATAAAGACAAATCTAGGTTAATTCACGCAACATTTCTGAAATGTCTGCACATCCTTTTTTTATTATTATTATTTCTTCATGTCCGTCTGCATGTTGTGACATGTTCAGTGACACAAGTGTTCTTAATATGCAGCAAATATAGAGCAATTTTTGATTTAAAAGAATAAAATCAGCCATGCAAACCTGGACATGCCATCAAACACACCCGAGACATCCAACACACCCGAGACATCCAAATCCACTGTGAAATTATCTACTATTGATTAGTGGAAAATGGACTGGTTAGATACCGAAACTCTAATGCTAATGGCTGTCACATAATGCGAGTGTAGATGGATGCAAATGCAGTAAAAGCTTTTTTGAAGAGAGGCAGGCAGACAAATCCAAAATAGATTTGTCTAGAGCAAGAGTGTAGAGCAAGAATCAACAACCAGAGACAGGCAGAGGTCAGGCGATCTACAAACTGCAATATCGGGGTAATCCAAAAACATAAACCAATAGACAAAATGAGACCAGAGGCCTGTTTCACGAAACCGGTTTTGGTGGCTACCCAGGTAAGTTTGCATTTAGTTTGAGAAAACTCTGTTTTTTCGGTCTCAACAAGCTGGATTGGTTTTTAGCGGGTTTCATTGCTATGGTAACTGATTGAACCAATCAGTTGCGAGCAAAGTGATATATCTGACGCATACAAGTTAGCCCTTTAGTGTTTGTAGCGAAGCCTTTACCATTTGGGGAGAATCCTGTGGCGCTCAGAGCACAAGTAATAAGGAGGGCACTTTAATGGAAAGAACTTTTAGGGACAGACACAGCCCCGTGGCTTTTCCTGATAAGCATCTGTACTAAAGATATCGATATTCAGCAGATGGTATAGTTTATCTATGCCGGCTTCCTGAACAGCACATTAAAAATCTGACAAAGAAAAAGAACTGAAGCCATGCTCTTACTGTACTGCAAACTGTATGTATAGCTTTGCAGTTCTTTGCAAGTGGTACATGTACTCATGTGGTGGCCTTATTCCTGTCCTAATATATTTTCACAAATTGAAATGTATTTTATCAATATTTAATTTAAATAATGAATATTTATATTAAACAAAATTACATGAAATATGTTGGGGTTATAAGTTTTCAATCTGTTTATTCTCATTGTGAGCCTATAAAAGTAAATTTATGCATTTACATTTATGCATATGTTCCTGAGCTTTGGCAGCCACAATAGTGTTGCTTTCTGTGGTTAGTATAGGTTTAAATTCCTCATATTTCCACATAATAATTTCTTGCTCTTCAACTGGAAGTATGCACACCTGCTTTTTTTCCATGTTGAACGCTACTGGCTGTTTGCTGCAAACATCTGACTTTTATGTGCATGCCCACGCTGAGTAAACCTTGATTCAGGGTTAAAACCTAGGTTGACTGAGAAAGTTGACCAGTGTCATGAAATCTGTTAACCTTAATTAACCAGAATTGGATATGTTTGGTTTTGTCAACTCAAAACTTACTCTGCAACTCAGAGTTTGTTCAACTCGCTTCATGAAACACACAGTGGCGAATGTGGAAACAAAAGGCTCTGTAGAGTTAAGGCGCAAACACTAACAATACTGCACAGGGAACAAAGACGCACAAGGAGTTTAAATACACAAACTAATCAAGGGGGAAACTATGAACAGGTGAGAATGAACATGACATGTGAGGGAAACAACCAATAACAGTACAGTGGCAGAGACAGGACAGAAACCAAAACAAAAACACACATGGCAATGCAAACAGAGTCATAACCCTGAAGCGTGTGCTGTTATGCTGCCGGTAGCTTAAGCAAGCTGAGCACTCTGACACTCAGCGCAAGGGGGAAATACCTGACAATGGTGATCTGGCTATCTTCTGCAAGGCCTGTAGAAAAGTGAATTTATTGAACTGAACCTGTGTTTTTACAGAGGCATGGAGGAACAGGCAGGAGTGCAGGGAGCCCATAGTAGAGTTAGTGTTCATGATGGATAGTGAGGTTCATTCAAAAATTATAAAACTATTTGATATGGTATATCATTTGGCTAAGCACAAAAAGCCTTGAATATTTTTTCTGCCATTGTGAGACTAGAGAAGAGACATGGGGTTGACCTTGGAGAAAGATACTATAATCCAAAGCAAGCAAGAGTTTTTACTCAGTTTTTGGCAGCTGATGTAAAGGCACAGATTAGAGAGCAGATCCCAAAACCAAGATATGTCAGTATTCTTATAGATAGCACTACAGGTAGAAGCTGTACTGAAAAAGAGGTGCTCTACACAAAATGTCTGTACAGGGGTACTCCTGTGAGTCTGGGGTTAGAATTGTGTAACAGCTTCTTCCCCCAAGCCATCAGACTCCACAATACTCAGAGACTGGACTGACAAGCACACACATACACACACACACACACACACACACACACACACACACACACACACTGAACTGGACATAATCCCACTCCCCTTGCAATGTTTGCACATTTCTGTATTTTTGCTGCTACTGTATTTATAAAAAATAGTATTTAATTTCTTGTCACTATTATATTCTTTACCTGGCTGCTACCGCAATAACTACTATGTCCATATATGGTATAAGCTTATCTGCCGAATACTATGTCATAGTGTGTTATGTTTACATTTACAGCATTTTTATTATATTGTTATTCTTTTGCACTACCTGTTATATCTGACACTTTCATACTAGGACTGCGTACTGGTCAGCGCTACACGGTCACGGCTGATTGTTCTGTTTTAGTAGTTATTATACTGTCTTGTGTTGTTTGAACATGCTGCACATGCACTTTATGTAGGAATGTGTAGGTCTTGTTTAGTTCTGTGTTGTCTCATGTAGTGTGTTGTTTTATGTAGCACCAGTTTCATTTCACTGTGTAGTGTACTAGATGTATATGGTTGAAATGACAATAAAGTCACTGGACTTGACTTGACCTGATGACTTGACTTTATCTACTTTAAGGACTTGTGTGAAAACCTGATGATGTTTTAATCAATTCTGGTCCTTGATTAAGGATAATGGGTGCAGTGGCGCTTTTGGGGTGGCTGGTAGATTCACCAGCTGACATTCGCAACATGCCGCACACCACCTGTGAACATCGCCATGAATGCCTGGGCCAAGGAGAAATCTCCTAGGGGAATCCCCATGAAGGGTGAAGGGGCAGAGCCCTCCCCACCCTCTTTGTCCCCCTGAAGTGGAGCTGACATAGACAGCCTTGGCACTGCCTCTCAAGCCAATGCTGCACACATTCCACACCGTGCCTGTCAAGGCTGTCCTATTATCCACAACCAGTCAACATGCATTGACCAGTCAAATTAGACTCCACTTGCAAAACTGCAACAGTTAGTATCCTCAGTTCCCAAATGATGAAAAAGTATTAATTAAAAGGAAGGATGATGTAACAGTGGTAAAAATGCCTCTATCCCAACTTTTTTGAGTGTGTTGAAGGCATCAAATTCTAAATTTGTTTATATTTAGAAAATACAATTAAGTTGGTCAGTGAAAACACTGAATATCTTTGCTTTGTACTTTTGTCAGTTAATTAAAGTTTCAAGAGACTTAACAAATCACACATTTTTGTTTTTATTGCATTTTAGAAAAAAATCCCAAATTTTATGGAAATGGGGTTAGTATATATAAAAATGTAATTGAAATTAATTTAAATGAATCCAGTCTGCAAGAGACTCGAGATTGGGACAGAGGTTCACTTTCCAACAAGACAATGACCATAAGCATACTAAAACCACAATCCTCTTACTGGAGTGTTTATATTTTTTTTGAATTTTTGGGAAGACATGGGTCCTGTTACATCTCGCTTAAAGCTAACTCAGCATTCTACAAAAGGACATACCAACAGTCAAACATGGTGGTGGTAGTGTGATGATGTGGGTATGCTTTGCTCCTTCAGGGCCTGGTTGACTTGCCTTAATTGACAGAAATATGAATTCTGCTCTCTGCCAGAAAATCCTGAAGGAGCATATCCGGTCATAAGTCCATTATCTGAAGCTCAAGTGCAATTGGGTTATGCAGCAAGTCAACAAATAAAAGAGCAAGTCCCACTCTGAGTGTCTCAAAAAAAACAAAATTATGGTTTTGGAGTGGCCTAGTCAGAATCCTGATTCTCTGGCAGGACCCTAAAATAGCAATTCATGATCAAAGCCCTCCAATATGGCCGAGTTAAAACAATTATGCAAAGATGAGTGGGCCAAAATTCCTCCGTAGCAATGTAAGAGACTGACCAGTTATAAAAAGCATTTTGTTACAGTTGTTGCTGTTAAAAATGGCACAACCAGTTATTACCGTTGGAGGGGGGCAGTTATGTTTTCATGCGAGTGATACAGGTGTTGCATAACCTTTTTTCCTTCAATAAATGAAATTACAATTTAAAAACTGTATATTGTGTTTATTCAGTGTCAGATAGCAGTTGAGGATGCAAGTGCAGGTACACAATGGTTTTATTTAATGAGGTAAACAGGACAAAGACGCAATCCAAAAACATGGTCAAAAAACATGCAAAGGACAGGCGAAGACCAATAAGCATAAACAAGAGCAGGCAAGAGCAAAAATGTGAATAGCAAAACTAGGTCAAAACCAGAGAAACAGTCAATGAATCAAACAGCTTGATATAGACTAGTACAAGACACAGAGCGTATATTTTGCAATGAGTGTGAGAACTGAGAGTCTGTTTATACTGTGAGAGTGGTGGTGATTGTGCTTAAGTCCAGGTGTGTGTGATCAGTAATCTGGTGAGTGTGACCTTGAAAGAGTCTGGATGTTGTAGTTCTTGGTGGCCATGTGGTCATCCTAGAATTCATTAACACTTCCTATGGAACCTTGTTTCGGCCATGTATGAGAAAAGTTATCTCACAATTTTTTACCTTACAGTCACATTAATATTGCACATTTATGACTTTTTACTTTTTGTGCAGTTACATCTCAGACTTTTTTAGTGCAACATTGTGCTTCCACTATAACCTACTATAACCTACCCTTAACCAAGCCACACCAACATTGCAGACATCCTGTCTTGTTCAGACTAAGACATTCTTCTACATCACAATTATGAAATATTAACCTGCATTTGCAAGATGTCGAATTTTGGGGATTGTGGGATTTTAACTTGTAGTCGTGAGATAGTAACTCACAACTGTGAGAAAAAAGTTGCAATTTTGAGATAAATGTGCACAATAATTTCTCATTTCATATATGGCAGAAACTTCCATACACTTCACTGTTTTTGTAATGTTTGAATATGGATTGTATAACTGCTGTATAATGTTGCACATTTTCTACAAACAATCCACATTTATTTTTTGCACTTGTTCTGGTTTGGGTTGTTTATGTATCCTCCTAACCAAGGATCTACGCAGAAAATGTTACATTCATTTTAACAGTATTATAAATGAAGCCTTAAAGGGATAGTTTGACCAAAAATGAAAATTCTGTCATCAATTACTCACCTTCATGTCATTCCAAACCCGTAAGACTTTCATTCACTTTAATTTTGAAGTTCTCCTTACTTATTTGGTTTCAAGCCTATGCACCAAGCAGATGTCTTATTTTCGAGAATGTCTACTAAATGAATTGGTTTGCAAATGCAAATAGATCCATTAACAACAAATAGATTTTTTTCTCTTGATTCATGATTTGTATTCTATGATTTGTATTTGTAGTTATTTGTATTCACGATTTGTATTTATATCATAAGGATGTTCCCTTTACCTGTCAACATTTTCATGTAAATGCCATCAAAACAAATTACTCTAACAAGACTTAGCACATGAATGGAAATATGAATGGAGACATGCTGCTGTGTACCCACTGTTGGCTGGAAAGCAAACAGACATGACAAAGGGCTGAATGGAGAGGAAAAATGAGGAGGGGGAAAATAGATCAATAATGCCCAGGAAATAAGGTAGAAAAGGTTATTTACTTGACATTGATCCGTTGCCTCAGCAGCAAAGCCCACACTGCTTCTCTTTTGTTAACCATTAAGCCTGAGTTTACTGACAACGACAGGGGAGTCAACTAACAGGTGTAAATTATAGATCGAAGGAGGTTGCAATACCTTTGTCACTGCTGGTGCCTGTGTAGTTACAGCCCAGAAGAAATTTAAACATCAGTAGGGATAATAAGGACAAATTTATCACACTCAAGTCCCAAGTGCTTCTGACACCTGCCCAGTGTCCTGAGTAAGTGCTCCTCAGGCCCAGGCCTGATTGATTCAGACATTCTTTTTCCATCTGAGGATGATTGATTGTGACACAGCACATTTATTTTCAGTCATTGTGCATTTTTTTTTTCAGGGAGAGACTTCAGCTCCATCTAGGAATGAGGAGATTCACATAACTGATGCCCTTAAGAGATTTTTTTATTTAGACTATATATAAAGTAATTTTTGTCCTGTCATATGACATAATGTGGATATTTGTTATGTCCCTAAAAGAGTTAACATTGCATCACTTTTAAATGGATACTTGGTGTTTACTGTTAGTTCCTGTTAATGATAATTACCTACCATTAATACCATACCAATAATTGTTTAATTTTTTGATTTGTTGATTTGTTTCATCTTGTAAGTTGTTGTCCACTTTACTGACAAACTCTGTGCCATGCCAGTAAAGGACACATACTTCCACAAAGCAAAGTGTGGCAGGTGGTCACGTGGCAGAGATATAATTTTAAGGTTCGCAATCAATGCTGCACAGGCCAACAGGAAAGACTTTTGGAGATTAGTGTGCTTAACATTATTTTTAATGGATACTTTCCCAACACTTCATTAAATTAAAAACAAGGTTAAAAAAAAGGAAAAACACTTTTCTTAGATGGAAGTATTAACAGTCTACAAGACTCATTATATAACAAGAAGTTGTAGTAAATCTGTCAGAGATTTCCCCTCACGCTGAGTGCCAGAGCATTCGGCGCACATGAACTGCCCGAAGCACGACAGTGCGCGCTTCCGGGTTGTCACTGACACTGTTTACTTTTCACACGTGTTTGTTTTGGTTTCTGTCCTGTCTCTGCCCCTGTTATGTCATTGGGCCCTCCCTAATGTCTCAGCTGTTTTGTGTTATCCCCTTGATTATGTTTATTATTTAAACCCCTCGAGTGTCTTTGTTCGAGGCAAAGTATTGTGTTTCTTGCCAGACCCGTACCCAGCGTTGATCCTTGTTCCACATTCCACGGTTTTTGATCCTGTTTTTGTCCTCATGTTCTCGACTCTTGCTTTGCCTAGTTTAACCTGTTTGCCGTTCGCCTGACCTCTCGCCTGTTTTTGACCACATTTGTGCATTATGATTTGGATTTGTCTGCCTGCCTCTCTTCATTAAAAGCTTTAACTGCAATTGCATCCGTGTCTATATCCTTTACATGACAAAATCAGTATTAAAAACACAATGTGGGAATATTAAAAACAGAATTGTGTGCCTTAACTGTATATCTGAGACCAGTTTAAGACTGTAAATATTAACACAGGCCATCCTATTATTTTTGGTATCAAAGGTTCAAAGCTTAATCTATAAATTTTAATCGTGTTGTTTCTCCTGTGATAAAAGCATTAAGTGACACCTGAACTGTAGTTACTTACTGCTTTTATCACAGGAAAAACAACACTATAGCTCTGTTTATGACTTCCATATTTGGATAAAATCTGTTCACACACACTAACTGTACACCTGTACCAACATGATAGATTAGGGCTCTTCAAATCTGGCCATCAAGATCCACTGTCCTACAGAGTTTAGCTCCAACCTTAATCAAATACACCTGAACAAGCTAACCAAAGTCTTCAGGATCACTAGAAAATTACAGGCAGGTAAGTTTGGATGGCGGCGCGGAACTCAGCAGATTTGAAGAACCCTGTGATAGTTCATTTGCTGTTGCCAATATCAAATGTAGTAACATTTTAGACCTCACTGATAAGCATAAGTTATTGTATGTCAATCATAAACATAACTAAAATACTGTTCATTTTTATTATTTGTTATGCTTATATTACAGCTGTGGCCAAAAGTTTTGAGAATGACACAAATATTAATTTTCACAAAGTCAACTGCTTCAGTGTTTTTAGATCTTTTTGTCAGATGTTACTAACTGTTACTGAAGTATAATCACAAGCATTTCATAAGTGTCAGTGGCTTTTATTGACAATTACATGAAGTTTATGCAGAGTCAATATTTGCAGTGTTGACCCTTCTTTTTCAAGACCTCTGCAATTCGCCATGGCATGCTGTCAATCAACTTCTGGGCCACATCCTGACTGATGGCAGGCCATTCTTGCATAATCAATGCTTGGAGTTTGTCAGAGTTTGTGGGGTTTTGTTTGTCCACCCGCCTCTTGAGGATTGACCACAAATTCTCAATGGGATTAAGGTCTGGGGAGTTTCCTGGCCATGGACCCAAAATGTCGATGTTTTGTTCCCCGAGCCACTTATCACTTTTGCCTTGTGGCAAGGTGCCCCATCATGCTTGAAAAGGCATTGTTCATCACCAAACTGTTCTTGGATGAAGCAACTTGGAGAAGTTTCTCTCTGAGGATGTTTTTGTACCATTCTTTATTCATGGCTGTGTTCTTAGGCAAAATTGTGAGTGAGCCCACTCCCTTGGCTAAGAAGCAACCCCACACATGAGTGGTCTCAGGATGCTTTACTGTTGGCATGACACAGGACTGATGGTAGCGCTCACCTTTTCTTCTCCGGACAAGCTGGGGCATTTTTCCAGATGCCCCAAACAATCAGAAAGGGGATTCATCAGAGAAAATGATATTACCCCAGTCCTCAGCAGTCCAATCCCTGTACTTTTTGCAGAATAGCAATCTGTCCCTGATGTTTTTCCTGGAGAGAAGTGGCTTCTTTGCTGCCCTTCTTGACACCAGGCCATCCTCCAAAAGTCTTCGCCTTACTGTGCGTGCAGACGCACTCACACCTGCCTGCTGCCATTCCTGAGCAAGCTCTGCACTGGCGGTGCCCCGATCCCGCAGCTGAATCAACTTTAGGAGACGGTCCTGGCGCTTTCTGGACTTTCTTGGGCGCCCTGAAGCCTTCTTCACAACAGTTGAACCTCTCTCCTTGAAGGTCTTGATGATCCGATAAATGGTTGATTTAGGTGCAATCTTACTAGCAGCAATATCCTTGCCTTTGAATCCCTTTTTGTGCAAAGCAATGATGGCTGCATGTGTTTCCTTGCAGGTAACCATAGTTAACAGAGGAAGAACAATAATTTCAAGCACCACCCTCCTTTTAAAGCTTCCAGTCAGTTATTCTAACTCAATCAGCACGACAGAGTGATCTCCAGCCTTGTCCTCGTTAACACTCTCACCTGTGTTAATGAGAGAATCACTGACATGATGTCAGCTGGTCCTTTTGTGGAAGGGCTGAAATGCAGTGGACATGTTTTTTTGGGATTAAGTTCATTCTCATGGCAAAGAGGGACTTTGAAATTAATTGCAATTCATCTGATCACTCTTCATAACATTCTGGAGTATATGCAAATTGCCATCATAAAAACTGAGGCAGCAGACTTTGTAAAAATTAATATTTGTGTCATTCTCAAAACTTTTGGCCATAGCTGTTCATTTCTCAAAATTTATGAATAATGTAGGCTTCTCCCCAGATTTCTACTAGCCTTACCTCTGTAACCAGTGGAATCTCAAACTTTTTTTTTTTTTAACAACAGAATGCTAGTATAGAGGACTTAATTCTGTGAAAATTTCAGGTTCGTATCTGGGCCCGCACCAGAGATATTCAACCTGAACATAAGTGGAATTTAAAAACTATATATTGCACTTTCTCACCCCCATAAAAAATAAGAGAAGTCTCAAACCTGAAAGGTTCTGCATGTACACTATACTTAGGTATCCCCTAAAAAAATAAGTTTGAGACTCAAACCCCTCACCTTATAAATTGACCCTAAAAGTGGAACTGTGAGCAATCTTGAGCATTACAATTGGACTTAAGTTCTAAATCTTAGGAACAAGAATGTGCAAAATGTTTATGCGTCATTCCTGGGATTCGGTAATATTTCAACTTGGATTTTTTTTTCCAACTACATTTGATTAATTGTCTAACAACCTCACATCATTAGGCACATATCAAACCTCCAACAAATAATATTTTCCCACCTTTTATTATTTCCTGTTTTTTTCTGATTTGAACACCTTTTATTCTCAACCCTGTAATGGAAAAAAATGTAATTTCTTTAAAAAGTATTTTACACAAAACTTGTTACAGAACAAACATCTACCTACTGCTTATGTGTCCCTCCTAACAATTTAATGACTACAAATGTAACATTTATGATAATTTTCACATTTTTAGGTGATGGAAGTTACAACTAAACAAATTGTGTGTCTGTGGTACCCTTATTTTTGAAAAAAAAAATTCAATTAAGATGTTTAACTAAAACCACAACTTTATTGTGTTAGCCCTGAACACATCAGATGGTACAAACAAGAAATGCTTTCATTTTTAATTGTCTTCCCTATTTTATTTTCCAAAAATAGTAATGTGACAAGGTTGAGAATATTGTGATGGGGTTGAAGGGACACATTACCTTCAATTTGAATTTGTTTTGATTATTATGACTCAACCAAAACTCTGTATTCCATTGTAGGCAACCATGTAATAAGGACATTAGTCATATTTAGGGATAAGTTTATTGTAGGTGAACACGCTTCCATCTCTGTTCCCTTGTTAACATTTTTCCTCTTTGTTCCCTTGTTAACTCTTCCACCACTGCACAAAACCAGTTTCAACCAGGTACAGACAGATAAAGCCTCTGACAATGTCTTCCCAAATACAATTTACTCGCATTCCTATGTTTTCTGAATGCAATATATGGAGTTGTTCCTCTCTTACATTGATATGCTTCCTGTTTTATGCAAATATGCCCTTCCACCTAGGCAATCAATTTTTAACCCACTGTCTCTGTTGTGTGTCAAGCACGATATATACTCTGTTTTTCTTTGAATAAAGAGAGATGTTGCCATTTGAATTTTTTGTATCTGTGTGTCATTTGGCAACTCTTCCAAGTGCTTGATACAGGTAGTGTGTTGCGGGGCGAGGATGCCTTCTTTTCTTGTGTACTATCACTTTCTCTTTTCTTAAAAATTGCAACCCGAAGATCACGTTCCTAACAGTTTTCTGGGTGCTCATCCGGGATAACTACTGAGAGGTAAGAATAATTTTAATTTGTTCTGCCAGATCTTGAAGTAGATCTCTCATGTATCCCAATTGTACTACACGCATTGCATAAATATTCCATGGTATTTGATGGAAGCAATTGGTTTCTGGTTTCTGCATTTTGGCTGCCGCTACACTCCGGGTCTTTATGTTTTATTTTCTTTCTTTTGTGTTTTTATGTCTGAATATTTTAAACCAAGGAAATCTTTACTTAGTTGTGCTATATTATTGAACTATATGCTGTGGATTTGGGATTCTCCGGTTGTTCGATATCCACTGCTATTGATTCATTTTAGCGGTGATTTGGCATTTGCTGATTTTATTGGTTTTATTATTCAAGTTCAAGTTCAGTTTATTTGTATAATGCTTTTAACGATGGTCATTGTCCCAAAGCAGCTTTACAGAAATATATAAATTCAGGACATAGATTTTAAATTTATGAATTTATCCCCAATGAGCAAGCCAGAGGCGATGGTGGCAAGGAAAAACTCCCTGAGATGATATGAGGAAGAAACCTTGAGAAAGGGATGTTAGGTTCTCCCGATCTCGCTACGCTACAAATAGTACGTAGCCTACTTCCGCATTCCACAGGAGTGCATTCCAGTGCCATTCACAAAGACTCACAGTTTGTTTACCTTTGCCATGTGCTTGGTGTTGTCATATTCACGTCATGTTTCCACCTCCTGTGTTTCCCCATGTGCTTTTGTTTTAGTTTTGTGTCATGTCTCCGCCTCCTTATTTCTTATTGGTTATGTTCTTCTCATTCATTCTGTGTAATTATCATTTCCAGGTGTCGCTGATGTGATCTTGTTTCTGTTTTAATCAACTCTGCTACTTAAACCCCGCTCCGTGTCCGTTTCGGCGCGGGGTATTAGTTTAGTTTAGTTAACTAACTTAGAGATAAGAGTAGTGTTAACCTAGAGATAAGAGTAGCTTTTTGTCAGTGGTTCCCAAACCACCTCCTTGCCTGTCTTTTGTTTCCTAGCTCATAGTCCGTGGTTCCCAAACCACCTCCTTGCCTGTGTTTAATCTCGTCGCTCAGTGTTCGTGGTTCCCAAACCACCTCCTTGCCTCGCGTATTTTTCCCTGTGTTTTTTCGATTACTACCTTTTTGGATTACTGCCTCTTCGGCTAAGTAAACTCTCTTTTTGGATTATTGTTACCCTTTTTGTGGATGGATTATGTTTGGTGTTTTGTGTGTCTCTTTACTTTTGAACTTCCTGTTCCCAATAAACTGATGTTTTCCCTGCGCATGCATCCTGACTCCCTCGTCCCACCACGTGTCATAACAAGGGAACTCAAAAGGGAACACATCCCCATCTGGGTGACACTGGATACTGCGATTATAAATAAATAAATCCCTTCTATAAATGTACCAATACTACATGGCCAAATAGCAGTGGTGAAACCATGAAATTTCATTACAGTTTTTATATACAGTCTGTTTTGTTGAACTTCACCACTGTTCACTGATGGAGACTTGAGTACCAAACTGTTCCAGTCCTAGCCATCATAGCATAACTGTTCATATGAATTGAGGTCCAAAGCCATCTTTATGGTTTTTAAGTGGTACCATCCTCAGTAATCTCAATGATCTTTAGGCTGCACCGTGTGGGGCAGCAGCATGTGACTTCCAATTGATGAGATCTCCAACCAGAAGTAGGGCATCAGGATGGATCAGGCAGGTCCAGAGAGCAGAAGGGGTCGGGATCACTGGCATCTCAGGAGTATCATGTGTAGCTCCTCACTATACAAATAAACTGAACTTGAACTTGAACTAGCTCAACAGAAGGGGAGAGGGGGAGAGAGAGAGAGAGAGAGAGAGAGAGAGAGAGAATTAGGTATGCTTATTGTCCCGTAATGGTTAAGGACAGTGTACTTTGCATGAGTGAAAGCAGGTACTCCGGCAAGAGTAGCTATGACAGCATAACTAAAAGGGAGAGCCAGAAGGTAACAGAGACATGAGGGCTCCCTGGGACATAAGGTGGCCAACCACTCCACCATCAACAAACCTGGGTAAATGCGTGAAAGTGGGGGGGCGACAGCATCCAAACATCCCAGTTCACCACAACACACTATGCCTGTGAAACCTCTAGATCTGCTCCTTTACCTAAGAAAAAAACTATTCACAAAAAGCTTGACTAAACAAATATGTTTTCAGCTTAGACTTAAACACTGAGACTGTGTCTGAGTCCCGCACACTAATTGGAAGGCTGTTCCATAACTGTGGGGCTTTGTAAGAGAAAGCTCTTCTCCCTGCTGTAGCCTTCACTACTCGAGGTACCAACAAATAGCCTGCACCTTTTTAACGAAATATTGTTGATCGACTGGCCTGTCCTGGCATTACAAGATTGGGCTATGTGGTTCTTTAAGTTGCTGCTATGGATTATTCTGACATCTGCCCTGATCAACGCTGCTCCATGTTTGATGTAGTCGGTGGCTGAGATCTATAAACTCACTCAAACCTTCACTCAAACCTCCAGTCTTTGTTTAATCATCCAGATTTATTACGATAACCGAAACACTTACACCACGGATCTCGTTGGAATATCCGAATCAGTACTGCTGAACCTGGACAAATTCGGTCTCTCCGGTCGCTGATCCAAGACTGTCTAAAATGCTAGGAGGCTTGTCAATTATGAAGTGCTGACTTCTGTGCCCAAGTCAGACTTTCTGTCTTCTTTACTCAGATACTCTCTTTTTATGTCCGGTCCCTTAATAACAAGGCTTCTCTCATCCATGAACTCATTGTGGACCAAAATATTGATTTTATCTGTCTCACTGAGACTTGGCAAAAGCCTAACAACTTTTTTCCATTTAAATGAAGCAATGCCTTCTGGATATGCTCACATATGTAAGCCTCGTTGCACTGGTAAAGGAGATGGCCTTGCATTTATTTATCATGACAGTTATAAAATTTCTGTACCAGAGCCATCATCTTTTGAAATCTTGGCTGTACAACTTAAGGGCTCATCTACCACTATTGTTGTATTAATTTATAGACCCCCTAAATAATCTGCTTTGGGTCTTGAAAGAACAGTAGCAGCTCAACTTGAATCTCATGTGCGAACTAATGATCTCTATGAGCACTTTCAGTCAGGCTTTAGATTGCAGCATAGTACTGAAACAGCTCTGGTTAAAATTACAAACGATCTTCTCCTTGCAGCTGACTCTGGTCTTTTGACTATTTTTATTCTTTTATATATTAGTGCTGCCTTCGACACCATTAGTCACTCAATATTATTAGTTTGATTAGCTTCTATTGGGATAGCTGATAATGCACTTCATTGGTTTTCATCATATTTAAGTGGAAACAGTTTCCCTTTCTAAGGGAACTCAACGTTGCGTGAACTTCACGCTGTGGGAAGTCCCTCCGCGTGTGACCGGTATCTGAAGTCTGTGTAAAATCACACCTATATATAGGCCTGTCATGGTCAGGTGACGTGGCAATTAAGATATAAAAATGGCACCTGTGAACCACGCCATCAGCCTTTTATCTTCACCAGAATACCACATGTCGGTTCTCTGTGTGAACGCTCCTAAAAACTCTTCACTTTCTCTCTATTTTTCAGAAAAGAATATATATATATATATCTTTACTTTTCTGTCCCTCACCTCTTTGCGAGTATGAGAGAATTCAGGAAGTGTTATTCCGTACCGTTTTTATTTCGGGGACGGACACACTTTCTATGTGAAGTGTTTGGGGGTGGAGCATGCTGCAGCAGCCCTCGAAAAAAAAAGGGTCTGTCTATGTGTTGGCAGCTCTGGGCCGGCCATTGCTGAGGCAGCCAGCTGGCTCGGGTCCTGGGGATCCCGTATGGCTCTGGAGTAGGAACCGGAGACGAGCACTACTCTATCGCTTGCTCTGGCCTCTGGAGCCGACTCTCCGCTTCCGGGTTTTGCGTTGCATTCCGAGGGGCCAGAGGGGGTTGCCAGTGCACAAAAAATGGAGAGCAGCTCTCAATAATATAAAGAGCTGCTTGAAGTGATAGGGCTAGGGCTGTAGAAAAGTTGAAAAAAAAAAGTTGCCCAGGGTGATTAAGCGGCTCATAGCAGGCTGAACAAGTGCTTTCTCCCCAGTGAAATTAAACTCCCTCGCACTGCAGAAAACTCCCCCCTTTTTTCTAGTTTAACACCATTGCCGACAGTTTTCAAAAGGCGAAACAGCAAACAGCGGCCACTTCCTTCCCGTCTGGTCGAGGGAAGCAGAGGGAGGTATCAGGGGACGTGAAGTTGTTAGGACAGTTAGCCCCCAGTATTATTGTATGTTGACACTCAAACTATCGTTCCACAGATTCAGTTTGAGGACTGGTTTGTGATGATAGATCTAAAAGACTCATATTTCTATATATGAGTCACAGAAAGTTCCTGAGGTTCACGTTTGGAGGCAACACGTACCAATATCGGGTTCTTCCCTTCGGTCTAGCTTTATCCCCTCGCACCTTCACGAAGTGAATGAATGCCGCTCTGGCTCCCTTGCGACTCCGGGGCATCCATGTACTAAACTACATGGACAACTAGTTAATTCTAGCGCAATCCAGGGAGTTGGCAATTCCAACATCAAGATGAAGAGCTTGGGGCTCAGGTTGAACCCCAAGAAAAGCATGCTTTACTCCAGTGCAGAGGATGACTTTTCTATGGGTTATATGGGATTCCACTACGATGAGGGCATATCTATCCCCAACACACGTAGGATCAAGCCTATCAACATTGAGCAAGATAAAGCTGGGTCTGGGCATACCCTCCAGTCTCTACGAGAGGTTGTTGGGGCTTATGGCATCAGCAGCCAACATCATACTCTTGGACCTATTGCACGAGACCATTTCAGTGGTGGCTGAAAAGTCAGGGGTTTCATCCTTGGATGAAACCCCTAAGAATAATCAGTGTCACGCGGCGATACCTACGTGATCTGAGAATTTGGAGGTGTCCTCAGTTTCTAGCATCGGGTCACACTCTAGGGGCATCTCCTGATGGTAATGACAGACACCTCCCTCCCAGCTCATGGTCTCTGGAGTGGCCCTCATCTAGAGTGGCATATAAATTGCCTAGAAATGTGGGCCTAATTCCTAGCACTGAAATTATTTTTTCCTCAGTTGAGAGGTCACCATGTGTTAGTTGCGACAGACAATACAGTGGTGGTCTCATATATCAACCACCACGGAGGGTTATGTTTGCGCCCCCTGTTCAGGCAGGCGCAACTACTACTTCTCTGGGCAGAATGAAAGTTTTTGTCAGTGAGTGCAATGTACATTCTGGGCAACCTGAATGTGGGGGCAGACCTCCTCTCGAGGCAGGGACTGAGACCCGGGGATTGGAGGCTCCATCCACAAGTGATGGAGTCCATATGGTTCGGCCAAGCGGAGCACCATTAGGGATGGACGCTATGATACACACATTGCTGAGGTCACATGTGTATGCTTTTCCCTCGATTCCTCTGCTCCCACAGGCTCTAGCGAGAGTTCACCAAGATCGTGCTACGTCTGCTGCTAGTAGCACCAGATTGGCCAGCTTGAATTTGGTTCTTGGAAATATCTCTGATGGACGGCACTCCCTGGGAGATTCCCATTCACAAAGATCTTCTGTCTCAAGCCAGAGGGTTGATTTATCACCCTGGCTGGAACTAGGGAAACTGTGGTCTGGCCCCTGAGGGGCACCAGCTCCTAGATTCTGGTCTCTCAACCAAGGTTGTAGAGACCATGTTGAATGCTAGAGCCCCATCCACAAGAAAATTATATGTGCTCAAGTGATGACTTTTTGTCATGAGGTGTGAGGAACATTAGTTAGACCCAGTAAACTGCGCAATAGCTACAGTTCTGGAGTTCTTACAGGAACGTTTCTCAGCAGAGTTGGCTTCTTCTACAATTAGGGTCTATGTGACTGCCATTTCAGCCAGCCACGCCCCTATTGATGGAGCCTCTGTGGGGCAACATCCTCTAACTTCAAAGTTTATGTGTGGTATCAGGCGGCTGAGGCCCATCTGCAGACCACGCACACCTTCCTGGGACCTTTCTATGGTCCTGGAAGGTCTGTCAGGTGCCCCATTCGAGCCCTTAGAGTCAGTCTCAGAGAAGCTTCTAACTCTAAAGGTAGCTCTTCTGCTGGCCCTGACATCTCTCAAGCAAGTAGGAGATCTACAAGCTCTTTCTGTTGCCCCTTCCTGCCTTGACTTTGCCCCTGGATTAGCCAAGGCCTTCCTATATCCTAGGCTGGATTACCTCCCAAAGTGCCTACGTCTGCTGCCCAGCCAGTAGTATTGCAGGCTTTCTGCCCTGTTCCTCTCACCAGAACAAGAGAAATTGAACCTACTGTGTCCAGTAAAGGCCCTCTGTACTTACATCCACTGCACCGGCCAGTGGCATAAATCAGAGCAGTTGCTAGTTTGCTTTGGTGGCGACAGTAGAGGTGACGCTGTGTCAAAGCAGCACATCTCTAATTGGATAGTGGAAGCTATCTCTACAGCTTATGAGGCGCCTTACTATGCCTCTGGGCATAAGGGCTCATTCCACAAGGGCGGCAGCCTCTTTGAAGGCTTTATCTAAAGGGGATACCCTTACAGGATGTGTGTGCTGTGGTGGGGTGGCCTATGTCGCACACATTCATTCGGGATTACAGTTTGTCCTTATTGGCCAGCTCATATATGGTTCTCGGATATAATATCTCTGCTGGACGGCAGTCCCTGGGAGATTCCCATACACAGGCATCTATTGTCTCAAGCTTTAGGGTTGATTTATCACCCTCGGCCAGAACTATGGAAACTGTGGTCTGGCCTCTGAGGGGCAACAGCTCATAGATTCCGGTCACTGAACCGAGGTTCTAGAGACCATGTTAAACACTAGGAACTTAAATGTGGCCCAGTGAACTGCGCAATGGCTGCAGTCCTGGAGTTCTTACAGAAACGTTTCTCAGTAAGGTTGGCTCCTTCTACAATTAGGGTCTACATGGCTGCCATTTCAGCCAGCCACACCCCTACTGATGGAGCCTCTGTGACAGGCTATACCCTCAAGCATGACGGAGTGGGTATACTCATTCCCACAGCATGAAGCTCACGCAACGTTGAGTTCCCTTAGAAAGGGGACATCTGGGTTACGCATGTAACCTGGTTCCCTGAGAAGGGAACGAGATGTTGCGTAGCTTTGTCATACTGGGGCTTGCCTGTGAATTGTGTCTTCACTTCAGATAATAGAGGCTGATGGCATGGTTCACTGGTGCCGTTTTATATCACACATACCAGACATTTTGCTTGTTGGGTCTAGGTCTACTCTATCTAAAACCCAACCTTTTACTCTGCTCATTGATAATTGTCCAGTTAGTATCTCCACCCAAGTAAAAAGTCTTGGTGATATAATTGATGGCTGGCTTTCTTTTGGATCTCATATTAATAATATTTCACGTATTACATTTTTCCAGTTACGTAGCACTGCTAGATTACGTTCATCACTTTCTCAGCATAGTACTGAGGTTCTTATCCATGCTCTGGTGACATCAGGATTGATTATTGTAATTCCCTCTTATATGGTGTTCCTGAAAAACAACTCAACCGACTATAGTTATGTAACGTCTGAAGGTATCAAACTGATTTCTGAATCAGCCTGGACTTAGCAAAGAAGTTTCTCTGTTTCCTTGAGCTGTGAATCCTTATCAGTATATATGGTGTCTGACCAGAGGCCATCGGAATGCTACAGGGGACACGACCCCCCTATGCAGACACACACACACACACACACACACGCACACACACAAACACACACACACACAAAGCTTACCTACAAGCGCACACGTGTGCATGCGCACACACGCGCACACACACAAAGCTTACCTACACACGCATGCGTGTGCACACACGCGCACACACACAATGGAAGAATCTCTTTTGAATGTAACATGTAATTATATGTAATTATTCGATGTCCAAATAGTGTGATGTTTTCCTATTTGCATATATTGTGTGTTTGTGTAACATAACTATAATGATTTTAGATCATTTACCATCAAATTTGGTATGTAGTTAATCGTCTTGCGATACCCTGATTGATTATGCATATCATATTGCAATGGGATACATTATTTCATGCTTTTTCTTAATCGCATACATAATACAGTTTAAACCGTCTCCTCCCAGGACATGTAAATTCGGGTCTGAGACCAGACAAAGAGAGTTCATCCCACCAACAAATCCAACTTCCTGATTGGCCAACAGCCCAAAAAGGCATGTGCGTTGGTGTTGTCTTTAAAACAACACCATGCTTTGAAATTACACCTTCACTTACACTTTTAGTTCTACAACTTCTGCACACACTTCTTCAGACCCTCTTCAGGTTTCCCTCCCCCAGGGCCACGTGCCCCGGAGAGAGGGAATCTCTCTCTCACGCCTTTTCAAACAACGAACTCCTACTGGGCCGCGCGAACTTTCAAACCGACCACACCCAAGCCATGCAAGTATAGTTAATGGATCTATATATGCGTTAAGATTGTACCCCTGTTTACAGGAGATTTAAGTTTGTTGCTGGTTTTGAAAAAGGCTAATTAATTGTTGTTTTTGTCTGTTACCCTCTTCCTTTCATTACTTTCTCTCTAATCTCTCTCTTCTTGTATATAGATGTACATATGTATTGTTTGCTTAGAGTTAGTCGTGTGTATCCACAGTTACACGTAGTTAATAAAATCTATCATCACCACACTTGATTGCCTCTGTTTTGGTCACGTGATCAGTCAATTCTACACTGCAAGACCTCGCTACCCGCTTTGAAACTGAGAATCCTTCATGGCCAGAAGGATAAACTCCCTCTTTAGAGTTCATAATTCTAAATTAGACTACAGCTAATCCTAAAAGCTGATCTAGACCACATACATAGTCATAATTAATTATAATCCATTGTAATTGATTATCTATATGTATATGTGCACATACATGAATTCCCTTTCATGGCTGATGTATATTTATAACTGGTCACAACACGCGTTGATTAGATATATAGATATATTTCACGCCATTCAAGCTAATTCCTTATATAAATTGGAGAATACATTTAAACGCGTTAACACATCTTTTAATTCGTTACATGAATTGTAACTGGTGGAGAATATTTTTAAACATTGCAGATTCTTCCGATTTACTACATATTCTGGTAGATAATGCGGGCACGCTTTAAAACTCGTCTCCTTTAAAAAGGTGCTTTGAATCCAAGCGTGCGCTTCTGTTTCGTTTCATTCATTTCATGTTTAAAGCTGATTCATTACATTATTCTGGTGGAAAAGAATGCGAGCAATGATTCGTTACAGTTAATTCAGAACTCAGCCGCAAGGACTGTTATGCATTCACATATTTCTGACCATTTGACACCTATTCTTTTTCAACTACATTGGCTTCCTGTTCGTTATCATGTCCCTTATAAGATCTTGTTGCTGACTTACAAAGCTCTTCATAATTTGGCTCCTGTTTATTTATCAGACCTTCTTCACCTTTACATTCCCTCAAGTTTTTTAAGACCATCTTCTGCGCACTTATTGTCTGTTTTTAGTTTCAATTTAAATTCTTTTGGATGCAAATACATTGCAGTCAATGACTGCCTGAAGTCTGGAACACATGGACATCACCAAATGCTGAGTTTCCTCCCTTGAGATGCTTTGCTGCCTTCAGTAGTGAAAAGAAGATCAATTGAGTTGAGGTCATTTAAGAACATCTAATTTCTTTGCCTTAAGAAGCTCTTGGGTTGCATTTGTGATACCTTTTGGGTCATTATCCATCATTATCCTAACCGTTTTGCAGAATTTGATTGAATCTGAGCAGAAAGTATAGCTCTATACACTTCATCCTGCTACTTCTATCAGCAGTCACATCATCAATAAACACCAGTGACCAAGTTCCATTGGCAGCCATACATGCATAACATTTCCTCCACAATGTTTGATAGATGATGTGGTATGCTTTGGAACATGAGCTCTTCCTTCCCTTTTCCATACTCTTCTCTTCTGTCCAGATGTTTTGTGCTATGTTTTATTTAGTTGGCCTAAGGCATTTTATTTTTGTGAGCTTATTATAGCTATTTAATGATACTTTTAACTAGAAAAGTACTCTGAAACCACAAGTCACACAGTACATTTAATTTATTGCCTTAATTGTTTAGCTAGTTCACACATTTAATTGTGGCTTCAGATTGGTCAAGAATGATAAGACTGTATAGTGTTTAAGGATATACATTTATTTTGAAAACATATACCAGGGAACATTGATTTTATGCTAACAGTTTACATTTTCAATATAAGATGAACTGTTTTTGTTATAAATTATGAATTCAGTGAAGTCCCTGAGGGACATGACAAAATTCTTGGTGAAAGATCGAAATAAGACACTCTTTTATGATAAAAATAATTTGAATGCAAAAATTATTTTTATACATTATAATGGACATACCAAAATATTGTAAAAAGCTTCTAGCATTTTAGTTAACCACCACTTTAAAAAGTCAGTTTTTGTTCCACAGAGCTAGGACCAACCTGAGCTGAGATATTGAGGTTTCCATAAACAGCTGTATAACCAAAATGTGCTGTGTGCGATGTCACAAAGATGACTGTCATAGTTAAAAAAAGTTTAAAAAAAAAAAAAAAAAAAAAAAAAAAAAAAAATAGTGGTTTTGCAGGTGATGACTAAAAAAAATAGGAAAATTAAAAATCAAGGTCAAGCAACCTGTATAGGCCCACTTGAGTTCGAATGATTGGTTCAGTGATTCATTTTCACTGAGAGAGCAGGCCCGTAGACTGAGGTAACTCTCTTTCTGAACTACCCATGTGTCACTTCGTGGAAGTACCTGTCTCCCTCATTCATTCTCATGGACCCAGCCAATCTCCCTTTGTAAACAGAACTATGTCTTATAATTCCCTCTTTTTCCAAGATGACCATATCAATAATGCAAAGGAACCACATCTGTCTGGTGTGATGAGATTATTTTACTGATTTGGCCTGACAGATATTCTAATAGTTTCGCAAACAATCTACTCTGGTGACAGAAAACACAGATTACAGCTATAATCACAGTAGCCTAAGAGAAGTCCATGATTGATTACACATGAAAAAATGGAGGCATCCAATTTGTCCCCCAAAATCTCAGCTGCTTTAAACTCCACTGATACTAAAATAATTGTTCATTCCATCTGTTTGTGGAAATGCACAGTATAAACTAAACAGGAAAGAATATTGGCCAAAAAGGTGCCAGTTCTGTGAAGATTTCAGATAACCAGTGTGAAAAATACTCCAACTACAATTTTTTTTTCATCTAGAGAGGCATTATAAATCATTTATAATAAAAACAGTTCATCTTATATTGAAAATGTAAACTGTTAGCATAAAATCAATGTTCCCTGGTATATGTTTTCAAAATAAATGTATATCCTTAAACACTATACAGTCTTATCATTCTTGACCAATCTGAAGCCACGATTAAATGTGTGAACTAGCTAAACAATTAAGGCAACAAATTAAATGTATTTTAAGTGTATTTTAATCAGAAGTGTGACTTGTGGTTTCAGAGTATTTTTTCTAGTTAAAAGTATCATTAAATAGCTATAATAAGCTCACAAAAATGCCTTAGGCCAACTAAATAAAACATAGCACAAAACATCTGGACAGATGAGGTCTCAGTCAAAATTGCCCTCGTCAGACATTATAACCTACTTATGAACTAATCATAAATAAGCTACTTTTCAATTTAAAATCACATTCTATGTTTGGGATCTGAGATTAGATGAAAGTGAGGATCACTGGGTGACTTTTTTTTTTCCAGTGCCAAAATACAAGTCACTATCTGCAAGCAACAGTCTCATATATTCTTTTTGTGTTTTCTTTCGATATCACTGGCAGGCATTCAATTAGGAGGCTCATGTTTTATTAATGACACATTAGGTAACACCAATTGGCTAATATGCATTTGCATATTTATTAAAAAGCAGACAGTTATGATTAATGGGATTCTGCCATACTATATGGAAATGAGTGTACAAAAAAAAACAGTAATCTCTGATAACTAATAAAAGTTAATATCCTTGTTTTCATTTGTACCCATACTTTATGTAGGTATTCATCAATACCTTTCTGGAATAATACAAACTAATGAACAACATTACCAATAATGTTGTTGCATCAACGATATTATTAGTTGGTTGAGTGATTCAGATTTCAAATAAAACTTGTTTGAGCACTACACCTACTTGTAATTCTAAACTGTTAGCCCTTGACATGGAAAATAACTGTAGAAGGTAGCGATTGTGCATTATCAGACACAAATTCTACTGTAAATATTCCACCCATGACACAAGTAAAGTATGAAGTCTCATCAGTGAATTTAGAGTTGGGACAAATTAAAATCCTAAATGGCAAGTGGCAAGAAAGGGAAGGCAGAGGCTTGAATGGACACAGAAGTGTCACTTGCCACTAATTCAAACTTGTCCAATAAATGTTTTTAAGTAATAATAATAATAATAATAATAATAATAATAATAATAATAATAAATGTCTTCATGGAAAGGATATTGTCAGATAAGTGGAGAAGGGTAATAAAACTCTCAGTAAGAGAGCTATTTAGAGCCCTAGTCAATGGCCTTTTTACCATTCTGGCTCCCCTTTCCCCCCACCCACACAAACCCGTGGCAACCTCCTCCTCTGTTTGGGGATGGCATTAGAGGCTGCAGACTGACATACATTTTTTATAGCTTCATAAAGTCGTCCAATGACCAGGTCACCCTTCTCATAACAAGGGAGCAGAACTCTTGAAAAAAGCCATTCATCACTGTGAAAGGGCCTACTTGTCCAAGTGCCTTCAAACATGCACATGGTTTGGCAAGAGATGCTCAGCGCAAATGCTAACGCACTTCTACCACTAATGCCAAATGACCTTCTCACATATATGAGTAAGCTGCCTGATGCAGAGGGCAGGTGTGTGCCCTGCTTGTCTCCAGTTGAAATCTCAAACACAAATACAAATACCAGGAATGATACCAGACATAATCATGTCATGCTGTGAAAGAAAGGTAGTACAATGCATTTTGAGGACAAGGGCCTAATACTGTTTCAAAAGAAAGCATAGGTTGCTAATTGTTGACAAGATCACTTGATGTATAATAGAGCTCTTTGGCTTTATGGTGTTAAATTAAACATGCTGTGTATTGTTGATGTTTTAGCACTATTAGAGCCTATACTTCTTTTAACACAATGTGATTTAGCTTGGAAAATTATTTAATAAACATGACATGCTTTTAAGTAGGTCCCCTTTGATTTGGAAAGGAAAAAAGCACCTCCAGTATAGGATAAACTCTGCACAGAGAAAACTATCACGCCACGGAAGCCCATTAGTGGGAAATTAGTGACAGCTGGTGGGTTGTCAGGATGATAATGGCCTCAAAAGGAATACCCATGGAATACTAGAAGGAAGACTTGATAAGAGACAGGAATGTGAATCTTTAAGAAAAGCCTCATTTTAAAATGTTAAAACTTTTCATTTACTTTTTGCCACTTTTCTTTACTTTATCCTATGTAAGTAAATTCTGTTTTTATGCAAATTCTGTTTAATGTCACCGAACAGTCGAAAAAGGCATTTCATTGCACATCGTACTGTGCATGGTAAATTTTATTTGATGTATAGAATATACCTTTAGTTTTCTTTTTTAATTAAGCTACAGAGATTTATTTCAGACAAATGCGTTAATTTAGTCAGTGTGGCAAGCATCCCTGATCTCATTCCATCACAACAATCTGACACAAGTGTCCATTTTTACCAGAAGACAAAAACATGCAATTATCAACTGGCAATGATCATTTGAAAGAATGTTATGATATTAGTGCCACCTAAGTACTGTTGCATGGGAGCACAGAAGTGTGGAGTCCCATATTTGTGAGGATGATGTGCTAAATTTAATTTATGTTACAGGGGATTATATCTCAGTAGAAGAAAAGAGCTGATATACATCAAAATAACAAATGCTCCCTAAGGTTATCTGACTGCTTTTTGTGTCATTTCCTTTGAAAACAGAAGCCAAGGAAAAAAGGGTGGCTCACTCTCCTTTTCTTGCCTGTTTTTCATTTTAAAATGCTGAGGTTGAACTTTGAGAGACCCAAAAGGCAGGTCAAAGCAGGGAGGAGAGAAATAAGTCCTTTTAATAATTTATTTGGGGGGTTGGGTGGCAGCCAAGGGGAACAAATAGTGTTTCTCCCAGAACCAGGACCTGTGTGACCCCTGCCTGACGTACCTGCAGCCCCAGCCCCATTGCATTAGTGAAATTCTTATTTGATGGCGTTTTAATATTCTGCCTTGATGACTTTTTAGCAACATTTACTTTCCGAGGTCTCCGGTGCTTCCCCTGGAGGAAATGAGACATGTCAAAACCCATTACGCAAAAATCAAAATTTAAATACCCCAGTTGTTTGCGGTAATACACACAATCTGCACCACTCAGAGGCAGGGGTTCACAAACACTCATCTGCTTGCTGCCTCATAATGAGCCTGTTTGATGGGTAAGCAATTTGTGGGTCACCAAGCATACGTTACATATCCGATTTAACCCTCGATTGCTTGTTCTCTGGAGGACCCAGAGAAATGTGTTATTGAAATTTAACACCAGATCTTATTCCCCCCACCCCCTTTTCACCCACCTCTCCTGTCATGGTTGCACAAAGGTGTACTAATATGCCTCCCTGTGCAGAAAGGAGTGGAGGAGTCAGAAATGCAATGAAGGAAAGGAAGGAGATAAAGAGCAGGTAATAGAGAAACAAAGACAATTTTATGCACAAGTGCAATTTTATGCAAGTGCAGCCTCCTTCTAGGATCTTGCTAAACACCTATCCAATTAGCCCCTGAAAACACCATGGCAGTTTCTGATTCAGTTGAGTTGTGGCTTATTCCTGTGATTTATGACTTTTACAATGCTGTTATTTCAGTTGCAGTGTAATATGAATGTAAACACTGAGGGGTATGTATGTCATATATGCTGCATAGCAATTTCACAGACCCTAGGACTGAAGCTGACATAGACAGATAGGACTATGTGAAAGTGGAAGTCAGTTAGTTTTCCTTCATGTTGTAAACAGCTTGCAGATTCTTTATCCTGCAAGAGAAATTGGGTTAAGCCCATTTCTTAGGGTTATTGATTCAGCATGACACTTCACAAGATTTTCAACACCAGCATCAATAACAACAAGCTCTGTCTAAATAATCTTAGTCTTTCATTATTATTATCTAAAAAAAATCACTTATCCCATTCACGATCCTTGTGAAAAATTCCTGGAAACTCTGGGCACAATGTGGAAAAAACAAAGAAAGATAAATTATTATTATTATTATTATTATTATTATTATTATTATTATTATTATTAATTTTACAGTCCTTTTACAGTGCCCTACATATCTTATCTGGTTACTATTCCTGTTACTTTCCTGTTTTTATTTTCTTTTTTCATAGAAAGTTATACATTTGCAATCAGAATTATTCAACCCCCATTGCAAATCAGGTTTATTGTCAAAATTTACAGACTTTCAGCTGTTTGCAATGAACAAATCAAACAAAAGCAATTGAAATAGTTCAACACAACGAATGCTTCAAGTGGTTTCCCCAAATTCAACTGAAAATGCAACTTGTAATGATTTCTCCAGTCTCAATATTATTCAACCCCCTGAATAAAATCCCTCACAACAGCACAAATATGCAAAACAGGTGTTGTCTCAAGCACACTTGATGCAACTAATCAAGGGCTTTATTAGTTGTACCAGGTGTGCTTGAGCTGGACACATGAAATACCTGAACTGGCTAGGGTCAGAAAATACATGAAATACCTGGACGGGGCAGAATAAGGAAGCTGTCAACAGCTGCAACCAGATTTCTGAAAAGGCAGGTTGTGGAAAACCCTCGAGTGATTACAAAAGACCTGCAGCAAGACATTTCAGTGAGCACAGTATGGCACGTACTAAACACAGAAGGTTCCCATGCCAGAACTCCAAGACATACACCACTACTGACCCAAAAGCACAAGAAAAGTCATCTCAAAATCATATAAAATAAGCCACAAAAGTTTTAGGATTCTGTTCTGTAGAGCGATGAAACAAAACTGGAACTTTTTGGCATGATGGATCAGCGGTATGTCTGGAGAAAGAAGAATGAAGAAAGAACACTCTGTCCACAGTCAAGCATGGTGATGCTCTGGTGCTGCTTTGCATCCTCTGGCACTGGAAACCTGCAGCGTGTGAAGGCAAGATGGATTCATTGAAGTATCAGGAAATCCTAGGAAAAAATGTTATGCCATCTGTGAGGAAGCTGAAGCTTGGGCGTCATTGGACCTTTCAACAGGACAATGATCCCAAGTATACCTCAAATTCCACCAAGACTTGGTTGCAGAAGAAGTCCTGGAAGATTCTACATCACCGTCACCTGACTTGAGCCCCATAGAAAATCTCTGGTGGGATTTGAAGAAGACGGTTGCAGCACACAAACCCAACAATATTATTGAACTGGAGTCCATTGCTCATAAAGACTGGGCTAAGATTCTTCAGGAACACTGCCAGAAGCTGGTGTCAGGCTATGCATCTTGTTTGCAGCAGGTCATAATAGCAAAAGGGTGCTCTACTAAGTACTAAAGATGCTTGCCATGAAGGGGTTCAATAATTTTGAAACTGGAGAAGTCACTATATGTTGCATATGGTTGGGGAAACCACTTGAAGCATTCGTTGTGTTGAAATATTTCAATTGCTTTTGTTTGATTTGTTCATTGCAAACAGCAGAAAGTCTGTAAATGTTGACAATAAACCTGATTTGCAATGGGGGTTGAATAATTTTGATTGCAACTGTAAGCACATCTGTTCTTTTGAAAGCTTCTATAAAGCATCAAACACTTAGTTATAGTTATGTTATGTATGTACTGTGGTAGAGGACCACAGAAACTAGGACCATAGTTATGTAGTAGAGGACCACAGAAAGTTGAGTAAGGAATACCTCCCTTATTTTGGTATCCTTTCAGGTCCCTTTGATGATGAATCAAACAAAATGGAATTTTTTTTACTACTCAGGCTTTCTATTCCTCAGACCTTATTTTCAATTACTCATTCACTAATGTCTTTTTCTGCCTTACAATTTCCATTTCTTCTTCTAGTACTTCTCAGAGTTGTTGTGGCTTCACACTTGAAGTGAATAAGTCCTGTGCATGATTTATGTTAAAAAAAGAAAAAATAAATCCCCCCCAACTACTTTTATACAGTGATGCAGCTACCCCAGAGGCAAATATATTACCACTATTTTTACAGTTTTCGATTTTGGGGTCCTCTTGGGGTGCTCTTAATCATTTTCCTCTATCTAAAATTTTCTGAAATAATAGGATTAGATCTGCTGTTTCTCTAAACCATTTGTGCTTTGCGTTTCAGGGGATCATAATGGGCTTTGATCCATGCTAGAAAAATGGAGAGTATTATAGCTGAATAGTGGGGCAGGAAGGGTTGGGGGCAGGATGGGTTGGGTGGTTGTTAATTGAAAACTCATATGAGCTGGTTCATTCCATTCAGAGAGTGCTTGTTATTAGACCTTTCTGCCACAGGAGCACCAGTGGTGTAACTAAGATTTACGCTAATGTGTCCATGCATATGCTTATCCAACATCTATATTAAAGTTAATAGACTGTCACATTGCTTCTTAACTCTGGCCTCCATACATGATTACCTTTGCTGATTTCTTTGCGAAACACGATATAAACATGGGCAGGGATTTTTGTCAACATTTCAATGGGTTTATTTCTGGTGATGGCCCAAGGTTCCCATAATAGGAGTATAACTTCAGGGACTCTGCCATAAATGCTTGCTTGAAAAAGTAGCTGTCCCTATCTTGAATGCTCCAATGTTCCCTTTGCTGCCAAGTAGGCCTCTGGATTTATCCCCATTTTAGAGCCAACTGGTATATCTACCATGTATGTGTCATATATTCGTAAAGCTTAATAAGACCATGTGTCTGTAATTATAATTGTTTGGGGCACCCCCTTTTTATATTAACAACTTCTGACATATATGTCAGCATTAAACGATCAGCTCTGTGAAAGCAAAACTCTGAAAGATGCTTCAGGTCAGACCATTTGGGATCACCTCAGACCATTGCTGTAAAAGGTATGGTGCACTGAGACCTGTGCACTTTGAGAATTGTTGAATGAGCTGACAATGGGCAAACACTGAGTACACTTTGACAGAGCAAACATTAATAAAGGTCCAATAAAGAGCCAAGTGGATTGTAAAGTAGATGTGGAAACAGGAAGAAAGAAAGAGAGAGAGAGAGAGAGAGAGAGAGAGAGAGATACAGGCATGATGGACACAGGGGCATATACTGCTCTTGGATAGCCCATTGGAAAAAGTGCAGAGCAGACTCCTGCAGCATAACCCCACCACCCTGCAATTCCAATCGACTTTGCCAGGCTCTTGACTTACAAATAGCTGTCTGCAGCCTCTTTTCAGTTGTTTGTTTT
Source organism: Cranoglanis bouderius (assembly GCA_023630585.1). NCBI lineage: Eukaryota > Metazoa > Chordata > Actinopteri > Siluriformes > Cranoglanididae > Cranoglanis > Cranoglanis bouderius. The sequence goes on from CM042557.1 coordinate 19,526,517, forward strand.
TTTTGTTTTTTCCCCTTTAATCTCCTCTTCAGGAGGTGAAATACATGCTCAATTGAGTTAAGGTCTGCCGATTGACTTGGCCAGTCTAAAACCTTCCACCCCCCCCCCCCCCCCGATAAAGTCCTTTGTTGAGTTGGCAGTGTGTTTTGGATCATTGTCATGATAAAGTTCCTCCTGATTAATTTGGATGGATTTCTTTGTAAACTGGCAGACAAAATATTCCTGTAAACTTCTGAATGCATTCTGCTGCTACCATCATGAGTTACATCATCAATAAAGATTAGTGAGCTTGTTCTAGAAGCAGCCATGCAAGCCTAAGCCATGACACTATGTTTGTATGTTTTGGATCATGAGCAGATCCTTTCTTTAACCATACTTTGGCCTTTCCATCACATTAGTCTTACTAACTTTTAAAAATAATTTTATTTAGAGGTTAATCTTGGTTCCAGAACCTGTGTGGCTCAGCTCTATTTTCTTTGTCAAGTCAAGTGGGTTTTTATTGTCATTCCTCTATATAGCTTGTATACATTGGAACGAAATGACGTTTCATCAGGGCCATGGGGCAACACGGAAGAGTATGCAAGACTACATAAAGTGCAAATACACAACAGTGTGAGACGAGTGCAAAACAATAAATACACAGAACAAAACAATAAATACACACAACAGTAAATACACAGGACAATAGATACACAGAACATGGACTGTAAACATGGACTGCAAGTGTAAGCTATTGTGTAATGTAGCAGCACAAGTATAGCAGCAATACTGGCAGCAAAAAGCAAGTTCCATAGTATAAAATGACTGTTGCAGCTATGTAAAATGCAATGTGCAGTACTACTGAGTCTTACTGGGTTAGGTGTTCGGCTAGCCCAGGTGAGCATTGAGAGGCAGCAGGATGTTGAGTAATCTGACTGCCTCAGGGAACAAACTGTTGCTGAGTCTGCTGGTGCTGGCACGGATGCTCCTGTACCTTCTGTCAGATGGCAGAAGGGTGAATAGACCATGAAAGGGGTGAGGGGGGTCATCCGCAATAATGATGGTACACTGGTGTACCCTATAGTCTTTTCAGCTGTCCTCACAATTCACTTTAGGGTCTTATGGTGGGAGGCTGTGCAGTTCCCGTATGACACAGTGAGACAGCTGGTCAGGACGCTCTCTATCGTCCCTCTGTAGAAGAAGGTGAGGATGGGAGGGGGGAGTTTGGCTCTCATCAGCTTCCACAGGAAGCTGCTGCTGGGCCTTCTTGACTAAGCAGGTGGTGATGAGAGTCCAGGAGAAGTCCTCAGTCATGTGCACACCAAGAAACTTGGAGCTTTTATTCTCTCCAGTTGTTCCATTGATGTGCAGTGGTGAGTGGTCCACTTGGGTTCTCCTGAAGTCGACAATCATCTCTTTAGTATTATCAACATTAAGAGATTGTTGTCTCTACACCATTCTGCAAGCTAGTTCACCTTCTCCCTGTATGCTAACTCATCATTGTTGCTGATAAGGCCCACAACAGGTGGTGGTGCTGGAGGTGGTGTTGCTGATCCTGAAAAACTGGGGTCTCCTATTCAAAAAGTCCAGGATCCAGTAGCAGAGGGAGGTTTTAAACCCAGCAGGCTCAGCTTTGTTGTCAGTTGTTGTGGGATGATTGTGTTGATGGGTCAGAGACAGATCAAAAGCCATGTTTTGTCCTAATATTTTACAACCCCAATTCCGAAAAAGTTGTGACAGTGTGGAAAATGCAAAAAAAAAAAGTATTTTGAAAATTCAGTTCACTCTGTACTATATTGAAAATGCATTATTAACACGTTATTTGTTTTACTTTGTGAAATTAATTTATTTTCGAAAATATACACTTATTTCAAATGTGATGACTGCAACACATTCCAAAAAAGTTGGGACAGTTGACTGTTTACCACTGTGTAACATTACCTTTTCTTTTAATAACGCTTATTAAGCATTTGGGCACTGAAGAGACCAGTTGGTTAAGTTTAACAAGCATAATTTCCCCCCATTCATTCATTATGCATTTCTTCAGCTGCGCAACTGTATGGGGCCTTAATTGCCTTATTTTGCACTTCATAATTCACCACACATTCTCAATCAGAGAAAGGTCAGGATTGCAGGAAGGCCATGCTAGCACCCACACTCTCTGCTTTTGCAACCATGCTCTTGTAATCCAGGCAGAATGTGGTTTGGCGTTGTTTTGCTCTGGATGGCAGCATATGTTGCTCCAAAAAATGTACATATCTTTCTGCATTAATGGTGCCCTCACAGATGTGCAAGTTACACATGCCATGGGCACAAACACACCCCCATACCATGACAGATGCTGGCTTTTGGGACTAACGCTGATAACAGCTTGGATGGTCCTTTTCTTCTTTGGACCGGAAAACACAGCAGCTGTTTTGTCCAAAAGCTATTTCAAATGTTGACTCGTCAGACCACAAACACGATTCCACTGTGCTACTGTCCATGTCAGATGAGACCGAGCCCGGAGAAGTCAGTGGCACTTCTGGACAGTGTTAATGTATGGGGTCTGCTTTGCATAGTAAAGCCTTAACTTGCATCTGTGGATGCATCGGCGAATGCTGTTGACTGACAAAAGTTTACCAAAGTATTCTCGAGCCCATGTCAGGAATTCCATATTTTTTCCTTTACTTGATCTGGAAAAAAATATGCCATTAATTAAAATCATTTCATTTAACTTGTAATCTTGTAAACGTGAACATAACATACTTTATTAGCAGAAAAAAATGCAGGTGGTCAATATAATATTTTGTTTACGGTGTTTTAGCAGCAATTTAAGAAAGAACTGTGGAAAAATTCTAGAGGTAGTGGAGTGATGTTTAGTTGTGTGTGTGTCTGTGTCTGGGTTGGTGTCAGTCCAATCTCTGGGTATTGAGGAGTCTGTTGTCTTGGGGGAAGAAACTGTTACACAGTCTGGCTGTGAGGGCCTGAATGCTTCAGTACCTTTTGCCAGATGGCAGGAGGGTGAAGAGTTTGTGTGAGGGGTGCATGGGGGTCATTCACAATGCTGGTGGCTTTTCTGCAGATGCAGCATGTGGTGTAAATGTCTGTGATGGACGGCAGACAGACCCCAATGATCTTTTGAGCTGCTCTCTTCAGTGTCTTAGCAATCCTAAATGGTGCAATTTCCAAACCAGGCAGTGATGCAGCTGCTCAGGATACTCTCCAAAGTCCCTCTGTAGAATGTGGTGAAATTGGGGGATGGGAGATGAGCTTTTCTCAGCCAGAAAAGTAGAGACACTGCTGTGCTCACTTGGCTATGGAGCTGGTGTTGAGGGACCAGGTGAAGTTCTCTGCCAGGTGAACACCAAGGGATTTGGTGCTCTTGACAATCTCCATGGAGGAGCCATTGATGTTCAGTGGAAAGTCTTCACTCTGTGCTCTCCTGAAGTCAACAACCATATTTTTTTTTGTTTTGTTCACTTTCAGGGACAAGTTGTAGGCTCTGCACCAGTCCATTAGCCGCTGTACCTCCTCTCTGTATGCTCAATTTCCATTCCTGCTGATGAGACCCACCATGGTTGTGTCATTGACGACTTGATGATGTGATTCGAGCTGTGTATTGCTGGACAGCAGAGTGAACAACAGTGGACTGAGCACACAGCCCTGGGGGGCCCCAGTGCTCAGTTTGGTGGTGCTGGAGATGCTGCTCCTGATCTGGACTGACTGATGTCTCCCAGTTAGGAAGTCTAGGATCCAGTTGCAGAGTGAGGTGTTCAGTCTCAGCAGGATTAGCTTTCTAGTCAGGTGCTGAGAAATGATTGTGTTGAATGCTGAACTGAAGTCTATGAACAGCATTTCTAATGTAAATGTCCCTTTTGTCCAGGGGTTGAGCGCCAGGTGGAGGGTGGTGGTGATGGCATCATCTGTTGAGCACTTGGGAGGGGGCCCAATGAGGGGGGGTAGCAGGGTCCTGCTGGCCAGGTTTTCACCTACTTCAGAACCGATTTGGAGCATCTGACAAGTTTTCTGTATGCTGGGATTAGCATAATAGAGATGTGGTCTGAGTAGCTGAGATGGGGGTGGGGCTCCGTCCAGTTTTGCAGTGGGGATGTTTATGTTCATAAGATCAATTAAGTTCACTCCTCTCATTGCAAAATCCACATGCTGATGGAATGTATGGAGCACTGACTTGAGATTTGCATGGTTGAAATCTCTGGTGACAATAAACACTCCATTGGGGTGTAGATTCTGCAGTTTGATAACAGCCCAATACAGTTCTGTCTGTCTTCAAATTCACTTTCATACTCAGAATTTATTTCCACATTATCCTCATATTCTGAAACATCCTCCTCTTCCACTTTACTATGTGTCTCACTCTCTTCCAATATTAGCTCTAAGGCCCTCTGAGCAGTGACTCTTTTGCTCATATTGCTGGTGGAGGATTGTAGTTGAAGTGAGCTATACATTGTGAGTTATACACTGTTTTATTTACAGTTTTTTGTTTGTTTTTTTAATCGCTAGGACCCATTTCTCAATATCTAAGTCACATTTTCAAAACTCTTGAGACAATGAGCACAACAGCAGTCTATGTGGGCTAAACTTGGATCATTTTTCATTGCTTTGGCACAAAATGCATTTGATGACTATATCTTTCAAATGATATGAATTCTTTTCTCACTTAAACATAGCCATCAGCAAAACTCTATGCACCTACAGGCCAATTTGCACATTTTTACATACTCTTTTCAAAACTGTTAAACTTTAGTTCAAAACCCAACACAAAACTGAATGACAGCATGTTGTTACATTTCTACAGTAATACCGCATTGAAATATATTCCAAATCTAAAAAGTACTATCAAAGCTATTAAACCAACCACAGCTGATTCCCATTGTAGCTGAACACCTACCGAGGAGTTAGTCTTTCAAATTCATTACCATCTATATAAAAGGGGACATTTTAGGAATAATTTTACAGTAAGGTAAACATGGACCCAACCAGAGATGAGACTGAGAGGAAGATCAAGAGCTGTAATTGACATGAGATTAGGACTACTATAATTGATCATGTAATAAATCATGGTCTATCAATGAGAGAGGCTGTACTGCAGCCAAATCTGCAACACTCAACAGTGACATCTATTGTGATGTGCATTTTGCAAAGGCGTGTGACTGATCTGCACATTTCAGAAGTACATTGAGCAAAGCCTCCAAATTGTGTAATTGTTTTTGTAATTCTGCTTAGGACCCAAAGGTTACCTCCCACAGGTGGGAGAGGTAGGATTTTCACTGATGTGTAGGAAACTGCAGTCGTTGAAATGGTCAATGGTCCCTGCTGTTAGCGTTTTTAGGTCATTGTTTTATGAGTGACAAAGTCAGCTTGTTAGGTGACAACCTTTGCTAGTGTTGTGGAAGAATGAGTTGATTCGAGAAATGTATGAAGGGTTTTACTAGTTTTAGTGGTTAGGAGAACTGTGTGAAGAGTTTTGAAAACGTGACCAAAGTATTGAGAAATGGGTCCTAGCAATTGTAAAAAACTGTATTTGTTTTGCCCCTCCCCTGATGTGCAGATTTGAGGGGTACAGTGCAAGAAAATGTTATTGTGCAGGTTCCCACAATACAGAGGGTAACGAGAGCAGGGAAGCAGGAGCAGATGGTCAAATTCACCCGAACATCGTATGAAGGACATCAATATGTGGGGGCATTGTAGCATGTGTACTCAATTAATTTTTTTCTTTTACATGTTATTCACAGAAAATAAGCCAAGGCCATGGAGTTTCAGGTTGAAACTTATCCTTTATCCTTGTATAATTTTTCTTTTAGTAAAAATTTCAGTTTGACCCTAACACCACACAAAGGCTAGTTTGTGAAGGACCCTTTTGCCAAGTCCTTTAATTATTATGCTTTATTTCTTATTTCTTATTCTTTAATTCTTACATATACAATATACAGTACTGTGCAAATGTTTTAGGCTCCCTATTTTTTTAGTACAAACTTTTGTTATAGATTTTTTATTTTATGACTTCTACATTATCAAGTCAGTACAAAAAACATGTTACAGAAAAATGTTTGTATGTCATTAAAGAAAGCAGCATGTTACATAAGAAACCACTTTTCAGACAAAAAACGCAATGAAGGCTGCTGGGTTTTGCTACAAAAATAAGAAGCAAGTGCGAAAGTCAAAGTCTCCAGAATAACTGTGGCTTGTTCTGCAGGATGCTCAATAAAACTTACCAGCTAAGTTCCTTATAAAACTGCACAAATTGTACTGGAGACTAAATATGGATACACCAAATATTGACTTTTTCATTTACTGCTGTTTACGGTATTTTTTTTTAATGTAGAAAGATTTAATTTCATTATTTTGAAGGCATCTTTGCTCTACAGCATTTCTTTGCATGTGCCTCTTTGCACAGTACTATATACAGTGGGTATAGAAAAGAATCACCCCCCTTTAAAATAATGACATTTTGTTGCTTTTCAGCCTGAAATGAAGACAGACACAGTGTTTGTTTTATCCAGCTGTATTTACTCAGTGTAACTTACAACATCCAAGTGAAAGATATAACACCAACATATCAGAAAAAAAAACAAAAAAAAAAACAGAATCACTGAGTTGGAAAAAGGATCACCCCCTTGTTTTAATTTGCCCTAACCCTAGTTTTATAAATTGCTTACCCTCTGTGACTGCTCATTGGACTGTGTATTTTTGGATTTGTCTTCCCTGATTGTTTTTGTCATTTTGGCTATGACCTTGGACTGTTATTTTGGCTCTGCATGTGTGTTGGCTCTCTGCATATGGATTCATATTCTGTGCCTTTGCTACAGTTGTATAGTAACAAAGTACAATTACTCAGTTGTATTCAAGAATTTTCTACCCCTGGTCTCAACTGTAAGATACTTTGGATAAAACATGTTTATGAAAAATGTATGCATGTGAAGTTCTAGACCTTGCTGGATATCAAGACTTTACTTCAGAGTTAAGATAATAATAATAAGACCTTTTCATTGCTTTTTTGCTAATTTGTATTTGGTAGAAGTGCAAAATCAAGCAATGGGAAAAAAAAAAACACAGGATTAATACAGGTTCTTGTGAGGGATGTATTTTGAACTCGGAGGGCAAATTAAGGTTATCCATTCCATTTCTATTCCATTTCAAACAGCTTAGTGGTAAAAGCCAAGTAAATAATGCTTCCCACTATAAAGTGCTAAGAGCCAAAATTCAGTGGAAACAGCCTGGAAAAGCATCACAAAAGAAGAATGCAACAGTTTGTTGATGTCAGTGGATTGCCGGCTTGATGAAATTATTGCAAACAAGGGATATGCAACCAGATATTAAGTATTATTTACTTTAAGACTGTGTTCCAATACTTTTGACCACTCTTCCATGCATATTCTTTCAGTTGGAAGATGTTTGAGGGTTTTCTTGCATGTACTGCCGGTTTTAAATCCCCGCAAATCATATCAATGGGATTTGAATCTGGGCTTTGACTAGGCCATTCCATAACCCTTCATTTCCTCTTTTTGCTAGTGTGCTTAGGATCATTATCCTGTTGAAAGGTCCACTTTTGGTTCAACTTCAACTTTTGGACAGATGACCTCACATTATCTTCAAGCATTCATGATGCAGAATTCATGGTTGAATCAATGAATGCAAGCTGTCCAGTCCCTGAGGCACCGAAGAAACCCCAAACTATAACATTTCCACCACCGTGCTTCACAGCTGGTATAAGGTGCTTCTCCTGAAAAGCTGCCTTTGGTCTGTGCCAAACATGTATGGTTTTACTGTGGCCAAACAACTCTATCTTTGATTCATCTGTCCAGAGCACATTATTCCAAAAGGCCTGGTCTTTGCCTATATGCTCATTGGGAAACTCTTGTCTTGTCAAAGGCATTTTCCTGGCATGCCTCCCATGCAGCTCAAATTTGTGCAATCTCTTTCTGATAGCAGAAGCATGCACTTTGACATCACCAGTTGCAAGACTTACTAGCAAATCCTGTGATGAAATTTTGGGGTTCTTTGAGACTTCTTTTTGCATCAGACGATCTGTTCTTGGGCTGAATTTGCTGGGTCGGCCAGTCCTGGACAAATGAAATCTGTGCCATTTGTAGTTTATTTTCTGTACAGTGGAATGATGTATTTCGAATAATTTGGAGATCTTTTTAAATCCCTTGCCAGACTCATAAGCATCCACAACCTTTTTTCTGAAGGCTTTACAGAACTCTTTAGATCTTGGCATGATGACACCACACATCTCAATAGCAAAGGGATCACCAGACACTAGATATGAGAGGGGTATAAATAAGACAGGTTCCACCTGCACTCCCTAAGTAGGTTCTAATCACTGGCACCCAATCTTGAACACATGATTCTAATTTTATGGATTTGAAGGTGTGATAAATGTAGGGGTGTACTTACTTTTTCCATGTTACCAATCTGTTTTTTGCTCATTTAAATTGTGAAAATTAATATTTTGTCAATTTTAGATGCCATTTGATAGAATGTATCAACTTTATTATTAGGCACTGTTTCAAAGAGGATCAAATGTTTGTTTGTCCATATACACTATGTCAAAAAGCCAACAATTTCCATGGGGTATACTTATTTTTTCACTTGACTGTAATTCTGTCTCAATTTTAATTCATTCTGAAACACACACACACACACACATTCTAATCTCTTATGCTACACAAATTTGTAGAGAATGTGGCCAATGAAGTGTCTTATCAAGTCTAAACATCTAAACAAACTGGAGGCTTTCATTCAGTCAGAGCAGGTAACCTCTCCCAACTTCATCCCAGGCTTCATACAGCACCTGTAATTTACGGGGCAGTGGTAGCTCAGTGGTTAAGACATTGGACTACTGATCAGAAGGTCATGAGTTTTACAAGAAAATGTAATTGTAGGTAACATGGTAAGACTTTTCTCTGAAATTTGTACATATGAGGTCTACTGAAATGTGTTGCATCTCTACATTCCTCTCTTGGCTCAGGCAAGTGAGTGAACTGGGCAGAAGGCCAAGCAAATGAGTGGTCTTGGCCAAAAGGCCATTGTAATTTCTCTAAATAGAAGGAACATACCTACACTTAGTCAGCAAATCTCATTGTACTCCCCCTTTCCTGCATGTTTTTCTGAGAACAAGGTGTGAAAATATCATCCCACATCTTGGAGCGGATGCTTCGTCGTTTATCCTCAAAGCAGCCCATTCTGCCCCCTTCCAATTGTCCTTCACATGATCATATAAAAAGATTCAGGAAGCATTGCTGTGTTTTTCAACATTGTTGTTTTGTTCATCCTGTGTCAAACAATGGGCTTCTGAGCCACACTCCCCTAATGGGCCACCATACCTTACTTACTGGGCCTCCACCCCTGATAGTTGGCCCAGCTATCTCCCTCTATCAATCTGGATCAGGCTCACTTCCACAATTGGAGGTCATTGTGTGAAGAATGTGCACAGTTGCTGCTAGACCAAACATGGTCCGCTTATTCTCAGGAGGCTAACCAACATACAGTCCTGTTTCCCAGTGGTGAAACTTGTAGATCAATTAAAGACAAATGCCATAAAGCTTGGCTGTGGTTCTCCCTGTTTTAGTCCTGTGTCAATAAATAGATGGTGATAGATATGTAGACCTAGCCATTTGTGTGTAAATTCTGGTACTGTTTTTGTGTGTGTGTGTGTGCACATGGTTTGATGTACATTGTGTTTGTGTGTGTGTTTTTGTCACTGTCCATCCGCAGGAAGGAGAGCTGCACTGTGGAGTGTGTTGCTGCTCCACCCACTCTGGCCAGGGGAAGTATTACTGAGCTGCCTCTTTGTGGCATGCTAATCTAGCCTTCCTGTGCACAACGCACGGCATGAGACAGGCGGACTCTAGCGCTTGGACAGGAAGTTCTGGAACCTGAAGATAACAGTGTTGCTTCCACCTCTGACACATTACCGCTGGGCGGCATCACACATTCTCTGTCCCTCTCTGGCATTCTCCACTCACTCTAACTCCAGTCTGGCTGTGTCACATTCTCTATTTTATAATCACCCCTGTCTAAATGCAAACCTCATAGGAGTCACTATGCCCTCACATCCTGGCATGTCAAGTTGCTCAGACATATGATTATGAAAAGCATTATACTGGTTGTGTTTTACCAGATGGCAAAAATAAGACTGAAGAATATTACTCACATGGAACATAATACATTTCTTCTCTGAGAGTGAAGAAATATAATATAATATATGGTCTATTTTTTGGCTTTTACTCATAAGATGTCAAATTGTGTGCCTTCTCTGTATCCATTTCATGTCTGCTTAGGAGTGGAAATAATTGGAACGCATTCCACTCCATCCCTCTGTAAAAGCAGAATCCCTGATCTACCTAATCCTGTACAACTCTTTTTAAATCTAATCCAATTATGACATTTGTGAAAGTGTGTTAAGAGTTAGAGAATAATGATGGCTTTGCCCTCATTGTGTCAGAAAGCCTGATACTATAGGTAGGGAGATTAAAAAAATGACAACCAATTTATGTATTTCACACATGTTCCTATTAGGTGTTCCTATTAGAATGAGACTGGTAAAGAAGAGGGCTGTTACCACCACATCATACTATTATAGTTTATTATAATTTATACTTTTTATATATCTGTTTGTAGTTACATTTAATGTTATGGATGTCCAGAATAATTAGATTCTGGAATCACTTATTATAAGAGAGCTGTAACAGAACAGTCGTTCTCTCACCAGAACCTCTTTCTATCAATTATCCATGGCAAAAAACCTGTCCTTACAGAACCCTTCACCACAACAATAATTATTGATTACCAACAGCTGGTGTGTAAAGACTTCTGCAAACCGATTGGAAGTGGCTTAAAGTAGTGGTGCTCAGTTATCATCATCAGAAACAGCATTTTCATCATCAGCAGCACCATCAGCTCCTCAGGAAGCTAAACATTTTCCCTGACTGTGATGTTGTGGAGAATTGCAGCAAAGGTGTAACTGGTGTCACAGCCTTGCTGACTGAAGACTCACTAAGCCCCAGGCCATCACCAACAACCTCCATAAAACTTCCAGCAGCATAATAATGCAGTGCAACTAAGAACTGCACTGCTGGACTTAAGGCAAAGTTTTGTCTTGTCAGGTGTGGTTTCACAACCTGCAGCAATTCAAGGATCTTGGTCCTCGGAAGCCGGAATTTTCTTATGATGTCTTCATCAGGTAGAGAGTCAAATGGGGGGAAAGTGGTTCTGATGTAGGTATTTGTGTACACTGCCTGACTTCTGCATCTCCTGCTGGGCTGAAGCAATAGGATTCTTTGTAAAGCCGCCATTGTTTAGCATTCAGAACACACATAGACACTGATTTTACTAGTCATTAGAACACCGGCTATTGATGCACCTGAGGGATGGATAGAAATACCTTGGTGGCTGATAATCATTCTAAATATACTAAACATCAGTGATTTGTGACCGTAATAAGGCACAGCTTAATTTGAACATAAATGTATTATATTAATGTGTATTGTTTTTAAAATAGGCTATTGTCATGCATTTTTTTCATGCTGTGGCTTAAGACAAAGAAGAGCTCTCTTAAGAATTATCTGAGGACTTAAATGAAAAAAGTGTTTTGTGTCATGTTTGGCTTATATTGTCATGGCTATTATGTTGTGTACTGACAAAATCTTTACATAGCAAACTTCAGTTACTTAAAGGGTGTAGTGTATGTGATGGCGGCTCACCACTGCAAAGTAATAAAAGTTTGTAGATCCATTCCATACATATGCTTCATAATCAGACTCATTGTTAGTCACATTATTCAGGTATTTAATAAGGGATGACATTGCATGGTAGACATGCTTCAGCTTCACTCAACAATTACTTACATTTTGACCTGGCATTAATATGGTACTTTGATGAATCAAGTTACAATTATATGCTCATTTCCACATGTTAAACTGCTGTATGAATTCCCAATATATTAGAAAAGCACTCAATCAAAATACATGCAGAGATAGATAGATAGATAGATAGATAGATAGATAGTTAAAACAGTATATATACTGTATATATAAGAGAGAGAGAGAGAGAGAGAAAGGTGCTCACAGTGTATTACAATTGCAATACAGGTGCATCTCAATAAATTAGAATATCGTGGAAAAGTTCATTTATTTCAGTAATTCAACTCAAATTGTGAAACTCGTGTATTAAATAAATTCAATGCACACAGACTGAAGTAGTTTAAGTCTTTGGTTCTTTTAATTGTGATGATTTTGGCTCACATTTAACAAAAACCCACCAATTCACTATCTCAACAAATTAGAATACTTCATAAGACCAATAAAAAAAACATTTTTAGTGAATTGTTGGCCTTCTGGAAAGTATGTTCATTTACTATACATGTACTCAATACTTGGTAGGGGCTCCTTTTGCTTTAATTACTGCCTCAATTCGGCGTGGCATGGAGGTGATCAGTTTGTGGCATGGTGGTATGGAAGCCCAGGTTTCTTTGACAGTGGCCTTCAGCTCATCTGCATTTTTTGGTCTCTTGTTTCTCATTTTCCTCTTGACAATACCCCATAGATTCTCTGTGGGGTTCAGATGTGGTGAGTTTGCTGGCCAGTCAAGCACACCAACACCATGGTCATTTAACCAACTTTTGGTGCTTTTGGCAGTGTGGGCAGGTGCCAAATCCTGCTGGAAAATGAAAACAGCATCTTCAAAAAGCTGGTCAGCAGAAGGAAGCATGAAGTGCTCCAAAATTTCTTGGTAAACGGGTGCAGTGACTTTGGTTTTCAAAAAAACACAATGGACCAACACCAGCAGATGACACTGCACCCCAAATCATCACAGACTGTGGAAACTTAACACTGGACTTCAAGCAACTTGGGCTATGAGCTTCTCCACCCTTCCTCCAGACTCTAGGACCTTGGTTTCCAAATGAAATACAAAACTTGCTCTCATCTGAAAAGAGGACTTTGGACCACTGGGCAACAGTCCAGTTCTTCTTCTCCTTAGCCCAGGTAAGACACCTCTGACATTGTCTGTGGTTCAGGAGTGGCTTAACAAGAGGAATACGACAACTGTAGCCAAATTCCTTGACACATCTGTGTGTGGTGGCTCTTGATGCCTTGACCCCAGCCTCAGTCCATTCCTTGTGAAGTTCACTCAAATTCTTGAATCGATTTTGCTTGACAATCCTCATAAGGCTGCGGTTCTCTCAGTTGGTTGTGCATCTTTTTCTTCCACACTTTTTCCTTCCACTCAACTTTCTGTTAACATGTTTGGATACAGCACTCTGTGAACAGCCAGCTTCTTTGGCAATGAATGTTTGTGGCTTACCTAGTGAACAAAACTGAGAGACCATTTTGAAGGCTCAGGAAAGCTTTGCAGGTGTTTTGAGTTGATTAGCTGATTGGCATGTCACCATATTCTAATTTGTTGAGATAGTGAATTGGTGGGTTTTTGTTAAATGTAAACCAAAATCATCACAATTAAAAGAACCAAAGACTTAAACTACTTCAGTCTGTGTGCATTGAATTTATTTAATACACGAGTTTCACAATTTGAGTTGAATTACTGAAATAACTGAACTTTTCCACGACATTCTAATTTATTGAGATGCACCTGTATATTTACACTTATGCATTTGACAGGTGGTTTTAGCCAAAGCTTACAGTGCATTAACAATATACCTCTAGTTAATTCTTACGTTTTGTGTTTGGGAATGGAACCCAAGACATTTGATATTGCTAGTGCCATGCTCTGCCAGTTGAGTTACAGGGACACCTATAGTGTGTTGTATAGTATGAAAATAGGGACACACACAAACACACACAGAGACACACACTCTCTCTCTTATATATGTTTTATTCTGTCAAGAATCTATGTGCATGCTAGAGTGCAATGGCAAACTAGTGACATATGATAAAAATCTCAATAAACTAGACACACCAGCAGCTATGGGACATCTGTAAATAAAGTTATTCCATAGGGAAAAAAATCAGAGGCTCTACCATGTTCGTTATTTATACAGCGTCATGGGGAAATTACATGGAGACTGCTGCTTACTGAACAATCATACAATATATACAGGGTAAAGACTACAACACTCACACAGTACATCAAAATATGCAGGTATTTTGTGTATTTAGCATCTGTTTCGGAATAACTGGCTTTCCAGTGTCAATGTGGCGATTTTGATATTCAATGTAAGTGGAAGTTATTACTCCACCCCCTGTGTAACGTCATTACAACAGCTCTACATTGATCAACCAACGTGGTTCAAATGATCGATCTGCGACACAGATACCACGGTACAGGACAGAGTAGTGACTTGTTAGTTAGTTTCTCCACCGATGCATCGTACTATGGTGGTTAAGCAGTGAACTACATCGTTGTACAGGAAATGTATCCCTGATTAGTAAGCTCAGCACAGCTGTGGTATAAATATTAATGACTTAAAGGCTGTTGTACACATTTTCTCTGAGTGTAAGCCATCAAAGAGAATTCTAATTCTTTCACACTGAAGCCCCCATGAAAAGGAGTCCTCCAACATCCTTTTAACTGCATTTGTTCAGAAGGAGATGGCCATCTCCCTGTCTCCCTTAGTCATCATGTTGCCCCAACCTTCTCAACACACCTTTATAAATGTCAGACTGGAATACCTTTTATTTGGATAGATATCACCTTGGAAAATGGGCTGGGGGTGTGATAGAAAAGTTTTTCACCTCTATGCGTGCTCCCACTAATATGATTTGCTGGGCAAATTGTGTCATTAATCTGTTTCTGTTTGACAGCATGAGTGAGAGGTGGTGGAAATAAGGAGACAGAAATCTGTGGGCTCCCACCTCTCTTTGTGGTCAGAGGCCCTCTTCTTTTAAGGTAAACATTTATTACTTCAGGGCTGCCCAGCAAAGCTGGAGGCAGTCACTTCACAGGGTCATAAATGTCATCTTCCATTTGACACATGGCTGACAAATGAGCCCTGGCTGTAGTGGCCTCAGTATATCTACTGGCCCTCTCTTCCTCTAGAGGTGAACACTTGGACATATAAGAGCAGGAGAAAGTGAGCATCTACTGACTGAAGCTAAGAGCCTGACTGTGAGCCATTGCATTACCTCATTCCCCCTGGTTCTCAAATGTGAAATTGAGAGAGTTTTGCCTGATAAAACTGAAATGGAAGAGTTTTGAACCAGCAGAAGCTTGACTGTCCAAAAATGAACTCTACTTACTTTGAGTATTGTCATCTAATTGATTCACTTAATGAACATATATCTTGTACTCAGTTTGTTTCCACCACAGGCTTCATAACCTGTGGGCTGTGTAATTTAAAGTAATAAGGAGAGGGCAAGTTGACATGTGACACATTTGTAATTTCAAGCTGACTCCGGAGCCATCAACAATCATAGCACAATTTTGTTTGCTTATTAGTCTGTTTACTTCAATGTCAAGTTGAGGTGAAATCCTGGCTCCACCAATCAGGTGATTGATGGCCCTTGAAAGAATTAGCAGGTGTGTAATTGTCTCCTGACTCAGAGATCAAGGAAGTTTTTGTGCTGGTGTAATAGGCCTGGCATGGCACAGCTTGCTGTGGGTTCTGACCTAGACCAGTACACAAGCACTCTAACAACTGTCTTTCAGTGTCATTAATCAGCTGCACATAGGACTGTTTTCCTTCCAGATGGGGAAGCTTTCCAAAACCCAAGAAAAATAAGCAGGCTAATTCATTCTTATGGGCACAGGGCAATTAGACGAAGAGCTGCATGTTACCTGCATATTAGCATGTCTCATATACAGTGGGTAAAGAAAAGAATAACCCCCCTTTAAAATAATCACATTTTGTTGCTTTTCAGCCTGAAATGAAGACAGACACAGTTTTTGTTTTATCCAGCTGTATTTACTCAGTGCAACTTATATCTTTCATTTGGATGTTATAACACAAACATGTCAGAAAAAAAATTCAAAAATTCAAAAACAGAATCAGTGAGTTGGAAAAACGATCACCCCCGTTTGTGGACTACAGTCTTCAAGTCATTCCACAGATTTTCAATGGGGTTTAAGTCTGGGCTCTGACTAGGCCCCACAAGGGCATTCACCTTTTTCTCCAACAACCACTGTGTGGTCATTTTTGCTGTGTGCCTTGTGTCATTGTCTTGTTGGAAGGTTAACCTTCTTCCCACTGACAACTTTCTGGCAGAGGGCAGCAGATGACGGTATTTGCTATCATGCTTTACTGTAGGAATGGTGTTATTTGGCTGGTGAGCTATAGTCGATTTCCGCCATACATATCATTTGTTGAGGCCAAATAATTTAATTTTAGTCTCCTCTGACCATAACACCTTTTTCCATGTGGCCTCACAGTCTTCAAGGTGCGTTTTGGCAAAGCTCAGTCGTGGGTGGCTTTTTTCTTGCAACCCTCCCATACAAGCCACATTTGTGGAGAATTTGTGATATTGTTGTCACATGCACACAATGACCACTCTTTGTCATAAATTCCTGCAACTGCTTCAGAGTTGCTGTAGGCCTCTTGGTAGCCTCTCTGACCAGTTTCCTCCTGGCTCTTTCATCCAGTTTGGAGCGATGTCCTGATCCAGGGAGGGTCTGTGTTGTACAAAATACCTTCCACTTCTTAATAATAGACTTCACTGTGCTTCTAGGCATTGATAAAATGCATTGCCTGTCCACAATTTTATCCCAGAGATCTTTTGACAGTGCCTTGCCACCCATAGTTGATTGTTTGCTTCAGTTGCACTACAAAATGCTCGAGGAGAGCTCTTTTCATGCTGAGCTAATCAAAATGACCACAGCTGATCACAGTTGAGAGTGAAATGGCTTTGTGTGCCATCGAGAAGGTGATTAGCTACACCTTATTGAGTTTACAAGTCATTTTTAGGAGGGGGGTGATCCTTTGTCCAACTCAGTGATTCTGTTTAAGTTCATTCATATATATATATATATATATATATATATATATATATATATATATATATATATATATATATATATATATATATATATATATATAAAACATCCAAGTGAAAGATATATATATATAAGTTGCACTGCGTAAATACAGCTGGATTAAACAAAAACTGTGTCCATTATCATTTCAGGCTGAAAAGCAACAAACTGTGATTATTTTAAAGGGGGGTTATCCTTTTCTATACCCACTGTAGCTTTGGGGAAAGGCCTCTATTTCGCTGCATCAATTTCAGAATGAAAGGAGGTTAGAGATGATGTCACAGATAGAGGTCAATAAATGATAAAGAGGCAAAAACACTGTAGAAGCAACCCTTGTACCTCTCAGAATAATTTTCATGATGGTATCCTACTAATGGCTAATCTGGAAAATACTAGAAATATCTGTTACTGTATGAGGGGCCACTATAGCAGTGGTTCTGTAAATGAGGTCTGTGAAGCATAGCCAGGGGGTCCACAGAATTTTTTTATTTATTTATTTTTGCAGTGCTGGAAATAACAACCCACTATTATCAAAGTTATTATATTTATTATCTAGATTGTGTAGTTATTATCATATTGAATTGGCTTAATCCAAGAGCATGTAGGCCTACAAATAATGTAAACTTGAACTTAATGTGTTCTGTCAGTGGAAATCAGGAATGAAAAAAAAGCTGCAAGACTCCAATAAATAGGCAAAATATTATATATTATATGCCAGTATATTATGCAGAATGCACACGTTTAAAGTATGTGTTAAATAGGTCAGTGCCTGCAAAATGTTTGAGAACACCTATAGGACCACCACTGATCAGATATAATATGAATGTGTGTGTGTGTGTGTGTGTGTGTGTGTGTGTGTGTGTGTGTGTGTGTGTGAGGGTTACTTTAAAAATGTAATCCGTTACAGTTACAAGTTACTTCATAAAAAATGTAATCAATAACGTAATCCAAGTATCACAATATGAAAGTAATGTAATCTGATTACTTTTGGATTACTTCAAAGTCAAATATGTAAATAAAGTCAAGAGAAAAGCAATATGATCTAAAATACTTTTATTTAGAGCTTATTTTAGAGCTTAAAAACATGTTCAGTGTTTGGATTTGTTTTAATAAAATAAATAAATTTGTTGCTCATGTGAGTCACAACTGGCAAGAGAGAACCAGAACTATAATCATGCAGCTGCCTATATTGTGTTACGTCAAAAGCAGGGCTCCAGACAAACAAATCTATTAAGGAGCCATTGGTTCCTATAAGAAAAAAAAACAAATCAGGTGCCAAATGATTTTTTTAAGTACCACATAAGAATGTGAAAAAATTTTACTTTTCAAAAAATATTTTTTTTTTTTAAAACACTTACTTTCAGTAAGTTTTACTTATCCTGTCTTGATCTGAGAAGCCACGTTTGCACTGAGCAGCCAATATTGGTAGGACAAGCAATATCTGAACTAGATGCATTCTGGTCAAAGCACATGCTGTGTCGTTGTCATATGTCTGGAACACATCCAGTCCATTTTTCTTCATTAGTAATATCTGAGAGATAAATTTGGTGAAAGGCAACTCTTCACATGCAATCATATAGGTGGTGTTGAATTTTATTTTTAGCTCTTTCCATTCGGTCTCGTCATGTAGTTCACATGCAGGAGACACTGCTTGTGCTCACAGTGTTTTTGTGTAGCTCTCTGTGATTACATAGTCACAAGTTTTTTTATGCTATTGACTATCGCCCTGTTTTCTCACAGTCTCTTTCTTGAAATGGTTCGTTCCGGTAATGAAATCTGTTTTCGGCTATTTCTCTGTCCGCTTTGGAACAAACGTCACAAAACATTTTCTGTGTGCGATGATCATACCTGAGCCATGCAAACTCTTGAATCCAAGAAGTCTTAAAATGCCTTTTTGCACATTTACTTGGGCGTTCATTGATTGACATGGAAAGATGATCCTCTGTGTCTCCATTGTTTTCCCTCTCTCTCATGCTGGCACAACTGGAGCCTGCTTTTTTATTAGCAGGTGTGCCATCAGCATTGGTGCTCAACAGAGATGAGGATTGTTTGAAAAAGACTGATATTTTTCGTTTAGACATGTCTTTCTGAGGCGGAAAGCTGATTCCCACTTTCCCTGAGCGTATTTTGGCGCTCTGGATGAATTTGAACTTCATGCGCTGGACCTCATTTTATTAAGTCAACATAACAAATTATGTGATAGGGTACTCCTCACAGAACACAATTAAAAAGACAGTACATGCAATTTTTAAATTTATATTGTCTCAGCAAAAAATATCATTCGCAAATTAATATTTTTGGTCACAAATCCGACCGTTTTAGGCGCAGTCTGGAGCCCTGCAAAAGTAATCCTGATAGTATTCCCATTTCTTACCAAATGTAACTGTTGTCTGATTACTTTGTTTTTTGACGCAACTGTAATGGATTACAGTTACCAATTTTTTGTATCCTGATTATGTAATGCCGTTACATGTAATCCATTACTCCCCAAGCCTGATAGTGACTCAATTATATTAGCAAGTTCCATGCCCAATATTTACCAGGAATTTATTTTGTGAAGTTACAAATGGTATGTCCATGCTAAGAGTAGAGCAAGTCACTGACCTCAACAGTCATTAGTCCAGGTAAGACTCAGTAGCCTGAGAAAAACCCATTTCTCTCTGTAGATACCAGACTCTCTCAAATGTAAAACTGTCAAAAAGTCATAATTAATTCAGGTTTAAACTCCTTCCTTTATGATGAATCACTGAGAAGCCCACAGTGCTGATTTTATTATTTTTTTCTCAGCTTTTCTCAGCTTCCAGCAGCTCAGGTCAAAGTAAAAAAGGTTACTCTGTTCATTCAACAGTTTGCACAAGCCAGTCAAATTTACTTTGAAGGATCTTTGAGGTTTCCGGGATGAGTCTGGGGCAGTAATCATTGGTGCTTGATGACAGGAGGGCATCTCTAGAACATAACTCTTCATATGCACCTCTGTACCACTGTTCGCATCTGTGACACCTAGCAAGAATGTGTTCACTTGAGAAGGTGATGCTTGTACTGTAGGTAGAAACCATCACAGAATTTAAATGTTAAGGCAGTGTGCAAATGGGCCTTGGAGTTGAAGACCCAATATTCATTGAGGGAATGTTATGAGATAAATTCATCTGTATAATTATTTTTGATTTCTGCCAAATTCACATACGTGCTTGAAAGTTTGTGAACCCTTTAGAAATGTCTTTATATCTGCATAAATATGACCCAAAAACATCATCAGAGTTTCACAAGTCCTAAAAAGTAGACAAAGAGAACCAAATTAAGCAAATGAAACAAAAATATATTATACTTGGACATTTATCTATTGAGGAAAATGATCCAATATTATATATATCTGTGAGTGGCAAACATATGTGAAACTCTAATATTAGCAGTTAATTTGGAAATTAGAGTCAGGTGTTTTCAATCAGTGGGATGACAATCAGGCGTGAGTGAGCACCCTGTTTTATTTAAAGAATAGGGATCTGTTGTGAAGTGTGATCTTCACAACACATGTTTGTGGAAGTGTATCATGGCATGACCAAAGGAGATTTCTGAGGACCTCAGTTATTGATGCTCATTAGACTGGGAAAGTTAAAAAAAAAAAAAAAAAAAAACATATCTAAAGAGTTTGGACTCCACCACAGTCAGACAGACTGTGTTCAAATGGAGGAAATTCAAGACCATTGTTACCCTCCCCAGGAGTGATCGACATGCACAACAATGTTGTGCATACAACAATGTTGTGCATGGCAGGGTTGCAAGGAGAAAGTCACTGCTCTCCAAAAAGCACATTTCTGCCTACCTACAGTTTAAAGATTACTTGGACAACCCATTAGGCTATTGGAAAAAAGTTTTGTGGATGGATGAGACCAAATGAGAAGCGTTCATTTTAGGAAAACACTGCAAGGAAAACACTGCATTCCAGCATAATAATCTTATCCCATCTGTGAAACATGGTGATGGTAGTATGATGGTTTGGGCCTGTTTTGCTGCATCTGGGCCATGACAGCTTGCTGTCATTGATGGAACAATGATTTCTGAATTATATCACCAAAGTCTAAATGAAAATGCCAGGACATCTGTCAGTGAACTGAATCTCAAGAGAAAGTGGGTCATGCAGCAAGACAATGACCCCAAGCACACAAGTCATTCCACCAAATATGGTTAAAGAAGAAGAAAGTTAATGTTCTGGAATAGCCAAGTCAATGCCCTGACCTTAAATTTTGTGGAAGGACCTGAAGCAAGCAGTTCATGTGAGGAAACCCACCAACATCCCATAGTTGATCTGTTTTTTTTTTTTTTTTTTTTTTTTTTTTTTTTTTTTACTGAGGAATGGGCTAAAATTCCTCCGAGTCAATGTGCAGGACTGATTAACAGTTACTGGCAACATTTATTTGCACTTATTGCTGCACAAAGGGGTCACACCAGAAACTGAAATTAAAGGTTCACATACTTTTGCCCCTCAAAGATATGAAATATTAGATCATTTTCCTCAATAAATAAATGAGTGTATATGAGGTGTCTATAATAAAAAAAATCACAATCAGGGTTTTTAAGATTACTGTCCTGCTTGCTATTCTATGGACTGGTAAAAATGTGCAGTTACATAACACAGAGTCTGGTATTGAGCCCTGTCTGTATTGCTCTATTACACACTCCACAGTCTCCATGTTGATCTGGTGCTTATTTATTATTTCTCTGCATGCTTTGTGCACTTACCGTGCATCTACTGTGACTGTCCTTCATGATGTCTTAAGCACACTCTTCAACCAATCTGTCAATGTGGGGAAATCTATTATTTTCCCAGACACATGTGAGAAGGTAAAGGTCTTAGGCATCATTATTTATCCTTCCAAATGTAACTCATTTTACCACACCACCCTAATTTGCTTGCTGTAATTATAGGTCATGCTCCCCCTTTGAAATTTATAAAACCCTTTGTTCTTATCAATAATGAATGGGGCCTGAGCAAAATTGTGCCACTAAAATATTTTGATATTATGAAAATGCTAATACATCAGGGACTTTGTGCCTTATCGGCCAGGTCCAGTGCTCTATTAAGCAGCCAGCAGAAGAAGTCAGATGCAAATTGCTTATGTTAATGCCCCTGTTGTACCCCAGACAGGATGAGAAGTCGGCAATTAATTTCTTCAAGGCAGACAGACAGGCAAATTTATTTTCCATCTTCAGAGCTCCCTCTCCTTCTGGCCTCCATTTTTTTATGTGAAACATGATGGAGGAAAAGGTGGGAATAAAGGTATAGAGGGAAAGAGTAAAAAAAAAAAAAAACTGAGTGAGGGAAAGGCATAGAAAAGAGTGAATCCATGACCTAATTGAACATTCCTGAAAAAAGTGAGGAGAAGTGTGGTGGTGTCTTCATCCATCCTGCTGATAGTGTTTTTGCAACTGAAACGTGTTTTATTAATTATATTTGATATTTCCCTAATTAGTTATCTTGTACAATTAAGGCCATACATTAAAACAAAGAATCACCACATGAATGGCCTTTGCTGATACATTTTCATTTATTGTGTTTGTATATGAATTGATTTCAGCTGGATGGTACTGGACAAATTTATAAGACCAACCAGAGGTGGGTATAGTAGCCAAAAATTGTACTCTAGTACAAGTAAAACTACTTATAAAATTAATTACTCAAGTAACATTAAAAGTAATAATGTTAATAATTACTGGAGTAAGTGTAATAAAGTATCCAATGCGAAGGCTACTCAAATAGCAAGTTACTAGTTACTTCGGATCTGATTAAAATGAAGGGAAAATACTGAATCGCAGACTACATGGAGAACTGTAAATCACACCTCTCCTTGAAAGTCTGTCTGATCTGTTTATATGATATAAAACCTGGGTTCATGATGAAGCATTCCCAGTCTTGTGATGGGTACAATAACCCAGAACCTGTCATTTTCAATACAAAATCTCACACACACACCCCAAAAAACAAACATTTTCTGAACAGTTGACTGTCTTTATTTTCACAACATGTTAGCAACACAAACTTGTCAGCATCTGCAACAGAGAACAAAAGAACAGATTATGGAACAGAACAGAAGAGAAAGTGTGTGTAGAGAGAGAGTGAGTATATTTGTGTGTATGTGTGTGTGTGTGTGTGTGTGTGTGTGTGTGTGTGCATGCATGTGTGGGTGTGTGCGTGTGTGGGTCCTGCCTCCGTCGAAACGCTCACTTCGGCCATTATCTAACTGGACTCAGCTACTAAAAAAGCGTAGACCACTACAGCATATTGCGAAACTCGTGACTAATAAACTAAAATATAAACAAATTATGAAAACCATATATATATATATATATATATATATATATATATATATATATATATATATATATTAATATTTAACAGTAATGGAGGAATGGCACTGAATGTAGAGAAGTAAAAGTACATTTCTGTGATGAACTTGAGTAAGAATATAAGTATGGCCAGTTAAACCTACTCCTAAAAGTACATTTTTATCAAAGTTACTCAAGTAAATATAACAAATAAATATATCGCGTTACTACCCACCTCTGCAGCCAACCATGTACAGGTTTCATTCTTCTTAATAATTTCCATTTTAATAATCAAGATGCATAATCTTCCATCATCATTCACCTGTATTAGTTTTCATTAGATATTGTTTTTTTTTTTGTTTTTGGAAGGTGCAATATGTGCACATATTTCTGCCTTACTGATTAGAAGGTTGTGAGTTAACCCTCTCTGCTGTAGTGGTGCTGCATCATAACTGACCCTGCACTCTTGACAATAAATGTATTGTACTGTACTTGTACATGTAACAATAAGACTGTATTTATCTCTATTTGTTCTATACAGTATCAACATTTGAGATAACATGAACTTTCATCAAGGTTACTCATCCCCTTTAGGTGTCACATTTCCCTCAGATTGCAATTGCTCAAGTAATCATTACACCCTGAAATATCTGTTTATCTGATACTATTTTATGTGGCAATGTTATTTTTTATTTATTTGTTTTTATGATTTTAAACTCTTGTGATTTCATTCTTTAGCTGAAATCCTCATCTTTCCTTATTATTTCATGACAAATTAAGGAGATAAAAGGTCTAGAGTTAATTCCAAGCATTGAATTTGCATTTGTTAGCTGTTTATGGGAACTCTTAATATGCAAAATATCCAAAGAGGTGTTGATGTAAGTGAAGGCCATCATTAGGCTGAAAAAACATAGACCTATCAGAGAGATAGCAGAAAGTTTGGGACTGGCCAAATTAACAATTTGGTACATTCTTAAAAAGAAGGAATGCACTGGCAAGCTCAGCAGCACTAAAAGGCCTGAAAGTCCACAGAACACAGCTAAAGTGGATAATCATGGAATTCTTTCGTTGGTGAAGAAAAACCCATTTCACAACATCTAACCAAGTCAAGAACACTCTAAAGGAGGTAGGAGTACCATTGTCAAAGTCTACAATCAGGAGATGCCTTCATGTATGTAAATACAGAGGGTTTACCTCAAGATGCAAACCACTGGTAACACTCAAGAACAGAAAGGTCAGATTAGACTATGCTAGAAAACGTCTAAAAAATACTACAAGGAACAATATTCTTTGGACATATAAAACCAATATTAACATACAAGAGTGATGGAAAGAGAAGAGTATGGAGAAGGAAAGGAAGTGCTCATGTTCTGAAGCATACCACATCATCTGTCAAACATAGTGGAGACAGTGTTGTGGAATGGGCATGTATGGCCGCCAATGGAACTGGGTCACTGGTTTTCATTGATGATGTGACTGCTGGTAGAAATAACAGGATGAATTCTGTATAGAGCTATACTTGTGTATAGAGCTATACTTTCTGCTCAGATTCAGTCAATTGCTACAAAACTGATAGGACAGTGCTTCACAGTACAGCTGGATAATGAAAGTGAAAGTGACATGTGAAGGCCAGTGTAAGGTAACCCATACTTGGAATTTGTCCTCTGCATTTAACCCATCCAAGTTAGTGCACACACATTAGAAGTTGTGAGTAGTGAACACGCACACACTACAAACATACAACGAAAGCAACCCAAGAGCTTCTTAAAGAAATGCAATGGAATGTTCTTAAATGGCAGAGTCAGTCACATGACCTCAACCCAATTGAACATGCTTTTCCCTTACTAAAGAGAAAACTGAAGGCAGAAAGGACCACAGACAAGCAGCAACTGAAGGTGGCTTCAGTAAAGGCCTGGCAAAGCATCTCAAGGGATGAAAATTGTCCATGGGTTCCAGACTTTGACTACAAAGTCTGGTAGTCATTGACTACAAAGGATTTGCATCAAAGTATTAAAATAATACTTACCATCCTTATAATTATGTTAGTTTGTCCAATTACTTTTGAATAAAAAAAATGGAAATGTGAAAATGGATGGACTATGAAAAAATGGCTGAACTAAACAGTTAGTGCAATATTTTTGATATACGTCTTGAATTAAAGCTGAAAGTCCACAGTTCAACCACATATTGCTCCATTCCAAATCCAGAGTATGTACAGAGGCAAAAATACAAAAATTGTGTCACTGTCAAAATATGTATGGCGCCAACTGTATATGGATAGGTCTCACTGATTACAGCATAGACTAGAGAGCCTGTCAACATCACAGACTGGGGAATCCTTAGTGTCAGCATTTATTCTTGTTCAGGTAGTGCCTTTTTATGAGTGCAAACAATGCAAGCTAATAAACATCTACCGTATGTGCAGAGGAAGAATCACCTTCACAGACAGATCTATCTTCCATGGTTTCTTTTTAACATTTTTTGAAGTTCAGTGTGAGGCCCTCTGAGAGAGCAACTTGTCACTTGTTTGTTTGTCTAAGAAGATACCATGGGTACTTATTAAAGCATTTCCTTGACCAGACTTACTCTTTGAGGTAGGATTCAGCATTAAAAGATAGGAATGTGAAATGGGAACAGAGCTACAAATAACACACACACACACACACACACACACACACACACACACACACACACACACACACACACACACATTTCACTTCTGTGAGTGGCAAATTTTTTGTGGATTTTTTTTTTTTTAATTGTAGGCTGGTTAATACTTGCTTAATTGACACTGTTGTTGCCAGTCGTGTGTGTGTGTGTGTGTGTGTGTGTGCGATTACCAAACCACATGGACCAAGAATGGTGTCTTACTTGTATCATTGGTGAGGTGAGACCAGTTCCCATGCTCTCCCTTATTAAGATCCTTTTAGGGAGAAAATGGTAGACAGACATAACTGTGCAGGTGAAGGCTATAAAAATAATTTGGCTAAAACCAGGGACAACACACGACGAATTGCTGTTAATGGAATGTTGAGTCAAGAAGGAAAACACTTGGAATTTTTTTTTTTTCCTGAAAAGGTCTTCCAGATTCTTTGTCCTTAGAGTGTGAACCTCTTTTATAGTAAGTGATAATGTAGTGAACAGAAAATCATTTTGTAATTTTTTAAAAATTTTGTTACAGTAGTGAAAATCACTATCCACCATTATAAGTTATTATATTCGTTATTGAATTCTTACTGTTATTACCCTAGGTGAGTGGTCACTTGAAAAAAATAGGAATAAAACAATACGTTTGAAACAAACCTCAATAACTCAAAGACAAGTAAGCCTACAAATAATGTCAACTTGAACCTAACAACAATTTTAATAAATTTGACTTCTGTGACTGGAAAGTTCAGGAATAAAGAGCTGGCATATATTGATCATGTAGTAGTTGGCATAATTTGTTCTGATCAGACATTATTAACATCACTTTGTTGACAGAATTTTTAAATTTATCTTTCAGAAAAATGTGCTGAAGTTAGCACAGTACCATTAAACTTGCCCATATACTCCTTTCAGGTCATGTGTGCTTCAACAAATTCTTTATTTTAAACAAAATATATATATATATATATATATATATATATATATATATATATATATATATATATATACACACACACACACACACACACACAGTGGGGGAAAAAATATTTGATCCCCTATCAATCAGCAGGATTTCTGGCTCCCAGGTGTCTTTTACACAGGTAACGAGCTGAGATTAGGAGCACTCTCTTAAAGGGAGTGCTCCTAATATCAGTTTGTTACCTGTAAAAAGACACCTGTCCACAGAAGCAATCAATCAATCAGATTCCAAACTCTCCACCATGGCCAAGACCAAACAGCTGTCCAAGGATGTCAGGGACAAGATTGTAGACCTACACAAGGCTGGAATGGGCTACAAGACCTTCGCCAAGCAGCTTGGTGAAAAGGTGACAACAGTTGGTGCGATTATTCGCAAATGGAAGAAATTGTCAGTCTCTCTCGGTCTGGGGCCCCATGCAAGATCTCACCTCCTGGAGTTTCAATGATCATGAGAACGGTGAGGAATCAGCCCAGAACTACACGGGAGGATCTTGTTAATGATCTCAAGGCAGCTGGGACCATAGTCACCAAGAAAACAATTGGTAACACACTACGCCGTGAAGGACTGAAATCCTGCAGCGCCCACAAGGTCCCCCTGCTCAAGAAAGCACATGTACAGGCCCATCTGAAGTTTGCCTGAATGATTCAGGGGAGAACTGGGTGAAAGTGTTATGGTCAGGTGTGGTCAGATCTCTTTGGCATCAACTCAACTCTCCGTGTTTGGAGGAGGAGGAATGCTGCCTATGACCCCAAGTCATAGCACCATCCCCACCGTCAAACATGGAGGTGGGAACATTATGCTATGGGGGTGTTTTTCTGCTAAGGGGACAGGACAACTGCACCGCATCAAAGGGGACGATGGACGGGGCCATGTACCGTCAAATCTTGGGTGAGAACCTCCTTCCCTCAGCCAGGGCATTGAAAATGACCTTAATGACTTGGAGAGGATCTGCAAAGAGGAGTGGGAAAAAATCCCTCCTGAGATGTGTGCAAACCTGGTGGCCAACTACAAGAAACGTCTGACCTCTGTGATTGCCAACAAGGGTTTTGCCACCAAGTACTAAGTCGAAGGTGTCAAATACTTATTTCCGTCAATAAAATGCAAATCAATTTATAACTTTTTTTAAATGCGTTTTTCTGGATTATTTTGTTGTTATTCTGTCTCTCACTGTTAAAATACACCTACCATTAAAATTATAGACTGATCATTTCTTTGTCAGTGGGCAAACATACAAAATCAGCAGTGGAACAAATACTTTTTTCCCCCACTGTATATGCTGCTGAAATAATGACAAATCAAGAGCAACAAAAAATATGGTTAGAATTTAATTTCCTTTATTGTATATGATTTCTACCTTTGGGCAGAGAGCTTAGCAGCACTAGGGGTTGTGCCCAGTGACCAAGAGAAGGGGGATGTAATATATTGTTTTCTATCCTATCACCTGGCAAAACATCAACACAGTCTTCCAGGATGGAATAGGACGAAAGTTTTGTGCTATGATGCTGTAATAATCACATTAGTACAGATGCTGCAAGCAGACATTAGCCATGTTGAGACTTTCATAAGCACTGGTCAATCACTAGTACTTCACTATGCCTGCGTCTGCAATACAATAGCGTAAATAACCCCCAACACCTTGAAGACATTTTAAAACTTCCCGTTTATTTAAGTTTTGCAAAGTGGAATCTGAAGAAGCCGGTATGTTCATGATTTCTAAGTAAGACCTGAAATAAAAGGATTGAATCTCTTAAGACTTTAACACTATAAGTGGTGGCAACTGGCTGGTCAACCCTTAACCAGATCCAACTGAACACCTTCATGTACATAATTCTGCACACAACTCAGGCCTTCATGAGTGCATTTACAACAGCTCTGGCATTGAGGCTGCGGAGGTCATTATAGGTTTGTCCTGTACCTACAAACACAATGGGCTGACTTGTGATGTAGGTCATGGAAATTGCAGCACCAACCTACAAAGGAAAAAAAATACATTCAAAAAACATTCACACTGAAAACTGGGACACATAAGCATAAAATTGTGCAATTAAATAGATATCTACATATAATGTAAGGGCAAGAAAAGTCCTACCTTATCATCAATGGTGTCAAACTTGGTGAGAACAATGCCATCTATGAGTCTCGGATGTTCAGACATGGAATGATCAGCCAGTGCCTGGTTAAACTTAACCTGG
This sequence comes from Cranoglanis bouderius, assembly GCA_023630585.1. Taxonomy (NCBI): domain Eukaryota; kingdom Metazoa; phylum Chordata; class Actinopteri; order Siluriformes; family Cranoglanididae; genus Cranoglanis; species Cranoglanis bouderius. The sequence continues at coordinate 19,555,566 of CM042557.1, forward strand.
ATACACACATTTTAAAATGCAAAAGTTATTCAAATGCAAAAATGATACATATACATACATACATACATACATATAAACATACGTATATATATACACATACATATATATACATATATACAGCAGGATTTGGCACCTGCCCACACTGCCAAAAGCACCAAAAGTTGGTTAAATGACCATGGTGTTGGTGTGCTTGACTGGCCAGCAAACACACCAGACCTGAACCCCATAGAGAATCTATGGGGTATTGTCAAGAGGAAAATGAGAAACAAGAGACCAAAAAATGCAGATGAGCTGAAGGCCACTGTCAAAGAAACCTGGGCTTCCATACCACCGTGCCACAAACTGATCACCTCCATGCCGCGCTGAATTGAGGCAGTAATTAAAGCAAAAGGAGCCCCTACCAAGTATTGAGTACATGTACAGTAAATGAACATACTTTCCAGAAGGCCAACAATTCACTAAAAATGTTTTTTTATTGGTCTTATGAAATATTCTAATTTGTTGAGGTAGTGAATCGGTGGGTTTTTGTTAAATGTGAGACAAAATCATCACAATTAAAAGAACCAAAGACTTAAACTACTTCAGTCTGTGGCATTGAATTTATTTAATACACGAGTTTCACAATTTGAGTTGAATTACTGAAATAAATGAACTTTTCCACGACATTCTAATTTATTGAGATGCACCTGTATATATATATATATATAGAGAGAGAGAGAGATAGATAAATATAGATATTCTTTAATTTTTTAAATGTATGAGGGGTTCCATATAAAAATCTACATCTAAATTCTCCCTTCTATTCATAGCCTGTGCTCCAGGCACATATTATTCAAACAGTAATAAGGAACCTATATATCAGAAAGCACATTTGCACATGTAGTCATGCATATTATATAAGACACATTGCCTTGAAGGCTATCCATTTCATAACAATTATAAACTGAATAGCAAGAGATTGATAGATTGACAGATCATGCAGAAACATTCTGTATTCAGTCCACTTAAATTTTAATGACCTTTTTAACACCCTTACTTAAAGCTTTATATGTTTGGATAATGCTCTTTATGCTAATGTTATAATTCTATAAATTTTAGATTTGTCTTTTCTGCTGAGGCACTCAAATCAAATCTGTTGTGAGATATGATTAAAGCTGAAATGTAATTATTTATGAAGTTCAGTCGATACTTTTGATTGAATGTACCATTGTACAAAATGTTATTTTCTGTTATTGATTTTTTTTTTTCTTTTGTTATAGTCTTCTGCTAAAATAATCAGAAATGGGTGTTAAAGTGATGTTTATATTATGAGGAATACACTGAATTATACTTACAGTATTTTTCCCAGTATTTCCAAAAATAGATTCAGTAAATGTGAGCCATTATGAGGACTGCAGTTTGCAGTAGCTGTTCTCATCAATAAATGTCATTACCTTGCTATTTTTCCCACATTTAACACCAAGCTGCACAGGCAGATTACTTAATGGAGCTACAGGGGGCTACACAAACACCCAATAGCTATGTTTGTTTTAACCCAGTGTCATTCCCTAATGTCGGGTGATAAAGAATGCTAAGTCGTAAGACATCAGCTTTATTCTATTAATTACTACCTGATCCTTCTTTCCTAGATAATTAGGTACCCATTAGTTCTAATCAAGTAGTTACTTAATTAGTGCAGTAATTACTCTAATGGTCTAGCAAATTGAATATTTATCACTTTTGGATACTTAATGTTCTTGATAGAGTGCATCACAAGTGTCAAGGTTCAGGCATCAGCAATCAAACAGTGGATAAAGAAAGTTATAATTGTAGCCTAAATGCTTGCAGAGATTTGTATGGCTAAAGTCATGCTCTTGTTTGAAGTGGAGATAGCATCACAATTAAAGGCAGAGGATGATACACCGATCATCCATAACATGAAAACCACCTCCCTAATATGGTGTAGGTTCCCCTTGTTCCACCAAAACAGCTCTGACCCATCAACCTCTGAAGGTGTTCTGTCATGTATGGCACTAAGACGTTAGCAGCAAATCCTTTAAGTCCTGTAAGTTTCGAGGTGTGGCCTCCATGGATCAGACTTGTTTGTCCATCACATCCCACAGATGTTTGATCGGATTGAGATCTGGGGAATTTGGAGGCCAAGCCAACACCTTGAACTCTTTTTCATGTTCCTGAAACCATTCCTGAACAATTTTTGCAGTGTGGCAGGGTGCATTATCCTGCTGAAAGAAGCCACTGCCATTAGGAAATACCGTTGCCATGAAAAGGTGTATTTGGTCTGCAACAATGTTTAGGGAAGTGGTACATGTCAAAGTAACATCCACATGAATGCCAGGACCCAAGGTTTCTCACCAAAGCATCACACTGCATCCACCAGCTTGCCTTCTCATGGTGCTTCCTGATGCCATCTCCTCCCCAGGTAAGTGATGCATTATGTAAAAGAAAACATGCTGCCTCAGACCAGGCCACCTTTTTCCATTGCCCCATGGTCCTGTTCTGATGCTCACGTGCCCATTGTAGGTGCTTTCAGCAGTGGACCGGGTCAGCATGGGCACTCTGACTGGTCTGCGGCTACACAGCCCCATACGTAGCTAGCTGTGATGCATTGTGTGTTCAGACACCTTTCTATCATAGCCAGCATTAACTTTTTCAGCAATTTGTGCTACAGTAGCTCCTCTGTTGGATCAGACCAGACAGGCCAGCCTTCGCTCCCCATGTGCATCAATGAGCCTTGGGCGCCCATGACCCTGTCGCTGGTTCAGTGGTTGTCCTTCCTTGAAACACTTTTCGTAGTTACTTACCACTGCATACTGGGAAGACACCACAAGACCTGTTGTTTTGGAGATGCTTTAATCCAGTCTTCTAGGCATCACAATTTGGCCCTTGTCAAAGTCTCTCAGATCCTTACACTTGCCCATTTTTCCTGCTTCCAACACATCAACTTTGAGAACTGACAGTTCACTTGTGGCCTAATATATCCCACCCTGTGACAGTTCCCACTGTAACAAGATAATCAATGTTATTCACTTCACCTGTCAGTGGTTTTAATGTCATGGCGGATTGGTGTATATGATTATGTAAAATTAGTGCTAACCATATAAGGAAGAGCCAAAAGGCAGAAATGGGAGGTGATTTCTTGCTCATTAAAATTGTCTGACTTTGCTAAATATGTAAATATGTATATGTATGTATCATATGCAATAGTTCTAGATCTTGAAATGAAATAAAACAAAAGCAACCTGAGTAAACACACAATACAGTTTTTATTTATTTACATTTTTTTATTGAAGCAAAAAAAAAGTTATCCAACAACTATCCCCCATGTGAAAAACTAATTGCCCCCTTAAACATAAAATCTGGTTGTGCCACCTTTAACAGTCATACCTGCAACCAAACACTTCTGATAACTGATAACTTCTGTGCTGCATAATCCAGTTGCGCTTGAGTTTTAACTGACGGACTGAAGACCAGATATTCTCCCTTAGGATTTTCTGATAGAGAGCAGAATTCATGTTTCCATCAATTATTGCAAGTTGTCCAGGCCCTGAAGCAAGAAAGCATCCCCACACCATCACACGGCCACCACCATGCTTTACCATAGGTATGATGTTCTTTTTGTGGAATTCTGTGTTTGGTTTACACCAGATGTAACGGGACCCTTGTCTTCCAAACAGTTCCACTTTCGACTCATCAGTCCACAGAACATTCTCCCAAAAGTTTTGAGGATCATCAAGGAAGTTTTGGCAAAATTCAGATGAGCCTTCTGGGTTAGCAGTGTTTTTCGCCTTGCCACTTCCATGGAAGCCATTTTTGCCCAGTGTCTTTCTGATACTGTTATGAACAGTGAGCTTTATTGATGCAAAAGAGGCCTGTAGGTCCTTTCATGTTGTCCTTGGCTCTTTTGTGATCTTCTGGATTAGTAGTTGCTGTGCTCTTGGAGTAATTTTGGAAGGCCGGCCACTTTGAAATAGCCTTTGAAATAGCTTTGTAACCCTTCCCACACTGATGTATTTCACAAACTACATTTTTTAAAAAAAAAAAGTTATTTATTGAAGCAAAAAAGTTATCCAATACCAACCGGGCCTGTGTGAAAATGTATTTGCCCCCCATAGTTACTAATTCCCAAAATCTATGAAACTGCATTCGTAATGGGGTTCAGCTGGACTAGACACAACCAAGCCTGACTACTGCTGCTTCAGGGCCTAGGTAACTTGCTATAATTGAGGGAAACATTAATTCTGCTCTCTACCAGAAAATCCTAAAGGAGAATGTCCAGTCTTCAGTCTGTAAATTGAAACTCAAGTGCAACTGGATTATGCAGCAGGACAATGATCCAAGCATAGGAGTAAATCCTAGTCCTAATAGTAAGTGAAAGACTGATCTCCAGTTATCAGAAGTGTTTGGTTACAGTTTTTAAAAATAAATAAACATGTCTTTACTCAGGTTGCCTTTGTTTCATGCTGTATTCATGTTCTATTTTGTTTGAAGATCTAAAACGATTTAGTATGAGATATACACAAAACTGAAGAAATCAGGATGGGGGCATATACAACCCCAATTCCAAAAAAGTTGGGATGCTGTGTATAATTTAAATAAAAACAGAATGCAATCATGTTACTGCCCTGTTGCCAATTAACCTCCAGCTGTTTCTTTTTAGTAACATTTACTTTTAAAACCTTTTGTTGCCCCGTCCCAACTTTTTTGAGATGTGTTGTGACCATCAAATTCAAAATTACCTTATTTTTTTCTTAAAATGGTACATTTACTCAGTTTAACTTAGTTTCTATGTTCTATTATGAATAACATATGGGTTTATGAGATTTGCAAATCATTGCATTTTGTATATATATATGTGTGTGTGTGTGTGTGTGTGTGTGTGTGTGTATACAGTGGGTATAGAAAATAATCACCCCCCTTTAAAATGAACACATTTTGTTGTTTTTCAGCCTGAAATGAAAACGGACACTTTTTTTCTTTTATCCATCTGTAAACCTGTTTAATGACACCTCCCATCCTTGGACATCCAAATTTGGAACATCCCTTCATTGTATATACAGATTCCAGTGAAATAAGACTGGGTGCTGTGTTGACCCAAAAGAGGGAACAAGGTGAAGAAGATGTAATAGCTTATGCAAGCAGAACACTAAACCAAGCTGAAGAGAATTACTCTGCAACAGAGAAGGAATGTCTAGCTGTTGTATGGGCATTAGACAAATGGCAACACTAACTTGAACAGAGGATGTTTACAGTTGTTACAGATCATGCTGCCCCACAATGGGTGATGAAATCCCCCAAAACTACCAGCAGGCTTATTCGATGGGCCCTACAATTACAGAAATTCGACTTATTGTCGAATATCGAAATGGAAAGTTAAATGTGGTACCTGATGCCCTTTCATGGATAGCCTGCATCCCATGCTAGCTGTAATGTGTATTTAACCCAAAAAGAAGATGCAGTGCTACCTATTTCAACTGAATGGATCTGGGAGGAACAGCACACAGATCCAGAAAGTTTGAAAATATTCCAGAATCTGGCTGAGAACAAGATGGATGAGGAGTACGAAGTCATAGAAGACAAGCTTTACCGTAAAGCCTACTTGTCAGAGGAAGTATATATATTCATTCCCAAAAGTCTTGTTCCGTGCATACTGCAACACTATCACGCTAGTCCCATAAGTGGTCATGCAGGCATCTTCAAAACATATAAGAGAATTCAAGACGTAGCAATTTGGCCTGGGATGTGTTTTGACAGTAAGCATTTTGTGTGTATGAAATGCCAAACATTGTAAGCTGACCAAGGGAAACCTGCGGGGAAGATGCAGAAAATTACTACCTCTCAACCAAATCAGATGGTAGGGGTAGATATTATGGGTCCCTTACCTCGCAGTTCTAACCAGAACAAATACCTTTTGGTATCTGTTGATTACCCGTTGGGTAGAACTTTTTCCCATGCATAAAGCTACAGCCCATGGTGTTGCCACTCTTTTCAGGAAAGGGATCCTAACCCAATGGGGTGTCCCTGACTTTGTCCCTGACATTGTGTCTGACAGAGGCACACAGTTTGTGTCCACTATGTTAAAAGAACTATGTGAAATTTGGAGTGTAACGATGGAACTGACCACAGCGTATCACCCTCAGACAAATATGACTGAGTAGGTTAATAGAACCCTAAAGAGTATGATCGCCGCCTATGTGGAGGATGATCATCAAAGATGGGATTGGTATCTGCCCAAATTCAGGTTTGCCATTAACTCTGGGGTTCAGGAAACCATCAGAATGTCTCCGGCAGAACTTCAGTTGATTTAGTGAACTTTTTCTTAACACTCTGTCAAACACAAACAATGTACACACTCTCCAGTTACAGAAGCAGATTGGGTTTTGTGACAGGTATATTCTTTGTTATATTAATATTAATATTATTATTCATATTCATTAATCATAATATTAATTATGACTAATGAATTGCATTTCTGTTTTGAATGAATACATTTATTTCAAGTAATTTTTGCTATTATATTCTTTGATTAATTAAACTGCATTTCTATGTTGAATGAATTTCCTTAGTTCAAATATTTTGGAGCTGTTATATTCTTTATGATCAATGAACTGAAATTTTGATGTGTATGAATTTACCTCATTATTTAAAATGACTTGATCCTGGGCCAGGATGACTTGCCATCATTGATGGAACAATGAATTCTGAAGTACACAAGCAAATTCTAAAGGAAAATGTCAGGAATGTTCAGGAACTGAATCTCAAGAGAAAGTGGGGCATACAGCAAGACAATGACCCTAAGCAAGTCATTCTACCAAAATAATATGAGGAATAAAGTTAATGTTTTGGAATGACCAAGTCAATGTCCTGACCTTAATCCAAAAGAAATGTTGTGGAAGGACTTGAAGCAAGCAGGAAACCCACCAACATCCCATAGTTGAAGCTGTTCTGTACTGAGCAATGGGCTAAAATTCCTCCAAGCCAATGTGCAGGACTAATCAACACACACCGGAAAGGTTGAAGTTATTGCTGCACAAGGGGTCACACCAGATTCTAAAAGCAAAGGTTCACATACTTTTGCCACTCACATATATGGATTATTGGATCATTTTCCTCAGTAAATAAGTGACCAATTATAATATTTTTGTCTCAATTTTTTAATTGGGTTCTCTTTATCTGATGTTTTAGGTAATTTATACAGGAAAACAGAGAATTCTAAAGGGTTCAAAAACTATATATATACAGTGAGGGGAGAAAAAGTATTTGATCCCCTGCTGATTTTGTACGTTTGCCCACTGATAAAGAAATGATCAGTCTATAATTTTAATGGTAGGTGTATTTTAACAGTGAGAGACAGAATAAAAACAAAAAAAAAGAATCCAGAAGAAACGTTAAAAAAAGTTCAAAAAAGTTATAAACTGATTTGCATTTTAATGAGTGAAATAAGTATTTGACTCCTTTGACTTAGTACTTGCAGGCAAAACCCTTGTTGGCAATCACTGAGGTCAGGCGTTTCTTGTAGTTGGCCACCAGGTTTGCACACATCTCAGGAGGGATTTTGTCCCACTCCTCTTTGCAGATCCTCTCAAAGTCATTAAGGTCTCGAGGGTGACGTTTGGCAACTCGAACCTTCAGCTCCCTCCACAGATTTTCTCTGGGATTAAGGTCTGGAGACTGGCTAGGCCACTCCAGGACCTTAATGTGCTTCTTCTTGAGCCACTCCTTTGTTGCCTTGGCTGTGTGTTTTGGGTCATTGTCATGCTGGAATACCCATCCACGACCCATTTTCAATGCCCTGGCTGAGGGAAGGAGGTTCTCACCCAAGATTTGATCGTCCCTTTGATGCGGTGCAGTTGTCCTGTCCCCTTAGCAGAAAAACACCTCAAAGCATAGTGTTTCCACCTCCATGTTTGACGGTGGGGATGGTGTTCTTGGGGTCATAGGCAGTATTCCTCCTCCTCCAAACACGGCGAGTTGAGTTGATGCCAAAGAGCTCGATTTTGGTCTCATCTGACCACAACACTTTCACCCAGTTCTCCTCTGAATCATTCAGATGTTCATTGGCAAACTTCAGATGGCCTGTACATGTGCTTTCTTGAGCAGGCGGACCTTGCGGGCGCTGCAGGATTTCAGTCCTTCATGGCGTAGTGTGTTACCAATTGTTTTCTTGGTGACTATGGTCCCAGCTGCCTTGAGATCATTAACAAGATCCTCCCGTGTAGTTCTGGGCTGATTCATCAATGTTCTCATGATCATTGAAACTCCACGAGATGAGATCTTGCATGGAGCCCTAGACCAAGGGAGACTGAAAGTTATTTTGTGTTTCTTCCATTTGCGAATAATTCCACCAACTGTTGTCACCTTCTCACCAAGCTGCTTGGCAATGATCTTGTAGCCCATTCCAGCCTTGTGTAGGTCTAAAATCTTGTCCCTGGCATCCTTGAACAGCTCTTTGGTCTTGGCCATGGTGGAGAGTTTGGAATCTGATTGATTGATTGCTTCTGTGGACAGGTGTCTTTTATACAGTAAGAGGCAGTGTTACCTCAGTGGTTAAGGCGTTGGACTACTGGTCAGAAGGTTGTTAGTTCAAATCACAGCACCGCCAAGCCACCACTGTTGGGCCCTTGAACAAGGCCCTTAACCCTCAATTGGTCAACCTCAACCCTCAGATGTATAAATGAAATAAAATGTAAGTCGCTCTTTATAAGGGCATCTGCCAAATGCCATAATGTAATGTAAATGTAATACAGGTAACAAGCTGAGATTAGGGGCACTCTCTTTAAGAGACTGCTCCTAATCTCATCTCGTTGCCTGTGTAAAAGACACCTGGGAGCCAGAAATCTTGCTGATTGATAGGGGATCAAATACTTATTTCACTCATTAAAATGCAAATCAATTTTTATATTTTTTTAAATGCGTTTTTCTGGATTTTTTTGTTGTTTTTGTCTCTCACTGTTAAAATACACCTACCATTAAAAGTATAGACTGATAATTTCTTTGTCAGTGGGCAAACGTACAAAATCAGCAGGGGATCAAATACTTTTTTCCCCTCACCGTATATATATATGCAAAAGTTTTAGGCACCCTACAAACTTTGTTATAGATTTTTATGACTTCTACATTATCAAGTCAGTACAAAAACATTTTATATTCCGAAACATTAGTTTTCTAGCACAAAATTAAATGTTACAGAAAAATGTTTGTATGTCATTAAAGAAAGCAGCATATTAAGTAAGAGACCACTTTTCAGACAAAAAAACACAATGAAGGCTGCTGAGTTTTGCTGCAAAAATAAGAAGCAAGTGCAAGCACTGTGGCTGGTTGTGCAGGATGCAAAATAAAACCTATCAGCTAATTTCCTTATAAAACTGCAAAATTGTACCAGAGACTATTTTAATATATATAGTCAGGTGTATGATTAAACAATTATACCAAACAGATGCTAATGATCATCAATTCAATATGTAGGTTGAAACACAATCATTAACTGAAACAGAAACAGCTGTGTAGGAGGAATAAAACTGGGTGAGAAACAGCCAAACTCAGCTAACAAGGTGAGGTTGCTGAAGACAGTTTACTGTCAAAAGTCATACACCATGGCAAAACTGAGTACAGCAACAAGGCAGAAAGTAGTTATACTCCATCAGCAAGGTCTCTCCCAAGCAGAACTTTCAAGGCAGACAGGGGTTTCCAGATGTGCTGTCCAAGCTCTTTTGAAGAAACACAAAGAAACGGGCAATGTTGAGGACCGTAGATGCAGTGGTCGGCCAAGGAAACATACTGCAGCAGATGAAAGTCACATCAGGATTACTTCACTTCGCAATTGGAATATGTCCAGCAGTGCCATCAGCTACTGTCCAGAGAAGTCTGGTCAGAAGTGGCCTTCATGGAAGACTTGCAGCCAAGAAGCCATACCTCCGACGTGGAAACAAGGCCAAACGACTCAACTATTCATGAAAACATAATATTTGACACATCCTATCTTTCACCTGATGAACACTGCTCATATGCACACCTGTGAATTTAGCTAAAGACCAAACAGAATTTGTTTTTTGCTACCTGTGATTTTCAATGCAAGCACTGTGTTTAAAAAAAACTTTACTTGACTAAGATGGCACATTCTAAATAGGTTTCCTCCATATGGCTTCAGAAAAAAGGGGAAAATAGGTGAAAACATAACTTTCCTTGCCATATGACAGCACCATGTGAAGGCAGACACAAGGTTTTAAAATTGGGGCCAAGGGAGTTGAAGCATTAAATAACTTCAATCTTGAGGGCTCTCCAAGGAATAGAGTAGTGGTGCGACCAACAACAACACAACAGTTAAGCAGGAAACAGTGAAGGTAGGAGTTATTAGAGGATAAAATGTCTATCTATCTCACTCCTTCTCTCACAGAAACCCTGAAGATGATCAATGGGTTTAGTCAGAGGGATATTCAAGCAGAAAATTGTTGCCTTTTTAGTTTTCCTCTGATGAATTTCCAGAATACATACCCAAGTCCTTGATCCACCAAGGGTTGTAATAACATCACAGGAGCAGTCTCTAAGAGCAACCCTGAAGCGGGAGAAAAAATCTAGGCAAAGGGAGGTGAAAGAAACTTAAAGCAATTTAGGGGCTGGAGAAAATTTAAAGTTTGCTGGAATAAAATTTAATGTAGCCAACTGAATGGCTGTGTTCACAACTGGGGTGTACTTCACTTTATTCCTGAAAAAATTATGTGGTCAACCTAAGATTCTAACCAACATGCTTGTTGAAACAATAGAGCATTAAAGCATGTAAAAGGGGGGAAACAAAAGTATTGTTTCAACATGGCTAAACTAACTGCTAAGTACACCATTATTTCATAACACTGCTTCTTCCAGAAACTCCAACTCCCAGAATCCTCCATAAACAGCTGTACCTATTTGTTGCCATTCTAGTTTACCAGCTTACTATTGTTTGTCTCCTAAATGGCCTCTCGCTTTACCTTGTTCTGCTTAAATACCCCATTATGTGTAATGTTTTCACTTCTTATTACTAGGCCTTATTAACTAGCTCTCATTATCCATATTTTCTGTATATGATGCTTGTTTTGTTTTCTGGGTAATGCTCTCCCATTTTTAAACCCCTTTTTGGATTGTATGCTGTGTTTGTCTCTGTCTTTTTGATCATGGACTGTTTTTGGGACATTGTTTTTGCCTAATGTTTGGATTGTTTGCCCTGTTGACTTTTAGCATTAAAACCCTGATTTTGATTTTTACCAGCATGTGTCTCTGTCATTGTCTGCTGCTGTCAGCCTACCTTACCATCACATTTTACTTTAATACTAAGTGATACCCTACCCCTATTCCTAGATTGCATAATCCTTCTTGTGCGCCCATCTCCCCAACACATTTTTCTTCTCTTTCTATAAGACATTTTGCTCATTCTCTTGTCCACTATTTCTACCACCTGGCTGGTACATCCCATCCCTACCACAATGCTCAAAACTATCTTGCAAGCCCAGATGTTATGGAGTCATTTTCAGTGGAACCAACTGTATGTGACACATTGAAATGATTCAGTGCTTACTAATATATGAAATCAGTATATGATTCTGCTTGTGTAGACAAACATGTAAAAAGTATGGTAGATAGTAGTGTTCGTATTACTTATTGACAAGTTTTTGATGTTAAAATCTGGTTAAAACTTTTAAAGTGGTTGGAATTCATTAGTGAGATTTTAAAAAACTAAGAATTAGAGGAGACAAGCTTAATATATACAATCATAAGAAAAAATAAGTAAACCCCATGGAAATTGTTTTTTTTTTGTTTGTTTGTTTTTTTTGGACAAGCAAACATTTGATCCTCTTTGAAATAATTCCTATTAATAAAGTTGATGCACTCTATCAAATGATACCTAAAATTTACATACTGTAGTAATTTTCACAATTTAAATGAACAAAAATCAGTCACTTGGAAAAAGTAAGTACACCCCTACATTTATCACGCCTTCAAATCCATAAAATTAGAATCAGGTGTGCAAGATTGGTTGTCAGTGATTAGAACCTGCTTAGGGAGTGCAGGTGGAACCTGTCTTATTTATACCCCTCTCATATCTAGTGTCTGGAGTTCCTATTGCTATTGAGGTGTGGGGTGTCATCATGCCAAGATCTAAAGAGTTATGTAAGGCCTTCAGAAAAAAAGGTTGTGGATGCCTATGAGTCTGGCAAGGGATTTAAAAAGATCTCCAAATTATTTGAAATACATCATTCCACTGTGCAGAAAATAATTTACAAATGGCGCAGATTTCAAACGACTGCCAATTTGTCCAAGACTGGCCATCCCAGCAAATTCAGTCAAAGAGCAGACTGTCTGATGCAAAAAGAAGTCTCCAAGAACCCCACAAATTCATCACAGAATCTGCTAGTAAGTCTTGCAGCTATTTGTAACTATTGGTGTCAAAGTGCATGCTTCTACAATCAGAAAGAGATATTTGACCTGTATGGGAGGCGTGCCAAGAAAAAGCCTTAGCAAGACCACAGTTTGCCAATGAGCATATAGGTAAAGACCAGGCCTTTTGGAATAATGTGCTCTGGACAGACGAATCAAAAATACAGTTGTTTGGCCACAGTAACAGCCTACATGTTTGGCGCAGACCAAAGACAGCTTTTCAGGAGAAGCACCTCATACCAACTGTGAAGCACGGTGGTGAAAATGTTATGATTTGGGGTTGCTTCGCTGACTCAGGGATTGGAGAGCTTGCATTCATTGATTCAACTATGAATTCTGCATCATATCAAAGAGTGCTTAAAGAAAACGTGAGGCCATATGTCCACAAGTTGAAGCGGAACCAAAAGTGGACCTTTCAACAGGATAAGGATCCTAAGCACACTAGCAAATCCACCAAGGAATGGCTCAAAAAGAAGAAATTAAGAGGGTTATGGAATGGCCTAGTCAAAGCCTGGATTTGAATCCAACTGAAATCTTGTGGGGGGATTTGAAACAGGCAATACATGAAAGAAAACTCTCAAACATTTTGCAACTGAAAGAATATTGCATGGAAGAGTGGTTAAAGAATTTCAGCAAGCCTGATGGACAATTATGCAAAATGCCTACAAGAAGTTATTTCTGTTAAAGGGGGTGACATTAGCTTATGAGGCCAAGGGTGTATTTACTTTTTCCATAGAATAATATCACATCTATTGATATTTCTGTTGAATAAATGATTGAAAGAGCTAGGGTTAGGGTTAGGGTTGTGGTTTTGTTCGAGTATATCAACTTCATTAATAGGCACTGTTTCAAAGATGATCGAATGTTTGCTTGTCCAAACTTACTGCAGCAGATGAAAGACACATCAGGCTTACTTCCCTTTGCAATCGGAAAATGTCCAGCAGTCCCATCAGCTCAGACCTGGCAGAAACCAGTGGGACCCTAGTACACCCATCTACTGTCCAGAGAAGTCTGGTCAGAAGTGGCCTTCATGGAAGACTTGTGGCCAAAAAGTCATACCTTTGACGTGGAAGCAAGGCCAATCGACTCAAGTATGCATGGAAACACAGGATCTGGGATGCAGAAAAATGACAGTAGGTGACCTGGACTGATGAGTCAAAATTTGACATATTTGGCTGTAGCAGAAGGCAGTCTGTTTGCCGAAGGACTGGAGAGCGGTACACGAATGAGTGTCTGCAGGCAACAGTGAAGCATGTTGAAGGTTCCTTGCATGTTTGGGGCTGCATTTCTGCAAATGGAGTTGGGGATTTGGTCAGAATTAATTGTCTCCTCAATGCTGAGAAGTACAGGCAGATACTTATCCATCATGCAGTACCATCAGGGAGGCATCTGATTGGCCCCAAATTGATTCTGCAAAATAACAATGACCCAAAACATACAGCAAAAGTCATTAAGAACTATCTTCAGTGTAAAGAAGAACAAGGAGTTGTAGCACCTCAGCACAAGCAGCATCATATAATTCACAAAATGAAAACCAGAAGAAATAAAACAATGACCCTCTCAGCCAGAGAACCCACAAGAAACTCTGGACCAAAATGTCTCCACTCAGGTAGCCATAAAACAAGGAATCTACACCCAGACACTGAGGAGCCACTTAAATCCAGCTTGTGCATCTGCCTTATCTCAAGCAATTCTGCAAACAACACAGCGAGTGTTAAAGGCATCCCTGACCCAGGGCTGAACCCTCTCAACCACAGAAACTGCTCTCAAATGAATGAGACCTTTTGCTCCCTCAGGAAAAGTCTATACAAGGGTTCACACATTCCACAATCAGATTAATCAGCGCCTACCAGGAGCAATGACTGTGGAAATTAATACATCTTTGAACAACTGCAATCACCTATTTTCTACCATGTGTTGTTCTATTTTCTTCACATGTATCACCATCAAGTTGCCACTAATTGTTCCTTTTAGCATGTATGAGTATAGTAGCCCTAGGAGGATCATTGTGTTTTAATATTAGTAATGTACTTTAAGTATAGTCAAACATATCTTGTTTGATATGTATGTGTTCACTGAGTGATTTCCTAAATCATAAGAGTAAGGAAATTTGTGTAGGTTGTTCTGGTATGTACAGCCGTAGCCAAAAGTTTTGAGAATGAAACAAATATTACTTTTCACAAAGTCGACTGCTTCAGTGTTTTTAGATCTTTTTGTCAGATGTTACTAACTGTTACTGAAGTATAATCACAAGCATTTCATAAGTGTCAATGGCTTTTATTGACAACTTCATGAAGTTTATGCAAAGAGTCAATATTTGCAGTGTTGACCCTTCTTTTTCAAGACCTCTGCAATTCGCCCTGGCATGCTGTCAATCAACTTCTGGGCCACATCCTGACTGATGGCAGCCCATTCTTGCATAATCAATGCTTGGAGTTTGTCAGAGTTTGTGGGTTTTTGTTTGTCCACCCTCCTCTTAAGGATTGACCACAAATTCTCAATGGGATTAAGGTCTGGGGAGTTTCTTGGCCATGGACTCAAAATGTCGATGTTTTGTTCCCTGAGCCACTTCGTTATTACTTTTGCCTTGTGGCAAGGTGCCCCATCATGCTGGAAAAGGCATTGTTCGTCACCAAACTGTTCTTGGATGGTTGGGAGAAGTTGCTCTCTGAGGATGTTTTTGTACCATTCTTTATTCATGGCTGTGTTCTTAGGCAAAATTGTGAGTGAGCCCACTCCCTTGGCTGAGAAGCAACCCCACACATGAGTGGTCTCAGGATGCTTTACTGTTGGCATGACACAGGACTGATGGTAGCGCTCACCTTTTCTTCTCCGGACAAGCTTTTTCCAGATGCCCCAAACAATCGGAAAGGGTATTCATCAGAGAAAATGACATTACCCCAGTCCTCAGCAGTCCAATCCCTGTACTTTTTGCAGAATAGCAGTCTGTCCCTGATGTTTTTCCTGGAGAGAAGTGGCTTCTTTGCTGCCCTTCTTGACACCGGGCCATCCTCCAAAAGTCTTCGCCTTACTATGTGCGCAGACACACTCACACCTGCCTGCTGCCATTCCTGAGCAAGCTCTGCACTGGTAGTGCCCCGATCCCGCAGCTGAATCAACTTTAGGAGACGGTCCTAGCACTTGCTGGACTTTCTTCGGCGCCCTGAAGCCTTCTTCACAACAGTTGAACCTCTCTCCTTGTAGGTCTTGATGATCCGATAAATGGTTTATTTAGGTGCAATCTTACTAGCAGCAATAAACTTGTCTGTGAATCCCTTTTTGTGCAAAGCAATGATGGCTGCACGTGTTTCCTTGCAGGTAACCATAGTTAACAGAGGAAGAACAATAATTTCAAGCACCACCCTCCTTTTAAAGCTTCCAGTCTGTTATTCTAACTCAATCAGCATGACAGAGTGATCTCCAGCCATGTCCTCGTTAACACTCTCACCTGTGTTAATGAGAGAATCACTGACATGATGTCAGCTGGTCCTTTTGTGGAAGGGCTGAAATGCAGTGGACATGTTTTCTTGGGATTAAGTTCATTTTCATGGCAAAGATTGACTTTGAAATTAATTGCAATTCATCTGATCACTCTTCATAACATTCTGGAGTATATGCAAATTGCCATCATAAAAACTGAGGCAGCAGACTTTGTAAAAATTCATATTTGTGTCACTCTCAAAACTTTTGGCCACGGCTGTACATGCAATATTTCAGGACAAACTTTAATCCACACATCATTGAAAAGCATGGAACCACTCATCTGCAGGGACAAATTAGGAGCTGATTAGCATAATAGGTTGAGAAACTGCAGTATCGCTGATCACACCATGACGTAACGAGGAAATCCCTTCAACACAGCTATTCAAAGGCAAGCACAATATTCCAGAATCTAGCTAATCTGGTGCCTATAATAAATTTAAGCCCTTCTAAAGGAAATGAAGATAAATTAATAAGTTGATGGTTCGTTCAGGTCATGGTCTGTGAAATAGCATGCAACGCTAGAGACTCTTCATTTACTCTTCATTTACTCTTCATTATCACCCGTTTGTGTGCGTGTGTGTGTGCGTGCGTGTGTTTATGTGTTAGATTAGTTTCTATGTCATAGAATAGTTCAATAAAGTCTCGTCTGTTCTTAAATATACGTGTTCTTATTGCTTACAAGTGTCTGTTGCCTTTAATTGCGATTCTGCTACACGCTCTTAAAATAATGTTTCACTATGTTTAGGATATTATTGCTGGTGGCCACGGAGGTAATATCTAATGCATAATTAATGAATATGCTAAATTCAACTTATCGCTGGACGAATAGTTGATCAGTAATACTAAATTAGCCAAATTTCCCTTTACGAGCTGATCTGTTAATCTCTCCTACATATTTGGAGGAGAATAAAAGTAGCTCATTATAAACAAATAATTTTTATGTATGTAAAATGGTGGAGAATGTATCAAATTAACCCAAACAGCTAATTTTCCCTACAGAGTCGTGGAAATGATGGTATGGCCCCCAAAAGAGCCCTGATCTCAACATCACTGAGTCTGTCTGGGATTATATGAAGAAAGAGAAGCAACCGAGGCTGCCTAAATCCACAGAAGAACTGTGGTTAGTTATCCAAGATGTTTGGGCCAACCTATAGTGGGGGGGAAAAAGTATTTGATCCCCTGCTGATTTTGTACGTTTGCCCACTGACAAAGAAATTATCAGTCTATAATTTTAATGGTAGGGGTATTTTAACAGTGAGAGACAGAATAACAACAAAAAAAATCCAGAAAAACACATTTCAAAAAAGTTATAAATTGATTTGCATTTTAATAAGTGAAATAAGTATTTGACCCCTTCGACTTAGTACTTGGCAAAACCCTTGTTGGCAATCACAGAGGTCAGACGTCCTCTTTGCAGATCCTCTCCAAGTCATTAAGGTCTCGAAGGTTAACATTTGGCAACTCGAACCTTCAGGTCCCTCCACAGATTTTCTATGGGATTAAGGTCTTGAGACTGGCTAGGCCACTCCAGGACCTTAATGTGCTTCTTCTTGAGCCACTCCTTTGTTGCCTTGGCTGTGTGTTTTGGGTCATTGTCATGCTGGAATACCCATCCACGACCCATTTTCAATGCCCTGGCTGAGGGAAGGAGGTTCTCACCCAAAATTTGATCGTCCCTTTGATGCGGTGCAGTTGTCCTGTCCCCTTAGCAGAAAAACGCCCCCAAAGCATGATGTTCCCACCTCCATGTTTGACGGTGGGGATGGTGTTCTTGGGGTCATAGGCAGCATTCCTGCTACTCCAAACATGGCGAGTTGAGTTGATGCCAAAGAGCTCGATTTTGGTCTCATCTGATCACAACACTTTCACCCAGTTCTCCTCTGAATCATTCAGGCAAACTTCAGACGGGCCTATACATGTGCTTTCTTGAGCAGGGGGACCTTGCTAGTGCTGCAGGATTTCAGTCCTTCACGGTGTAGTGTGTTACCAATTGTTTTCTTGGTGACTATGGTCCCAGCTGCCTTGAGATCATTAACAAGATCCTCCCGTGTAGTTCTGGGCTGATTCCTCACCATTCTCATGATCATTGGAACTCCATAAGGTGAGATCTTGCATGGAGTCCCAGACCGAGGGAGACTGACAGTCATTTTGTGTTTCTTCCATTTGTGAATAATCGCACCAACTGTTGTCACCTTCTCACCAAGCTGCTTGGCGATGGTCTTGTAGCCCATTCCAGCCTTGTGTAGGTCTACAATCTTGTCCCTGACATCCTTGGACAGCTGTTTGGTCTTGGCCATGGTGGAGAGTTTGGAATCTGATTGATTGATTGCTTCTGTGGACAGGTGTCTTTTATACAGGTAACAAACTGAGATTAGAAGCACTCCCTTTAAGAGAGTGCTCCTAATCTCAGCTCGTTACCTGTGTAAAAAACACCTGGGAGCCAGAAATCTTGCTGATTGATAGGGGATCAAATATTTATTTCACTCATTAAAATGCAAATCAATTTATAACTTTTTTGAAATGCCTTTTTCTGGATTTTTTTGTTGTTATTCTATCTCTCGCTGTTAAAGTACACCTACCATTAAAATTATAGACTGATAATTTCTTTGTCAGTGGGCAAAAGTACAAAATCAGCAGGGGATCAAATACGTTTTTCCCTCACTGTACCTGCTGAGGTCCTTCAAAAACTGTGTGCAAGTGTACCTAAAAGAATTGTGTGCATACAGTGGGCATAGAAAAGAATTACCCCCCTTTAAAATAATCATATTTTGTTTCTTTTCAGCCTGAAATGAAGATGGACACAGTTTTTGTTTTATCCAGCTGTATTTACTCAGTGCATGTTATAACATCCAAGTGAAAGATATAACACCAACATGGCATAAAATAAATAAATAAATAAACAGAATCACTGAGTTGGAAAAAGGATCATGCCCCTCCTAAAAATGACCTGTAAGGTCAATAAGGTGTAGCTAATCACCTTCTCAATGGCACACAAAGCCATTTGACTTTCAACTGTGACCAGCTGTGTTCATTTTGGATTAGCTCAGCATCAAAGGAGCTTTTCTGGAGCATTTTGTAGTGCAACTGAAGCAAACAATCAACTATGGGTGGCAAGGCACTCTCAGAAGATCTCCGGGATAAAGTTGTGTACAGCACAAGTCAGGAGATGGATCCAAAAAAATTACAAAAAGGCTTTATCAATGCCTAGAAGCACAGTGAAGTCTATTATTAAGAAGTGGAAGGTATTTGGTACAACACAGACCCTCCCTGGATCAGGACCTTGCTCCAAACTCGATGAATGAGCCATGAGGAAACTGGTCAGAGATGCTACCAAGAGGCCTACAGCAACTCTGAAGCAGTTGCAGGAATTTATTACAAAGAGTGTTCATTGTGTGCATGTGACAGCAATATCACAAATTCTCCACAAATGTGTCTTGTATGCGAGGGTTGCAAGAAAAAAGCCACTCCTCAAGAAAGGCCACATCAACGCACCTTGCAGATTCTGAGGCCACATGGAAAAAGGTGTTATGGTCAGATGAGACCAAAATTGAATTATTTGGCCTCAACACCAAACGATGAGAGCTGGAGCACTTGTCAGGATAGAAGGAAAATGGATGGGGCAAAATACTTGGGAAGAATATTTACCTTCCAACATGCCAATGACCCAAAGCACACAGCAAAACTGACCACACAGTGGTTGAAGGAGAAAAAGGTGAATGTCCTTGCATGGCCCAGTCAGAGCCCAGACTTAAACCCCACTGAAAATCTGTAAAATGAATTGAAGACTGCAGTCCACAAATGGTCACCATCAATTTTAACTGAACTTGAGCAGTTCTGCAAAGAAGAATGGGCAAATATTGCAAAGTCTAGATGTGCAAAGTTAGTAGAGACATATCCCAACAGACTAAAGGCTGTAATTAAAAAAATAAGGCAAATTAAAGCAAGGGGGTGATTCTTTTTCCAACTCAGTGATTCTGTTTTTTAATGTTTTAATTTTTTCCTGACATGCTGGTGTTATATCTTTCACTCGGATGTTATATGTTGCACTGAGTAAATACAGCTGGATAAAACAAAAACTGTGTCCGTCTTCATTTCCGGCTGAAAAGCAACTAAATGTGATTATTTTAAAGATGGGGTGATTCTTTTCTTTTGCACAGTACTGTATTTATATATGTGTCATAGATGAGCAAGTGAGGAGGAATATCTACCAAATGCAAGATGAACCCTTTCATACTGTTCATATTCTATATCTTCACAGTATGATCTGGGTCAATTTTGACCCGGCCCAAGAATCCCGCCCCCCCATAACAAGTCTCTATACCAAGTGTATAGAGTGTATTTTTTTAAGTTTTACACCACTAGTTTATGGAGAACATAAATATAACATCTACTATAACACAATATCATGCCCAATTTTACCCAAGTCATGAAAACATAGTCATAATTATTTAAATATATTTTATTGAAAATTAAAATGGCAAGAACCTTCTGGAACTGTGGGGTTTACAAAACACATTTACAGTATAACCATTACAACCATCAAACACTGTCCTCACTGCCATATCATTAAAAAAAATCCTCATAATTACAACCCCAATTCCAAACAAAGTTGGGATGCTGTGTAAAATGTAAATAAAAACAGAATGCAATGATTTGCAAATCTTATAAACCCATATATTATTCACAATAGAACATAGAAAACATGTCAAATGTTTAAACTGCGGAAATGTACCATTTTAAGGAAAAAATAAGGTAATTTTGAATTTGATGGCAGCAATACATCTCACGAAAGCTGGGACAGGGCCATGTTTACCACTGTGTAGCGTCCCCTCTTCTTTTAACAACAGTCTGTATATGTCTGGGAACTGAGGAGACTGAGTTGCTGGAGTTTTGGGAGAGGAATGTTGTCCCATTCATGTCTGATACAGGGTTCTAGCTGCTCAATAGTCCTGGATCTTCTTTGGACTGCAGGCAGGCCAGTTCAGCATCTGGACACTTCTACTATGAAGCTATGCTGTTGTAATAGATGCAGTATGCGGTTTAGCATGGTCTTGCTGAATTATTCAAAGCCTTCCCTGAAATAGATGTCGTCTGGATGGAAGCATATGTTGCTCTAAAACCTATATATACCTTTCAGCATTGATGGTGCCTTTCCAGATGTGCAAGCTGCCCATTCCATAGGCACTAATGCACCCCCATACCATCAGAGATGCAAGCTTTTGAACTGAGCACAAAGCCGGTAACAAGCTGGATGGTCCATTTTAAATGAGCTTTGGCCCAGAGAAGACAGCTGTGTTTCTGGATCATGTTCACATATGGCTTCTTCTTCGCATGATAGAGTTTTAACCTGCATTTGTGGATGGCACAGCGAGCTGTGTTCACAGACAATGAGTTCTGGAGGTGTTTCTGAGCCCATGCAGTGATTTCCATTACAGAATCATGCCTGTTTTTTATGCATTACCGCCTGAGGGCCCAAAGATCATGTGCCATTTTCCCTTGTGGACAGAGATTTCTCCAGATTCTCTGAATCTTTTGATGATATTATGTACTGTAGATGATATATTCAGTCTTCGCAGTTTTACATTGAGGAACATTATTCTGAAATTGTTACACAATTTGTAGATGCAGTTTTTCGCAGATTGGTGAGCCTCTGCCCATCTTTACTTCCGAGAGACTCTGCCTAAGATAAACTTTTAATACCCAATCATGTTACTGACCTGTTGCCAATTAACCTAATTAGTTGCAAAATGTTCCTCGAGCTGTTTCTTTTTAGTAACAATTACTTTTCCAGTCTTTTGTTGCCCCTATCCCAACTTTTTTGAGATGTTGCAGCCATCAAATTCAAAATTACCTTTTTTTTCTTAAAATGGTACATTTCCTCAGTTTAAACATTTGATATGTTTTCTATGTTCTATTGTGAATAAAATATGGGTTTATGAGTTTCAAATCATTGCAATCTGTTTTTATTAGTGTTGGGTCCGAGTCCACCTTTGTCGAGTTCGAGTCGTGATCAAGTCCTTAACCAATCAAGTCCGGGTCTGAGTCCGAGTCCAAAAGGGGCCGAGTTGGACTTATGTCCGAGTCCTTAATGGCCGAGTCTGAGTCGAGTCCAGCCAAGTACAGAAAGTAATTAAATTGAAAAAAGATTTGAAATTGCAATTGTAAACTCAACACTGAGCTGTGAAATTAATATTTTAACCTTCACAAACCACTGGCAACATAAATGTCACAAAAAATACCACTATTACATCTTGCCATTGCCATTTAATATTTTTATTTCATGTCATCAGCGCCTCAACTAGTTACCTATCAAAAAATTTTCTGGTATTTATTGTGATAACAATATCAGTGATGATATAAATATAGTACCATTCACCACTGTTTTTGGCTACAAGTGATAGCTGTGTGCAGTCTTGAGAGCCTCCCCAGATAGCATACATTTCTGGGCCTCATCTGGGCCAACTATGGCACATATGGCTCAGTTCTGGCAATGGCAAAGGTCATATGGGCCATATCTGGCCCACACACAACAAGCCGGTTTTAGGCTTGTTTTGTCTGGGCCCACATCTGGCCGAGAAGCCAGCCACACTCAGGTTGAGTCATTACCATCATTCCATACAGTATGTGGGCCAGATGTCATTTGCTATCTGGGTCAGAATCACAAACATTGATCTAAAAGTAAAACTTACCCATCATCAGATAGGCTCCTAAATTATACCAATTACATAAAAGAAAAAAAAAAAAAAACAGTAAAAATCCAAACACCAGTCTCCTCGTTTAGCGATAAACTCCTCCTCAGCTTCACATCCACCTTCTGCCATACTTGTTTTCGCTCTGCACCTGAGCTGTGAATGGGTCACAGACCATCACACCCAGAAATACATCATCAACTAGGCTTTATTGTTATTATCGCGGCAAGACTAATTCTTATTGTGGGTAGAATTTCTACCGGTAACGATAAAATATCACCCATCCCTAATAGAGTTATATGTAGAACTTTTATTATATTGAAAATACAAATTAACCTGTTTTGTTATTGTATCACACTACATTGTGTCCTCCAGTTGGAGTTGACATTTCAATGATTTGATGTCTCTCCCCCACAGTTATATAGGTTGAGAGAGAGAGTGAGAGTAGAGTACAGAGTAGAGTTACATTTAGCAGCATGTCATAACAAGCTTCATGCTTTATTACTGCTTTTAATCTGTCTGTGAATGACAATAAACTCATTTCTGAACACAGCTCTGTTCTTGTAACTTTTTTTTCAGTTTAATTCCTAAAATGAAAATAATAATAATAATAATAATAATAATAATAATAATAATAATAATAATAATAATAATAATAATAAATCCCTATCAGCAGGGTTTATGATATTTACTACATTAAGAAGTACATTTCACATTTTACATGAATTTCAAGACTGGAATCACCAAATGCTAATGTTTAGGGGTGGGCGATATGACTACATATCTAATTTCACGATAACGATATGTTTTCTCAGGTAGATCTATCAGTAGTATTCAAGTAAGAAATACTACAGAAATTGAATAAAGTAATTAAATGTAAAATAAAATAGACTTCACTGTATGACATACAGGTGCATCTCAATAAATTAGAATGTCGTGGAAAAGTTCATTTATTTCAGTAATTCAACTCAAATTGTGAAACTCGTGTATTAAATAAATTCAATGCACACAGACTGAAGTAGTTTAAGTCTTTGGTTCTTTTAATTGTGATGATTTTGGCTCACATTTAACAAAAACCCACCAATTCACTATCTCAACAAATTAGAATACTTAATAAGACCAATAAAAAAAACATTTTTAGTGAATTGTTGGCCTTCTGGAAAGTATGTTCATTTACTGTACATGTACTCAATACTTGGTAGAGGCTCCTTTTGCTTTAATTACTGCCTCAATTCGGCGTGGCATGGAGGTGATCAGTTTGTGGCACAGTGGTATGGAAGCCCAGGTTTCTTTGACAGTGGCCTTCAGCTCATCTGCATTTTTTGGTCTCCTGTTTCTCATTTTCCTCTTGACAATACCCCATAGATTCTCTATGGGGTTCAGGTCTGGTGAGTTTGCTGGCCAGTCAAGCACACCAACACCATGGTCATTTAACCAACTTTTGGTGCTTTTGGCAGTGTGGGCAGGTGCCAAATCCTGCTGGAAAATGAAATCAGCATCTTCAAAAAGCTGGTCAGCAGAAGGAAGCATGAAGTGCTCCAAAATTTCTTGGTAAATGGATGCAGTGACTTTGGTTTTCAAAAAACACAATGGACCAACACCAGCAGATGACATTGCACCCCAAATCATCACAGACTGTGGAAACTGAACACTGGACTTCAAGCAACCTGGGCTATGAGCTTCTCCACCCTTCCTCCAGACTCTAGGACCTTGGTTTCCAAATGAAATACAAAACTTGCTCTCATCTGAAAAGAGGATATTGGAACACTGGGCAACAGTCCAGTTCTTCTTCTCCTTAGCCCAGGTAAGATGCCTCTGACATTGTCTGTGGTTCAGGAGTGGCTTAACAAGAGGAATACGACAACTGTAGCCAAATTCCTTGACACGTCTGTGTGTGGTGGCTCTTGATGCCTTGACCCCAGCCTCAGTCCATTCCTTGTGAAGTTCACTCAAATTCTTGAATCGATTTTGCTTGACAATCCTCATAAGGCTGCGGTTCTCTCGGTTGGTTGTGCATCTTTTTCTTCCACACTTTTTCCTTCCACTCAACTTTCTGTTAACATGCTTGGATACAGCACTCTGTGAACAGCCAGCTTCTTTGGCAATGAATGTTTGTGGTTTACCTAGTGAACCAAACTGAGAGACCATTTTGAAGGCTAAGGAAACCTTTGCAGGTGTTTTGAGTTGATTAGCTGATTGGCATGTCACCATATTCTAATTTGTTGAGATAGTGAATTGGTGGGTTTTTGTTAAATGTGAACCAAAATCATCACAATTAAAAGAACCAAAGACTTAAACTACTTCAGTCTGTGTGCATTGAATTTATTTAATACACGAGTTTCACAATTTGAGTTGAATTACTGAAATAAATGAACTTTTCCACGACATTCTAATTTATTGAGATGCACCTGTATATAGTGATTCTTATTAAATTTAATGAAGTTATTCAGTCAAATGAGTGAGTGAGTGATTTTCTCCTTCTCTTTTGTTATTTGATTAACATTAATGACACAGACAGCAGGTTTATTTGACTGCTTTCACTTGAATGCACCTAATGCACAGATCAAGTATGCTGTACTGACACACCTCAGATTTTTCCCCAACTGTTTACATTCACTTAAGACATAACCAACTGTGTTTACATGAATACTCGTCCAGACCTGCATTTTGACATGATGTGTGTGTATTTATTTGACCGTCCAAGCGGAATAAGCCACTAAAGAGAACTCAATGAGAGAAGAAAGAATGTCAGGGAGACATTCATTAATTTCTTATTATCTTAATCTCATGTTATTTATGTCGTATCTTTCTTTTGTTACACATGACCAGGGGCGTTAGCTGAACTGTTAATCATCCGGGGCTGAGCCCAGATTCTTCTGCATAAAAAAAAAAAAAAAAAAAACTTTTTAAAATATACTTCTAAATAGACTGTTTGCATGCATTTTTTTCTTGTTTGTGAAGGCTAATTGAAAATTGAACAAAAAGTTGGATTTATCATAAAGCTTGCCTCAGGTGTAATGACTGTTTGCAGGACTACCAGACAGATAAAATATAAAACTTTTTATCTATCTAACACAAGACTATAGGCTAGTTTTCTGTTGCTAGCCAAGGGGAGGCACAGCTAAGCCATCACTGAAGCTTAGTTTAGCTGCTACAGAGCCATGCAGAGTGCGTTATCTATCCTCCAAGACAAAGATGCGTGTACATCGCGAGGCTCAGCGTCTCTTCAGATTTTGCAAGTTAGCAGTGTTATCCCTGCTCATTTCGGGTATGTTCGTTCAGAACAGCTTCGCTTTTACATCTTACACCCGACAAGAGATTTTGGACATAGGTTTACACAACTCGGACCTTCGACTCATCCCTGAGCTCAGAAGAACACCCGACGCTTCGCAGGTGACTCGGCCGGCCGGAAGTGCTCGCAGGCGGTGTAGAGACCGTAAACAAAGGCCGGGGAAATGCGAAGGGCTAAGAGCTAAGCTAAAGCTAACACTGCACCGGCTTTCTTTACCCAGCATTTTCCTCGCTAATGTGCGGACGTTGGTGAACAAAATGGACGAGTTACGACTTCGGATCACCGACAACAAGGGACTTGTGGTCTGTAATGTCATGATATTCACAGAAACATGGCTACATAGTGGAATACCCGACAATGCTATCGAGCTAGCTGGACGCTACACTCTCAGGGCGGATAAAACAGCAGTTGACTCCGGTAAGACAAAAGGCAGAGGATTGTGCATTTATGTTAGCAAGGCTTGGTGTACGAACTCTGTTATTGTTGGAAGACACTGTTCAGCTGACCTAGAGTTTCTCATGGTTAAGTGTAGACCGTTCTATCTGCCAAGGAAGTTCACCTCTACGATAATAACAGCTGCATATATCCCCCTGAATGCTAATGCTAAGCTTGCTATGACCGAACTTTATGTGGCCATTAGCAAACAACAAATTGCACACCCAGAGGCTGCATTTATTGTGGCCAGTGACTTCAACCACTCCAACCTAAAGACAGTGCTTCCCAAATTCTATCAACATGTCTCCTGCCACACCAGAGGGGATAAAACCTTGGATCATGTCTACACAAACATCACTGGAGCCTACACGGCAACCCCCCTCCCCCACCTGGGGCAGTCTGATCACCTCTCTTTGATTCTTACCCCCAAGTACACACCACTCATCAACCGTGTGAAGCCATCAGTGAAGACCATCAAAGTGTGGCCAGTGGGGGCAGATTCTGTGCTCCAGGAGAGGTTTAAAGACACGGATTGGAGTAGGTTTGCCTCTCAGGCTACCTGTGGCTCTCATACAAACATTAGCTCTTACACTTACTCAGTATTGGAATACATCAACACCACAATTGACAGTGTCACCACAGAGAGACAGATGACCACGTACCCTAATCAGAAGCCATGAATGAGCAAGGAGGTGTGGCTTCTCCTGAAGACACATAACAGTGCCTTCAGATCAGGTGACGCACAGGCCTACAGTATGTCCAGGGCAGACCTGAAAAGGGGCATCAAGAAGGCCAAGCACAACTACAAGCTGAAGGTGGAGGAACACTTTGTTAACTCCGACCCCAGACGCATGTGGCAGGGCATTCAGGCTATCACTGACTACAAGCCCAGCAACTCCACATCGACAGCCATGAATGTGTCTTTCCTCAACGAGCTAAATTACTTTTACGCTTGATTCGACAAGGACAACAAGGAAAAGACTGCCAAAACCCTACCCTCTGATGACCACCAGACCCTCGTACTCACCCCTATAGATGTCCATAACGCATTGAGCCGAATCAATGCACGAAAGGCTGCTGGCCCTGCTGGCATTCCTGGACGTGTGCTTAGAGCATGTGCTGAGCAGCTTGCAGGGGTCTTTACGGACATCTTCAACCTGTCCCTTGCCCAGGCAGCAGTACCAGCGTGCTTCAAGACCATCTCCATAGTGCCATTGCCGAAACACTCATCACCAACATGCCTGAACAACTACCACCCTGTAGCACTCACACCCATAGTTATGAAGTGCTTTGAGCAATTGGTCCTGGCACACCTCAAGAAATGCCTGCCCCCCACACTGGACCCACACCAATTTGCCTATCAAAGCAATAGCAGAACAGATAATGCTGTATCCACAGTGCTGCACTGTGTACTCTCACATCTGGAAAATAAGAACACCTATGCAAGAATGCTGTTTGTTGATTTCAGCTCAGCATTCAACACAGTCATTCCCTCCAAGTTAACCACTAAACTTGGGGATCTTGGAATCAGTTCCTCCCTTCACAACTGGATCATGGACTTTCTGACCAACAGACCTCAGCATGTTAGGTCAGGTCACAACTGCTCCACCACCATCACACTCAACACTGGCGCACCACAGGGCTGTGTGCTGAGCCTGTTCCTCTACTCCCTCTTCACCCATGACTGCAGGCCTATGTATGGATCTAACTCCATCATCAAGTTTGCAGATGGCACCATGGTGATCGGACTCATCAGTGACAACGATAAGTCTGACTACAGGGCCGAGGTTAAGCACCTGGCCGCATGGTGCGCTGACAATAACCTGCTCCTGAACACCAGCAAAACTAAGGAGCTCACTTTGGACTTCAGGAAAGAGAAGGGAGACACACATGACCACATCCATATCAACAGCATGGCTGTTGAACGTGTCTCCAGCTTCAAGTTCCTGGGGATCCATATTTCAGATAACCTGTCCTGGATGAGCAACACCTCCAGCTTGGTTAAGAAGGCCCATCAGTGCCTCTTCTTCTTGAAGACACTGAAGAAGAACCACCTGTCTGCTGACATCCTGGGTAACTTCTACCGCTGTGTGATTGAGAGCATCTTGACCAACTGTATCACAGTCTGGTATGGTAATTGCTCTGTCGCTGACCGCAAGGCACTGCAGGGGGAGGTGAAAACCGCCCAACACATCACAGGGACTCCACTTCCTGCTATTGAGGATGTCCAGAAGAAGAGATGTCTACGCCGGGCATGCAGCATTCTCAAGGACCCCTCCCATCCTGCCCACAGTCTCTTCCAGCTGCTACCCTCCAGAAGGTGCTTCAGGAGCCTTCAGACCAAAACCAGCAGGTTTAGGAACAGCTTCTTCCCCACAGCTGTTTCCCTACTGAACTCTGTCCCCCGCTGAACCCTCTCTGTCCTCCTCCCATACCACTACACACTGCTCCTCCCTCTTCATCTCTCTCAGTGACTATGACTGTACTCATCTATCATTCATTGTATAGCATTCATTGTTTATGTACATACTCACATACGTACTACTTACATTGGTCACTGTTATAGTATGTTCACAGTGCTTTCTCTCACTACTGTATATATATTCATAGCACTCTGTATATCTGTTCACTATACATCTGTATATATATATATATATATATATATATATATATATATATATATATATATATATATATATATATATATATATATATACATAAAACACATCTGTATATTTGTCCATACCACATCTGTATATTTTGCCCATACTTCATCTGTACATTTGCCCTTCTGTATATTAATGCTAATTTATCCCCACCTCTTACACTGCTAATTTATTTATTCCCACTTGTTACATTGCCCTTATCTGTGGATAGCTGATCATTTAACTTATCTGTACGTAACTGCTCTTAACTTACATACTGCATATATTGCACTTGCTGCTCTTGCACTTCTGATTAGATGCTAAACTGCATTTCGTTACCTTGTATTTATACATGTGTAATGACAATAAAGTTGAATCTAATCATCTAATCTAATCTTATGCTCTGCTCATATCATATTCACATAACTTATACATATTCATGAACTCATATACACATTTACACACCTTGTTTTCCTGTTCAGCACGAGAGGATGTTACTGTTTCAGTTTCAACCCCTTTACTGGTTTAAAAAATAAAATAAAATCGGCGTATCTATTTTTCCTCACACTGACTGTGAGCTATTATGTTTGACACAATTGAGACTGTCAGCCAATAAGACACGAGTATTTTCACGTGTTTTCCTGTAAACCCTGTCTGATTGGTCTCTTATCTCCGTTCACTGAAGATATAAAATTACAGGCCGTCTTCTTTTACTGATGTTCAGTTACGTAGTGACAAACCGCTCCAAGTGGAGAATTATTCGGGGCTAAAGAAAAAATGCCAGGTTACACCCCTGCACATGACGTGGACTTGACTGTACTCGGGAAATTTCCGAGTCTGTGTCAAGTTCGAGTACAAATTTACCCGAGTGTGTGACAAGTCCGAGTTCGTTCATAATTGTACTCGAGTCATCTTTAGGCTGCACCGTGTGGGGCCATCCTCAGCAGCATCATGTGACCTCAATTGATGAGGTCTCCAACCAGAAGTAGGGCATCAGGATGGATCAGGCAGGTCCAGAGAGCAGAAGGGGTCGGAATCACTGGCATCTCAGGAGTATCATGTGAAGCTCGACAGAAGGGGATTCTAGATTCAGTAGGGGTCAATCAGAATGTAATAGGACCCACTCATAATTGTGGTCACACTCTTGACATTATCCTAACATACGGATTAAATATAGAAAATATAGTCACATTTCCACAGTCTGAAGCTATTTGAGATCATTATCTTATCTCGTGTAAATTGCGCATTGATCATAATATATGCACCTTGCCACGCTACTTTGTCAAACGTACATTCATGTCAATAATAACCTTAACCTCCCAGAGATATCAACTATGATTCGATCACCATCTGATCCCATAGAACTTGATCAGTTGACTGAATGCTTAGAGTCAATGTTCCGCTACACGTTAGATGAGGTAGCTCCACTTAAAAGAAAAATAATTAGAGAGAAAAAGCTAGCACCCTGGTATAATGAACACACACATACCTTACAACAGATCACTTGACAATTAGAACGTAAATGGCATCAAACCAAATTAGTAGTATTTCAAACAGCATGGAAGGAGAGCCTCCTGAACTATAGGAAATCTCTTAGTGCTGCTAGATCAGTCTATCTCTCTAGCTTAATTGAAGATAACAAAAATAATCCTAGATACTTATTTAATACTATGGCAAAATTAGCTAGGAATAAAACCACCACAGACACATGTACACACTCATTATATGGCAGCGATGATTTCATGATTTTTTTCATTGACAAAATTTTAAATATTAGACAAAAAATTCATACTATTAATTTAAAACCAGAAAGTCTAACTAACCCTGTAGATAATAATATAGCAATATCAGTTCAACGATTAGACTGCTTTAATCCCCTTAGAGAGACCGAACTTATTTCATTAATTTCTTCATCAAAATCATCAACTTGTATATTAGATCCCTTACCTACATGTTTCTTCAAACAGATTACTCCAGAAATAATCAAATCCCTTCTAAAAATAATCAATTCTTCCCTTAGCACTGGCTATGTACCTAAATCATTTAAACTAGCAGTTATCAAACCCCTGATTAAAAAACCTGACCTTGACCTCTGTCAATTGTCCAGCTATAGGCCAATATCAAATCTTCCCTTTATCTCCAAGATCTTAGGAAAGGTTGTAGCACAGCAGCTATGCTCATACCTAAATAGGAATAACATTCATGAAATATATCAGTCAGAATTTAGGCCTCATCATAGCATAGAGACAGCACTGGTTAAAGTGGTAAATGACCTACTGCTGGCCTCTGATCAGGGTTGTGTCTCCATGCTTGTGTTGCTTGACCTCAGTGCAGCTTTTGATACAATTTATCATACTATTCTCCTTGGTAGACTATAAAACGTTCTTGGCATTAAGGGAATGGCTTTCTCCTGGCTCAGGTCTTATTTGACTGATTGTTATCAGTTTGTAGATGTAAATGGTGAATTCTCTATGCATACTGAGGTAAAGTTTGGTGTTCTGCAAGGCTCTGTTTTAGGCCCACCACTTTTTTCTTTAGATATGCTACCTCTGTGTCAAATTATTCATAAACATGGAAGTAGCTTTGTAACGTCTGAACGTATCAAACTGATTTCTGAATCGGCCTGGCCCCAGTTTGACCAGATACCTTTGGAATGCTAACGACCAACCTTCCCTTCGTACACGCACACACACACACAGACACACACACACACACACACACACACACACACACACACACAAGCTACCTACACGCGCACGCACACACACACACACACAAGCTTACCTTACACACACAATGGAAAAATCTCTCTCGAATGTAACGTGTAATTATATGTAATAATTCGATGCCTAAATAGTGTGATGTTATCTTATTTACATACATTGTGTGTTTATGTGACCTAACCTTAATGATTTTGGATAGTGTTAACTTAGGATATTATTTTAAATGTCTGTAACCATATTTGTCTTGTAATATTCGTTACAAGTCCATCGAATTTGGTATGTAGTTAATCGTCTTGCGATACCCTGATTGATTATGCATGTCATATTGCAATGGGATACATTATTTCATGCTTTCCCTTAATTTCATATATATTACGGTATAAACCGGCTCCTCCCTGGACATTGAAATTAGGGTCTGAGACCAGACAAAGAGAGGTCATCCCGCCAACAAATCCAACTTCCTGATTGGCCCATAGCCCAAAGAGGCATGTGTGTTGGTGTTGTCTTTAAAACAACACCATGCTTTGAAACTCTTCACTCTTCAGTCGTCTCTTCAGTCTCTCTTCTTCTTTACTTCTACGTTCCTTCTGGTTTCTCTCCCCCGGGGCCATGTGCCCTGGGAAGAGGAAGCCAGGATTTCTCTCTCCCGGACAAAGGATGCAACCGCCTCACTGCTCACGCCTTTTTCAAATGGCACGACGAACCAGCGAACTCTACACGACCTCGCGCGAACTTTCAAACTGAAGCCATGCAAGTATAGTAATGGATCTATATCTGCGTTTAAGATTGTACCCCTGTTTACAGGAGATTTAAGTTCGTTGCTGGTTTTGGAAAAGGCTAATTAGTTGTGTTTTTGTCTGCCATTCCCTTTTATTTCATTACTTTCTCTCTATACCTTTTCTTTCCTTGTATATAGATGTACATATGTATGTTTTGCTTAGAGTTAGTCGTGTGTATCCATAGTTACATCTAGTTATTAAGATCTATTATCCCACGCTTGATTTTCTCTGTTTTTGTTCATGTGATGAGTCAATTAAACGCTGCAATCTCGCTACGTGCTCTGGAAATGGAGATTTCCTTCCTGGCCATAAGGATAAACTCCCTCTTTAGAGTTCATAATTCCAAACTAGACTACAGCTAACCCAAAAAGCTGATCTAAACCACATACATAGTCATAATTAATTATAATCTGTTGTAGCTAATTATCTATATGTATATGTGCACATACATGAATTCCCCTTCATGGCTGATGTATATTTATAACTGGTCACAACACGCGTTGATTAGATATATAGATATATTTCACGCCATTCGAGCTAATTCCTTATATAAATTGGAGAATACATTTAAACGTGTTAAACATCTTTTAATTCGTTACATAAATTGTAACTGGTGGAGAATATTTTAAAATGTTGCAGATTCATCCGATTTACTACGCATTCTGGTAGATAATGCGGGCACGCTTTAAAACTCGTCTCCTTTAAAAAGGTGCTTCGAATCCAAGCAGGCGCTTCTGTTTCATTTTTCATGTTTAAAGTTGATCCATTACATCATTCTGGTCGAAAAGAATAATGCTAGTAATGATTGATTCGTTACAGCTTCCACTGATATGCTGATGACACACAGTTGTATGTTTCAGCAAAGCCAGATGACAGACACAAGTTTAATAAAGTCGAGGAATGTGTAAACGGACATTAGACAGTGGATGCTTATTAACTTCCTCTTACTTAATTCTGACAAGACAGAAGTACTTATACTAGGACCACATGCAGCTAGAAGTAAGTTTTCTGATTCTATAGTAACTCTGGATGGCCTTTTTGTTTCATCATGTGCAGCAGTAAAAGACCTTGGTATGATTATTGACTCCAGTCTTTCATTTGATGCCCATGTAGATAATATTACTAGGATAGCCTTCTTTCACCTCAGAAAAATTGCTAAGATAAGAAATATATTGTCACTACATGATGCAGAAAAATTAGTCCATGCTTTCGTCACCTCTAGGTTGGATTATTGTAATGCCTTACTGTCTGGATGTTCCAGTAGGAGCATAAACAAACTCCAGTTAGTCCAGAATGCAGATGCAAGAGTCTTTACTAGAACCAGAAGATATGACCACATCACCTCTATCTTATCCACACTGCACTGGTTCCCAGTGAAATTTCGCACTGATTATAAAATATTGACTTATGAAGCGCTAAATGGCTTCGCGCCACAGTACCTAAGTGAACTTTTGGTCTTTTATGATCCGCCAAGCCTACTTCGATAAAAATGTGCAGGCTATTTGTTGGTACCTTGAATAGTGAAGGCTACAGCAGGGGGAAGAGCTTTCTCTTATAAAGCCCCACAGTTATGGAACAGCCTTACAATTAGTGTTCGGGACACAGACACAGTCTCAGTGTTTAAGTCCAGGCTGAAAATATATTTGTTTAGTCAAGCTTTTTGAATAGTTTTTTCCTTAGGTAAAGGAGCAGATCTAGAGGTCTCACAGGCATAGTGTGTTGTGGTGAACTGGATGTTTGGATGCTGTCACCCCCCACTTTCACGCGTTCACCCAGGTTTGTTGATGGTGGAGTTGCTGGCCTCCTTATGTCCCAGGGAGCCCTCATGTCTGTGTTACCTTCTGGCTCTCCCTTTTAGTTATACTGTCATAGCTAGTCTTGCCAGAGTACCTGCTCTCACTCACATAAAGTACACGGACCTTAACCATTACGGGACAATAAGCATACCTAATTCTCTCTCTCTCTCTCCCTCTCTCTCTCTCTCTCTCTCTCTCTCTCTCTCTCTCCCCTTCTGTTGAGCTACACATGATACTCCTGAGATGCCAATGATCCTGACCCCTTCTTCTCTCTGGACCTGCCTGATCCATCCTGATGCCCTACTTCTGGTTGGAGATCTCATCAATTGGAAGTCACATGCTGCTGCTGAGGATGGCCCCACATGGTGCAGCCTAAAGATCGTTGAGATTACTGAGGATGGTACCACTTAAAAACCATAAAGATGGCTTTGGACCTCAATTCATATGAACAGTTATGCTGTGATGGCTAGGACTGCAATTGCCACAAACAGTTTGGCACTCAAGTCTCCATTAGTGAACAGTGGTGAAGTTCAACAAAGCAGACTTCATATAAAAACTGTAATGAATTTTCATGGTTTCACAACTGCTATTTGACCATGTAGTATTGGTACATTTATAGAAGGTATTTATTTATTTATAATCACACTACCCGGTGTCACCCAGATGAGGATGGGTTCCCTTTTGAGTCTGGTTCCTCTCAAGGTTTCTTCCTCATATCATCTCAGGGAGTTTTTCCTTGCCACCGTCACCTCTGGCTTGCTCATTGGGGATAAATTCATAAATTTAAAATCTATGTCCTGAATGTATATATTTCTGTAAAGCTGCTTTGGGACAATGTCCACTTTTAAAAGTGCTATACAAATAAACTGAACTTGAAATTGAACTTTTAAAAACTTTTTTCAACTGTCTCGTTTTCACCCATTCAAGCAATGATTCAAAGGCGTTGCCTTTGTACCACATAATAAATGAGGTCTGCCCCTAAAGTTTAGAAGATTACATCAGAGCTGTTTGGCGTGAAGTGTACGTAAGGTTTTGTGTAATTTGTTTTTTTGCACTTGTAGTATACTAGATTGTAAGTCGCAAGTTTGTTTCCTACCGATGATGGAATCTCAAAGTTTCAGAGGTAAAAGATATGAGTGAGGCAAAGAGGATGCAGCTTACAGACTACTTCAAAAGGTAGGCTAGGTCTGCATTAGTCACTACTTAACATGTACAGTAGGTTCCCTGTTTGTTGCCACAGGGTGAGATTTGTGAAGCACAAGCCTATGCTTTTGGAACATTTATTCATGAAAATAAATCACAAAATTTGGAACTTGGTCTTCTGAACACTTTTAATTTTTTCTCAGGTATGTTAGCATGTTCTAGCTCCTACAATGCCTGCTGTTCTCGAGTCTGTTTAATATCAGATGGTGTCAGGGGTGGACTGGCCATCTGGCGCACCGGAAGTTTTCCCAGTGGGCCGCTGGACAATGTGGACCGGCCCACTGCAATGTAAATATATAAACAACGAATGATAGTACATTTATGTATTCTGTCTGCCCAGGTGAATGCCCATGTGGCCAACATGACTCATTGCAGAAGTCTAACAGCACTCGTAAATATCAAAATGTTTGAGATGGCCAATCATATCAAAGAAGGCGGGTTTACTGTTCACAGAAGTCGAGCCCAAGCAGTAATTCAGCGCAGTTTTTTAATGCTTGAATAATATAAGATGTAAGAAGCTGAACATGACGAGGCTGAATACAGCAATATTTGCCAACTGTTTAAAATTAAAATGGCCATCTGTCCAATTTTAGGTCGGACAGTCCGGTTTTAAAATACCATGTCCATCTACCGGCACAGCCTTTTGCATGCTCATTTGTCCTCCTTTTAAGATCATCACTATTGTATACTTTATCCAATGGTAGCCTATATAATAAATAAATACCGGGTACCGTGGGCCACTCTGTGCTAGTCCAGGATCACTTTTTAGTCTCAGTCCGCCCCTATATGGTGTGTTCAAACGATTTAATCTCTTTTTTTAAGGACAAATGCCAACCTTTCTTATATCTAATAACATTTTGAAGTTATGGAATTTGTTGGGCTCCCTGTGATGGAAACAACAGTCTAAAACTTGTGTATTGTAATGCTGTAGGATATAACTCAATTCTGGTTTAATTTTCCCAATAAAAAGACTGTTCTACTCTTAACATTTTGTATTTATATTCTCTCCTTTAATGGTTACATCATTCCTATATTTGATACTGACACAAAGGAGAGGGCACAGGCCTACAGAAAGATTTTATTGTCATCAGATGTAACTTTGCACACTGCCAGCATAGCAGAGGGCTTCCTCAACTTGTTATATTTTACAGTTTGTCAATTGATAAGATTTTGTAGGCTTTGCATACACATGTGCACCCCTTGAAAGGCTGAAACCACAGAGCCCCCCCACATAACAAATCCGAATTTAACCCTTGCTTGCAAGGCAGCATTTTTATTGGCCTGACATGGAAAAGAACATTAGAGAACATGTGAAATGCTGTCAAAGGTGTGTTTTTGCAAAGTCACCAGAACCTTCTGCTCGTGCCCTTTGGAGAGCATTAAATTGCATAGATTTCTGGTCAGTAGAAGATAGCAAGCAGCATTCAGTGGATGTCCTCGTAGTTACTGACCATTTCACTAAACTCGCTCACACGTTCTTTTGCACCAATCTAACAGCAAAGCAAGTTGCAAGAAAGCTTTGGGACAATGTGTTTTGTATGTAATGAGGCATACTGTCACTTTAAGAGACCCTTAACACTGGGCGCGTTTTCCCCTCTCTCAGTTCAAGCTGAGCTGGGATGAGGTTGTCTTGGGGCTCACAGAGCCAAAGATAATAATATTTCATATATTCATATTCAGTATTTCACCTTTTAGTTGATGGTTGTGTTAAAGTGTTTTTTGAAGTGTTTTGACATAAGCTGCAATGTGGGTTACCGATTTACTGGTAACTTATTTTTTATCGGAGTTTGTTTGTATATTACGTGTGTTATTCACTAACAGACATTGAAGTTAATGGGGTAATCCACGGAATACATGTTTATGAACAGTAATTCTCCATTTGTACAGAGACTTAAGAGCCATTGACGAGCTACAGAAGTTCCATTTACCCTTCACACACAACACAGAGCCGGTGACCCATCATGTGGGACCGGTTACACAAACATTGATGGAACAATGAATTTTGAATTATACCAGCAAATTCTAGAGTAAAATGTCAGGACATGTGTTCTTGAACTGAATTTCAAGAGAAAGTGGGTCATGCAGCAAGACAGCGACCCTAAGCACACAAGTCATTCTACCAAAGGATTGTTAAAGAAGAATAAAGTTAATGTTTTGGAATCGCCAAGTCAATGTCCTGACCTTATTTCAATAGAAATGTTGTGGAAGGACCTGAAGCAACAGTTCATGTGAGGAAACCCACCAAAATCCCAGAACTGAAGCTGTTCTGTACTGAGGAATGGGCTAAAATTCCTTCAAGCTGATATGCAGTACTGATCAACAGTTACCAGAAATGTTTAGTTGCAGTTATTGCTGCACAATGGGGTCAAACCAGATACTGAAAGCAAAGGTTCACATACTTTTGCCACTCCCAGATATGTAATATTGGGTCATTTTACATAATAAATAAATGAACAAGTATAATATTTTTGTTTCACTTGTTTCATTGGGTTCTCTTTATCTACGTTCAGGACTGAAAATTTGATGTTTTAGGTCATATTTATACAGAAAAATAGACATTTCTAAAGGGTTCACAAACTTTCAAGCACATTCTATACAGTCTATACAGTTGCAATCAGGTTTATTGTCAAAATGTACAGACTTTCAGCTGTTTGCAACGAACAAATCAAACAGAAGCAATTGAAATAGTTCAACACAAAATGCTTCAAGTGGTTTCCCCAAATTCAACTGAAAATGCAACTTATAATGACTTCTCCAGACTTAAAATTATTCAACCTCCTGAATATAATCCCTCACAACTGCACAAATATGCAAAACAATCAAGGGCTTCATTAGTTGCACCAGGTGTGCTTGAGCTGGAACAAATGAAATACCTGAACTGGCTAGGGGCAGAAAATAAATGAAATACCTGGATGGGGCAGAAAAAGGAAGCTATCAATGGCTGCAAACAGATTTCTGAGAAGGCAAGTTGTGAAAAACTCTGTTGTGACTGCAAAAGACCTGCAGCAAAACTTGGTGGCAACAGGCACTGAGGTTTCAGTGAGCACAGTATGGCGCGTACTAAGCGCAGAAGGTTTCCATGCCAGAACTCCAAGATGTACACCACTACTGACCCAAAAGCACAAGAAAAGTTGGCTCAAAATCATATAAATAAGCCACGGAAGTTTTGGGATTCTGTTCTGTGGAGTGATGAAACAAAACTGGAACTTTCTGCACAATGGATCAGCAGTATGTTTGGAGAAAGAAGAATGAAGAAAGAACACACTGTCCACAGTCAAGCATGGTGGTGGCTCTGTGATGCTCTGTGGCTGCTTTGCATCCTCTGGCACTGGAACCCTGCAGCGTGTGGAAGGCAAAATGGATTAATTGAAGTATCAGGAAATCCTAGGAGAAAACGTCATGTTGTCTGTGAGGAATCTGAAGCTTGGGCGTCATTGGACCTTCCAACAGGACAATGATCCCAAGCATACTTCAAATTCCACCAAGGCTTGGTTGCAGAAGAAGTCCTGTAAGATTCTACAGGGCCATCACAGTCACCTGACTTTTTGATTTGAAGAAGGTGGTTGCAGCAAGCAAACCCAAGAATATTACTTAACTGGAGGCCATTTCTCATGAGAAATGGGCTAAGATTCCACAGGAACTCTGCCAGAAGCTGGTGTCTGGCTATGCATCTCATTTGCAGCAGGTCATAACAACAAAACAACAACTACTAAGTACTAAAGAAGCTTTCCATGAAGGGGTTGAATAATTTTGAAACTGGAGACATCATTATAAGTTGCATTTTCAGTTGAATTTGGGGAAACCACTTGAAGCATTCATTGTGTTGAACTATTTCAATTGCTTTTGTTTGATTTGTTCATTGCAAACAGCTGAAAGTCTGTACATTTTGACAATGAACCTGATTTGCAATGGAGGTTGAATAATTTTTATTGCAACTGTATACAGTGCCCTCCACCAACATTGGCACCCTTGGAAAATATGAGTAAAGAAGGCTTTGAAAATTGTCTTTATTGTTTAACCTTTTGATCTTTTGTTAAAAAAAAATACTCTGCTCTCATTCATATCAAACAATTGCAAACAACACAGTTTTATCAAAAAAATCTTTGTTAAATATAGATGTGCAACAATTATTGGCACCCCACTGAATTCATATGAGAAAAATATATTTGAAGTATATTCCCATTGATATTTTATTTTATTTTACTAGGAACAGGAAATTGTTCAACCATGATGTCCTGTTTCACAGGGGTATAAATATGAGGTAACACATACAGTATGCCAAATTCCCTTAGTCATTCATAACAATGGGGAAGACCAAGGAATATAGCTGTAATGTGCAGCAAAAGGTTGTTGAGCTTCGCAAAATGGGAAAATTTATAAGAAAATAGCATAAGCATTGAAAATGCCCATTTCCACCATCAGGACAATAATTAAGAAGTTCCAATCAACTGGAAATGTTATGAATCAACCTGGAATTGGATGTGTCTACATTGTCTCAATGCACTGTGCAGAGGACGTTTTGAGTGGCCAAAAAATCTCCAAGGATCACAGCTGGAGAATTGCAGAAGTTAGTTGCATCTTGGGGTCAGAAAGTCTCCAAAACTACAATCCGAAGTCACCCACATCACCACAAGTTGCTTGATATTGTTCCAAAAACAAACTCAAGTGTCTTCAGTTTGCCAGACACTACTGGAACTTCAAATGGGATTGGGTTCTATGGTCAGATGAAACCAAAATAGAGCTGGTTTAGAGGTGGTTTTGGTGCACACAGAGAGGTAGCCATATGGAAAAGTACCCCATGTCCACAGTTAAATATGACGGTGGCTTGTAGAGAAACTCGCAGCAGTGTCAGGCAGAGCACAGACATGCAGAGGTGATTAAGGGGAATTAGTGCCAGTTTTATTTACAATATATACAAAAACTAAAAATTTAGAAAGGGGTAGCATGAAGGAGATGAGTGAGGGGCGTGCAGTGGGTGCTAAGGACGGTCTGGTGATCGTGCTTTCCAGCTGAGAGTGGTCACGAGGAGAGAGCTATGGCTCCAAACAGGGGAACGCATCCGCAGAGGGAGCAGCGGCGCTGGGCAGCCGGGGGAGCATTGTTGTCCTTGCTGGCAAAATCTTCTGTAAACATACAAAAGAGACACAGAGTTAGCCTTTCATCAAGAGGTGATCGCTTGCCTTGTTCCTCCTGGCACACCCTTTTATACTCTGCCACTGTCTCCCTGATGGTAGAGAGCTGCCGCTGCAGTTAGCAATCACCAGCCGTGCGTGATTTGGACGGCCCCACCTTTCAGCCATGCGCTGATGCTGTCCAAAACACTAGGGGTGCTGAAAGGGACCAGTCCATTCAGCACCCCAGTGGCAGTCACATGTGGAGCGTTCTTCGACTTTTTGGG
Source organism: Cranoglanis bouderius (assembly GCA_023630585.1). Classification (NCBI taxonomy): domain Eukaryota; kingdom Metazoa; phylum Chordata; class Actinopteri; order Siluriformes; family Cranoglanididae; genus Cranoglanis; species Cranoglanis bouderius. The sequence continues at coordinate 19,596,414 of CM042557.1, forward strand.
TTGTATTTCTGCCAGAGGACCTGGAAATTTTGTTAGGATACATGGCATCATGGACTCAAATATCAACAGATATTAAATGAAAACCTGACTGCCTCTGCCAGAAAGCTTCAAATGGGCTATGGTTGGATCTTCCAGCAGGACAATGATCCAAAACATAAATTAAAATCAACTCAAAAATGGTTTACTGACCCCAAAATCAAGGTCTTGCCATGGCCATGCCAGTCCCCTGACTTGAAACCCATAGAAAACCTGTGGGGTGAACTGAAGAGGAGAGTCCACCAGCATGGACCTTGATATTTGAAGGATCTGGAGAGATTCTGTGTGGAGGAACGGACTCAGATACCTTGCCATGTATTCTCCAACCTCATCAGGCATTATAAGAGAAGAACTGTTATCTTGGCAAAGGGGGGTAGCACAAAGTATTTCCTAAAAGGGTGCCAATATTGTCGCACACCTGTATTTAACAAAGTTGTTTTTTTTGATAAACCTGTCTTTTGTTTGCAATTGTTTGATATTCCATGAGAGCAGAGTATTTTTGTGAATTTTTTTAACAAAAGCTCAAAAGGTTAAACAATAAATAAAATTTTTCACAGCCTTCTTTACTCATATTTACCAAGGGTACCAATATTAGTGGAGGGCACTGTGTGTGTATGTATGTATAAAGTACTTTTAAGAGTAAGGTTTAACTGGCCATACTTATGTACTTATACAGTGGGGGAAAAAAGTATTTGATCCCCTGCTGATTTTGTACATTTGCCCACTGACAAAGAAATGATCAGTCTATAATTTTAATGGTAGGTGTATTTTAACAGTGAGAGACAGAATAACAACAAAAAAATCCAGAAAAATGCATTTCAAAAAAGTTATAAATTGATTTGCATTTTAATCAGGGAAATAAGTATTTGATCCCCTATCAATCAGCAAGACTTCTGGCTTCCAGGTGTCTTTTACAAAGGTAATGAGCTGAGATTAGGAGCACTCTCTTAAAGGGAGTGCTCCTAATTTCAGTTTGTTACCTGTAAAAAGACACCTGTCCACAGAAGCAATCAATCAATCAGATTCCAGCATGGCCAAGACCAAAGAGCTATCCAAGGATGTCAGGGACAAGATTGTAGACCTACACAAGGCTGGAATGGGCTACAAGACCATCGCTAAGCAGCTTGGTGAGAAGGTGACAACAGTTGGTGCGATTATTCGCAAATGGAAGAAACTGTCAGTCTCCCTCGGTCTGGGGCTCCATGCAAGATCTCACCTCGTGGAGTTTCAATGATCATGAGACTGGTGAGGAATCAGCCCAGAACTACACGGGAGGATCTTGTTAATGATCTCAAGGCAGCTGGGACCATAGTCACCAAGAAAACAATTGGTAACACACTACGCCGTGAAGGACTGAAATCCTGCAGCACCCGCAAGGTCCCCCTGCTCAAGAAAGCACATGTACAGACCCGTCTGAAGTTTGCCTGAATGATTCAGAGGAGAACTGGGTGAAAGTGTTGTGGTCAGGTGTGGTCAGATCTCTTCTCTTCTGCATCAACTCAACTCGCCGGGTTTGGAGGAGGAGGAATGCTGCCTATGACCCCAAGTCATAACACCATCCCCACCGTCAAACATGGAGGTGGGAACGTTATGCTTTGGGGGTGTATTTCTGCTAAGGGGACAGGACAACTGCACAGCATCAAAGGGACGATGGACGGTGCCATGTACCGTCAAATCTTGGGTGAGAGCCTCCTTCCCTCAGCCAGGGCATTGAAAATGACCTTAATGACTTGGAGAGGATCTGCAAAGAGGAGTGGGACAAAATCCCTTCTGAGATGTGTGCAAACCTGGTGGCCAACTACAAGAAACGTCTGACCTCTGTGATTGCCAACAAGGGTTTTGCCACCAAGTACTAAGTCGAAGGGGTCAAATACTTATTTCCCTCATTAAAATGCAAATCAATTTATAACTTTTTTAAAATGTATTTTTCTGGATTTTTTTGTTGTTATTCTGTCTCTCACTGTTAAAATACACCTACCATTAAAATCATAGACTGATCATTTCTTTGTCAGTGGGCAAACATACAAAATCATCAGGGGATCAAATACTTTTTTCCCCCACTGTACTCTTACTCAAGTTAATTTGCTGTGCATCGATTTTGCTGTGCATGTGGACAGCCTAGTGCATGTGCATTGTTTACCCGGTGATGAGAAGGCACCAGGATGCACTATGGAAAGAAGACAAGCAGGCAGAGACAGTGAGATGTTCTGGGTAATGTTCTGCTGTGAAATCTTGGGTCCTGGCATTCATTATTTTGACACATACCACCTACCTAAATATTATTGCAGACCAAGTACACCCCTACATGGCAACAGTATTCACTAACGGCAGTGGCCTCTTTCAGCAGGATAATGCACCCTAATGGCAGTGGCCTCTTTCAGCAGGATAATGCACCCTGGTACACTGCAAAAATTGTTCAGAAATGGTTTGAGGAGCATGACAAAGAGTTCAAGGCTGGCCTCCCAATTCCCCAGATCCCAGTTCAATCAAGCATCTGTGGGGTGTGTTGGACAAACAAGTCCGATGCATGGTAGACCCACCTCTCAACTTACATGACTTAAAGGATTTGCTGCTAATGTCTTGGTGCCAGATACATTTACATTTCAATTCAATTCAATTCAGTTTTATTTGTATAGCGCTTTAACAGCAGACATCATCACAAAGCAGCTTTATAGAAATACTGTATATAAATTTTGGATCTAAATTTTAAATTGATAAATTTATCCCCAATGAGCAAGCCAGTGGCGACAGTGGCAAAGAAAAAGTCCCTGAGACAACATGAGGAAGAAACCTTGAGAGGAACCAGACTCAAAAGGGATTCACTGATAGGAATAGGAAGCAGATGGAAAAGGATTAGCGTAGCTGCTGTTCATTGTGTTTCAGGCAGAGATGACCATGTGCATTTGTTATCATTTTACCAGTGACGACAGAAGTACAAGGTCATGAGATGTGATTAAGTGAATGCTAGGGCAAAGAAATGTGTCTTTAATAAGGATTTAAACTGAGAGAGTGTGTCTGAACCCCGAACATTATCAGGAAGGCTATTCCAGAGTTTAGGAGCTAAATGTGAAAAAGCTCTACCTCCTTTAGTAGACTTCTGATATCTTCAGTATTATCAGAAGTCCAGAGCTTTACGACCTTAAAGAGCGTGATGGATTGTAACATGATAGAAGATTGGTTAAATACAAAGGGGCTTGGTCGTTTAGGGCTTTATAGGTGAGTAGAAGTAATCGATATGGAACTTAACAGGTAACCAGTGTAGAGATGATAAAATTGGGGTAATATGTTGATATTTTCATGATCTGGTAAGCACTCTAGCAGCTGCATTTTGGACTAACTGTAGCTTATTTCTTGAGGATGCAGCACAATCACCTAGAAGTGCATTACAATAGTCCAGTCTTGAGGTCATGAACGCATGAACTAGTTTTTCTGCATCAGAAACAGATAGCATGTTACGTGGCTTGGCAATATTTCTAAGGTGGAAGAAGGCTGTTTGTTACCTGGGAAATATGATTTTCAAATGACAGGTTGCTGTCTAATATAACACTCAGGTCTTTGACTGTAGAAGATGAAGTAACCATACATCCTTCTAAATGCAGATTGTATTCTAGGAGATTTTGTGTACAGATTTTTGGTCCAATTAGCAATATCTCTATTTTTATATCTCTATCACTTTATCAGAATTTAGTAGAAGAAAATTACCAGTCATCCCGTCTTTAATGTCTTTAACATATTCCTTTAACGTGGAAAATTTTGAAATTTCATCTGGTCTTGTGGAAATATATAGATGAGTATCATCAGCATAACTGTGGAAATTTATCTCGTGTTTTCTGATAATATTTCCAAGGGGCAGCATATATAAAAAAACAGCAGGGGACCTAACACTGATCCTTGCGGCACAGCATACTTTACTGCCGTTAAGTTAGAATGTTCATCGTTTAAACAAACAAAATGGTAGCGGTCAGATAGGTAGGATTTAAACCAGTTCAATGCCTGTCCCTGAATACCAATGTAGTTTTGTAATCTATCTAAGAGTATGTCATGATCTATAATGTGGAACGCAGCACTAAGATCAAGTAAAACAAGAAGTGAAATGCAGCCTTGGTCAGATGCTACAAGCAAGTCATTTGTAATTTTGACACGTGCAGTCTTTGTGCTGTGATGGGGCCTGAAACTTGATTGAAATTCTTCATAGACACCATTATTCTGCAAAAAAGAGCATAATTGAGCAGACACAACCTTTTCTAATTGGTTGTGTCTAACCTTATTATTGAAATGATGAGTGGGTCCAGTGACATTTTGTTTGACCCCAAAGGAGTTCAGTAGGTCTGTAAAAGCGAGTCCTAATGCATCATTTTCTACGTAGATGCTAAAATCTCAGACAATCAGTGTTTTATCCACATTAACTATTAAGTCTGAAAGGACTTGATCTTTGAAAAAATCAATGTAGGGCCCCGGGGGTCTATACACGGTAGCCAGATCTAGCAGCGATTTACATTTACATTTATGGCATTTGTGGCATTTGGCGATTTACATTTACATTTATGGCATTTGGCAGATGCCCTTATCCAGAGCGACTTACATTTCATTTCATTTATACACCACAGAGTCTTGTGGAGTCCATGCCTCGAAGGGTCAGAGCTGTTTTTGCCTCCAGGTTTGTGAATGGATGGCGGAGCCAGGAAAAAAAAAAAGTGATAAGGATTGCACACCTGTAAGGAATGCTACTAATGAGTGTTTTTTTTTTTCTTTCTTTTTTCTTTTTTTTTTTTTTTTTTTTTGGGGGGGGGCGCTACCCCCCCCCCCAATTTAGACTTTAATTATATTACTTTTTTCAGGATATAGAGAGGATAGGAGATAGTGGACAAGACAAGACAAGACAAGATAAGACAGAACAAGACAAGACAAGACAGTAGGTAATTGGGGTGTGGTTTTCAAAGCGATGGGTTTGGGGGTTATGGGGGTGAAGTATGGGGAGGGTGTGCAAAGGAGTAAATATCTGAAATGTTTAAAGTGAGTTAAATATATGTAGCACCAACTTTGAACACTGTGAATGTTATACGCATATGTGTGTAGTTTAGTGTAGTTTAGTTATGTGTATTTGTTTGAGATGTGTGGTATGGCTTTGGTTATGAGGTTAGTCTGTAGAAGCTGTATTGTTTGTTATTGCAAGGTGGTATCCTGGTGTATGTAGGTGATCAGTGTTGTCGAAGTAGAGTTAAATTTGATAGTTTTATTTTTGATTGAGGCAGAGTTTTTCTGTTGTTATATAGTCGATTATTAGGTTTTTCCAATGTGTGATATTAATGTTGTTCTTTGATTTCCAATATGTTAGAATGGTTTTCTTGGTGATGGTTAGCGCTGTAGGGAGGACTATTGTGTTTTCCTTTGAAATCTTGATCCCAGATGTATCTCCAAGTAGGCAGAGTGAGGGGGAAAGTGGTATGGTGATATTTAGAAAATAAGATATTTGCTCCATGATTTGTTTCCAGAAGTGCTTATTTGGTGTGTAGTCCCATATGACATGTATGTAATTGTCTGGTTTATTTTGTGTGCACTGTGTGCAGATGTCTAATTCCCCGAAGCCCATTCTATACATCCTATGCGCACTAGTGTTGTTAGCTATGAGGGACATGTTCAGTAATATCTGTTGCCAAAAGTCTTCTCTAGGTGTGATTGCTAGGTTGTCTTCCCATTTTTTACAAGGTATGGCAATTGAAGAGTTGGATTTAGATATTATTTTATATATTTTGGATAAGACTTTAGTTGGTGGTGATATATTTAGTAGTTCTAATATTAATGGGGGGAGGTCTTATGTGCTGTTTTTTAGGTCCATTTTAGAGCATATAATGGATTTAATTTGTAGATATTAAAGGAAACGTTTATTTTCTGGTCCGTGCGTTTTGGTTAGATATGGAAATGATGAAAAGGTATTGTTTTGACATACAGGTGCATCTCAATAAATTAGAATGTCGTGGAAAAGTTCAGTTATTTCAGTAATTCAACTCAAATTGTGAAACTCGTGTATTAAATAAATTCAATGCACACAGACTGAAGTAGTTTAAGTCTTTGGTTCTTTTAATTGTGATGATTTTGGTTTACATTTAACAAAAACCCACCAATTCACTATCTCAACAAATTAGAATATGGTGACATGCCAATCAGCTAATCAACTCAAAACACCTGCAAAGCTTTCCTGAGCCTTCAAAATGGTCTCTCAGTTTTGTTCACTAGGTAAGCCACAAACATTCATTGCCAAAGAAGCTGGCTGTTCACAGAGTGCTGTATCCAAACATGTTAACAGAAAGTTGAGTGGAAGGAAAAAGTGTGGAAGAAAAAGATGCACAACCAACTGAGAGAACCGCAGCCTTATGAGGATTGTCAAGCAAAATCGATTCAAGAATTTGAGTGAACTTCACAAGGAATGGACTGAGGCTGGGGTCAAGGCATCAAGAGCCACCACACACAGATGTGTCAAGGAATTTGGCTACAGTTGTCGTATTCCTCTTGTTAAGCCACTCCTGAACCACAGACAATGTCAGAGGTGTCTTACCTGGGCTAAGGAGAAGAAGAACTGGACTGTTGCCCAGTGGTCCAAAGTCCTCTTTTCAGATGAGAGCAAGTTTTGTATTTCATTTGGAAACCAAGGTCCTAGAGTCTGGAGGAAGGGTGGAGAAGCTCATAGCCCAAGTTGCTTGAAGTCCAGTGTTCAGTTTCCACAGTCTGTGATGATTTGGGGTGCAATGTCATCTGCTGGTGTTGGTCCATTGTGTTTTTTTGAAAACCAAAGTCACTGCACCCGTTTACCAAGAAATTTTGGAGCACTTCATGCTTCCTTCTGCTGACCAGCTTTTTGAAGATGCTGTTTTCATTTTCCAGCAGGATTTGGCACCTGCCCACTCTGCCAAAAGCACCAAAAGTTGGTTAAATGACCATGGTGTTGGTGTGCTTGACTGGCCAGCAAACTCACCACATCTGAACCCCACAGAGAATCTATGGGGTATTGTCAAGAGGAAAATGAGAAACAAGAGACCAAAAAATGCAGATGAGCTGAAGGCCACTGTCAAAGAAACCTGGGCTTCCATACCACCGTGCCACAAACTGATCACCTCCATGCCACGCCGAATTGAGGCAGTAATTAAAGCAAAAGGAGCCCCTACCAAGTATTGAGTACATGTATAGTAAATGAACATACTTTCCAGAAGGCCAACAATTCACTAAAAATGTTTTTTTATTGGTCTTATGAAGTATTCTAATTTGTTGAGATAGTGAATTGGTGGGTTTTTGTTAAATGTGAGCCAAAATCATCACAATTAAAAGAACCAAAGACTTAAACTACTTCAGTCTGTGTGCATTGAATTTATTTAATACACGAGTTTCACAATTTGAGTTGAATTACTGAAATAAATGAACTTTTCCACGATATTCTAATTTATTGAGATGCACCTGTATGTGTTTGAGATGTGTAATGCCTTTTTCTACCCATGTTGAGATGTTTATCTTTGCTGTATTTGTGAAGTCGGGGTTATGCCATATGGGAGTGTGTTCAGTTAGCTGGAATGGTGAATTAATGATTTTATAAAATTTCCACCAAGCTGTTAAAGTTGATGCAATTACTGGACTTTTGAAGCAGGGGTGAAGTCTGAGATACTGATTTTATTGCATAGTACCTGTTCCGTATCTAGCCAAATCTCATTTATCTGACTGGGCTTTATCCATTTGATTATATTTTGGAGTTGGTTACTGAAGTAATATTCTGCCAATGAGAGAGAGGGGGAGGTTTATCCAGAGTTGCATATCATTATTTATGGTATTCAATAAAGGGATAAAATGAGTTTATGCATATCTGACAGCAAGATAGATGATGTTGTCAGTGCTTATAGGGATAGGTAGTGATTGTACTGTAGTTTTGGGAAGTTTCATTTTGAGAGGGAGTATAGAGGATTTGTTCTAGTTAATTGAATAATTGGAAAGTTTGGAATATTTTTCGATTGTGTGAATAGTTTCTTCTATTGATTTTATAGGCTTTTGTAAGTAGAGTACAATATCGTCAGCATATGAGTTGATTTTGTGTTCTGTGTTTGCTGTCTGGATCCCATTAATATTTACATTTTGTCTTATTGCTGCGGCTAATGGTTCTATAAAGATGGCAAATAGGGATGGAGTTAGTGGGCATCCTTTTCTAGTGCCTCTTTCCAGTGTGAAACTTTGTGATATTAGTCCGTTAGTGATAACTGTGGCCTTTGGTGATGTGTAGAGTTCAGTTTCAGTTTATTTGTATAGCGCTTTTAATAATGGACATTGTCCCAAAGCAGCTTTACAGAAGTATATAAATTCAGGACATAGATTTTAAATTTATGAAATTATCCCCAATGAGCAAGCCAGAGGCGATGGCTTGAGTATTTTTATCCAATAAATAAATGATTCACCGAAACCTAATTTATGAAGTGTGGTGAGTAGAAATTTCCAGTTCACTTTGTCAAAGGCTTTCTCTGCGTCAAGTGTTACTATTGCTGGTTCTAGATTTTTATGTGATGTGTAATGTATCAAGTTAAGGAGTCTGCACATGTTAGTGGTTGACTGTCTGTTTTTAATAAATCCAGTTTGATCTGGGTTGATTATTAAAGGGATAATTCTATTTCTATTTGATTATTAAAGGGTTTCAATTCTGTTAGCTAGGGTCTTGCTTATTATTTTTGTGTCTGTGTTGATCAGTTATAAAAGGCGGTAACTAGAGGGTAAAGTGGGGTCTTTGTTAGGTTTTAGGTGAAGTGATATAGTGGCGGTATTCATTTCTGTCGGTAGTGTCATATTATTTTTAATTTCAGATACTAATCTGTTGAATAGTGGTGCCAGGATAGTCCAGAACTGTTTATAGAATTCAGCCGGAAAACCATCAGGACCTGTTTTTCTTATTATTAGGCATGTTGTTAAGGGTGTTATAGATCTCTTCTGGTTCTATTGGTTTATCCATGGAAATTGCTTGTTCTTCAGTTAGTTTTGGTAGTTTGATATTATTTAGGAATTTATTAATGTCTTCCGTGTCTGGATCTGCAGGTGATGACTATAGGTTTTGAAAGAATGATCTAAATGTATTATTGATTCCCTCTGGAGTTTGTATGGTCTTTCCTTCTGAGTTCTTGATAGTTGGGATTGTTGTTTTTTCTTTATTTTGTTTTATGAGCTTTGCTAGGAATTTTCCAGATTTATTATTATATTCAAAGTTTTCATGTCTAAGTCTTTGTATTAGGAATTGGGTTTTTTCATTTATAAGGTCATTATATTCTAGGTTGAGTTTTCTTAACTCCGTTTCTGTACTTTCTGTGGGGTTAGTTGCCATTAAACGCTCTAATTCCCTAATCTTTTGCTCTAACTTATTTTCATTTTTAGTGTTTTTCTTTTTCTTATATGATGCATAGGGTATTATTTTTCTCTGAGTACGGCTTTCCCTGTTTCCCATAGTAGTGTTGATGGGGTTTCTGGTGAATCTTTTATTTCTATGAAGGATGCCCATTCCAGATCTCTGAGCAGTGATGTGTTAAAGGGCAATCTAAAATCTTCTGAAGGTGACTTCTATTCCATGTGAAGGATACAGGGGCATGATCACTAATTGTAATAGAATAAATTTGTGTGATTGCTATAGCTGGTATTAATGAGTTGCTGGTTAAAAAATAATCAATCTAATAATGTGTATGGTGTGCTGGTGAGAAATACATGTATTCCTTGGTGTTTTGGTGTTGCAGCTGCCAACAATCACCAAGTCCAAAGTCAAACATGTATTGTCTTATTGTTTCGGTGGTCTGCCAGTTCTGTGTCTTACGTGTAGTAGTGGTTTTGTCTAATTCTGGGTTGATGACTGTGTTGAAGTCACCACCAATTATGACTGGGGAGTCTGGTAAGTTGGCGATATGTGTGAAAAAGGTACAGAAGGCAGAAGGGTTGTCTGCATTTGATCCATATATATTTGCTATGGTTATCGGGGTGTTGTTGGTAGAGATGTTTATTATGATGTATCTGCCTTCGGGGTCGGTAATAGTAGTGTTGTGTTTGAATGAGATTTTTCTGTTTATCAAAATTGCTACACCTCTTTGTTTGGTGTTGTAGTGGGCAGAGAAAATGTGGTTAAATTGTGGAGTGTGTAGTTTGTGACTGTCTGTTTCTGAGAGATGTGCTTCTTTAAGTAAGCATATATCTGCGTTAAGTGTAGTGAGATGCTGTAGTACTTTGGTTTGTTTAACCTGAGAGCCAGTATCTCGGATGTTCCATGTCAGGAACTTGATTGATGACATGTTTTTAGGAGATCTTTTGTTGTGTTTATCAGTGGTGTACTATTGTTGTATGCTGATGCATGAGTGTGAGATGAAAAGCTAATAGGTATATGTGTGTGCTGCTGTGAAGCCACTGGGTTACTTATTGGTGTAATTGTAATGGGTTGATTTGTATGTAAGCATGGTGGTGTGTATCTAAAATATAAAACAAGGGGCTGGATAGATGAACAAAAAAGAACATTAAACAAGAGAGGATAAAAGGTGGTGGTGTGGAGTTTTTTGGTGAATATTGGCTGGTGAATAATTGAGTGGCTTGTGAGACATCAGTGCGGTTAATTAATGTACGGCAGTCAAGTTTTGTTCTGTGTGGTTTTAGGGATAATTGTGTATTGTGCGCATGCGTTTATTGAGGCTGGGGTAAGGGGCCAGCAGGGGTGTAATGGACATCGGATCAGTGGTATTTGTGGGATTTAAAGTGTTATTTTATGTAAGTGGACCATCATTATACATGTGAGTGTGTGATACGGCAATACCTCATAGATGGATGGATGGATAGATAGAAAGATAGACAGATAGATAGATGCACGTTGCTATTTGTATAGGTAGGTTAGCCATAACTAGGTGGATAGGTAGGATGACAGGAAAGTGATAGATACTGTAGATAGATAGATATATAGATAGATAGATAGATAGATATTCATATCAAGTATGAAAGGTTGGTATTTGTATGGGTTGATGGGCAGATAGATAGATATTGAAAGAAGGTTGCTATTTGTATAGATAGGTTAGCTAGAACCAGGTGGATAGGTAGGATGACAGATAGATAGATAGATAGATAGATAGATAGATAGATAGATAGATAGATATTCATATCAAGTATAAAAGGTTGGTATTTGTATAGATTGATGGGCAGATGTGTGAGGAGAGGGTACAAGTTGGGGGGGGGAACGCCCATCATTAATTAAAGTAAGGAGAAAAAGAAGAGAGAAATAAAATGAATAATGATAACTACAGATCTATAGATATTCATGCCAAGTATGAGCAGTTGGTGTTTATACAGTAAAAGGAAAGGGGAAAAGATAGATAGATAGATAGATAGATAGATAGATAGATAGATAGATAGATAGATAGATAGATAGATAGATAGATAGATAGATAGACAGATAGACATTTGTATAATAGATGACTTAGTTAGGAGAGTATTTGATTTAGATAGACAATTCTTTAGTGTGAGGTAATAGTGTGTGTGTGTGTGTGTGTGTGTGTGTGTGTGTGAGAGAGAGAGAGAGAGAGAGAGAGAGAGAGAGAGAGAGAGAGAGAGAGAGACTGGTAAAGAGTTTAGTATAACCACGGGGTTATGTTTTTATCTAGCTAAAGATGTCTATGAAAAGTTTATCTACTGATAGAATTGCTCTTCTTCCTTCTTTTATCATTTCTTTTCTTATATATATTTTATATATACTTATATATTTGGCAGTTTCTTCCTTCTGACAATAATTTCTCGTGGAAATTGGTCGTTAATCCCGTAGTCTGTTCCTCGTAGTTCTCTTCCTTTACTCATGATGAGTTCCTTGTGTTTGTACCATTCAACTTTCGCGACGATGGGTCTTGGTCCTTTACTTTCGGGATTTTTCCCTCCTAAGCGATGAACTCGGTGGAATGCTATATTTGTTGCTGTTTCGCGTGAGATTTTTAGTTTACTGATCATGAAGTCCTTAATTATGTTTTCTGGGTCTCCGGATGGCTGTTCTGGGATCCCGGAAAAAACGATATTGTCCCTCATGCTGCGTGCTTGTAGATCCAGTATGGTTTCTTTCATTTGTTTGTTTTATTTGGTCACTGATGAGAGCTGTGTCGTGAGTTTGCTAACGGTTAGGATTAGTGTTTCTGGGGCTGCAGGTGCCAGAGTAATGCCTGGGTCACTGTGCTGGTGTTGCACGGAGCCTGCGCAATTCCAGGACCAGTGCCCAGTGATGGAGGTGGGAGCGGTGGTCCAGCTCCCTGACATGCCGCAGGCCACCCCCAATCAAGCTGGTATGTACCACATTCCTGTGAGTGTTCAGGGGGGTACACACCACTCATTGGTGGATTTAGGCTGTAACCAGACCTCAATTCGCCCATGCTTGGTTCAAGGGGAGGTATTGGGGAATGCACATTTGGTGAAGGTGAGGTGTGTGCATGGGGATGTTCACAAGTATCCACTAGTGTCCATCGTTATCAAATTTCGGGGGCAAAAATATATAGTGGAGGTGGCAGTTAGTCCTCGCCTCACCCATCCGCTAATTTTAGGGACAAATTGGGCGGGGTTCCAATTGTTGGCAAAAGAAATGTTTGTGGATGGGTCCTGCCATAGTGGAAAATGGTGTGGAATGTGCGCAGCATTGACGTTGATGTCAGCTCCACGTCAGTGAGACAATGAGAGCGGGGGGAGTGGCTCTCCTCCCCTCTTAGCAGGGATTTTTCTTGGAGCAATCGCACGACGAGACCCTTAGGCATGCCTTCAACCAAGTGAGAGTAATCGATGGTCAGCCGATCCAGCCCAATGTTGCGCTCTCCCACCTCTATTTTCCTATTATTAAGGATAAGTTATATTGAGTGACGCAGGACACTCATACTCAAGAAAATGTAATGCAGCTGTTAGTTCCGAGGAGCCGTCAGGAATTGTTATTCCAGGTGGCTCATTATAATCCCATGGCAGGGAACTTAGGGCAGGGGAAAACACTAGACCGGCTCTTGGCCTACTTTTATTGGCCAGGCATTTGCGGAGATGTTCGCAGGTGGTGTGCGGCGTGCCGCGAATGTCAGCTGGTGAATCCACTGGCCACCCCAAAAGCACCATTGTGCCCACTCCCATTAATCAAGGTTCCCTTTGAGAGAAATGGTATGGACCTCATCGGGCCATTAGATTGATCTGCACGAGGGCATCGCTTTGTGTTAGTTTTAGTGGACTATGCAACACGATACCTGGAAGCGGTGCCTCTCCGCAATATCTCTGTAAGGAATGTTGCGGAGGCACTCTTCCGTGTTATCTCCAGAGTCGGGATCCCAAAAGAGATCCTGACTGATAAAGGCACATCATTTATGTCACAAACCCTGCGCGAGCTTTACAAGTTATTGGGGATTAAATCGATTTGCACCAGTGTTTATCATCTCCAGACGGATGGGCTGGTGGAACACTTTAATCAAACGCCGGGAGATAAAGTGCTCATGTTGCTACCTAGGTTGAGCTCTAAATTACTCTCTAAGTGGCAAGAACCCTTTGAGGTCACATTGCGAGTTGGGGATGTCGACTATGAGACAAGGCGAATGGATAGAGGTGGGGCGGGACAGGTTTACTATCTTAACCTCCTAAAACCATGGAGGTAGATGGTTTCCGTGGCGATGGTCATTCCAGAGAGAGAGGAGCTAGGACTGGAGGTGAACCTAAAAATGGCAGTTCAATCCACCCTGGTCCCTTATGGAGACCACCTCTCTCCGTCCCAAATCACAGACGTTACAAAATTACAAGCGGAGTTTTCTGATGTGTTCTCACCTCTCCCTGGTCGCACAAATCTCAACGAGCACCACACTGAGACAACCCCAGTGGTGGTGGTACGCAGCCGCTCCTACCGGCTGCCCGAACACAAAAAATTGTTGTCAGGGATGAATTCAAGGCTATGCTAAACATGGGAGTAATCGAGGAGTCCCAGAGTGACTGGAGCAACCCAGTAGTTTTGGTTCCCAAGGCCGATGGGATGGTCCGGTTTTGTGTGGACTTTAGAAAAGTTAATGCGGTAACTAAATTCGATGCATGTCCAATGCCTCGCATTGACGAACTGCTCGATCGGTGCAGCTCGCTTTCATTTGACACTGGATTTAAAAAAGGGATATTGCCAGATCCCCTTGAATCCAATATCTCGTGAAAAAACAGCCTTTTCACTCCATTTGGGTTACACCAATCCGTGTAGATGGAGCTGCATATGCTGCTGCCTATTTAGATGACATTATCTACAGTAATGACTGGAAGTGGCACATGCAGCACCTAAGAGCTGTTCTGAGATTGCTGAGGCAGGCGGGACTCACAGTGAACCCAAAGAAGTGCATGATTGGTTGGGTGGAAGTACGATATCTGGGCTTCCACTTGGGTCATGGGCAGGTGCATCTCCAGACAGCAGCGATTGTGACCTACCCAAGACCAAAAAGTGAGACAGTTTCTGGGGCTGGCTGGCTATTATCACAGGTTCGTGCCTAATTATTCGGAGTCATCAGCCCGCTGACTGATCTCACTAAAAAAGGGGCACCAGATCCGGTCCAGTGGCTCCACCGCATGAAAGATTCCAACATGCAGATCACATGTTGGTATCTGGTGCTCCAGCCGTGTATCTGGCATAGATGGCTGTGGCAGATTTTCTCTCTCAGCAAGGTTGGGAGTCGACGGCAGGCCAGATGGCTCCCTGGCCTGAGTCAGGTGGTGGGGGTATGTGGAGGCAGGGGCGTGTATGAGTGCCGGTTTGTGAATGGAGGTCGGAGCCAGAGAAAACGAGTAGTAAGGATTGCACACCTGTAAGGAATGCTACTAATGAGTGTTCTTTGTTGCAGTGAGGAGGCAGGGATAAGAGGAGGAGAGACACATGCCTGGAGAGAGAGAGAGCACCACCTGCACAGAACAGAGATCCACCTGCAAGAACGCTGAAGAGCGGAAAAAAAAAAAAAGGAAAGAAAAATAAAAGGATTTAAGTTGGATCAAGCCTGTCTCCAAATTTACTCTGTGTGCCCGACTTTAGAGTTGATTACAGCTTCCTTGAAACTTCCAATACAACCTTTCAAGGTATCTATATACATATTATGGGCAGTGTAATGTTTTGGTCCAGTTCTCACAAAACACTTCCTGATTGTGAGAACAAAGCACATTTTGAGTTTGAAAAACCAGATGTGTTTGTTCTAACCAGAGGGAATAAAGCCAAGCAGTGTTAATGACCAGTTGAAACCCAAAGCTAGCCAGGGAGATTCCGGTTCTGCTCAGTGCCAAGAAGCACTGCTCTGGTGACAAAGAAAGCATGTGGCATGCATAGGGGCTATTATAGGTAGCACGGACTGATGTGGAACCTCGCTTCACTGCTTCCCATCAAGTCTGCTGATGGCCTCATCTGTTTTCTGAGTCTAGACCCAAAAAGATCTGGAGTGACTTCCAATTAGAAGGCCCATTTGCCCTAATTGTCAAAAGATAGAACAATGGGACGTTGATGGCATTAGCATTTTGGAGTAATAGCCAGCTAAATTTCTAAAACAAAAAAGAAGTGAGGGTTGCTAAAATTGAGAACAGTGCTGATTGATTGGTTGGTTGGTTGGTTGGTTGGTTGGTTGATTTGATTGATTAATTCATTCATGCATTTATTAATTCATTCAGTCATTCAGACATTTATATTAAATCAATTAAACAAATGTATTTTAAGCAAACAAAATTGTTTATTATTTCAGGATTATTAGTGTCCTGTGTTGGAAAATGTAAAAAAAAATAAATAAAAAAAAATTAAAAATGGACCTCTGTAGATGGCAACCAAAGAAATATCCCAGATTATATCAGTAATGGACACTGCTGTCATTCAACGTCATGAGTGTTAAACTGTACCTCAGTACAGTTACTAGTTAGAATATGTACAAAAACAAATGCTTTTAACTTACTGACAACTTCAGTTACAAGAGATACAAGATACAAGAAAACTTCAGATAAGAGACTTAAAGTTAAAACTCTAATAATGTTTATACTCAAGTTCCTTTTAACACACTTAGCTCTGCTTGATGTTATAGTGTATTGTTATAGAAAATAAATTATTTATAATCACATTAACCGGTGTCACCCAAATGAGGATGGGTTCCCTTTTGTGTCTGGTTCTTCTTAAGGTTTCTTCCTCGTGTTGCCTCAGGGAGTATATCATTGCCACCATTGCCTCTGGTTTGCTCGTTAGGGATCAATATAAATTTTATATCCACACTTTCTGTAAAGCTGCTTTGTGACAATGTCCATTGTTAAAAGCTGTAAATAAATAAAAATTAACTGAATTAACTTACTGACACATTCTCTTCAACACACACCCACACAAATACTTTTTTTTCTTATTTTGCCATGTGTCTTATCATGTCAAAGGGGGGTGGTGGTTTCCTTTATATGGTTTAATTCAACAATAACATTTGCTATCAGGGTCATGGGCATCTCAAGGGCATTCCTGGTAAAATTACTGGGACACTGCACCATTTATTATAGCCTGACGTGTGTCATGTTCCAGACTCCTGAGCGGAGAGGTTAATACTGGCCCATTCTTTGTTGAGTAGCCATCAAAGGCAACATTATTTATTTATTTATTTTCTAAGTGAGTTAGGGCCAAAAGTGGATAAAGTGAAGTGAGTGGATAAAATGAAGTGAGCGAGGGTAAGCAATACTCCATGTATATTCAAGGTTTGGGTGAAATCTGGAGAAGGAGGAAATAAGAAGCTGGAGCTCTAACTGTGCAGTTAGCTATACCAAAGATGTCATTGCATTACCTAAGAAATCATGTAGGTACATGTCCAGTAAATTGTTCAAGGAACTTTTGCTCAACATGATACAGTCTTCTCTGAAAGTATTGGAACATCAAGGCAAAATCTTGCTGTTGTTTCCTATATGCTGAAGACATAAGGGTTTGATATCAAAATATAAATATGAGATGATAGATCATTTAAGAATTTCAGCTTTCATTCCCTGATATTTACACAACTTATAACATTGCACCTTTTTTGAAAGTTGCCATGTATTTCTTGTTGCCAAGGTGTCCCCTATTAGTTTGACTGTTTAAACAATTAATAGATCTCAATGTCTGCACTTGATTTGAGCACTTGATTTTGCCCTTGATGACTGTATTGGTTGTTAAAAAATATAAACCAGCATGAAGATGTTTTCAAACATAGAGAAGAACAATCCACCCATTTTCCATACAGCTTATCCTAACAGGGTCGCAGGGGAGTCAGAAGCCTACCCTAGGGAGCTGTGTGTGTGTGTGTATGTATATATATATATATATATATATATATATATATATATATATATATATATATATATATATATATATATATATATATATACAGGTGCATCTCAATAAATTAGAATGTCATGGAAGAGTTCATTTATTTCAGTAATTCAACTCAAATTGTGAAACTCGTGTATTAAATGAATTCAATGCACACAGACTGAAGTAGTTTAAGTCTTTGGTTCTTTTAATTGTGATGATTTTGGTTCACATTTAACAAAAACCCACCAATTCACTATCTCAATAAATTAGAATATGGTGACATGCCAATCAGCTAATCAATCACAACACCTGCAAAGGTTTCCTGAGCCTTCAATATGGTCTCTCAGTTTGGTTCACTGGGTAAGCCACAAACATTCATTGCCAAAGAAGCTGGCTGTTCACAGAGTGCTGTATCCAAGCATGTTAACAGAAAGTTGAGTGGAAGAAAAAAGTGTGGAAGAAAAAGATGCACAACCAACCGAGAGAACCGCAGCCTTATGAGGATTGTCAAGCAAAATCGATTCAAGAATTTTAGTGAACTTCACAAGGAATGGACTGAGGCTGGAGTCAAGGCATCAAGAGCCACCACACACAGACGTGTCTGGAATTTGGCTACAGTTGTCGTATTCCTCTTGTTAAGCCACTCCTGAACCACAGACAACGTCAGAGGCGTCTTACCTGGGCTAAGGAGAAGAAATGTATTATTTTTTTCCCCAAGAATATAATGCTTCTCTCAATTGTGCCATGCGATGAGTTGGCACCCCATCCAGGTATTACTTCAATAGTAAGCCTTTGCTTACTATTCAAGTAACTCCATTGATCCAGAGCACCAGAATACACAGGGGAAAGCGGGAATCAGCTTTCCGCCTCAAAAAGACATGTCTAAATGAAAAATATCAGACTTTTTCAAACAATCCTCATCTCTGTCGAGCACCAATGCTGAAGGCACCTGCTAATAAAATAGCAGGCTCCAGTTGTGCCAGCATGAGAGAGAGAGAAAACGACAGAGACACAGAGGATCATCTTTCCATGTCAATCAATGATCACCCAAGTAAAAGTGCAGAAAGGCATTTTAAGACTTCTTGGATTAAGAGTTTGCATGGCTCAGGTATGATCATTGCACACAAAAAATGTTTTGTGACTTTTGTTCCAAAGCGGGCAGAGAAATACTGAGGAAAACGGATTTCATTACCGGAACAAACCATTTCAAGAAGAGACCGTGAGAAAACAGGGCGATAGTCAAAAGCCCTGTGTCAATCGCTGGCTTTCTGCAACACAGAGGAGGCCAAACTCCACTCAATGGCCAGGTCATGCTGACATAATGATGGTCAATGAGACTGGCTCAGATTCTGTGGAAAGAACAATTATTTGTGACTGAATATAGTTCTCAAGTTGGAAAAGACATTCAGTTCCCACTTTAAGTGAACTTGGATGAAAATGCTGACGCTGTAAAAGGAGTCCAGACATACACACATGACAGGATGACTGAAAGTAAGTGTTTCAAAAGTAAGTTCATTCTTATGTGGCGCTTAAAAAAATCATTTGGCACCTGTTTGTTTTTTCTTATTGGAGCTAATGGCTCCTTAGTAGATTTGTTTGTCTGGAGCCCTGCTTTTTACATAACACAATAAAGACAGCTGCATGATTATCGTTTTGGTTCTCTCTTGCCAGTTGTGACTCACATGAGCAACAAATGTATTTATTTTATTAAAACAAATCCAAACATCGAACATGTTTTTAAGTTCTAAAATAAGCTCTAAATAAAAGTATTTTAGGTCATATTGTTTTTCTCTTGACTTTATTTACATATGTGACCTTGAAGTAATCCAGAAGTAATCAGATTACATTACTTTCATATTGTGATACTTGGACTACATTACTGATTACATTTTTTATGAAGTAATTTGTAACTGTAACGGATTACATTTTTAAAGTAACCCTCCCAACCCTATATATGTATAGGGTATATACATAGCCACTGTAGAATCTTCCTGGACTTCTTCTGAGACCAAGCCTTGGTGGCATCAGAGTCTTTTCGCATGACTGATCCAAGGGGAAATCCCTGAGGGGAATCCCCACAAAGTTTGCAGGAGTGGACTCCAGAGGAGTGAAGCTGATGTTGATGGCCCCGGCACTGCCACCCTAGCCAATGCTGCACACAATCCATACCATGCCTCACTCCTACAGGACCCATCCACAAACATTTCTTCATTCAATGCCTGAACCCCTGGTCAGTTTGTCCCAAGAATTAGTGAATGGGTGAGTCTATGCCTTTGCCCCCAAAATCTAATGATGACTGGCACCAGCAGATACTCCTCAACACCCTGTGCACCAATTATGCATTTCCCAATGCCCTGCATTGAATCAGGATGGTTTGATGGATGGTGGTCTGGTTACACCTTCAGTCCATGAAGGCCTGATGTGAACTAACTTGTGATACTCACTAACATGTGGTACATTCCTGCTTGATTAGGGGAGGCATGCAGCATGTCAGAGATCCCAATCAGTGTTACAGCTTCCATACCCAGCTTTCTTTCCACACCTGCAAACCTGACCAGGCTTTGCCCTGGTCCTGGTGGGCCCAGAAGGTTCTACCTGTGTAGAGAAAGAGGGAGCTGGGGGAGACATAAGAGGAAAAGTAGAAGGGGGAAGGTAAAGCAGGGAGAAAACCAGGTTCCTCAGTTCCATAGAGCTGGGACCAGGGGAGGAGTAGGGAGAAGAGAGAGAGAGAGAGAAAGAGTGAGAAAAAAGGGAGACACCCGGACCAGGGATCGCCACAAAGTGATCAACCACCAGCTTCGTCCAGGGATGTGGGCCAATGGCACTGGACCCACTCAGCCATTTCTGTTGAAACAGGATTGCTTCAGTACCACCAGCTCGATAAGCTGTTCCATGCTCTGCTCCTCCAACATCAATCAGCAGGGACAGGAGTGGCAGGAGGGGTGGTTGTGGCTCAAGTGGTAGAGCAGGTTGTCCACTGATCGTAGGGTTGGCGGCTCAATTCCCGGCACACATGACTCCATGTGCCGACATGTCCTTGGGCAAGACACTGAACCCCAAGTTGTTCCTGATGGCAGGCAGGTGCCTTGCATGGTAGCTCTGCTGCCATATGTGTATGGATGAATGAGAATGTGAATGAGTGCAGACCATTTACAGGAGTCCTTAATCTGCTGCGAGTAGACAAAGGAGTGGCAGACCTTTGGGATCTTCTGCAACCAGAAGTGTCAGCACTGCTCTTCAGGTGCCTGGCTGACATACAGCAGGACAGCCCTCTTGACACTTGAATACTCCACTTGCATCTGTGATGGCAGCTGCTGGGGGCAAGTGGGAAAGGGAAAGGGAGGAGTCGCAAAGCCTATTCCTCCTCCGGCTGGCTGCTGCAAGCTCAAAAAGCACTCTGGATCATGTGTGGAGGCCATTTTGGTATGCACCATGTGGGGACCAGTGGCAGGGAACTCACATGGAGATGTGGTGGACTGAAGCAATTTCTGGAGTGCCTGCTGGCTCTAGGCCTGGTCCTGCGCAAGGGTTTCGAACCGCAGCTGCTGCTCATGCCACAGGTTGAGGAGCGATTGGCGTTGGCTTTAGTGGAGGCTGGAGAGGGACTTTACGAACTCGCAGAATGGGGAGGCTTCCATGGCATCACCTGAGTCTTCTCAGATCTTGGGTTTCGGCAGCACTGTAGAACCCCATTGTGGATGTGTGCAAAGGAAGACTCAGGCAGAATGTCAACAGAGCGCGGGACTCGCATTTATTTGACACCACGCTTTTCAGCGCACTTTCCAAAACTCAAGCAAAAATGGCAAACCAACAGGAAAGGGGGCCACCACTAGCTCTTGACTTTTGCCCTGTTCAAGTTCAGTGTTCACATTCATGCTCTGTGTGTGTGTGTGTGTGTGTGTGTGTGTGTGTGTGTGTGTGTGTGTGTGTGTCTTGCAAGCACCACTGGCTACACCACGCTCTCTCTCTTGGCAATTACATTAGACACTGAAAGCACAAAGAGACATACATAAGTAGAGTGGTGATAATCAGACACAGGTGACCATCATAACATGTTACTTGTCGGTTCAACCCGCCTCCTCTCCATTTGCAGTTGACACTCAGCCACGCCCCTGCTGACATAGTCCTGTTTATTTGAATATTATAAAACAGAAAAAAAGCTGGGGACCAAAAGAAAACTTTTAATGTTTAGAACACAAACCATATGAAAGGCTCTTCAGTGGGACATCACCCCATTAAATCCAAATAAACAGCTGGAAACCTAAAATATATGGTCAACTTGTTGAAACATATAATGTTTCTATATAATATGTAATGTTTCTATATATAATCAACTTGCTGAAACATACAATTTCGAACCTGTTACAGACAGTACAGGTACATTATATAGTACAAACTTGTTTGTATTATAAATTCTTTCAGGAACTACAGGTACACATCAAAGATACAAGTATGTAGTTAATGTAATGAAAATGTTGTGCTATTGCTAAAATTGCATACTGCAACTTCAGTCTGCTTACAAGTTGTGTAGCTAGCTTGTATGAAGTTATGAATCCGAACCTATTAAGCTAGCTGATATAGTGTTGGCTGTGTATATATAGATATAGAGTAGCCAAAAATTTTACTCAAGTACAAGTAAAACTACTTATAATAATAATTACTCAAGTAACAGTAAAATCAGTTATGTTAATAATTGTAATAAGTAAGAGTAATAAAGTATCCAATGAGAAGACTACTCAAGTAGCAAGTTACTAATTACTTTGGATCTGATTAAAATGAAGGGAAAATCCTGAATCTCATGGAGAACTGTAAGTCATATCTCTCCTTGAAAGTCTGTCTGTTCTGTTTATATGATATAAAACCTGGGTTCAAGATGAAGCCATATATCCCAGTCCTGTGATGGGTACAATGTGTGTGTGTGTGTGTGTGTGTGTGTGTGTGTGTGTGTGTGTGTGTGTGTGTGCGTGTCCTGCCTCGCCCTCTTTGGCCATTAACTTCCAGGCCTGACCCGCTAAAAAAGTGAGCGATTGTTGTGTCCGCATTCAGACCACTGCAGCGTACCGTGAGACTCGCAACCTCATTATATGTGATATAAGCTAATTATTAAAACGACATATATTCTTTAACAGTAAGGGAGGAACGCCACCGAGTGTAGCGAAGTAAAAGTACATTTCTGTGACTAAAAATGAACTTGAGTAAGCATATAAGTATGGCCAGTTAAACCTACAATTAAAAGTATTTTTTTTCAAAAAGTTGCTCAAGTAAATGTAATGAAGTAAATGTAGCTACCCAACTCTGATTACAACAGCAGAAAGAGTTAGAAACACTAAAGCAGCAAGGCAGATTTGGTACAAGTCTGTCCCTCTTTAATTTATACTAATACGTTGACGTAATGTGTGTGTGTGTGTGTGTGTGTGTGTGTGTGTGTGTGTGTGTGTGTGTGTGTGTGTTTATCCAACAGAATGATTGAAAGTTTTACTTGGGTCTGGGCTTAGTGGGATTTAAGCCTCTTCAGATAAGTTCTTCGAACTCAAGAAGCTTTGAAAAAGCATTCTTTCTCTCTTCTTATAACTACAACTAACTTCTAATTTAATCTCAAGTACAAGTACTAGGTTTAGTGCAAAAACAAATGCATTACGAAAGGACTACTAAATGTATCAGCTTCATGTAAATTCACAATCAAGCACAATTTGTTATTAATTTTACCTGTTAAACAATATTGAATTATTAATCTGAAATGTTTGTTAAAATATTTCAGCAATGCCCCACATAGACTTGCTGAGTACAACTTGCTACTCAGTGTGTATACAAATGTTTTCACAGACTTGCAGATTAATTAGGTACACCGTTCTTCACCCATTTGTAACTAGGAAAAAGGCAAAATTCAATGTGCACTTATGCTGTATTATTATGTTGAGGTGAGACCTATGTTTCTGTGAGGCATTTTAGTTTACTTCAGTATTTGTGTAAATACTGCAGATTTGTCTGCAATTTTGTTGCCTATGACAGACTGCTTCAAAAGAAATGTGGCACATTCACTTTTACAAGTCAATACACTGCATATGCACACTGATGTTACTGTTCAAAGCCCAGGTCACAGAGTGTATGTTGGTGTATTGGCCATGAGGCTACAGTGACCTCTACAGGTAAAAAAACTAAAGTGAATGTGACATTTAAAATTGACAGTTGATACCGTAAATGACATCAATTCATTATATTAAACTTAGCCATTAAAAAACACACTGTAGCTAAGAGACTGAAAGTACTGAAATTATGGTTATAATACCACTGTTAAAGTAATTTAAATAATAATAATAATAATAATAATAATAATAATAATAATAATAATAATAATAATAAAAACAATAATAATAATAATTTGGTCAAATCGGTTACTCTGTGTCTAGCACAGGAACGGCTAACAAAAATACATTTAAAAGTTTCAACAAAAAGAAGAAGAACAGAGTCAAATTGTCAGCTGTTCAGTGTATACCCTTAGGGCATAACCTAGTGTATTTAGATGGATGGCCATCCATCCATCGTACCAGCTTGCTACATGTTGCTATTTCAGGAAAATTCCATTAACTCCATGTGAGTGATTTGCTTTCCCCCTTACTTTCAGTGCTAAATACAACTTTTTTCTGCCATAATGGCATCGTACTTAATCTGTGATTATTTTAATAATAAAAAATATCCCTCCTTAATTCAACTGAAAGCCCTAATAGTGGCATGGAAAACAAGCACATCATTTGAACTCATGGTGACTGTTCACATAATCCTGCAATTTGTCACCATGGGTATGGAAAAAGAGAGGATTTGAAGCTTGCTGTTTTGTGTCTTGATGTATAGCGCATCAGAGTTGCTGTGTTTGAGAGTAAAGAAGACTTTAGTAGGAGAATAAAAAAAATCTCTTCATGAGAAAATAAAGTCTCAAGGAAATGGAGCCCATGATGGATATGTAGGCAAAAGTTAAATAGGTAGGCTAAAGTCAATACAAAAAGAACATAAACATGCCTTGTTTGGGAACAGTTTCTCCACATCACTCAAAACAGATTGGGATGCCTGTGATAAACACAGGCATTGACAAAGGTCATTCTGTCTCAAATGGTCCAATGTAGGTTCAAGTCTCAGTCTTAAATTTTTTAGATGTACCTAGGTAAGTATAGTGTGCATGCATAATATTTCATGTTTGAGACTTCTCTATTTTTTGTTTGTTTGTTTGTTTATGAGGACGAGAAACCACATTTAAAAAAAAATTTCTCTCACTTTCGGGTTGAATATCTCTGGTGGGGGACCAGATACGAACCTGAAATTTTCCCAGAAATAAGTCCTCTATAGTAGCATTCTGCTGTAAAAATTGAGTTTGAGATTGGAGGTAAACTCGAGGACCAGATTTGAAGAACCAGCCTGATCTATCATGTTGTGTGTATGTACAGTTGGTATGCATAAAATTATTTTATTCAAATATGGAAGTACAGTATTCAGTTGGGTGTTTTACAAATGACCAGTGTCATAAACAGAGCTGTGGTGTTGTTTCTCCTGTGATAAAAACAGTAAGTAACTTCTGAGCTGTAGTCAGTTTTATCACAAGAGAAACAACAAAACAGAAACAAACAGAAAATCTCAGTTCAGCTCCGCGCTCGCTCTCTCTCTCTCACTCACTCACTCTCAAACACACAAAATCAGCTGCTTTCCAGCGGCTCAGTTCAGTTCAGCTCAGCTCAACTCTGTTCTCACCCACATGCACACTCATAGGCCCCAGAAATCACGCCTATTTATAGGCCTGCCGTGGGCAGGTGACGTGGTAATTAAGCACGTTGTGATATAAAGACGGCACCTGTGAACCATGCCGTCAGCCTCTATTATCTTAAGTGATGACGCAATTCACAGGCATGCCCCAGTATGACAAAGCTATGCTCGTTCCCTTCTCAGGGAACAGGGTTCAATGTGTAACCCAGACGTTCCCTTTCTAAAGGAACTCAACGTTGCGTGAGCTTCACGCTGTGGGAACGAGTATACCCACTCCGTCATACTGAGGGTATGGCCTGTCACAGAGGCTCCATCAGTAGGGGCGTGGCTGGCTGAAATGGTGGCCATGTAGACCCTAATTGTAGAAGGAGGCAACCTGGCTGAGAAACGCTCCAGTAAGAATTCCAGGACTGTAGCCATTGCGCAGTTCACTGCAGTTCACCTCAGGGGCCAGACCACAGCTTCCATAGTTCTGGCCAAGGGTGATAAATCAACCCTCTGGCTTGAGACAATAGATCCCTGTGAATGGGAATCTCCCAGGGAGTGCTGTCCAGCAGATATATGATCTCCGAGAACCATATACGAGCTGGCCAATAAGGCCAAACTGTAATACCGAATGAATGTATGCAATGTAGACCACCCCTCCACAGCACACACATCCTGTAAGGGTACCCCTTAGACAAAGTCAAGGCAGGAAGGGGCAATAGAGAGAGCTTGTAGATCTCCTACTCACTTGAGAGATGTCAGGGCCAGCAGAAGAACTACCTTTAGAGTCAGAAGCTTCTTTGAGGCTGACTCTAAGGGCTCAAATGGGGTGCCTGACAGACCTTCCAGGATCACAGAAAGGTCAAGTGTTCACGGAAGAGGTGGGTCTTTCGCGGTTTTTTTGAAGATAGTGACAGATTCTGCTGTCTGGATTGAGGTTGGAAGTTCATTCCACCACTGAGGGACAGTCACTTTGAAGGTTGGCGGTTCGATTCCTGGCCTGCATGACTCCATGTGCTGAGTGTCCTTGGGCAAGACACTGAACCCCATCTCGATGTTGGAATCGGCAACTCCATGGATCACGCTAGAATTAACCAGTCGTCCAGGTAGTTTAGTACAGGATGCCCTGAAGTCGCAGGGGAGCCAGATCAGCATCCATGCACTTCGTGAAGGTGTGAGGGGATAAAGCTAGACCGAAGGGAAGAACCAAATATTGGTACGCATTGTCTCCAAACGCGAAGCTCAGGAACTTCCTGTGACTGGGCAATATTTCTATGTGGAAATATGCATTCTTTAGACCTATCATCACAAATCAGTCCTCAAACTGAATCTGTGGAACGATGAGTTTGAGCGTCAACATCTTGAACCTGTATGTCTGAAGAGTATGGTTCAGATGACGCAGATCAAAAATTGACTACATACGCCCATCTTCAATGGAGAGAGAGGTAGCTCACAAGTGCCTCCTCCACCTTTGGCATAACCAAATACCCATACTGTTCATTCCCCACGATGGCCGAATAATCGGATGTCACAGGGTTATAAATACAGCTGGTGTATGGTTTTTTGTGTGCACCAGTGTAGAAGGTACAGCCACTGAGCTTTTAGTGTAATCAAAAACAGCACACCATCACAGTTGTGGTATCCACCTTTACAGCTTTGCATCGTCCCCCTTTCCCAGTCAGCCTCTATTCTTCTACATGCAGTACAACACAGTACCACTTCCTCTATGACAGAGGCCTGCATACCAGTGCTAATGACATTTCTGAGCAGTCAGTCCCTAGTGGAGGTCACTGATGTGTCATTAATAGGAATTTATCCATCTATTATACCTTAAGCGCTACTTTACATACTCAGCCTATTCAAGCAAGCCTTGATAAGACTGCCATTGATGCCATTCTTAAGTGGTTGGCACCATTCACCATGTGCACATTTTCTCAGCCTTATTGTTGAACCATTGACACCAAGTGTACACACCAGAAGTCATGTTTCTTTTTACTATTTTATATATAGTGCATTCACTTCCATCTTGTGGTACAGTGTAAAAATGAGAAATAGATTTGCAAGGGCAGAACATATTGGCATTCGAATGAAGCATTTAATCCACTAGAACTGCAGTAGGTGCTATATGAAGGATGTGATGAGATCTGCATGGTAGTATTTTTTAATGATATAATAATAATAATAATAATAATAATAATAATAATAATAATAATAATAATAATAATCCTTGTTGAGTTTTACAGAGTGACAACTGTAGGGAAAATTAGCTGTTTGGGTTAAGTTGTAACAGGAGTCACTCTGCAGGAACAAATTCTTCTGTGAGGGCTGGAAAGGCTCTGTGTTGGGTCGGCCCATAAATGGGGGACCCTGCTGTGCTGGGCAGTGGTGATGCTGGCAGGTGTCTTACCCTATTTTGCTCTGGTTGCAGCTTGTAGGCATGCTGGAGCTCTTCTGTGATGGTGTTGACCTCTTCTCTAGTGCGGTGGAGCTGCTGAGTGAGACTTTCAATTTTGTTGCTGGACTTTTCCAGGTGGGCTTCCAAGGCCTTGATCGTGATCTTTTTTCCACTGTTAGTTAAATAAATTTAATCCACTTTAATTTGATCGAAACTTCATATTCAAAACAGTCGGACAATAACACAGTGTTACACAATCATGAATTGCTGCATGCAAATATAGTTTAAGCACTTTATAGGAAATGTCGGCGCATTTTACACAAATAAACACTATTTGTAGCTCGTTTTACAACGTGACGCTTAAAAGCTCAGTTTGTTATGTGAGATAACTTTAATCGGCAGGTTACCTGTGGCTATTTCAATACTTATAAACTAATAAATGCGACCTCGGTGGATCAACAGTCTTTCATTTTTTTCCTTCTGTTATGTAAGCCGTTAGGCAGACAGAAGAGTCAGGATGCATGCGCTGAGGAGACATCAGATCATGCAGAAGAGTTTATTCTCACCAATGCAGTAAAAAAAGCAATAATCCACAAAGTCAGTGATAATCCAAAAAGACAGGGAAAAACACTCGAAACACGGAAGTGGTCTGGGAACCACGAACACGGAGCTACGGACATCGAAATTAGAACTACAGATAAAGAGCTATGGAAATCGGAATTAGAACTATGATAACTTTAAACTAATACGCCGCATTGAAGCGGACACAAACAGGGGTTTAAGTAGCACACAGAAATCATACAAGAAATCAAAGACAAGTTCTATCCATTTTGGCGGACCTGGGCCCCTGATCAGGATCCTAACCTCTGCCCTCCAGGACCTGAGGCTGGTGATGTCCAGTGTCCCGAAACCAGAGCAGAGCATGTCGGGTTGTCCTTTCAGCCTTGGTCGAGATCTTGGTTGAGAACTTGGTCAGGAACTTGGTCGAGAACTTGGTCGAGAACTTGGAGTGATGCTTGACCTGGTGCTTGACTTGGTGCTAGGCTTGGAGCTTGCCTTGAAGCTTGACTTGGTGCTAGGCTTGGAGCTTGCCTTGAAGCTTGACTTGGTGCTACGCTTGGAGCTTGCCTTGAAGCTTGACTTGGTGCTTAGCTTGAAGCTTGGCCTGGAACCAGGACTGGAATCAGCTTTGGCACCTGGATCAGAGACAGCTTTGGCACCTGGATCAGAGACAGACTTTGAAACAGACTTGGAGACAGACTTGGAGATAGAACAGAGAACTAGGTTAGACCCAGAACCATAAACAAAATCAAAAACTTGGTTAGAAACAGAGCTGGAAATTAAGCTGGAAACAGAGCTGGAAATTAAATTAGAGACAGGGCTAGAGACAGGGCTGGAAACAGAGCTGGAAATTAAATTAGAGACAGGGCTGAAGACAGGGTTAGAAACAGAGCTGGAAATTAAATTGGAGACAGGGCTGGAGACAGGGTTGGAGACAAATTCTGAAACTGGACTGGAAGCTGAGCTAGGAAGGTAAATAGAGACAGAGGAGGAGACAGAGGAGGAGACAAAGGAGTGTGCTGGGATGGAAACGGAGCTGGGAATGGAGCTGGAACCGGAGCTGGGAATTAAATCAGCAAACGAACTGAGAATTAATTCAGCAACCAAACTGAGAATGAGAGCAAAAACAGAACTAGAAATTAAATCAACAGAGCTAGCAACTAAATCAGGAACAGGGTTGGAAACAGGACTGGAAACTGGACTATGAACAGGGTAGGAACCTGAACTTGGATTTGGACATGGACTAGGACTTGGAAATGAGGTCATCCCGTGGACCTCAGACATGGACTGGGCTTGAGAAGAGGTCATCCCATGGACCTCTGACATGAGCAGGATAGGAGTGGAGGTTTCTTCTTGAACCTCTGGCAGGAACATGGCTTGGGCGGAGGTCTCCTCGTATACCTCCAGTATAAGCAGGACAGGAGAGGAGGTTTCCTCTTGAACCTCTGATGGGAACAAGACTGGAGTGGAGCACCCCACTTGGGTCTCCAACAGGAACTGGACTGGAATGGAACACCCCTCTTGGGTCTCCGACAGGAACTGGAAAGGAGTGGAGGTCTCCTCGTGAACCTCCAAGAGCAGCTCCACTGGGAAAACCTCCTGCTGGGTTTCCGGCTGAAGCTCAAGGCTGGAGGTCGCCACATTAACCTCCAGGGGCAGCTCCATTGTGGAGACCTCCTGCTCGGCCTCCGGCTGGAGCTCGGGGCTGGAGGTCACCATGTTAACCTCCAGATGAAGCTCCGCTGTGGAGACCTCCTGCTGGGCCTCCGGCTGGAGCTCGGGGCTGGAGGTCGCCACGTTAACCTCCAGGGGCAGCTCCATTGTGGAGACCTCCTGCTGGGCCTCTGGCTGGAGCTCGGGGGTAGCCCGCCTGTGGAGCCATTTGTGCACCCGCCAGCTGCCCTTAAAACAGGATTGTGAGCAGAAGTAGCTGCTCTTTTCTCCCTGTTTCCTGCAGGTGGGGCACTGGAGAGTGGCTGGGTTGGTGCATCCCTCAGTGGCGCACTCCTGGGTCAGCTGTTGAGAGGTGCAGGCTGCCCTGTTATCCCGTTCCCTCTCATAGTGCTCGAGGAAGGACACATTTGGTCGGTCACCCAGACTAGTCTTCCCCAAGAAGGTCCTGAGGTCGGGTTGGAAGTCTGGGCTTCGGAACACCTGGACCAGTAGATCCACAAAGCCTGAAACTGTATTGAGCTTCGTGGATCCACTGGCGAGAAGAAGCTCCGCCCATTGGCGAGCGGAGCCGACCAGACGGGAGAGGAGGAACCCCAACCACTGCTCCTCATCAGGCTTGGGGTCCTCCAGACTAAGAAAATATGTCTGCGCCTGAAGAAAAAAACATTGCGGCCAGACGGCGAATCCATCATACGCCTCCGGGGCATGAACAAAAATCCACTGCTGAAAGCCGATGGACTCATAAGCTGGCACAGAACACAAAGCGCGACGTGCGCCAATTTTCCCCGCTGCATCCGTGTTCTGGTGGAGTATTCTGTTACGTAAGCCGGTAGGCAGACAGAGGAGTCAGGATGCATGCGCTGGGGAGACATCAGATAATGCAGAAGAGTTTATTCTCACCAATGCAGTAAAATAAGCAATAATCCACAAAGTCAGTGATAATCCAAAAAGACAGGGAAAAACACTCGAAACACAGAAGTGGTCTGGGAACCACGAACACGGAGCTATGGACATCGAAATTAGAACTATGGATAAAGAGCTATGGAAATCGGAATTAGAACTATGATAACTTAAACTAATACTCCGTGTTGAAGTGGACACAAACAGGGGTTTAAGTAGCACACAGAAATCATACACGAAATCAAAGACACCTGGAAATGATAATCACATTAAAAGGAGAACCAATAAGAAACCAGGAGGCGGGGACAGAGACATGACGCGAACTTGAAAACAAAAACGCACATGGCAGAGGTAAACACAATGTGAGTCTTTATGAATGGAGGCAGAATGCGTTCCGTGGAATGCGGACGTAGGCCACGCTTCATTTGCAGCGTAGCGAGAGAGGGAGAACCTAACACCTTCGCTGTTGGTTACACAAACTTATTCGAACTTAATGTGATCTTGTCTTAAAACAAACTTCCATTAAACACACGCTCGGACACTGACAAACTGTTGCACTGAAAGACATATCTCTCAGAGCTACTCTGTGAGCGGACAAGCACGAGCTCGCTGCTCTGATAGTTAACCAACGGAATTAAAAATAGCTATTGGACGGCATTGGAACACGCAACGGCATCATTTAGCTATAACACGAGGCCTTTCAAAAGAGAATGAGGAACATGCTCAACTCTCTATTTTTACAATACTGTGAGAAGATTGCTTCGTTCTGACAGAGGCAATTTTAATTATTATGATAGCTGTTTGACTAACATTGGAACACGCAATGCATCAACTTAGCTATACGTACGGCCTTTTAGGAAGAATTTGAGGAACACGCTCAATATCCTTGTTTCACTGAGAGGAGATTTCTTCGTCCTGACAGGGGCACTTTTAATTATTATTTATTGCAGGTTAACAATAGAGAAGCAGACCGGGCTATCACTTTACATCCATTCACACAGCAAGCCACCACACTTTGTGTCTGACATACACACATCAGACTCGTCTTTTCTGTATCTGATCTTTTATCCACAATAATATAAAAGATACACACGTGACTCAATGCTTACAGTCTAGATTGAATTACCTGTATCCTCCACCATTATGTAGGGAAAATTAGCTGTTTGGGTTAAGTTGTAACATTGTCCACCATTTTATGTAAGTAAAAATTATCTGTTTAGATTGAGCTACCTGTAATCTCCTCCAAATAGGTAGGAAAGATTAGCAGATCAGCTCGGAAAGGGAATTTGGGTAATTTAGTATTACTGATCAACTATTCATCCAGCGTTAATTTGAATTTAGAATATTCATTCATTATGCATTAGACAATACCTCTGTGGCCACCGGCAATAATATCCTAAACATAGTGAAATATTATTTTATGAGCGTTGTAGCAGGATCGTGATTCAAAGCAGTAGACTTTGTAAGCAATAAGAATACACACATATTTATGAACAGATGAGACTTTATTGAACTATTCTACGACACAGAAACTATTCTAACACATAAACTCACGTGCACACACACACACATACATAAACAGGTGTGAAAATGCCTTTCAGCAGAGTGAATGAAGTTCCGAGTTTCTATCGTTGTAGGCTATTTCACAGACATTGACCTGAATGAACCATCAATTAATTAATTTACTTTCAGTTCCTTAGAAGGGCTTAAACTTATGCTATGCACCAGATTAGCTAGATTCTGGGGTATTGCGCTTGCCTTTTTGAATAGCTGGGTTGAAGGGATTTCCTTGTTATGTCGTGGTGTCTTCAGCGGTCTGGTTGGCGTTTGAGTGGTGTCTCGGAAGACCAATCGGAATGCTGAGTGGAATGAAGGCGGGAGGTTTGAAGAGCTGGTGGTGGCTCTCGGCTGGGTCTCCAGGCCGATGTAATGTGATCTGATCTCCCCAACACTGATTGGGGAAAATTCTCTGATGGCTCTGGAGACCCTCCGCCAACTCTGTCCTTCTGATGAGATGAGCTGAGAGGTCTGAGCTTAAGAGGTTAAAAAGTTCCAAGAGAAGAGAATGTTCCTTTGGTGTTCTAGGATTTTAACTTTTTCTGGCTAGTCCTGCCCCAGAATGTTTCCCCCAATCAAACATTTCCTTAGAGCGGGGTGTTCGCCAGATTCTCCACTTATTATGCTAATCAGTCCATTGTCTCTGCAGATGGGCGGTTCCACACTTTTCAGTGATGTGTGGATTAAACTTTGTCCTGAAATATTACATATACATTCAACAACATTCTACCCAAATTTCCTTACTCATATCCTTCAGGAAATCACTCAACGAACACACACATACCACACATGACATATATTGTTTATACTGACTAACTTGCCAGATATATTGACCTAAATACAAGATAATAAAAGCCTAATAGCTACATTTAGGATTACATACATGGTTAATGTGGTTTACATAGCAATAACAGTTAACTTGCTAATAGATATATACATTAATAAATCATAATGATTACAGTTTAGGATTATGGGCATGGGTAGCATCGGTTTATAGGTAATACTAATCACTGTACAAGGTATGTGGTATGACCACTGATGCAGAACGGCATGATGATTACAAATTTTTGTGCTGTAAACAGGGTTTAAAATCATGATACATTAAGAAATTCAATGTTTCTGGTAGGCTCTGATTGCTCTGACTGTGGAATGTGTGAACCCGGGGGCTTTGTGTAGACCATTCCTGAGGGAGCAAAACGTCTCCTTTCAAGGGGGAGGCCCCCCCCCCCCTTTCTCTTCCTGAAGTTATCAACTTTACTGGTGAGGATCTTTGGACTTATCTGCTGAGTAAGTGATCTGGTCTGGGCCAAAGGCCTAAATCACTGCATTTGACAGCAGGTTCTGTGGTCGAGGGGGTTCATCCCTGGGTCAGAGATGTCTTTAACACTCCATTGTTTTATTTCTTCCGGTTTTAATTTTGTGCGTCATATGATGCTGCTTGTGCTGAGGTCCTACACAACAATATGTAATCAAGCTCATAGACATATCTCTAGGTCTCTAGAAAACAACTTACTCATGAACCCTGTTCCTGGAGATCTACCTTCCTGAAGATTTTAGCTCCAACCATAATCGTGTCCACCTGACCATCTAATCATTGCCTTAAAAAGTTCTTGATCAACTAAAGCAGGTGTATGAGATTTCGGTTGGAGATGAAACCTGCAGTAAGGTAGATCTCAAGGAAGAGGGCTGGTGACCAGGTATTAGAGACACATGTGGGTCATTAGGCAAGGTCCATCATCAGGCTTGCAGGGATATCCAAGGGTGTCCTTTATATCACTCTTGGCTTTACCCTTTCACCAACCTCTGCCTTGTCCTGCTAAGAAGCCCCCAAAGGTTAAATCCTTCACAGGGCAAAAACAACTGGATGACTCCTACAGTGCTAATACTCAATAGCCACTGGCCTTTTTGGGATTTGAGTAGGTTGGGTAAAAACCAACAAACAAGACAACCTCTGATGACCCTCAGTGATTTATTTAATCTCAAAACATGCTCATGTTATTAATTTGTTTTATGGCTATGCAGTTCTGCTGATGGGATTGAAATTGTTGGTCCTCTTGCTCTAGTCTATTTTCTCTTTTCCGTTGGCTGTTGCATGGAAAATACAGAAAAATCATTTGTCTGGGCCACACTGTTAACACTGTAAAGTTACATTCTCAGTTCACATCATTTTCATTATGAATTTCATCTCAGCTGTTGATTTTAGGATGCAAGAACCAAACAAAATACAAAGCTAAAAGAAAAACAATGTTCATTTTTTTATGCCAAAATATGGTAGTTTAACCAAATCTCTTCATGTAATATACAAGATTTACATGAGTAAACCAATATTTACAGCAGTATGAATATGATCAAGAAGCACATACATCCAAAATAAATAAACTGTAGTACCTTACATGGATCAAAAACATTTTTGTGACCCACTGTACTACCACCAGAGAGCCCTTCTTTCCTCGAGCAGTGTTTTGTACAGGACAAGGCAAAGCAAATAAATTTGTTCTTATTCAATCCTTCACTACAATGAGAAATAGCGTGAATGATGTTTTAATTTCTCTAGTGTCAATACATTGCGACACTCTTACAGGTTCACAGGAAAATGTGAAGGTGGGAGGCAGGCTTGGGACAACTGAAAAGGGGGCTCTTTATTTGTCTGGTTTCTTTTTCCTTCACCTTTCAGCGATTTTTATCTCACTATGCACATAGATAGTATACATACACTGCTCAGCTAGCTCTCTCTCTCTCTCTCTCTCTCTCTCTCTCTCTCTCTCTCTCTCTCTCTCTCTCTCTCTCTCTCTCTCCCCTTTTTATCCTTGCCGCCGCTGAAACACAGAACACTCATTAGAAAAATCATGTAAGGTGTAGATCCTTATCACTCACTTTTCCTGGCTCCACCCTCCATTCACAAACTGGCACTCGACTACGCCCCTGCCCCCAAAACTACATTGTCACAAAGCAGATTTAATTTGGGTCATGAAAATAAGAGAATAATGCCTGTCAGAATGTCAGGTTTAAACTAATATGTATTAGGAAACTTTGAGTAAGCTGAAAGTAGCAAGTTAATATCTTGAAAATTACTTTTACAAGAAGTAATTCCGAATACCACCTGTCAACTTGATTTAAGCTCTTTTAGAAATTATGATGCAGCTCACACAAATTAATGCCTTCCAGTCATGGGACAAAGTGGAATTCCCTCACTACACTTTGCAAGAATCAGCATTTTATATCATTTTTGAAGGATCTCTTAAGAACAATATAAATTAATCAAAATTTCAACTAGGCAGTATACACCACCTCTAGTCACATTTAAGGCATTTGGCAGACGCCCTTTCCCAGAGCGACTTTTATACAACTGAGCAATTGAGGGTTAAGGGCCTTGCTCAAGGGCCCAACAGTGGCAGCTGGGCAATTCCAATCAGTAGCCCAACATCTTAACCACTGAGTTACCACTGCCCACATTTAGAGCTAAGCTGTTGTTCAAACCAAAAAGTAACACACTAGAATCAAAATACAGTCCCCTCTGAAAATAATTGGAACAGCAATTCTTTTGTTTTTGCTATACACTGAAGACATTTGGGTTTCAGATCAAAATATGAATAGGTGACAATAGATCACAATATCAGTTTTCATTTCTTGATATTTACATCTAGATGTGTTAAACACATCACAACATGGCACCTTTTGTTTGAAAGGTGCCATTTGTTTCTTGTCGCCCAGGACTGCCCTGTTAGATTGATTATTCAAACACTTAATAGCTATGAATATCTCCTCTCGGTTTGAGCCGTGGGGTATGCCTGTGAAGACTGCATTTGTTGTTAAAAAGGATAAAATGACAAGAAGACCAGAGAGCTGTCTATGGGAGAAATGCTAGCCATTTTGAAGCCAAGAAAAGACGGAAAATTGATCAGATCCACTGCACAAGTATTGGGCATTGGCGAAGGTATCACAATCTACCTTTTGAAGAAGACTTCAAGAGCAGACATATAGAGGTCATACCACAAGATGCAAACCATTCATCAGCAGTAAGAATTGGAAGGTCAGGAGTGCAAGGAATACTGTGTGATTCCATTTCTTTTCTACACTGGAAGCTCCTGTTGCCAGAACGAATTCCTTGTGTGTGTAAAAATACTTGGCAATAAGTCTCATTCTGATTCTGATTCTGACCTGCTCATGATTCAAAACATATGAGGTCATTGGTGAAGCACGGTGGAGATAGTGCCATGGCTTGGGCTTGCATGGCTGCTTCTGGAATAGGCTTACTAATCTTTACTGATGATGTAACTAGTAGCAGAATGAATGCAGAAGTCTACAGAAACATTCCGTCTGCTAATTTACAGAGAAATGCATCTAATCTAATCAGGAGGAACTTCATCATGCAGCAAGACAGTGACCTAAAACACACTGCCAGCACAACAGAGGAAAAGTGGAATGTTTTAGACTGGCCAAGTCAATTACCAGATTTTAACCCAATTGAGCATGCATTTCATCTCCTGAAGAGTAGACTAAAAGGAGAACCCGCCCCATACAAACAACCAGCAACTGAAAGAAGCTATGGTACAAGCCTGGGAAGGCATCAGAAAAGAATAATGCAATAGTTTGGTGATGTCAGTGGGTTACTGGCTTGATGCAGTTATGCAAGAAAGGGATATGGAACCAAATTTTAATTTTTATTTATGTTAAAGTCAATTAAAGTAAAGACGATCTTTTCCAATACTTTTGCTAAGCAAAAAATTGGGTGGTCTGCCACCAAAAGCACCATGTTCAAAGCTGTTTAATGCATCTATATGTAAATACCAGGAAATGAAAGCTGAAATTCTGATCCAAAGTCTCATTCATTTATTTTTTAATCTCAAACCCAAATGTATAGCAAAAACAAAATGATTGTCCTTGCCATTCCAAAAATTTTGGAAGGGACTGTATATCCAGTAGC
This sequence comes from Cranoglanis bouderius, assembly GCA_023630585.1. Taxonomy (NCBI): domain Eukaryota; kingdom Metazoa; phylum Chordata; class Actinopteri; order Siluriformes; family Cranoglanididae; genus Cranoglanis; species Cranoglanis bouderius. Next base: position 19,633,485 of record CM042557.1, read on the forward strand.
AAATGCTGGAAATGAAGACATGTACAAATTTAAAATGTCTTAACAAAAACCTAGATATAAAAAATACATGACTTTTGTGGATGAGACTAGAGAATCTTGTTATTCATTTCCTGCTTTAAAACCAGTGTCATAGAACTCATAGAATGCCTTATGAAGATGTAATTAACCAGAGAAGTATTATATTCTTGAATTAGAAACCCAAGCAACATTTTTGATCAGCAGATGCACATGCTGAGCCACCAACAGCATCACCTACTGCTGAAATCTCTCCCCCTGTTAGCACCTGTTTCGCCATCAATCCATCAGTGTAATTTTTATACAAAAGGCAAGAATTCAAAAGGCTGAATAAGCACAAAAAATATCCCTATGAACAGAAGTCCCCAAATGCAAACCCTAATAATGCCAAGCTGACATGCAATACATCATAGTACCCATTAGGAGTTGCTGGGTAAAGCAGGAATCAAAAGTCTGCAGGCTGTTGACAGATCAAAGAGACATTTGCATTGCCTTGCAGTCTTTTCCATTGAAGCTTACCTGCATCAGCCTTGCATCTACTTCATTATGCTGTGCTTGCAAAGAAAGAGTGGGGGGAGGGGGTAAAATAAACACAAAAGAAATTATGGCAGACAAGCTTTCCACTTAGTATAGCCTACTAGTTGAGGCAGCCACATTAAGGAGCAGAGTCAAAGACTATGGGACTAAAAAATAAAAGGATGTATACAGAAAGAATAGTACACAACATGCAAATGGTAAAAGAAAAAAAAAAAAAAAAAAAAAAAACATAGTGAGAGAGAGAGGCACCTAGATAATTCTACACAGTGGCGTACAACTTTTATAGCACTAGAAATTAAGCAGAAATAGCATGTGTGTCAACTTTCCAAATACTGCAGTTACAGCGATAGCATTTTGTCCAAAGTATTATTTGTTAAAATGGAAAAGTATTAAGAACAATTTTTATGTGTGACCAGTAGCTGCAACACCATAAGTCACCTGGCCACAATGGCATTTTGGCCAAAAATACATATTAATTACATGTAAAAATGACAAAATATACACACAAATACATTTTAAAAATGACATATTAAGTCTTTTTCTATTTGCATTTATATGTATTTATTATCCTACATACATAGAACACAACATTAAAAAAAAATTAAAAATAGGCAAATAGCATCTCTAGACCGGTTCCTTTATAAATATACAACAAACCACTGTCACATGAGTCAGATACCAAAAATGCTTCCACAAGAATAAGATCCTTCTGAAGAAGCTTCTAAAAAGGATCTAGCCAGACCCCTGCATGGATCCTTCCGAAGAACCTTCTAAAAATGATCCATCCAGACCCTTGCAGGAACCCCAAAGACCGATATTTAAAGATTAAATCCACCAATAAGCTGGGTGCCATAAATTATTTGCGAGTGATGGTGAGATGCATCTTTTGACATGTAACCATGTCTGTGTCAAGAGTAATTGGTCAGGCCATGCAACGAGTTGTGGGAGTAAAGAGGCAGTTTGCAGTGTAATAGACTCGAGCGAGACCCCCATGTGCAAAGGGGGGAAAAATGATTTTACTGCATTCTACTGCATTTGAGGTGACACTTCTTTAAACATTTACTGTACATAACTGACAAACTGTTTCCCTCTAACACACAAATTTGTTTAGCATGCAAACAGCTCTCTGTGTAAATGAGGAGGTAGGATGCAGCTTAACTGTAACATTTAAGGCAATTTTATTAACAATACTGAATAAGAACAGGTTTTTTCCTGTTTGTAGGGCATTAAACATTGACTGTGCTAGAGAGAGCAATAGAAAAGGAAAGATAATTTAGGGGGGTTGCGGTCTGAAAGGAGGTTAGCCAGAGAAGAGCAGGTGTTGGCCTCTCAGTGTAGCTCAGAGAACTCGGCTGTCATTAATGACAAGTAACTGTCACAGCACTCTCCACACACCATGCACAAAACTAGAGATCAGATATAATATTTTAAAACCAGCTACGGGTTGGAAACAAATGGTACAAGAACAAATCTGTCTCATAATGTGAGCTTTTAGACTATCCCAGGTATAGAGGAAATTAATTTGAAGTGGACTCATGAATCAAAAGGCATGTGACTGTCATGTTGAGCGTGATGGACCATCCAGGACCCATTGCAGCATAAGGCACAATAAAATAATGGTCAGGGCTTCATTTCCATTTAAGTCTGCTTATCTCTGTTTATGCCAGTTATTATATTTTAATAACAGGAGTATATAAATATCCTAAACAGACTGTTTTGTACACTTTGGTATGTGAGCTACTGAATCACTACTTAGTGAATAGTGAATCTTTGCATAGGTAATTGCAATATAAACATTGTTTTTAATGTGGAATCAGTTGAAAGCTGCTGAGCATTGCATATTAAAAAAGGGCACCTGGAAATGTCAGTAACAGTATTTCAAGTAAAAATGTATAAAGAAAAGGTATTTGATGTCTTACCTAATCAACTGCAACAGATAAACCTTTATATTGAAATTGATGCATGCAACACATTCCAAAAAATTGGGACGGGGCAATTTAGGATTAATAGCGATGTGACGAGTTGAAATAAGAAGGTGATGTGAAACAGGTGAGGCAATCGTCTAATCATTGCATATAAGGAGCCTCCAAAGAAGGCCTAATCCTTCAAGAGCAAGGATGGGTCGAGGCTCGACAATCTGCTAACCAATGCATCAGTGAATAATCCAACACTATGAGAACAACATTCCCCAAAGGCAAATCAGTAGGATTTTGGGCATTTCACCTTCTTCAGTGCACAATATAATTACAAGATTCAAGGAATCCGGTCAAATCGTGGTGCGTAAAGGGCAAGGCCAAAAACCACTTCTGAATGCGCATGATCTCCGATCCCTCATATGTCACTGTCTTAAAAACTGTCATGAGTCTGTAATGGAGATCTTGACATGGGCTCAGGAATACTTTTGGTAAACCTTTGTCAGTCAACACCATTCGCCGCTGAATCCACAGATGCAAGTTAAGGCTTTACTATGCAAAGCAGAAGCTGTACATCAACACTGTCCAGAAGCGCCACCGACTTCTCGGCTCGGTCTCATCTGAGATGGACAGTAGCACAGTGGAATCATGTTTTCTGGTCAGACGAGTCAACATTTCAAATAGTTTTTGGACAAATCAGACGTTGTGTTCTCCGGGCCAAAAGGAAAAGGAAAAGGACCATCCAAGCTGTTATCAGCGTCAGGTCCAAAAGCCAGCGTCTGTCATGGGGTGTTTCAGTACCCATGGCATGGGTAACTTGCACATCTGTGAGGGCACCATTAATGCAGAAAGATATGTACACATTTTGGAGCAACATATGCTGCCATCCAGAGCAGGATAAACCAAACCACATTCTTCCCAGATGGTTGCTGTGTCAAGGAGTGGCCAGGCTGTGAGGATGCACACCTGGCAGTGATTTGGCTAATCAGTAGGAGCAAGAGATAAAGGAGCGGCTGGAAGCATCAGAGGGAGAGAGAGAGAGAGACACACATGCACTTTGTGTTCTGTTTGTGTGTTTTATTTTATGTTTGAGTTTGGTTTATTATTATTGGTTAAGTTTACGTTCAGCTGGTTCCTGCCTCCTCCTTGCCAAACTTTTAAGTTTGTTACAGTTGCGTAAGCAGCGAGTGCGGGTGCTAGCATGGCCTACCTGCAGTCCTGACCTGTCTCCAATTGAGAATGTGTGTTTGGTGCATTATGAAGCGCAAAAAAGGCAACGAAGGCCCCGTACAGTTGCGCAGCTGAAGAAATGCATAATGGATGAATGGAGGAAAATTCCGCTTGCTAAACTTAACCAACTGGTGTCTTCAGTGCCCAAATGCTTAATAAGTGTTATTAAAAGAAAAGGTGATAACCTTAACCTTCACAGTGGTAAACAGTCAACTGTCCCAACTTTTTTGGAGTGTGTTGCAGTCATCAGATTTGAAATGAGTGCATATTTTCAAAAATAAATTAAATTCACAAAGTAAAACATCAAATAATCTGTTAATAATGTGTTGTCAATATAGTACAGGTTGAATTGAATTTTCAAATGACTCTTTGTTGTTGTTTTTTTTGCATTTTCCATATTGTCCCAACTTTTTCGAATTGGGGTTGTACATGGCATGTCGTAATCTGAGGGACAGGCTTCCAGCAGAGTGCTACAGGATATCGCACTTGAAAATAGTGGTGATTGATCAGTGGAGGCAAGGGGCATTCTTTATCAAATAGACTTACATTTCATAGGGCTTTTGGTTATCTTTTGTAAAGTGCTTGGCGATTGCAAGGGCTGTGGAAGTGAGGCACAGAAGTGAGGGTTACTTTGGAAAACTAGCTATTTTGCAGAGAACTGCAAAATAAGTGTTCAAACAGTGTGTAAAAGACAGCCTAAAACAAGCTTAAGATTTCACGACTCATTGATGATAATTGATAGTGACTCATTGATAGTGCTCAAAGTGATGGTGAGAGCTTCCAAAAAGCTATCTTTTATCAGGTTCTTGACACAGCTGAGGTACAGAGGCATTTTTCAAAGAAGAATTGAGAGACAATGCAACGGGTCCAATCTCTGATACCAAAAGAGTATAACATTCTTGAATTAGGAGCCTCTGTTTGCCTTTGCTCAGATTGTTGAGTCAGATTTAGTGGACCTCAAACATGAGGTTCATCAAACCAAGCAACTTCTTCATAGGAGAGAGAAAAGTGGAAAGGACAGACCGTCTACTCTACTTGACTTTGTTGTGTTTCTATAACCTTATAAAGATGTCTACCCAGAGCTATTTCAACTGTCTAAGGCTTCTGTTGTTACAACAGTCAGCAGTGCTATTAACCCAGACTATTGATTGACATGCCAGAGATCAATTACTCAGACAAATGTATTACATTTAGAAACATACATTTACATAACACCACAAAGATTAGTATTTAGAAAATGAATGCAAATTTTTCAACCGTTTTCTCCAGTTTACCTGCCAAATATCTTAAGATATAAGAATATTTATGCTGGTGCAGTTGCCGTAATGGAATTGAATAATGGAACTGCAGTGACAATATAAACTCCCTTTATGAACACATATTCCTTGTATAATAAAATGTACACATTTTAAACAACAGTTTAACCTTTAAATATTTAAAGTGCAATAGTCAGCACACTTATTGTGCTACAGACAGACAGACAGACAGACAGACAGATAGATATTTATATAAAATATGAGAGGTTGGTAATTGGGTAGGTAGATGGATAGATGTGTGAGGAGAGAGAAGGGGTTAAAAAAATACAGATAGGATGTTAGGTTACAGGACAGCTCAGACTCCATTTCCCAGCAGACTCAGCCGCCTACAAACATGGCCACCCTGGACTCCATTTCCTACAGCACACACACACTCACAGTCACTGGACTTTTAATGGCACACACCTGTTCTCAATAACACACCAATCACCTTGCACTATATAAACCTCATTCCGTCTTTGCTTCCCTGTGAAGTAATTGCTCAGTTTCCATTGTGTTCTGTCATTACCAAGCTGTTGTAATTGTTTATACTTCCTGTTTTTTTATCTTTGCCTGTTTCTCGTTGTTGATTACTGTTTTGCCTCTGTAACTTTGTTTGCACATCTCCTGACCTTGGACTGTTTACTACTCTGTGTTTGCCTTACGATTTGGTTTTGTCTGCCCTGTTTATTAAACTGTTTCATACCTGCACTTGCATCCAGCTCTGAGTCTGTGTCATAACATAGGAAGATATAGGAAGATCCAGAAAGATAGATGGATAGATAGATGGGTCTTGGTCCATTACAGATGGTACTCAACCAGAATAAACTTTCTGATGCGGGTACCACTGCAGTTGCGGAGGCAACGTGCATTTCTGCTAAGTGGTGCTATAACCACAGATTTTCTCAAGAGTGTGTCACAGCCCATTTCACAAGTAACTGTCAACTGCGCCTTGATTTGATGGTTGTAGTCAGTGGAGAATACAAGAAAAACACAATCTATAAGATAAAAACAAATCATATTAACAGAACCAAATTTAGTACTCAAAAGCCCATGTAAGCATTTGTTGTTTAGAATGAATTCAAGCTGAATAGTAAATGTCAAGACTGTGTTCTGTGCTTACTTTTACTTTTATGTACTACTACTACCCTGTATTTTATTAGAAGATGTGCATGATTATTTATATAATTGTATCTTGTATTATTTTGTCCTTCCAATAAAACAAAAAATGATAGAAAAGGTGGATTACTCTGCATGGGAGCATTAAGAGTGGTAGCCTAGCTGTCTAATACTCTACATTAATTAGTAGGCTTTATGTCAGTGTTGTGACTGCATTATTTAATATTTGTCACAAATACAAATGTTTTGAAATGCAATGTTTCCAATTATTTAATGTACATTTCATAGGTGCTTTGTTATTCTTTATCTGTCCTTTTTTTATTAGTAGTAGGTTTATTATTAATTCAAACTTAATGAAACTTAAATAAAAACATTGTTAATTTGCTATTAACCGATGTTGACCGACAGCGTTTATGTTTTTTCCAATCTTTGTGGTGCTTAGAAATAAGAGGCAGACTATAATGGTCAAACTTTTGGTTTAATAAATAATGGCAACAGTACAATAAATTTGCTACATTCCAGTAGAGCCTCTGTTGTGGTATAAAAATAAAGATGTGTGTGTGTGTGTGTGTGTGTGTGTGTGTGTTGTGTCAGTGTCATACTGTACATTTAGTCTGGTCTTGTAGATGGTGCTTTCTATATAATAAAGAAATATTGTTAACTTGAGGTGTAGAATGTGTAAAGACTGTGGTGAAGTCCAAATATCAGAGAGTACAAAATAAAGATGTAAGTGTGTGTGTGTGTGTGTTTGTGTGTGTGTGTGTGTGTGTGTGTGTGTGTAAGAGAGAGACAGAGAGAGAGAGAGAGAGAGAGATAGTGGTAAACATAAATAATTTGCCTTTTAGCACTAACTTTTACAACTACCATGTCTTGCTTGGTATAATAAATTTTATAATAAATTTACACAGATTGTTACAGGGCAGGCACTTTTTTTCAGGGATTTCAGGACAGCAGAACAGATCATCAGGTAGCGTTGACCTATTTTGAGAATCTGCATAGGTCAATGATCATGCACAGTTTGGGAAGAAAAGCCATTAGCTGCAGATAGTTGTCTGTCCATGATCACAGGGGTTTTACATTCATTATATATCTTCAGATACCTGTCCGTGATCGCAGGGGTTTTGTGCCAAATACCCTGTTAATTTCTTATCCGATACCCATCCCAGAACCAGAATTTGAACGCTGCTCTTGCTGATTTCCTTAGTTCACTTTGTTTTCCGTGAACACAGGGTCTTAGAAATGCTGTGCATATGTGATTCAACAAAATTATTTTGGTTGAAATATCACATTTTGATTCACAGTGTTTCCCGTGAACACAGTGTCTTTAAAATGCTGTGCATACGTGATTCAACAAATTCTGGTTACTACTTCAAAAGAAACTACAGAGGTTGAAATATCATGGTGTTTTAGTCCATGATCCGGTTACTTCTGTGGGTTCAGGTTACCACGTGATTCAAAAAAGCATCTGTAATGAATTCGTTTGTGCAGCAGACAGACACACAGAGGCGATCTGAGGGGAATTAGTGTCAATTTATTTACATTATTTACACAACTGAAAAGATAGAAGGGGGTAACGTGAGGGAGCTGAGTGAAAAGAGTGAGGGAAGTGCTGGCATTGGGCTGGTGAGCCCTCTTCCCAGCTGAGGTAATCACGGGGAGAGAGCTGGGCAGCGTCGCGGCGGGGCTCCATACGGGAGAAGGCATCCGCAATGGGAGTAGCAGCGCTGGGCAGCCAGGGAGCATTGTCATCCGGGTTGGCGCAGTCCGTTAAACAAAAGGCACAAAAAGGCCACCCTCCCCCCAACTCCAACTTGGGGTCCTGGGGCCGGGTATTGCGGCTGGGCAAGGGAGTGCTCACTTTGGGCTCAACTTCATAATTGGCGGGTCAACCTGGCCACTGCCACCCACACCTTGCTTTGTGATGCTGTCAGTGTACTGTGCCTTTGTCCTGCACCTCGTAGCTGCATTGGATTTTTGTGTCTCCCCATTAATGTGCAGAGGAGGAGACTGTAGTGCATGGATTGCTGTGATAGACCCGGTTACTTGAAATTGTTTTCCCCTGCTGTGCTCCAGGCCTATTTTTCTTGTAGAGACAAGGGTGATACACAGCACATAAAAAAAATTAAATTTCAAAATGTCCAAAAATTACCTCCAGTGTCTCTCTTCGTTCTCTCTTTGCTTGCGCCTGTAGCTTTTGTGGCCCTTCGCTCCTTAGCCACTGTGGGCAGGAAATCGATCTTACCACAAATAAGTGATAAATTTGTTTATCACAAATTTGTTGTCATTCCGTCTTCTCCTTTCAACCTACTAGATAGAGACTTAATGTTTAAATTGAAGTGTTCTCTTACAATGCATGATGGTAGATTCACTCTGTTAACTCCATCTAATCTGTGTTTTTCTTCTGTCTGCCATGTGGGTGATGACGAGTCCACTGCCTGATGCACTTGTCTCAGTGCCTAAAACTTTATGGACAAAGCATACTAATAAAGTAGACCTCATTCAGGTAACTCCATATGCTGCGGACCTCAAAACTACTTGGCCCATTTATAAGCAATATCCGCTATCAGCAGAAACTGATCGATTCTTTACTCATGCATGGCGTGGTCATTCATACATTATCTCCTTACAACACACCTGTTAACCCTGTACACAAACCAAATGGAAAGGGATGGTGTTTTACTCAGGACCTAAGGCGAATTAATGATATAGTAATTCCAGTAAGCCCTCTTGTATCTGACATGGCTTCTATTCTCACCGCTGTTCCTCACACACACATACATTTCACGGTAGTTGATTTATGTTGAGCTTTTTTCAGTGTTCTTGTATCTAAGCAGACACAGCCTATCATTGCTTTCACTTTTAAAAATCAACAATACTCATGAGTAACGAATTAGCCCAAATATGAAATAAATATATATATATATATATATATATATATATATATATATATATATATATATATATATATATATATATAAAATCAAAGCACTTTATGATCAGTTATAAATATAAATCAACCATAAAGGGGAATTTACGTATATATATATATATATATACAGACAATTAACTACAACAGATTATAATTAATTACGACTATATGTATGGTCTAGATCAGCTTGTAGAATTAGCTGTAGTCTAGTTTTAGAATTAAATTCGAAGAGGCTGATTGGTTTGTCCACCAAACTAATCTTCGTATTACTCTTAAAGGGGGAGATTATTCTTCTGGCCAAGAGGAATAATTCTCCAGTTCTGTTACTAACAGAATAAAGCATGTAGTGAAAAGCAAAACATTAAAGTGACCTTTCTTTATGGGCAGTAACAGAAACAATCAAGCGTGATAATAATAGATTTTAATAAATTAATGAAACTACGAATACATACAACTAGATCTAAGCAAATAATACATATATACAGGAATACGAAAGTAAAGAAAGAAAAGGGGTGAAGATACAAGGAAGGGCAAAACTTGCAAACAGTTAACCTTGAGAACCAGCAAAGAATCACATCACCTAAAATAGGGGCATAAGCTCAAAACGCATCTAGAGATCGATTGACAGCGATACTTGCATTTGTTTTGGTGTTGAGTTACGGATGCTTGTGAGATTTGGCGCATTCATGAGCTGGAGTTCGTCGGTTTCTTCCATGCCGTTAGCGGGAAGTTTGAACGGAGTTAACTTGAAGACATGTTTTGCAGAAGGAAATAGCTGAAAAGGAGAGACTGGAGACAAGCCTGGAGAAGAGAGTAAGGAACATCTGTCGTTGTATTTTAAGGACAAGCCAGTCCACACTTCTCTTTGGGCAACTGACGAATCCTGAATGTGAATTTTGGGAGGGAGAATGTTTCCTTTGTCTCCCTTTACAATTGATTTGCATCTCTGGGGTGGCCTCGGATTAGTACCGTCTTATTACAAAGTACAGTAAAAAGCATAACATAATGCATCCTATCATAACATAATCTGCGTCATCAATAAAAGACCAAATTTGATAGGGTAGAAAGACATTAAGAGAGTGGGGTATCCTTACACATGGGTATAGGCATTTCAACTTATTCTAAACTTAACTAAAGATCATACTAGGTTGATTACACAGGACAAACAATGCATGCACACAAGAATACATCATATACTATTCTGGCATAGTTTAATTATGGGTTAAATTCAGGGAGTGTTCTGCTAGGTGTATGTGTGTGAGTCCTGTGTGTGTAGGTGAGTTTGCGTATTCAGCATTGCAAAAGGGGGTGTCTGCAGCCAGATTGCTCCTTGGTGCCTGGAGAAAGGGGAGGGGGTCAGTCCAAGAGACCTTTGAAGTCACTTAGGAATGGTGGAGACTCTTAGACTTGCTGGAGCCAGATGATGGTGATTTAGCTAGAGAGGACAAAAGTTAAAAGCTTCACTGGGCATAGCATTGATCCGACAAGTTTGATCCAGTCCAGACATTACACTTGGACACATCTTCCCCAGGGCTTCATTGACTCTCCCGATGTGTTCTCATCTGTGGTGCATCAAGCGCTCTCCTCACTCATTTTAACTGAGGGCTGCTGCCTTGTTCAGTACTTGGATAACATTCTTTTATCAGCTGAAGGACATGAGCTCTGCATAGAGGGCTCTCTAAAACTCTTGACCCACCTGGCTCAGTGTAGTTTCAAGGTCTCACTAACTAAACTTCAGCTCTGTCAGACACTGGTCCAATATCTGGGTTTCCATATCTCCCAGGGACAGCGCCACCTAACCAGCAACCGAGTGCATGCTATTGTCGATGTCACACCTCCTGCCACACAAAGAGGTATGCTGAGTTTTAAGGGATTTAGAAACTATTGTCGTCAGTTCATTCCTGACTGCTCACACCACGACAAAATTCTCAGACACTGTTGTCTCAAGGATGCTCCACAGAACATTGAATGGACTAAGGAGATGATGAACTCTTTCTGTTATCTAAAACAGGCATTAAGCTCAGCTCCGGCTCTGGGACTCCCGGACTCCTAATCTCAATTCCACCTGTATGTTTCTGAGGACGGGACCACTGTGGTGGGGGTCCTGGCCCAGGAATGGGGTCGATCTATTACCTGCCGTTCTGTGCAAAATTTGCATGACTCCTAATCAGAAAACTAAATCTCAAACCAATTTGAGATTATTATGGGCAGACCATTTCCCACTCCATGGACTAAGGGTAACCCAGGTGTAACGAATCAATCATTACTAGCATTATTCTTTTCCACCAGAATAATGTAATGGATCAACTTTAAACATGAAAAATGAAAACAGAATCGCACGCTTAGATTCGAAGCAACTTTTTGAAGGAGACAAGTTTTAAAGCGTGCCCGCATTATCTACCAGAATGTGTAGTAACTCGGATGAATCTGCAACGTTCAAAAATATTCTCCACCAGTTACAATTTATGTAACAAATAAAAAAATGTTTAACATGTTTAAATGTATTCTCCAATTTATATAAGGAATTAGATCGAATGGCGTGAAATATATCTATATATCTAATCAACTGTTAGGTCGCGCAAGAAGCGCGACTTCAATCCCCAGAACTCTTATCCACACACTCCACACTACACTTCCCAGCAAGCTCGGCGGCCTACAAACATGGCCGCCAGGGACTACAACACCCACACACTACCTCGGTCACAATCACCCTCGTTCTAATCCCGCGCACCTGTCTTCTATTTTCACTAACACGTTATTTAAGGACTTTTGTGTTACAGGGCTAACGCGAAGTATCGTTTGTTTCTTCCAAATCGACTGAGCTACTTCATTCTGGACTGATTCTCACGGCATTTGAAACTAAGCTAAGTACCTTGGACTCCGACTTCATCTCAAGCCCTCTTTCTATTTTACACATCTCTGTGATAGGTTTGCTTGCACAAGTGTTTGATTTTCTGTTAGCGCAAATAGCTAGCACACTTTATTTAGTCACCGCTATTTTGTTGTATGGGTTCTCTGTTGGATGCTGTTTTCTCCGTTTGATTTTGCCGTAGTAAAGTGTGTGTCCTTTTTTTTTACTGCTAGCGCTAACACTTTTGAGAGTGTGTTTAATCTTGATCACGTTATCCTGCGAAGACTCGAAGCCTTCTATAAACCTGTTGTTTGCCCTGTGTCCTTTTCACATGTGTGCTGAATAAACTGACGAAGTTTTTGACCGCAACTGTGTCCAGCTTACTTCTGGTGCTGTAACAGAATACTTCGCCTCGACATGGACGCAGCGGAGGAAATTCGTCAAGCAATCGCAGCACACGGTCAAATTATCAACGCGCAACAACAACGCTTGGGAGAAATGGATCAGAGTCTTCAACTTCTCTCCCAAGTCACGGCTACAGCAACGCAGCGCGCCGCTCCCACATCCTTTTCTACGCCTCGACTGCCTATGCCCTTACCCGATAAGTACAACGGTGACACTGGTTTATGTAAGGGTTTCATCTTACAATGCTCCTTATACTTTGACTGTTGTGGGGAAATGGGGGATCATGAGAAAGTGGCGCGATTCATCTCCTTACTAACAGGCAAGGCTTTAAGGTGGGCGGCGGCAGTAAGAGAACGAGGCGGAGATGCGGTGGCTTCCTATGACACCTTCGTCTCCATGTTCCGGTGAGTGTTCGACCACGCCCCCGATCACCAGGAAGTCGGGGAACGGCTCCTAACACTGAGGCAAGGCTCACTTCGAGTGGCGGATTACGCGTTAGAATTTCGGACTATCGCTGCGGGTAGCGGCTGGAATGACGTGGCGTTAAAAGCTGTCTTCCGTCAGGGCCTTAATCCCGCCATAATCACTGAGATGGCCTGCCGCGATGAGCCTCTTAACCTGGACTCGTTAATTGATCTCGCCATTCGTCTCGATCAACTTCTCTACAGCCGTAGGCATCCATCTCAGCACCCTGAACCAACCCGACTCCCCGCTAGCGACGAACCCATGCAAATCGGCCATGCTAAACTGGACCCCAACGAGAAAGAAAGGAGACGCCGAGAGAACCTATGTCTCTACTGTGGCCGCGCTGATCACTCTCTTCACTCCTGCCCTGTCCGCCCCACAAGCTTAACTCCGACGAGGGGCGGACAACGCACCCATTCAACCCCGGTGAGTCAGATTCCTGATGTTACTTCATGTTCTTTTACTTTACCCGTCTACCTTGAACATTCAGGTGTCTGTACTCTTATTACAGCCATGCTCGACTCCGGAGCAGCGGGCAACTTCATTGACGAGGAAATAGTGTGTCAGCTTGACCTCGACACTCGTCCCCTACCTCAGCCGCTAAAGATCCAGGCCATCGACGGTACGCCCATCGGAAACATCACCCGCCACACACACACCCTGGGGCTTCGTGTCAGCGCTCTCCACCACGAAGAATTATCCTTCTGGGTCATCAAATCTACCCGATACCCCGTGGTTTTGGGCTTACCGTGGCTGAGAAAACATAACCCTCACATTTCCTGGGCCAACCAACAAATACTCAACTGGTCACCCTTCTGTCACCAACAATGCCTCAACACCCTATCACTCACTGTCGCCACTACATCCGTTGAAAGCCCTGAAAACGCACCCACCGTCTGTATACCCCACGAATATAACGATCTTAAGGAGGTATTTAGTAAACTCAGGGCTAGAGGTCTTCCACCCCATCGTTCTTATGACTGTTCCATAGACCTCCTGCCGGGTATGACTCCGCCACGTGGACATATATATCCCCTGTCCCAAGCAGAACATAAAGCCATGTCCGAATACATTCAGGAGGCTCTCCAACAGGGATATATTCGCCACTCCACCTCCCCGGCAGCAGCCAGCTTCTTTTTCGTGGCCAAGAAAGGAGGGGGCCTTCGGCCTTGCATTGACTACCGAGGGCTCAACCGCGCCTCGGTGAAATATCCCTACCCTCTTCCACTCGTCCCTTCCGCCTTAGAACAACTTCGTGAAGCCCGATATTTCACCAAGTTGGACCTCCGTAGCGCGTACAACCTGGTGCGTATCCGGGAAGGGGATGAGTGGAAGACTGCCTTCAGCACAACAACAGGTCACTACGAATACCTCGTAATGCCGTATGGGCTAACTAACGCGCCCTCAGTATTCCAATGCCTAATTAATGACGTACTGAGAGACATGTTAGGAAAATTCGTGGTGGCCTATATTGACGACATTTTGATTTACTCCCCCAACTACAAACTCCACGTATCTCAAGTACGCCAGGTTCTCACACGCCTACTAGAAAATGGACTATATGTAAAGGCAGAAAAGTGTGAATTCCACACTAGTACTACGACCTTCTTAGGTTACGTCATTAGCCCCGAGGGAGTGGCCATGGACAAAAGTAAGGTCACGGCGGTAACACAATGGCCCACTCCTACTACCATCAAGGAGCTCCAAAGCTTCTTAGGTTTCGCCAACTTCTACCGACGCTTTATCCGGGGTTTTAGTTCGATTGCCCTACCCCTTACTTCTCTGTTGCGGGGCGGTCCCCGCCGTCTGGTTTGGAACCACGAGGCCGAGGGGGCATTCTCCAGACTCAAAACGGCTTTCACCACGGCTCCTATCCTCAAGCACCCAGACCCTTCCTGTCCCTTCGTAGTAGAAGTAGATGCCTCTGAGGCGGGGGTGGGGGCCGTATTATCCCAACGTCTAGGGGAAAAACCAAAACTTCACCCCGTCGCTTTCTTTTCGAAAAAGCTATCGCCGGCAGAACAGAATTATGACGTGGGAGATCGTGAACTGCTAGCTATAAAATTAGCTTTGGAGGAGTGGCGACACTGGCTAGAGGGGGCAGAACACCCGTTTACCGTTTTCACAGATCACAAGAACTTAGAATATCTGCACACAGCCAAACGACTAAACCCTCGCCAAGCACGTTGGTCTTTGTTTTTCGCACGGTTTCAGTTTACCCTTTCTTATCGCCCCGGGTCTAAGAACCACAAGGCGGACGCCCTTTCCCGACTCCACACTAGGGATTCACCACCTTCCAAACCCGACCACATCCTGCCTCCCTCCTGTTTTGTCGGTAATGTGCACTGGGAGTTCGACAATTTACTTCACAAATTCCCACGTAGGTACGTACCGTCTGCTTGTCCTCCCACAAAATTGTTTGTCCCTTCTACCTACAGAACCCGATTAATAAGATGGGCTCACACGGTTCCCGGTACCGCTCACCCCGGTTCCCTACGCACATACCACCTTTTGTCCCACAAGTACTGGTGGCCCAACATGGCCCAAGAAGTACTACAGGCGGTCAAATCTTGTGACATCTGCGCCCAAACTAAGGTACCCAGAACCTTCCCTGCCGGCAAACTCATGCCACTACCCACTCCTCAACGACCTTGGTCACACCTTGCAGTAGACTTCATCACGGACCTCCCCAATTCTCTAGGCCACACCACCGTTTTTGTTATTTTAGATCGGTTCTCCAAATCCCTCCGTCTAATTTCCTTGCCCAATCTACCATCAGCCTTCCACACAGCAGAACTTATATTCTCGCATGTATTTCGTTATTTTGGGATCCCCGAAGACATAGTTAGCGATCGGGGACCGCAGTTCATATCTCGCGTATGGTCCGGCTTTATGGGTAAATTGGGAGTGAATGTGAGCCTTACGTCGGGATACCACCCCGAATCCAACGGGCAAGCGGAACGGGTTAACCAAGAAGTCGGAAGGATGCTCCGTTCGTTCTGTCACAAAAATCCCTCTGATTGGGCCCGCTTCCTGCCCTGGGTGGAATACGCCCAGAACTCACTCCGCCATTCTGCCACTAACCTGACCCCATTCCAATGCGTGCTAGGTTATCAGCCCCCTCTATTTCCGTGGGATGCCACGGCCACGGACGCACCAGCCGTAAACGAATGGTTTGACCGCAGTGAACAGGTCTGGGCAAGCACCCATAGGAGACTAAAACAAGCAGCCTCAAAATCAAAGGCCCAAGCGGATCGCCACCGACAGGTAACACCACGCTACCAACCCGGTGAACGGGTATGGCTCTCCACCCAAAACTTGCACCTCAAACATCCCTGCCAGAAGCTCTGTCCTCGTTATCTCGGCCCCTTCAAAGTCATCAGGCCCATCAATGAGGTAACCTACAGACTAGCCATCCCCAAACACTGGCGCATTTCCCCCTCGTTTCACGTTTCTCTCCTGAAACCCTTCCACACAGGCATCCTCACCTCTCAAAACCCGTCCAATCCACCTCCCCCACAGGAAGTTGACGGACAACCGGCCTATCAAATTCATCAGATTCTAAAATCCCGGCGACGTCAAGGTAAACTTCAGTACCTCATTGACTGGGAGGGGTACGGGCCCGAGGAACAGAGCTGGGTGGCGGCCAAGGACATGCTGGACCCTGAAATGGTGGACGAATTTCACCGCATCCATCCAGAATACCCAAAACCTAGACCCAGAGGTCGTCCCAGGCAGGGAGAGGCTCCCGGAGTGAGCCCTTTGGGGGGGGGCTCTGTTAGGTCGCGCAAGAAGCGCGACTTCAATCCCCAGAACTCTTATCCACACACTCCACACTACACTTCCCAGCAAGCTCGGCGGCCTACAAACATGGCCGCCAGGGACTACAACACCCACACACTACCTCGGTCACAATCACCCTCGTTCTAATCCCGCGCACCTGTCTTCTATTTTCACTAACACGTTATTTAAGGACTTTTGTGTTACAGGGCTAACGCGAAGTATCGTTTGTTTCTTCCAAATCGACTGAGCTACTTCATTCTGGACTGATTCTCACGGCATTTGAAACTAAGCTAAGTACCTTGGACTCCGACTTCATCTCAAGCCCTCTTTCTATTTTACACATCTCTGTGATAGGTTTGCTTGCACAAGTGTTTGATTTTCTGTTAGCGCAAATAGCTAGCACACTTTATTTAGTCACCGCTATTTTGTTGTATGGGTTCTCTGTTGGATGCTGTTTTCTCCGTTTGATTTTGCCGTAGTAAAGTGTGTGTCCTTTTTTTTTACTGCTAGCGCTAACACTTTTGAGAGTGTGTTTAATCTTGATCACGTTATCCTGCGAAGACTCGAAGCCTTCTATAAACCTGTTGTTTGCCCTGTGTCCTTTTCACATGTGTGCTGAATAAACTGACGAAGTTTTTGACCGCAACTGTGTCCAGCTTACTTCTGGTGCTGTAACAATCAACACGTGTTGTGACCAGTTATAAATATACATTAGCCATTAAAGGGAATTCATGTATGTGTACATATACATATAGATAATTAACTACAATGGATTATAATTAATTATGACTATGTATGTGGTCTGTAAACTGTAGTCTAGTTTAGATTTATGAACTCTAAAGAGGGAGTTTATCCTTCTGGCCAGGAAGAATTAACCCACGAAGTTTGTTATTAAAGATTAGAGCGGGTAATCGAGATCTTATGCAGCATTTAAGGGACTCATCACGTGACAAAACAGAGACAATCAAGCGTGGGATAATAGATTTTAATAGCTAGATGTAACTATGGATACACACGACTAACTCTAAGCAGAACATATATATGTACATCTATATACAAGGAGAGAAAAGGGATAGAGAGAAAGTAATGAAGAAAAAGGGAATGGCAGACAAAAACACAACTAATTAGCCTTTTTCAAAAACCAGCAACAAACTTAATTCTCCTGTAAACAGGGGTACAATCTTAAACGCGGATATAGGTTCATTAACTATACTCGCATAGCTTCAGTTTTGAAAGTTTGCGCGAGGTCGTGTAGAGTTCGCTGGTTCGTTGCGCCATTTGCAAAAGGTGTGAGCCGTGAAGAGGTTGCATCCTTCGTCCGGGAGAGAGAGATCCTGGCTTCCTCTTCCCTGGGGCATGTGGCCCCGGGGGAGAGAAACTGAAAGGAGTGTAGAAGTTAAGAGTTACTGAAGAGAGACTAAGAGACTGACTGAGAGAGAAGAGAGTCTGAAGAGAGGAAGAGCGTGGTGTTGTTTTAAAGACAACACCAACACACATGTCTCTTTGGGCTATGGGCCAATCAGGAAGTTGGATTTGCATGTCTGGGAGGGAGCCGGTTTATACCATATTATAAATGAAATTAAGAGAAAGCATGAAATGATGTATCCCATTGCAATATGATATGCATAATCAGTCAGGGTATCTCGAGACGATTAACTACATACCAAATTCGATGGACTTGTAAAGAATATTACAAGTAAAACATGGTTATAGACATTTAAAATTATATCCTAAGTTAAACTATCTAAAATCATTAAGGTTAGGTTACATGAACACACAATATATGCAAATAAGAAAACATCAAACTATTTGGACATCGAATAATTACATATAATTACACGTTACATTGAAAAGAGAGAGATTTCTCCATTGTGTGTGTAAGGTAAGCTTGTGTGTGTGTGTGTGTGTGTGGGTGTGTGTGTGTGTGTACCAAGGGGGGAAGTTTGGTCATTAGCATTCCAAAGGTATCTGGTCAAACTGGGGCCAGAGTGGTCATTAAACAGATAGGGATTTATAGCTCAAAAGAAACAAAAGAAACTTCTGTGCTAAGCCCAGGTTGATACAGAAATCAGTTTGATATGTTCAGACGTTACACAGGTGTTTGTTTTACAGGTGATCTGGACGTGAATGTCTGCGATTATACTCAAGCTCTCATTGAAAAATTGAACAGTATACATGGTGATGTTTCTGTTTCTCTCCCTCTGCCCACAGAACAGCCTACTCACCTTTTCCTTCCAGGTGACATAGTTCTCATCAAGAGCCTGAAACCATGAAGCAGCCTTTGGTCATCCTACATGTGTGGTGGCCGTTACCTGTACTGCTGTCCTCACAGATTCACGGATTCATGCCAGCTGCATCAAGCACTGTCCAGTGACAAGAGACAATACAAGTAGCCCTCAAGTAGCCCTCAGGTGGCCTCATCACATCTCACCTCAACATATCCTCAACAGATGAGAAAGGGGAACACTCACAATCAAGCTGCCCTTAAGTGGCCTCTTCTCATCTCACCTTAACACATACACATATAGCCTTGTTTTTTATTAGACATACATATGCAGAGTCTGTTATCCCCATTGTTATTTTGATCCTTTGTCATTGCACGGCCTTAAAAGGTGACTGTCGTTTAGGGTAATTAATACTTGGAAGTAATGGATTCTGTAGTGTGTGTCCTCTCCGGTTGTTTAGGGTAATTTGGAAGTAGTAATTTGGAAGTGGAGTCTGTAGTATGTATACATCTCAGGTCTTTGCTTTATCCTGCCAATTAGGTGATATGTGTATCTGTGCCAATAGTACCAACTCTACTCTAGTGTTGGGGCGCTTTGCCTGTCAGACCTATGTACATGTTGTGGAGGCAGGGGTGTGGATGAGCACCGGTTTGTGACTGGAGGACAGAGCCGGAGAATGCGAGAGGTAAGGATTGCACACCTGTAGGAAATGAGACTAATGATTGTTCTGTGTTGCAGTGAGGGGAAGAAGATAAAAGGGAGGAGAGGCGCGCGCCTCGAGAGAGAGAGAGATGCCGGCACAGACTTGTGTGTGTGTGCATGCGTGTGTGAGGAAAAAGTAAAGCGCAAGGCGGAAAGAAAAAAAAAAGGAAATAAAAGCATCGGAGTTGAATCAAGCCTGCCTCCCCTCTGTTTTCCTCCTTGCCCGACTTAAAACTGTTACATATCCTTTTACTGATATATCTTCAGATACCTGTCCGTGATCACAGGGGTTCGTGCCCAAATACACTTTTACATTCATAACATACAGTGGGTATAGAAAAGTATCACCCCCCTTTAAAATAATCTCATTTTGTTGCTTTTCAGCCTGAAATGAATGACAAAGTTTTTGTTTTATCCAGCTTTATTTACTCAGTGCAACTTATAACATCCAAGTGAAAGATATAACACCCACAAGTCAGAAAAAAATTAAAAAACAGAATCACTGAGTTGGAAAAAGGATCACCCCCCTCCTAAAAATGACTTGTAAACTCAATCAGGTGTAGCCAATCACCTTCTCAATGGCACACAAAGCCATTTGACTTTCAACTGTGATCAACTGTGGTCATTTTGATTAGCTCAGCATGAAAAGAGCTTTACTGGAGCATTTTGTAGTGCAACTGAAGCAAACAATCAACTATGGGTGGCAAGGCACTCTCAAAAGATCTCCGGGATAAATTTGTGGAAAGGCACATGTCAGGAGATGGATACAAAAAAAAATGCAAAGGCTTTATCAATGCCTAGAAGAAGAATGAAGTCTATAATTAAGAAGTGGAAGGTATTTAGTACAGCACAGACCCTCTCTGGATCAGGACGTTGCTCCAAACTGGATGAAAGAGCCAGGAGAAAACTGGTCAGAGAGGCTACCAAGAGGTGTAAAGCAACTCTGAAGCAGTTGCAGGAATTTATGACAAAAAGTGGTCATTGTGTGCATGGGACAACAATATCACAAATTCTCCACAAATGTGGCTTGTATGGGAGGGTTGCAAGAAAAAAGCCACCCATGACTGAGCTTTGCCAAAATGCACCTTGAAGATTCTGAGGCCACATGGAAAAAGGTGTTATGGTCAGATGAATTATTTGGCCTCAACACCAAACGATATGTCTGGTGGAAATTCAATACAGCTCACCACCCAAATAACACCATTCCTACAGTAAAGCATGGAAGTGGTAATATCCTGTCATGGGGGTGTTTCTCTGCAGCAGGGACTGGAGCACTTGTCAGGATAGAAGGAAAATGGGTGGGGCAAAATACCATCAAATTCTTGAGGAAAATCTGCTGCACTCTGTCGGAAAGTTGTCAATGGGAAGAAGGTTTACCTTCCAACATGACAATGACCCAAAGCACACAGCAAAACTGACCACACAGTGGTTGAAGGAGAAAAAGGTGAATGTCCTTACATGGCCTAATCAGAGCCCAGACTTAAACCCCATTTAAAATCTGTGGAATGACTTGAAGACTGGAGTCCACAAACGGTCACAATCAAATTTAAATGAACTTGAGCAGTTCTGCAAAGAAGAGTGGGCAAATATTGCATAGTCTAGAGGTGCAAAGTTAGTAGAGACATATCCCAACAGACTAAAGGCTGTAATTTAAAAAATAAGGCAAATTTAAGCAAGGAGGTGATCCTTTTTCCAACTCAGTGATTCCGTTTTTTTAATTTTTTTCTGACATGTTAGTGTTATATCTTTCACTTGGATGTTATAAGTTGCACAGAGTAAATACAGCTGGATAAAACAAAAACTGTGTCCGTCTTCATTTCAGGCTGAAAAGCAACAAAATTTGATTATTTTAAAAGGGGGTGATTCTTTTCTATACCCACTATTTGACTATTTGAACTATTTGAATAGTTATTATTATCATTATTATCAACAACAAGGTTGTTCACACTGGACGTCGTGTTCATACTGTGCACTACTGTACAGTGGCCTGTTAAAATCTCACAATAAATGACATGTCTAAGTTTTAATCAGTTAGAGTGTGCATTCATTTGGACTGTTACTATGCCCTGTGGAATTTGTTTTAATGAAACAATCACTTGATCATAAATGCTTGTGGATGATAGATAGATAGATTAGAAAGATAGATGGTTGGATTGATGGATAGATAGATAGAAAGATAGATACTCGCAAACATGTACGTACATGCATGCGCACATCTTTATTTTTTGCTGTCTGAGTTATATATTATATAAACTCTTCAATGCAGAGCTGAGTTGAAGATTTCACTTCTGGCTGGGGGATGACTAAGTGATTGTGACACATTTACAAATCAAAAGCTTTTAACAGCAGAGCAGCTAGGGTGTTATGTCGGACAGACTTCAGGTAGGGGAGGGCACATTGTTTCTAATTTTTGTTACAAAAAACACAAAAACAGTCCAATACAGCCTCACACGTGAAGTTGAATAACTTTTTGTAATCCAATTTAAGGGTGTCTGCTAAATAAAATTTCCTCATTTGTCGATGCTTCCCCAAATTATCTTCTAAATGATCTCATATCCAAAGCTCTTTGTAAACAATGTGTCCAGACAACATAAACATGATGCACATCCCCTGATTGATTACTGAATGGATATTTAACAAAATGTACATAAGAATTACATGGTGTTAAAATTAGGGCGAGACATGGCAGGCAAAAAATCCATTTTTGTGCATACTGGTCAATTTTCAGATTTCGGTATATTTTGCTTCTCAATTTTTTGGTTCCCAGAACATTCTGGGAACGGTAGATTTTGGTTCCCATAGCATTCCCAAAACATACATTTTTAAGGTTCATTTTTGGTTAGCCAGGAAAGTTTTCTTTACAGAAATAGAACATTGTTTTTAAGTTTGTAGAATGTCCCCCTAACATTCCCATAACGTTCCCATAACATTCTTTTAATGTTCCCATAACATTCTCAATTTTCATCATTTATTTTTAATATTCATACATTCATGCATCATTAATCATAAATAAAACAAATCAGTCTATATAAATAAATAAATCAGTACACAATCCATGTTTTTGTTGATCCATTGTTCATGAATCCACAAGCCATGAATCTTGGGACATTGAAAACAGTAATTATCATTTAATTAAAAATAAATAAAATAAAAAAAATGAAAACTTTTTCATAGATAAAAATGTCAAGAACACTTAAAAATGTAAGTTACATATACATTAGATTAAACAATCAGAATTAGACGAACAATTAAATAAATAAATAAACTTTACTATATAGGCCTTTAATATCATAAAGTTTGTGCACGGCTGCGTCTAGTAGCAAAAAAAAAAATCTAAATCTAAAATTATGAAACATGAGAAGCAAACATGCACTGGATATTAAGACTTGTTTTTTGTATTTTGTCAAATCTTCTCAATGAAAAATAAAATACACTTAATCCTCTATGGCTTGGTTCTCAGATTAATTTATTCAGTTTTAGAGATATTTATATATTTATACTGAATGACAAGACAAATACACTGATTATAGCTCAAGTGCAGCATCGCAACATGAAGTGATTTTGATATTTACTTGAGCTGATATTTTAGTTTAAATATATACAAAACAGGCAGAGATTATTTAATAAAAGCAGATCTCCCTTATTCTATCCATCATTCTCTCTTCCTTCTCACACTAACTGCTCTCACAGTTAGCGACAGCCAGGCTGGGCTTCTTTTTGGTCAGATACCTACGGTGGCCAAGAAGTGCAAAACAAATCACAAATATGAAAACAAAAAAACAAATCTGTAAACAAAACAACAAATCCAAAAACAAAACAACAAATTATAAACACAATGGCAAATCTAAAAACAAAATAACAAGGTAGAAAACACAAAGAAAAATCCGAAAACAAATTAACAAGTCAGAAAATACAATGACAAATCCGAAAACGAATTAACAAGTCAGAAAACACAATGACAAGTCAGAGAAAACGGAAAAGGTAGGTATATTTTGCGAATGGATCACTTACCACTGATTGGATGACACATCTGTCAATCAAGATATACAGGAGGTACAGCAGGCTGCGGCAGTACTGAAAAGTCAGTTCATGTGTGCATATGTTTTGTCCGTACTGCGGTTAAAATAAAAATTTTACAAATCTACGACATGTCCTCTGATCCGTCCCCTGTGGGTTAATTTCTTGCAGCAACCGCAGTAATCACGTTTTACAAACAACTTGTGTTTCTGCTGAAGCGCTAACCAGATTGTCCGGTAGTCGAACAGCTGTCCTGATCCACACAGATCTGCTCTTATAGCAATCCTTACTTCATTTAATGGGGAATATATTTTTTTTTCTTCTAAACAGAGCTGCATCCTTTAGGTGTGTTTTTAGAGAGCGCAAGCTAATCTTTATGTCATGGTATGTTAACAGTATATCCAAAATCACGGCATATGAATGTCCTTCCTCAAATCCTCAATGTCCTTCCTCAAAGTAGCACTGAATACATTCTATTTTTTCCTTTCTTGCCAATGTAAACTTTTATTTTCTAAGATTTAAAGTTTTGCTATGGAAAAAAAAATGGTTCAAAGTAAACACAGACGTCCACTAATGTACAAGAAGCAAAGTTGTTTCAAATTTCTTACTTCCTGTATATCTTGATTGAGAGATGTGTTGTCCAATCAGCGGTAAGTAATCCATTCACAAAATATACCTGCCTTTTCCGTTTTCTCTGACTTGTCATTGTGTTTTCTGACTTGTTAATTTGTTTTCGGATTTGTCGTTGTGTTTTCTGCCTTGTTATTTTGTTTTTAGATTTGCCATTGTGTTTATAATTTATTTTGTTATCGGATTTGTTATTCTGTTTTCATATTTGTGATTTGTTTTGCACTTCTTGGCCACCGTAGAAACCACTACCTCTGGCAAACTCTGTAGTTAAAACAAAAATGCTCGTTTTAAAAATGAGCCTAACTGATTAACGTTATGCTGCACTCCATTCAGGTCAGAGCTCCACGTTTAAGTGGCAGTTCCCAGCTGCCACTTATATGGGACACAGCATTAGTTTTATTTACAACAATTAATGACTGTGGCTGTGTGGCATGACCAAACATTATAGGTTTTACGTGTCAGACGTTATATTTTACTTCCCTGAACTGTGCAACTTTGAACTAATGTGTGAAACCTAACTAATTAGCCAGCTAGCTAGCTACCATCCAACACTGCTTAACCTAGGTAACTAGCAAATAAACCAACTAGTGTGTTGTTGTAGCTAACTAGCTAAGTTAGACAAAGAAAGTTAAGTGACAGCAACACTAATGTGCTGGGTATTTAACACTGATACCATAAAAATGACAAAGGTTCACATTAAAATGTTTATGTTTAGGCATTTGGTGTTCTTACGTCTGTGAATCTCCCCGAACTTCATAAGTTAAATGTCATAAGTTAGCATTTTTCAGCCAGATATACAGTACTGTGCAAAAGTTTTAGGCACCTTTTTTTTTTTTGGTACAAACTTTGTTATAGATTTTTTTTTTTTTTTTTTATGACTTCTCCATTATCAAGTCAGTACAAACAACATTTTAGATTCCCAAATATTAGTTTTCTAGCACAAAATTAAATGTTACAGAAAAATGTTTCTATGTCATTAAAGAAGGCAGCATATTATGTATGCTACTTGCGTACCACTTTTCAGACAAAAAAACACAATGAAGACTGCTGGGTTTTACTGCAACTATAAGAAGCAAGTGCGAAAGTCAAAGTCTCCAGAAGAACTGTGGCTGGTTCTGAAAGATGCTCAATAAAACTTTCCAGCTAATTTCCTGGTCTAAATATGGTCATTTCCTTTTTAGAGCTCACAAATAGCGAGAAACATGGCGTGTGTGTGACATTATCAAACTATTGACACTATGAACACACACACAAGCTAATACTAGTGCATTTTCAAGTCGTCCTGTCTGAAACGTCCAGAGGCCAGTTTCGTTCTGATCCGAGTACACTGTTCTAATACGCTTTGAAAATAACAATAACATGGAATCAGTCATTGCTGATTTTTTTATTTGATAACATAAAAATGTCATTTTTATTACTATTAATTTGTTCCATTATATTTTATCCCCATTTACAAACTGTCACCATAATATGCCGATCAGTATTTTGTAAGGTCAGTCTTACAGCAGTCTTATGGCTGGTGATTTCTGAAAAATTAGGTACAAACCTCTGGTAATAGCCAGCCAACCCCAGGAACTGCCTCACCCCATATGTGATATTGCCTCACACCCTCTCTCCATAGTTTAAGGAGATTGAAGTCGTATATTTGCAGTGCATCACCTCCATACATTTGCCTGACTTCATAGTCTACTTCCTCAACTTAACAAAGGGTCCTAGCACTTCACGATTTTAGAGCTTGACATGGCAAGTAATACAAGCATTTTATCTCCCTTTATCTCCCTGTTATACAGTTGGGACTGACATTCTTAGGACTGATACAAATTCTCCTGTGTTAGGTGTCCCAAGGTATGGAGTTTTGCTCTCAGGTCCAAAACATATTGAATTTTTTTATTATTTTTTTTCTGAATGAAGGTCCCTCCCCCCAGTAAGTATATATAAGATTGTAAATGTTTTTGTTGTTTTCTGTCTAGCTTTTATGGTGAATCTGTAAAGGTGAACTTAGAAAGGTAAATTTATGACTCACGACCAATTAAAGTTTCATGAATCATCAGATCGCGAGAGACCATCATTCAGCTGGGGTTGCTACAATAAGAATTTGACCCTTATCAATCCTGCTGCTTGGTACATTGAAGACTCATGAAACCCTGGGTCTTCCCTACTGCTCACAGTTAAATCACGGAAGTACCAGAGACTATACTAAACCCACAGCTTAAGAACAAGAGGGCAGTTGTACATATTTGCAACTGCTAATGGACCTTGCAGTGCTCAAACTGTTAGCCTACTTTTCAAGGGTGTCATTTAACTAACGTTCATCGTTCACCATTTGCACCATAGTATGCCAGTACTGTACTGTATTGATGAGTCTTAATTGTGTATGCACTATTATGCCTCTCTAATAATCTTTATTGCAAATGGAAGGTAAAATATCAAAGTCAGTTACATCCTCTTCAAACTTAGGGGAGTTAGAATGTCAGAATAATAGTCTCCAGCAGGGTATTCAAGAAACTGACCAAATTGTGCCCAAATTGAGACCTCAGTAAGACAGCATCTAGAAGTTAATAAAAAAGTGTAAATGCCAACCAATTTTCAAGTAGCTCAGACAGAGTCTGAAGTCCTTTGTTGCTCTGATTGCAAATGCAATCTTACAAAAAAAAGTGCCACAGAAAAGAAAAGGAAAGATCAGAAAAGAGAATGACGACTACTTTCTGTATACATCCAATGGAAAACCCAAGCACTTGAGGTATGAACAGCTCAAGTCAGATGTTTCATAAAGCCAGTTAGCCTTTTTGATCTGACACATTGGAAAGTGTAAAGAAGGTGATTTGATGCATGTAATGTAACAGACACTATGAATGGATGGCAGGAGTTATTGGAGAGTTCAGTGCCAGAATGGAAAGATATTGGTTTTGCAAGCTTCTTGATTGTGATAATGCTCACTCCATTTATGGGTCTACTGTTTCCAGAGCCGGTCTTCACTTCAGAGCCCACTCCAATCATTGCTCAAAGGCCTCAAGCATGGCAGCAAAACATGCAGATGCTACAGCAGATGTTGCAGGAAAAGAAGCTGTATACAAGGTATTACTGGAAAAAAAGAAACAAAAGGAAAAGATGCAATATTTAGATGCAATATTTAGAGCGAATTAAGCTCTCAAACTTGAATTAGAGCAACTTGAAACAGAAAAACATTTAAAAACAGTGAAGAACCCGGTGTATGAGGGTGCAGAGGAAGACTGGGGAAGCAGGGGCGATGCTACATGGTGGCCAGCGGTGGCACCGGCCCCCATTGAAATCCAATTGGCCACCTCAGTTGCCCCCCCTACCATATGACTTGCGATTGGCTTGATTTTATGCCAGTCAGTTTCTAACCGTTTCTGGTGAAATTAACGATTCAAAGCATTTCAGTGCTCAAATCTGCTGACAGCCACGTAAATCGAATGGAGTGTGCAATTTCATTGTGAAAATTACATTATCAAACTTTGAGAGACTCAAAAACAAAAGTACATGTCAGTAGCTAGGGACATAACCTGGCCTGGGCATTTGGAGCTGTAGCCCGGAAGTTTTTTTTCTTTAGCCCAGAATAATTCTCCACTTGGAGCAGTTTGTCACTATGTAACTGAATGTCAGTAAAAGAAGATGGCAATTTTGTATCTTCAGTGAACGGAGTGTTGAAGTTTATCTTCAGTGAACGGAAGCAACACCAATCAGACAGGGCTTACAGGAAAATATGTGGAAATGCTCATGTCTTATTGGCTGACAGGTCTCAAAGCCTCCATTATGACCTCATTTATAACAATAGTAAGGGTACATTCACCTACAAAACTATTGGAACGGTGAGGCCAAGTCACTTGTTTTTTGCTGCAGAAATATAGGGGCCATACCACAAGATGCAAACCACTCATCAGCAGTAACAATCGGAAAGCCAGATTGGAATTCACAAAAGAAATACAGTGATGAACTTTATGGAAATTAAATATTCCACACGAGGGAGAGTCTTGTATAAATCTAGGGAGAATAAATCTCCTAATTTATTTAATCAGCAATTGCTATAGAACCCGGGTAGCCATTCTTACCTTGCCAACCGTAACTTTCCTCAGAGTGCTACGAGGGACTCCATACTGCACATGGATATTCATAGAGACATAAATTCATGATATAGAGAACAAAGAGTAAAATACATAATTGGTAATAACAAACTTGATTAACATAGATCCTCATTCTAGGTGTCATATGAAACGGCACAGTGTTGCTTCAGATCAAATCACAAGTACGTGCTCACTGTCAAGTGTGGAACATTGTCGCTACTGATCCTACATGAAATTCCCCATCTAGGGATGATTTCTCTTACGAGCATCTTTGCTACTGTGCTAGCATCTGGCTTGGTTGTTTAGAATGCTTCGACCCACTTAGAAAACATGTCCACTATCAATAATCAATATTTTTTACCTTCGCTTGGTAATAATAATAAACTTTATTTTATAGAGTGCCTTTAAAAGCAGCTTCTCAAAGCGCTGTACACAAAATGAACAGTACAAAACACAATAATTAAAAAAATAAAAGTAATCATCAACAAGCAAATGCTAGTTTGAAAAAATATGTCTTGAGTTGAACTTTAAAAATGTCATAGGTCTGAGCATCCCTAAGTTCAGGGGGAAGAGAGTTCCAGAGGGTTGGAGCATAGACAGAAAAAGCCCTGTCACCCATAGATCTTAAACAGGTTTGTGGAACAGTCAACAAATTAGACTGTGAAGAGCGCAATCTGCGATTTGGGGTGTAAGCCATGTAATGCTTTGTATGTCAGCATCATAATTTTAAAGTCAGTATGGAACCTAAACGGGAGCCAGTGCAAGGACTCCAAAACAGAAGTAATATGATTGCATGTCCTGGTCGCAGTCAGGATCCTGGCAGCCGAGTTTTGTACATATTGGAGCTTATTAAGTGTGAATTTAGAAACTCCAGCTAAAAGAGCATTACAGTAATCTATCCAAGAGACAACAAATGAGTTTATCAGCTTTTCAGCTACAGAGAAATTTAGCATAGGGCGCAATCTTGCTATATTTCTGAGGTGAAAAAAGGATGCTTTAACAGTGCTCTGTACAAAAGAATCAAATGTAAGACTGGCATCAAAAATAACTCCAAGGTTCCTCATTTTACTTTGAGTCTCCAATACAGAGCCATGAACAGACAAAGTCAGTGAACCAGCTTTGAGAATTTGATGACGGGATCCTATAAGCATAACTTCGGTTTTACCACTATTCAAGCAGAGAAAATTATTCATCATTCAATTTTTTTATCACAGAAATACAGTCAAAAAATAAAGCAAACATCAAGGTTTTCACCAGATTTTGAGTGTATATAGATTTGGGTATCATAAAATATGATAAAAGTATATATAAAAGGGCATAAAAGTGATACTGGAGGCCACGTGAACGCAACAGATGCCCAAGTGGAGATAAATAAATATTGAAAAGTAAGGAGCCCAAAACTGAGCCCTGAGGAACACCAGTGAGTACAGAGCTAATATCAGACCTGTAATCACCCATAAAAATAAACTGGGAACGGTCAGTAAAATAGGATTTAAACCAATTTAAAACTGTCCCCGACAGGCCAAAAACACTCTCAAGGCGGGTAAGTAAATACTATGATCAACAGTGTCGAAAGCGGTTCTAAGATCAAGAAGAATGAGAATTGAAGTAGCTCCAGAATCAGAAGCCATCAACAAATCATTGGTAACTTTGACCAAAGCCATTTCAGTACTGTGGAATTTACGAAAACCTGACTGAAGGGGTTCAAATAGGTTATTGTTTGTAAGATGATTACACAATTGAGAGGCAACACGCTCAAGTATTATTGAGTATTATTATCAAGGTTATTACTGCAACACAATAAAAGTATCTCACAAAAGTGAGTACACCCCTCACATTTTTGTAAATATTTTATTATATCTTTTCATGGGACAACACTGACGAAATGACACTTTGCTACAATGTACAGTAGTGAGTGTACAGCTTGTATAACAGTGTAAATTTGCTGTCCCCTCAAAATAACTCAACACACAGCCATTAATGTCCAAATCGCTGGCAACAAAAGTGAGTACACCCCTAAGTGAAAATGTCCAAATTGGGCCCAAAGTGTCAATATTTTGTGTGGCCACCATTATTTTCCAGCACTGCCTTAACCCTGTTGGGCATGGACTTCACCAGAGCTTCACAGGTTGCCACTGGAGTCCTCTTCCACTCCTCCATGAAGACATCACAGAGCTGGTGGATGTTAGAGACTTTGCGCTCCTCCACCTTCCATTTGAGGATGCCCCACAGATGCTCAATAGGGTTTAGGTATGGAGACATGCTTGGCCAGTCCATCACCTTTACCCTCAGCTTCTTTAGCAAGGCAGTGGTCATCTTGGAGGTGTGTTTGGGGTCGTTATCATGTTGGAATACTGCCCTGCGGCCCAGTTTCTGAAGGGAGGGGATCATGCTCTGCTTCAGTATGTCACAGTACATGTTGGCATTAGCTCCCCAGTGCCAACAGCACTCATGCAGACCCAGACCATGACACTCCCACCACCATGCTTGACTGTAGGCAAGACACCCTTGTCTTTGTACTTCTCACCTGGTTGCTGCCACACACGCTTGACACCATCTGAACCAAATAAGTTTATCTTGGTCTCATCAGACCACAGGACATGGTTCCAGTAATACATGGCCTTAGTCTGCTTGTCTTCAGTAAACTGTTTGTGGGCTTTCTTGTGCATTATCTTTAGAAGAGGCTTCCTTCTGGAATGACAGCCATGCAGAACAATTTGATGCAGTGTGCGGCGTATGGTCTGAGCACTGACAAGCTGACCCCCCACCCCTTCAACCTCTGCAGCAATGCTGGCAGCACTCATACGTCTATTCTGCAAAGCCAACCTCTGGATATAATGCTGAGCACGTGCACTCAACTTCTTTGGTCGACCATGGCGAGGCCTGTTCTGAGTGGAACCTGTCCTGTTAAACCGCTGTATGTTCTTGGCCACTGTGCTGCAGCTCAGTTTCAGGGTGTTGGCAATCTTCTTATAGCCTAGGCCATCTTTATGTAGAGCAACAATTCTTTTTTTTCAGATCCTCAGAGAGTTCTTTGCCATGATGTGCCATGTTGAACTTCCAGTGACCAGTATGAGAGTGTGAGAGCGATAACACCAAACTTAACATATCTGCTCCCCATTCACACCTGAGACCTTGTAACACTAATGAGTCACATGACACCGGGGAGGGAAAATGGCTAATTGGGCCCAATTTGGACATTTTCACTTAGGGGTGTACTCAATTTTGTTGCTCCTGCTGTGGCTAACAGCACTCCTGTGAAAACTCTCACCTGGGCACCTGAACCAGGCTGCATGCAACTTTGCACTTCATCTTAAGTTTCACCCTCCCTTTTCAGTGTCACAGCATGACCTGCCCAGTTTCATTCCAACTCCTGGAAGGGAAATTCAACATTTTACTGTTCAGGTACAATGAAACTGGTAAACCTTGTTTGAATTCATGAAAAAAACAGGAGAAAACAGTACATGATCTGACCCAGGAACTGAAAGCCACTTCTGCCAGATCAACTGGGGCCACATGAGGGCCAGATCACTGATCTCACTGCTAAATTGGAGGATAACAAGCAACAGGTTTTCACTCTGTTAACTACAGCTAAAGAACAGGATCTGAGGCAGATCAACTGAGTAAAGCCATGGGACTAATAATTTCAGATGAACTCCAAAAGGTGGAATCTTTGTGTCTGAAGTACGTTTCATGATGGAACAGCTCCAATTAGAGGTTCAGAAGGACATCAGAGCTGTCCCACACATGTTTCAAAAAAGACATGATCCCATAACTTGCAAAGTGAAATGGAGAACAGATTTCACATTTACAAAAAGGAAAGTGAGGATCAACAAAAGCTAAGAACATCAGCACAAGTTCCCAGTACCACCTTTACTTCAACCCCACCATCAGGGACTGCTCCAACCCCTTTTCCAGCTTCTATGATTAAAAGTGACCATATTAAATTAACTTTTCCCACATTTGAAAGGCAATCAGATGAGGCTGACCCCTTACTTTACTTAACCAGATGTCAGGATTTTTTGGCACTACAACAACTGACAGATGCGGACATCCTGGCTACCTTCCGTACTGTATTGTATGGAATAGCACGTGACTGGTGGGAGGTCAGACAATCCAAAATATCCACCTGGAGTGAGTTTGAGTCCGCATTCATCTCTTCTTTCCATTCTGAGGATTATGAGGACAAACTGACTGAACATGTCCCTACCAGAAATCAGGGAGAGAAAGAATCTATTAGACACTTTGCATTCACCTACAGGGCTCTGTACAAGATGGAAGGTCGACCTGACAGAGTGTGAGATTGTAAAAATGATACTTAAGGATATCAAGCCTTACCTTGCCAGCCAATTGTGTGGTCAGTAAATACTGTGGAGGAGCTGGTCAAACTAGGATATCAGCTAGAAAAGGATTATGAGCAACAGCTTCGGTATGAAGACTGAATGGGCCCTAAGCATCCATCCATATTGTCAAGACCCTCTTCAAACCAGCCTGCTGGGAAAACCCCAGTTCAGTTTTGGAGATGTTGAGGACAGCATCCACCAGGCAAATTCTGTCTTCAAGAAATCAAGACTTCAAGAATCCTAGGGCATGTCGTAAGCATCAAAGGCATTTCAGCAGACCAAAGTAAGACTGAGGCCATTCATGCCTACCCTGTGCCTAGAAACTTGAAGGAAGTTCAGCGTTTCCTCGGATTAGCCAGTTGGTACCATTAGTTTGTTCTGAATTTTTCAAGGATTGCTGAGCCCCTCAACTCACTGAAAAAGAAGGGACATGACCTTCTTTTTCAGTGAGTTTTCAATGGTCAACTCAGTGCCAATAAGCGTTTGAGCAATTAAAATCTTGCCTCACCTCACCACCCATGGCCCTTCCTTGGCCATCCCGACCTTCAGCTCCCCTTCACCATATATACAGATGCCAGCGACACTGGTTTGTGTGCCATTTTGGCACAAAGGAAAGACCCTGGCAGGGAAGAGGTTATCGCCTATGCAAGCAGAACCTTAACCGGGCCTAAACTTAACTACACTGCAACGGAAAAATTATGTCTTGCAGTCATATGGGACCTGGAAATGTGGCAATATTACCTGGTGTACAAGCTCTTCACAGTTGTCAAAGACCTTTCTCATGACCCATTCTGTGCTGCAATGGGTCATGAGCTCCACCAAAACCACCATCTGCCTCATCCGTTGGGTCTTGCGACTGCAAAAATTTGATTTCATCATTGAGTACTGTGAAGGGAAGCTAAATGTAGCCCTGGATGCTCTATCCAGGTCTTCCATTACCTCAATTTGTAACCTGTACACCAGCCAAAAGGATCCAGAACTGCCAGTGTTAGATGCTGTCCTGTGGGAAGAACAGCACAAAGACCCCAAAATTACAAAACTATTGCAAGCAGTAGCAGAGAATTGTGCCAGTATGATGGACCAATACGACATTATAGAGGTCAAATTGTATCAAAAATCTTACCTGACAAATAACCAATTGCATTACCGAGTGTACATTCCCAGCAGTCTCAGATCATCTCTTCTGCAGTAATACCACTCCACTTCCATGTGTAGCCATGGAGGGATCTACAAAAAATATAAGTGACTTCAGGAAGTGGCGTTTTGGCCAGGCATGTGGTCCGATGTAAAACAGCATGTAAGAAAATGTGTGAAATGGCAAATATTAAAGAGTGATAATCAAAAACCTCATGGAAAACTACAGCAAATCACTACTACCCACCCAAATAAAATGTTAGGAGTTGACATCATGGGCCCATCGCCACGTAGTACACACCAGAACGAGTACCTGCTTGTTTTTATGATTGTTATTCCTCATGGGTTGAGTTGTTCCACCTCCATTATGCCACTGCCCAGAATGGAAGGGGCCTTACCATATTCTGAAGCACTTGGGTCCTTTGAACTATCAAATAGCCCTGGAAGCCACCAGAGAGGATGTACCCACAGCACAAGATTTTCAATCCATGCTTTGTTGTTTGGGTTGTTATAATGCTTCAGGATGCATGGGTTGTTTTCTTTTGGGGGGGGGGTAAAAAATCCTGTACTAGTCAATAGTTATTCGCTTTCACTTTGTCGGAATGGGAGGAGTAAGTACTTAACAGTGGGAAGGTATATAGAGATGAGGTCTATTGCACCGGAAGGAAGGAGAGGACACATCACCAAGGAATGCCATTCCCATGAGGAGGTTTGCAGAGAGTGAAACTTGATTCATAATGGGGTTCAGCTGGACTAGACACAACCAGGTCTGATTACTGCAAACCCTGTTCCATCAAATCAACACTTAAATAGAACTTTTTCAACAGCATGAAGTTGGTTAAAAGGTTGTACCCAGTAACACACTATGCCAAAATTGAAAGAAATTCCAGAAATGATGAAGAAGAAGCTGATTGGAATACATGAATCTGTCCCCTTTACATGTCCCTTGTAAAACAACTTGCAGTGGGAGAACAGCTGGAGGACATATTGAGGGAAGGAATTGTTCAGCCATCTCACTCTGGTTGGTTCTCACCGGTGGTCCTGGTCCCTAAAAAAGATGGAAACTTCAAATTTTGTGTAGATTACCATAAAGTAAATGCTTTTATAGAGAGTGACCCTCTTCCAAACATCACAGAAATCCTGGAATCACTCTTGGGAGCAGCCATCTTTTCCACCATTGATCTCAATAGTGGATACTGGCAGGTGACCATGGACCCCGATAGCAAAGCCAAGACTGCCTTCATCAATCCTGCAGGTCTATACCAGTTTAATGTCATGCCATTTGGGCTCAAAAATGCTACAGCAACTTTCCAGAGGCTTATGGAGACAGTTCTGGGGCAGTTAAGGAGAAACATATGCTTTGTCTATATTGACGACATCATCATTTACTCATTGGCAATAACCCAGCACTTCCACGACCTCCAGACTGTCCTCCATAGATTAGAAACCGCTGGTCTGACCATTAACTTGATGAAAAGTAAATTCTGTCTTCAAGAATTCAAGAATCCTAGGGCATGTCGTAAGCATCAAAGGCATTTCAGCAGACCAAAGTAAGACTGAGGCCATTCATGCCTAGCCTGTGCCTAGAAACTTGAAGGAAGTTCAGTGTTTCCTTGGATTTGCCAGTTGGTACCACTGATTTGTTCTGAATTTTTCAAGGATTGCTGAGCTCCTCAGCTCACTGAAAAAGAAGGAACATCGGATTCAATGGTCAACTCAGTGCCAACAAGCATTTGAATAATTAAAATCTTGCCCCATCCTTGGCTATCCCGACCTTCAGCTCCCCTTCACCATATATACAGATGCCAGCGACACTGGTTTGGGTGCCAAGCTAACCACAGCATACCACCCCCAAACAAACATGACCAAAAGAGTGAATCAGACCCAAAAAAACATGACGGCAGCTTATGTGGATGACAACTACAAGAAATGGGACCAGTTTTTGTCAGAATTCCAACAAAGCCATCCAGGAGACCATTGGAAACTCCAAGGTCCAATGGACAAAATACTTCATGGTCCAAGTCTCACTCCTGACACTGCCTCCTATGATGTAGTTCATCATCTCCACCAACTGCAAACCCAAGCCAAAAAAAGCAATAAGAAAGCCCAGATTAAACAACTGAGGAATGACTGAGGCAAGACATAATATTCAAAAACTTCCCACAGTCGAGTGCACAACAAAAGTTTAATGCAAAACTAGCACCAAAATGGATGGGGCGTTACTGTATTCTGAAGCAGCTGGGTCCTCTGAACTATCAAATAGCCCTGCAAGCCACCAGAGAGGATGTATGCACAGCACATGTCTGTAACTTAAAAATGTGGAGTTGAGGAGTGGGGGTTCCAGGAGAAGGAAAAACTTCTGAAGATATTTCCTAGGATTTTAATCCATGCTTTCTTCAAATAACCATGGGTTGTTTTCTTCGGGGTTATTCACTTTCACTTTGTCGGAATGGGAGGAGTGAGAACTTAACAGCGGGAAGGTATTGTGGGAAATTTTGGATAATAAAGTATAAAAAACTAGAATGCTGTGGAAAATAAAGTATAGAAAACTAGAATACTGTGGGAAAAGACATTACCTGAGAAACAGCTAATGCAATGTGAGCTGTGTGCAGGAGAACATGAACAGAGGGGCCCTGCAACCGAAACTAGTGACACAGAGTATAGAGGAGGTTTTTTTAATAATAGGATTAATGCAAAACAAATGTGTAGCGTATGACTATGCTCAAACTGATTTTTGGATTGACCCAGACAGAACATAGAAAATTTCGTCACTCAGGTGACCGAGAATAACCCCGAGAGGCCTCCTGCGGCCAGATGCCCTCTGGAATGCAAAAAGTCTCTCTGGGACCCACACAGGACTTACCCCTGCAATAAAAGAAACCTTTGATGACTGAATGTCTGGGAAACTTCATGATTAGTTCATCAGCAGGGGTCCACCAAAACTCTGACCAAGGGCCTGTAAATCTCTGATCTAATCTCTGTAACATGATTTAGCCTCAGAATCAGCAGGCCAGAGGAGAAAACGTCCTCCCTAAAGGTAACCCTGAGGTGACCAAGGACCGGTGGGACATTAGAAGAACGCCAGCCTCCTCTTCTGGACATACACACGTGCACGCGCACACACACACACACACACACACACACACACACACACACACACACACACACACCTCTGTAAGTTTACCTTACACACACAATGGAGAAATCTCTCTCTTTTCAATGTAACATGTAATTATATGTAATTATTCGATGTCTAAATAGTGTGATGTTATCTTGTTCACGTATATTGTGTGTTTATGTAACTAACCTTAATGACTTTAGATAGTTTTAATCTAGCATATCATTTTAAATGTCTGTAACCAGGTTTTATTTGTAATATTCTTTACAAATCCATCGAATTTGGTATGTAGTTAATCGTCTCAAGATACCCAGATTGATTATGCATATCATATTGCAATGGGATACATCATTTCATGTTTTCTCTTAATTTCATTTATAACACGGTATAAGCCAGATCCTCCCTGGACATTTAAATTAGGGTCCGAGACCAGACAAAGAGAGTTCATCCGGACATGCAAACCCAACTTCCTGATTGGCCCATAGCCCAAAGAGGCGTGTGCGTTGGTGTTGTCTTTAAAACAACACCACGCTCACTTCAACTCGAGTTAGACTTCACTCCTCACTCTTTAAGTTCACTTCTACACTCCTTCTGGTTTCTCTCCCCCGGGGCCACGTGCCCCGGGAAGAGGAAGCCAGGATCTCTCTCCCAGACAAAGGATGCAACCTCTTCATGCCTTTTTAAATGGCACAACGAACCAGCGAACTCTACACGACCTCATGCAAACTCTCAACCTTGAGGCTATGCAAGTATAGTTAATGACCTATATCTGCGTTTAAGATTGGACCCCTGTGTTACAGGAGAATTAAGTTCGTGCTGGTTCTGAAAAAGGCTAATTAGTTGTGTTTTTGTCTGCTTCCCTTTCTTTCATTACTTTCTCTCTATCCCTTTTCTCTCCCTGTATATAGATGTGTATATATGTATGTTTTGCTTAGAGTTAGTCGTGTGTATCCATAATCACATCTAGCTATTAAAATCTATTATCCCATGCTTGATTTTCTCTGTTTTGGTCACGTGATGAGTCAATTAAATGCTGCATAAGATCTCGATTACCCGCTCTAATCTTTAATAATAAACTTCGTGAGTTAATTCTTCCTGGCCAGAAGGATAAACTCACTCTTTAGAGTTCCTAAAGCTGATCTAGGCCACATACATAGTCATAATTAATTATAATCCGTTGTAGTTAATTATCTATATGTATATGTGCACATACAGTACATGAATTCCCTCTCAAGGCTGATGTATATTTATAACTGGTCACAACACGCGTTGATTAGATATATAGATATATTTCACACCATTCTAGCTAATTCCGTACATAAATTGGAGAATACATTTAAACGTGTTAAACATCTTTTAATTTGTTACATAAACTGTAACTGGTGGAGAATATTTTTAAACGTTGCAGATTCATCCGAGTTACTACACATTCTGGTAGATAATGTAGGCACGCTTTAAAACTCGTCACCTTTAAAAAGGTGCATTGAATCCAAGCGTGCGCTTCTGATTCAATGCACAGAATCAGAAGCGCACGCTTCATGTTTAAAGTTGATCCATTTCATTATTCTGGTGGAAAAGAATAATGCTAGTAATGCCTTTGATTCGTGACAAATGTTACAAAGCAATATTACTTTTGCAAAGGGTAAGACTTTACAGAACATCGAGCAGGGCATAAAATGCATTTGTTTACTTTCCAAGGAAATTGTGTTGCCTGAGTACTTTTGGAAATGGTCAAGTATGAAGTTGTTTGAGTCCCTTGCAATGAATACACAGGGATTTGCGTAGCAGCATCCACCATCTTGGCCTTGACCGTAAGCCTTTTTGTGAGAAAAGCAGAGCGCTCCATGAAGAACTTAGGGTTGACAGAGTCTAATCAGTAAGGCACACAGAGTACAAACCAGTTAATGGATAACGTTAGCATATGGCCATAGGAGTATAGCGATACAGTTAAGGAGTAAATGAATATCCATATCATGTGGACCCAGAAGCCTAAATAACATGAGAACAGCAAACAGAGGGGCTCACAGATACAAAGTACATGACAGTTAATGAATAAGTTTCCACTCACCTAAGCAGCAGAAAGTTCCACAGGAAGATTGAAGAAATAAGGATAGGGACACGTTATAAACGCCTCAGTGGACTGACACAAATAGTGAAAATAGTAAAAAACGAAGCAAACTGAAGATAACGGGAAATTTGTGTGCTGTACTAAGCGGAAAAACCTAAGACCTATTCTGTTCTATTGCACCAGAAGGAAGGAGAGGACACATCACCAAGGAATGCCGTTCCCATGAGGAGGTTTGCAGAGAGTGAGAGTGAGAGCAAGAGTTATGGGCTACTGTGTGAAAATGTATTTGCCCTCATAGTTACTAATTCCCCAAATCTATGAAATTGCATTCATAATGGGGTTCAGCTGGACTAGACACAACCAGGCCTGATTACTGCAAGCCCTGTTCAATCAAATCAACACTTAAATAGAACTTTTTCAACAGCGTGAGGTTGGTTAAAAGGTTGTACCCAGTAACACGCTATGCCAAACTTGAAATGATAAAGAAGAAAAATAAAATAAAAAAAAAAATACATCAGTCTGGAAAAGGTTACAAAGCTATTTCAAAGGCTCTGGGACTCCAAAGGACAACAGTGAGAGCCATTATCTCCAAATGGAAAAACTCGGCACAGTACTGAACCTTCCCAGAAGTGGCCAACAGCTTCCAAACCTTCCAAAATTCCTCCAGGAGTGCAGCAACGACTCATCCAGCAAGTCACAAAAGAGACAAACTTGTTTACAATTTCTCACTTCCTGTATATTGTGATTGACAGATGTGTTGTCCAATCAGCGGTAAGTAATCCATTTGCAAAATATACCTACCTTTTCCGGAAAAGGTAGGTATATTTTGCAAATGGATTACTTACCGCTGATTGGATGATACATCTGTCAATCATGATATACAGGAAGTGAGAAATTGTAAACAACTTTGTTTCTTGTACATAAGTGGACTTCTGTGTTTATTTTAAACTATTGTTTGTCCATAGCAAAACTTTAAATCTTAGAAAATAAAAGTTTACATTGGCAAGAAAGGAGAAAATGGAATTTATTAGATATGCTGTTAACACATCAAGACATAAAGATTAGCTTGCGCTCTCTAAAACACACCTAAAGGATGCAGGTCTGCACACGCAAATTGACTTTCCAGTACTGGCCAGTGATGGGTCATTCACAAACGAGTCGGCTCTGTGAGTCGGCTCCTTTAATTGAACCATGGGAGCTACCTCCCGTCTGAGAGCCGATTTCACTTTTTTGTAAAGTAATACAAGACAGAATAATAGGATGATCTTTTCACCACACTGCTCGGCCACGCGCACTCCATGCACTGACTGAATGTTGTGTTGACGTATACAGTGGGTATAGAAAAGAATCACCCCCCTTTAAAATAATCACATTTTGTTGCTTTTCAGCCTGAAATGAAGATGGACACAGTTTTTGTTTTATCCAGCTGTATTTACTCAGTGCAACTTATAACATCCAAGTAAAAGATATAGCACCAACAAGTCAGAAAAAAAATTTAAAAAAATAAAAAAACAGAATCACTGAGTTGGAAAAAGGATCACCCCCTCCTAAAAATGACTTGTAAATTCAATAAGGTGTAGCTAATCACCTTCTCAATGGCACACAAAGCCATATGACTTTCAACTGTGATCAGCTGTGGTCATTTTGATTAGCTCAGCATGAAAAGAGCTTTCCTGGAGCGTTTTGTAGTGCAACTGAAGCAAACAATCAACTATGGGTGGCAAGGCACTCTCAGGAAATCTCAGGGATAAAGTTGTGTACAGGCACAAGTCAGGAGATGGATACAAAAAAATTACAAAAAGGCTTTATCAATGCCTAGAAGCACAGTGAAGTCTATTATTAAGAAGTGGAAGGTATTTGGTACAACACAGACCCTCCCTGGATCAGGACGTCGCTCCAAACAGGATGAAAGAGACAGGAGGAAACTGGTCAGAAAACTGACCAAGAGGCCTACAGCAACTCTGAAGGAGTTGCAGGACTTTA
This sequence comes from Cranoglanis bouderius, assembly GCA_023630585.1. Classification (NCBI taxonomy): domain Eukaryota; kingdom Metazoa; phylum Chordata; class Actinopteri; order Siluriformes; family Cranoglanididae; genus Cranoglanis; species Cranoglanis bouderius. The sequence goes on from CM042557.1 coordinate 19,674,329, forward strand.
TGACAAAGAGTGGTCATTGTGTGCATGGGACAACAATATCACACATTCTCCACAAATGTGGCTTGTATAGGAGGGTTGCAAGAAAAAAGCCACCCACGAATGAGCTTTGCCAAAACACACCTTGAAGATTATGAGGCCAAATGGAAAAAGGTGTTATGGTCAGATTAATTATTTATTTACAGTCTGGCAGAAATCCAATACAGCTCACCATCCAAATAACACCACTCCTACAGTAAAGCATGGCGGTGGTAATATCCTGTTATGGGGGTGTTTCTCTGCAGCAGGGACTGGAGCACTTGTCAGGATAGAAGGAAAATGGATGGGGCAAAATATGTTGTTCACAGTAACGGCAATATTAGCAGGTGGTTGAATGATGGCCGGTATACTGAGTCGCAGTACCTGTTGTGAGTAACCATACAACTTTGCATCTGGTGTTCGTTCAACACAATCATAAGTACGCCTCTCCCTTTTTGACATTTGGGCTCGGTGGATGTAGTTTAACTCTTGGGTCTTTTTGTGAAGGTAAGCATGGGGAGTTGAACATCTAAATCTTCTTTAAGACAAATCCATAGCCGGAGACGCTACATGTGACACCGCTGCTGTTTTGCTTATGGGCATTTGTTTCTGCTGTTTTGATTTCGGGCTTTGTAGTTACTGTTTTGCTTTGCGGCTTGCTTGGGCTGTCTGTTCACGAGCCTCAGCTTCATTTTGTTTGTTTGTGTAGTTCTGTTTGTTTTTTCTGTTTGCGCTGTTTTTTTTTCTTTCTTTTGTTTTGTTATTTTTCGTTGTTACTGTGTCAGTTCATTTTGTTGCTATTTCTGTTTATTTGTTTTTGATTTATTTCAGGTTTATTATTATATTATTATTATTATTATTATTATTATTATTATTATTATTATTATTATTATTATTATTATTATTTGTTTTGCAACCACATGTAGTGTACGAGGCTGTTTGTAAAATCAGTGCATTTCTTGGCCTCAGACCTCTTATTTCCGGTTCATTTTCCCACACTGTCAACTTACTTTCGATGTGGTGTATGTTGTTGCTGTGTCATATTTTTTCTATTGTATAGTGTGTATGATTTCCATTTAATTTACTGTCAATTCATTCTGGCATTACTCAGGCGTTGTTTAACCATCTCTGCTGCATGTGGTGGCATCAGTGGGCCTTAGTGCTATAGCCACCACACTACGGTGTCTGTAAAATTTGTTGTTTTTTTTCTTTCTTTGATTATGGTTTAGTGTTATTTTTGTGTAATCCCAGGTTAATTTGTGTTTCTTTTCTCTCCAGGAGCCAGTGAGGACTTGGTGTGGAACAGGGGATTCTAGCTGCCTTCATTCAGTGGTGTGTGTGCTTCACAGTGTGTTGAGTGTGCTGACACAACAACTTCCTTATGGTGTGTGTGTGTGTGTGTGTGTGTGTGTGTGTGTGTGTCTGTGTGTGTGGTGTTTGACGATCTAGTGTGAATTAAGGTGGGGTTGGATGACCTCCCATGTTGCGGCTGGCCTGCCTTGTTCCCGCTAAACCTGGCCCTGGAGAATTGTGAGTTTTAAAATTCTTATTGTGCTTCATGGGAGACAGAATCTACATGTACGGTGCCTATAGAAAATCATGATACCCTTTTGAAATAGTCACTTTTTTTGTCTTACAGCCTGAAATCAAAACCCATTAAAAATATATTTTTTGTCCCAGCTTTATTTACACCTTCTGCTTTACAACTGTAATGTATGACTGTGCCCAAACTGATTTCTGAATTAACCCAGACGGAACATAGAAAATTTCATCACTCAGGTGACTGAGAGTAACCCCAAGAGGCCTCCTGCAGCCAGATGCCCTCTGGAATGCAAAAGACTCTTTGAAACCCACACAGGACTTACCCCTGCAATAAAAGAAACCTTTGATGACTGAACGTCTGGGAAACTTCATGATTAGTTCGTCAGCAGGGGTCCACCAAAACTCCGACCAAGGACCTGTAAATCTTTGATCTAATCTCTGTTCACGCCCACATGGATTAGCCTCAGAGTCAGCAGGCCAAAAGAGAAAACGTCCTCCCTAAAGGTGACCCTGAGGTGACCAAGGACCGGTGGGACATTAGAAGAATGCCAGCCCCCTCTTCTGGACATACACACGCGCATGCACACACACACACACACACACACACACACACACACACACACAAGCTTACCTTACACAAACAATGGAGAAATCTCTCTCTTTTCAATGTAATGTGTAATTATATGTAATTATTCGATGCTTAAATAGTGTGATGTTATCTTGTTTACATATATTGTGTGTTTATGTAACTAACCTTAATGATTTTAGATTTTAATTTAGGATATCATTTTAAATGTCGGTAACCAGGTTTTATTTGTAATATTCTTTACAAGTTCATCAAATTTGGTATGTAGTTAATCGTCTCGAGATACCCTGATTGATTATGCATATCATATTGCAATGGGATACATCATTTCATGTTTTCTCTTAATTTCATATATAATACGGTATAAACCAGCTCCTCCCTGGACATTTTAGGGTCCGAGACCAGACAAAGAGAGTTCATCCGGACATGCAAATCCAACTTCCTGATTGGCCCATAGCCCAAAGAGGCGTGTGCATTGGTGTTGTTTTTAAAACAACACCACGCTCTTCTTCAAACTAAGTTGAGTCTTAGTCTTCTCTAACTCTTCAACTTCACTTCTGCACTCTTCCGGTTTTCTCACGGCTCACAACTTTTTGCAAATGGCGCAACGAACCAGCGAACTCTACACGACGTCGCGCAAACTTTCAAAACCGAAGCCATGCAAGTATAGTTAATGAACCTATATCTGCGTTTAAGATTGTACCCCTGTTTACAGGAGAATTAAGTTCGTTTCTGGTTCTTGAAAAAGGCTAATTAGTTGTGTTTTTGTCTGCTTCCCTTTTATTTCATTACTTTCTCTCTATTCCTTTTCTCTCCTTGTATATAGATGTATATATGTATGTTTTGCTTAGAGTTAGTCGTGTGTATCCATAGTTACATCTAGCTATTAAAATCTATTATCAACATGCTTGATTTTCTCTGTTTTGTCACATGATGAGTCAATAAACGCTGCATAAGATCTCGGTTACCCACTCTAATTTTTAATAACAAACTTTCTGGGTTAATTCTTCCTGGCCAGAAGGATAAACTCCCTCTTTAGAGTTCATGAATCTAAACTAGACTACAGTTTACAGACCACATACATAGTCATAATTAATTATAATCCGTTGCAGTTAATTATCTATATGTACATGTGCACATACATGAATTCCCTTTCATGGCTGATGTATATTTATAACTGGTCACAACACGTGTTGATTAGATATATAGGTATATTTCATGCCATCCGAGCTAATTCCTTATATAAATTGGAGAATACATTTAAACGTGTTAAACATCTTTTAATTTGTTACATAAATTGTAACTGGTGGAGAATATTTTTAAACGTTGCAGATTCATCTGAGTTACTACACATTCTGGTAGATAATGTGGGCACGCTTTAAAACTCGTCTCCTTTAAAAATGTGCTTCCAATCCAAGCGTGCGATTCTGTTTCGTTTCATGTTTAAAGTTGATCCATTACATTATTCTGGTGGAAAAGAATAATGCTAGTAATGCTTTTGATTCGTTACACAACATTCAAGTTATGTGAAAAGGCAACAGTTCGGAAACATAAAAAAAAGAAAAGAAAACTAGAATAACAGAGTTGGAAAAGTGATCTGTCCCATGATTTAATACTTAGATATTTGCCCATTCTTCCTTACAGAATTGTTTGAATTCAGTCACATTTCGTGGTGAGCAGTGATTGACTTTCAATTGGATTTAGGTCTTGGCCACTACAGGACATTCACCTTCCTATCCTTAAGCCACTGCATAGTTTTTTTGGCAGTGTGTTTAGGTTCATTGTCATGCTGGAAGGTGAACCACCTGCCCTTCTTCAGCTGTCTAGCAGAGGGCCGCAGGTTTTCCTCAAGAATTTGGGTGTACTTGGCAGCATCCATTTTTCCCTTCAATCCTGACCAACTGCCCAGTCCCCACTGAAGAGAAACACCCACACAACATAATGTTGCCACCACAATGCTTCACAGTAGGTATGGTGTGTTTTGGGTGGTGTGCTGTGTTTGGTTTTCGCCAAACATAATGCTTGCAGTTCAGTCCAGAAAGTTCAATCTTGGTCTCATCTGACCATAAAACCATTAGAATCTTCCAAGTGTTTTTTGCAAAGCCTTTTCAGAAGAGGCTTCTTTCTTGCCACCCTGCCATACCGGCCAGCTTTGGGTAAAGCTTGTGAGATTGTTGTCACATGCGCAGACCGACCAATCTCTGCCATAAGGACTTGTAAGTCCTTCAAAGTTGCCATTGGCCTCTTGGTAGCTTCCCTGATCAATATCCTCCTGGGTCGGTCATCCAGTTTGGAGGGACGGCCCGAGGGACGTGTTGGTGGTGCCATACGGGTTCCATTTCTTAATAATGCTCTGAACGTACTCAGAGGGATAGGTAAAGCCTTTGAAATCTTTTTGTATCCTTCTCCTAGCTTGTGCCTTTCCACAACTTTGTCCCGGAGCCCTTTTGAAAGCACTTTTCCAACCATGGTGTATTGTTTGCGTTGCCATGCACTACTAGTAATGGAATCATCATGGAACAGCCGGTTCTGCTGTTGATGTCAGGTGGGGGGCAATTAGCATGGTGTGTGATCTGGGAAGTGACTGGTTGTACCTGAGCAAGTTTATAATGGTTACTCTAAGGGGCTGATCACTTATCCAAACCAGGTAGTTCACTAATTAAATTTTAATAATTGTTCAGAATTTTTTTAAAATGTTATTTCCACTTAGATGTCAAGGGTTATAATGTGTAAATACAGCTGGCAAAAGTTAGATTTAATTTATTTTAATTTCCAGTGTGTAATGTGACAAAAGGTAAAGATTTTGACAGGGTATGATGATTTTCTATAGGCACTGTATATGATAAGTTTTTAATGATGCTGAAGTGTTATAATAAAATATACTTTTTGTATTGATAGGTTTCACTGTTACCTCCTTTGTTGTGCATGTGAAAGAAAAAACGAGGGAATGGAAAAGGCTGCATGTCGGCTATGGAATTTTTGTAGCTGCAGGTGAACAAGGTCATTTCTCATTGCTTTAATGTAATGTAATGTCTTATTGTCAGTGTCATATTTCATTTTCATCAAATAAGTTTTGCGTGTGCATGAAGAACTTTCTGTAATTTCTGTTCTTTTAGTTATGTGTGCATAATTTAAGTTCTGTGTCAGTTATGAAGGATGGTCTTTTTATTGCATTTTGGTTGACGTATATAATATCTATTGTCAACTATGTGCAGGTTTAACTGTCCCCCTTCAAGTCAGCTAATGAGTGCACTTTAGCCTCAAATGTTTTTCAGTGTCTCCCTCTAGCAATGGTAGGAGATAACTAGCAAGGATGTATGATCTCAAACAATCAAATTTGCCTTGTGAATCTTTTTACTTATTGCTTAGTATTAGTATTATGCATAAGATTGTGAATGTTTTCTGTTGTTTTCTGTCTAGATCTTATGGTGAATTCATAAGGAGGAATTCTGGAATTTAAACTTTCATGAATCATCAGTTCCTGAGAGACCATAATTCAGCTGGGGTTGCTACAGGGAAGGAACTGCTCATGATCCAAAGCATACGATATTGTGGCATTGGCTACCAATTGAACTGGTTCCCTTGAATTTAATGATGATGTGATTGCTGAAAAACAGCACATACGGCTACATTATTTGCTCAGATTCAGCAAAATGCTTAAATACACATTTGTATGGAACCTCACAGAGCAGATGGACACTGACCAGAAGCATACTTCAAAAGCAACCCAAGACTTTCTTAAGGCATGGAAGTGGAATGTTCTGCAATGTCCAAGACAATCACCTGACCGGAAATCCAATTTCACTTGCTGAAGGCAGAGCACCGAAAGAACAAGCAGAAAAAGAAGACAGCTGCAGTAAAGGCCTGGCAGCACATCACCAGGGAAAAAACCCTGCATCTGGCAATGTCTATGGGTTCTAGACTTCAGCCAGTTCTTGACTGGAAAGAATTTGCAACCAAGTATTTTAAATCATAATTTAATTTATGATTATGTTGGCTTGTCCAATTGATTTTGGTCCCCTAAAAGGGGCATATAAACAGCATATAAAAAGTGTTGTAATTTCTATACCATTCACCAGATTTTGATGTAAATACACATAAATTAAAAAGTTTAAATTTAAAAATTTAAAGACTGCACTTTCATTATTTCATTCCAACTCTAATAAACAGTGGTATACAACTAAAATAACAATAACCATGTCAATGTCCAAATATTTATTAACCTGACTACATATAAGTACATACACTACTATACAGGTACAGGTACTCAACCAGAATAGGATTTTTTGCTGCCGCGGGTACTGCCGCAGTTGTAGAGGCAACATGCATTTGCTGCTCTTGACCGCTAAGTGGCGCTATAACCACAAATTTTAGGGGACGGACAGGTCACAGCTCATTTTTGCAAGTAGCAATCAACCGTGCCTTGCCAGTGGGCTAGATTTGATGGTTGAAGTCAGTAGAGAATACACACAAGAAAAACACTATCTGTAAGTTAAAAACAAATTATATTAACAGAACCAAATTTAGTGCTCAAAAGCCCATGTAAGCATGTGTTGTTTAGAATGAATTCAAACCGAATAGTAAATGTCAAGACAGTGTTCTATACTGTATAATGTGGTACTACTAGCCTGTATTTTATTTTATTAAACTTTACAGACGTGCATTAGTATTTATATAATTGTATCTTGTATTATTTTGCAATAAAATAGAAATGATAGAAAAGGTGGATTACTCTGCATGGGAGCATTAAGAGTGGAAGCCTAATATTTAATATTTGTCACAAATACAAACGTTTGAAATGTACATTTAATAATTAGAAACACTGATTTTCAATAGGTGCTTTGTTATTCGTTATCTGTCCTTTTATTAGTTGTAGGTTTATTATTAATTGAAACTTAATGAAAACTTAAATAAAAACATTGTTAATTTGCCATTAGCCAATGTTGACCAACAGCCTTGTGATGCTTAAAAATAAGAGACAGTAGACTATTATGGTCAAGTGTTTGATTTAATAAATTACGACAACATAAACAACAATAAATTTGCTACATTCCAGTAGAGCCTCCATTGTACTGTACCACAGCTGGCAAAAACTTCTGAAGTGTTCAATGTATCTGTTGCAAGCGGTTGTCATCAAGCTATCGCACCAGAAAGTCACAATGGCCTGAAGAAGCTCATCTTTATTCCTTGGCTTGGCCTCACATCTGACAAACTCCTTCAGTGTTTGCCAAACCAGCTCGATTGGACTGAGATCTGGTGATCTGCAGGCAAACAATGAACAAGTTAGGTGAATTAGTCATATGCACACTTCATAAACGATTTAATCTAAAATATTTACCTGGGATAGACAGATGAGAAATATACTCAGCTGGTGTTTTCGCCCAGTTGATCCCCTCCTCAGCAATACACTGTCTTGCCGCCATATGTTTCGGGTATTTGTCGATAAATGCATAGATACGTTAGAAAATACTTAATCGATTCTGCTACTAGAAATCAGAAAGGATTGCAAACTACTGTGATCAGCCATGTAGTTTGTTAACTTTTACCTTGGAAGAAGCGATGAGGTCCTTCAAACTGTTGTCTTATGTATGGCACCAAATTAGATTTTATGATGCTCTCTTGGTCAAACTGCTGGTCCATAATTCCTGAGATTTTTTATATATTTTATATACAGTACTGTGCAAAAGTTTTAGGCACACTATTTTTTAGTATAAACTTTGTTATAGATTTTTTATTTTATGACTTCTACATTATCAAGTCAGTACAAAAAACAGTTTAGATTCCCAAACATTAGTTTTCTAGCACAAAATTAAATGATACAGAAAAATGTTTGTATGTCATTAAAGAAAGCAGCATATTACTTAAGAGACCACTTGAGACAAAAAACACAATGAAGGCTGATTGGTTTTGCTGCAAAAATAAGAAGCAAGTGAGACACTGAACATCTCCAGAAGAACTGTGGCTGGTTCTGCAAGATGCTCAATAAAACTTACCAGCTAGTTTCCTTATAAAACTGCATAAATTGTACTGGAGACTATTTTTATTTTTATTTTTATTTCTTTTGTCCCACCAAATATTGACTTTGTTTCATTTACTACTGTTTACTGCTCTTTACGGTATTTTTTTTAAATGTAGAAACATTTAATTTCATTATTTTGAAGGCACCTTTGCTCTACAGCATTACTTTGCATGTGCCTAAAATGTTTGTACAGTACTGTAGGTAGCTCAATAGATAGCTAAAATCTATTTACCTAAAATTGGAAATAAACAAAAAGATTTAGAAACATTTAAAACAATGAAAGGAAAATGTTCAATATCTTCATATTCAAGATTTAAATTTATGCAAATTTGTGAAATTGACCATGTTAACTCTTTTTATAGATGGTCAGATTTTCTCATCTCTTCCACTGTTTAGATGTGCTCAGACAATGCTCAGATGGATTTGATCTAACATTGATCGACAGGTTTGGAGTACATGCCATTTTGAGTGCATGCTGTCATAAAAGCAAAAGGGGTATACCAAATACTAAGAAATGTTGAAATTCATGTAAATATTACTAAGATTTTCTAAGATGCATGCATGACCAAGACATGCAAGCCCTTGGGGTCAAAGGGCAGTAAAGCAACCCAAACAACTTGCCTCAAACCTACAATCCCATGATGCACAAAGATAAACTCTGCTGAGGAGGATTATGTCTAATCAGGAAGACAGTCAAGCATGTCATTCAAATGGAAAAAATTATGTGCCCTAACCTCAAGGTTAGATGCTTGTCTCACTGTGAGCAGGATAGGATATGTGTATTATCAGAATTCTAATATAGAATACTGTAAATGTAGCATTTCAGCCTAAATGTAGATTTCAGACTAGAAATCTTCAACTGTCCAGTTTGGGTGAGCTTGTACCCATGATAGCCTCAGATTCCTGTTCTTGGCTGACAGGAGTGGAACCTGATGTTGTCTTCTGCTGTTGTAGCCAATCCACCACAAGGTTCGATGTTTTGTGCATGCTGAGATGCTTTTCTGCTCACCACGGTTATAAAGAGTGATTATTTGAGTCACTATATCAGTTTGAAAGAATCTGCCAATTTTCCTCTGACCTCTCTTATCAACAAGGTGTTTCCACCCACAGAACTGTTGCACACTCAGTGTTTTTTTTATTTCTTTTTTTTAGTTTTTTGGTACCATTCTGTGTAAACTCTAGAGACTGTTGCGTGTGAAATTCCCAGGAGATCAGCAGTTTCTGAAATACTTAAACCAGCCCATCTGGTACCAATATACGTATATGTCCCGTCAAAGTCACAGAAATCAAATTTTTCTTCATTCTGATGTTTGAAGTGAACAACCTGAAAACCTGAAGCTTTTGACCTGTATCTACATGCTTTTTTGCATTGCAATGCTGCCCTTGATTCATTGATTAGATAACTGCATGATTGTGCCGGTGTACAGGTGTTCTTAATAAAGTAGACAGTGAGTGTCCTGTATATTTTGGAGTTGAACATGGGGAAAATTGACACTTTTAGTATAGTGGCCAGCTCAGTTGTCTGTTGCCCTGTAGCACATAGAATAATATTAATTACTGTGTTCACTCTTTGAAAAACTGTGCAGTGTAGAGCACCGCAAGTGCCAGTGCCAATAACAGCTATCAGTCATTTGGATTTATTTATTTTTTTTGTAGAAATTTGTTTAAAATGAGCAGACATCAAATCCTCAATGACTAATTTAATAACACACACACACACACACACACACACACACACACACACACACACACACACACACACACACACACACACACACACCTTTTTATGAGAATTTTATGCATGTTTACAGTGTTGATGTTATTGTGCAGTTGGTGGTCCTGTTTCACTGGTTACTCTTTTGTCGTGACAGGATTTGCCAGGTTTGAGCTTGCTGAAGATTCCCCTAGCAGGTGAGGGAGTTTGTTCTTGTTTGGCATCAAATTTTTCATGGGTTGTGAAGTGGGGAAAAATGTTTCCCTAATTTGTATATACTTCATTTTGTGTGCAGTGGGGTCACAGCCTGTCTTGCCTTTTGGTAGCCAGGTCTGTCTGCGTCTGCCCGTCTCTATGGCGAGGTTGTATTCACTGAATCTGTACATGGTCAGGACTTCTCTTTCTCTACATGTTTTGGATTGTAAAGTCAGCTCTAAGACCAGCTGGCTGAGGGGGCTTCTGCTCTGGGCAATGTCCTGCTGGGAAATCTTGGGTCCTGGCATGTGTATGTTATTTTGACCCATACCACCTACCTAAACATTGTTGCATACCAAGTACACCCCTTCATGGCAATGGTATTCCCTAATGGCACTGGCCTCTTTCAGCAGGATAATACACCCTCCCCTACTGCAAAAATTGTTCAGGAATGGTTTGAGGAACATGACAAAGAGTTCAAGGTGTTGACTAGCTTCCAAATTCCCCAGATCTAAATCTGATCAAGCATCTATGGGATGTGCTGGACAAACAAGTCCAATCCATGGATGCCCCACCTCGCAACTTACAGGACTTAAATGATCTGCTGCTAATGTCTTGGTGCCAGATACCACATCACACCTTCAGAGGTCTTGTGTAGCCCATGCCTTAATGGATCAGAGCTGTTTTGGTGGCACAAGGGGGACCTACACAATATTAGGCAGGTGGTTTTAAAGTTATGGCTGATTGGTGTACTTGACCCTTTTATGTATATTTTCGTGAACTTACATCTCAGTTGAGTAGGGACTTGCTGTGTCTAGCTTGTGTCTAAATGATGTCTTGTTTCCTCTTTTGCCACAGAGCAGAGAATTGTGGGGTGGTTTAATCTCATCCTGTAATAGGACTCTTCAATTGTTGGCCTCCATCTCTCTCTCTCTTTTTTTTCTCTCTCTCTCTCACTCTCTTCCTCAGCAGAGCAGGATGGCAGAGCAACATCCTCAGCCGAGCAGGATGGCAGAGCGACGTCGTCAGCAAAGTGGGAAGGTGGAGTGACGACCGAAGTGGAACCTGGCATAGTGACATCCGAGGTGGAGCAGGAAGGTGAAGTGGAACTTTTGTCCTCACCGGGCGATGGAGCAACGTCCTCAGCCGACCAGGGAGTCTGAGCGGCATCCTCAGTCGAACAGGGAGGCTGAGCGGCATCCTCAGTCGAGCAGGGAGGCTGAGTGGCATTCTCCGTTGCCTTGGCAGGCAGTGTGAGTTCCACAGTAGGGGAGGGAGCGTGGGGAAAGATCTTACGCATGGCTTCTAGCCATACTTCTGTGGCCCTGACCCACAACTCCCTCCCCCATGGCTCTTTCTTCAAGGCTCCCAGGATTTTCTCCTGCAAATCCGCTGCATCCATTATACGGTCTTTCGTTCTGTCAGGTTGCAGTAGAGACAGAGGCAAAGGCAGATACAAGTGCAGATTTAAATTTGAGTAAAGAGTGAAAAACAAAAAGCAAAAACAGAAACTAGGAACACACAAGGCTTTGAAATAAACATAAACCAATGACCATGCTGATGGACATTTTAACACATTGTTCAAATTGAATTCTACACATTGAATGAGGCACTGGCCTTGGATGTGGTTCCACACCTCTCTTTCTATACACCCCTACCTTATAAAAGATTACATCTTCATTGCATGAATGATGCTATGAAATAGCATTGATATTATATTATATTATGATAATATTATTGAAATAGATTTGCTGCAGTGTGTAATTTTTTGTTAAAAAATTAAATAATCATCATTATTATTGAGTCAGAAAATAAAGAAAATACTCTGAAACATGGTGTTCTGAGATGCTGCAGGTCAGCATGGAAAAAATTATCTTCATGGGGTCACTGTACAAATTTTATATTTCTTACGATGGATTCCAATGAAATTTCATCCTCTCCATATCTGCAGCCCCAATGTATACATGTTGTAGATACCACTAGTTTTATTCAAAACTAGCATGTTTAGGCCAGGTATATAGAGATTTTCATCTCCGCTCTGTCCTAATACAGTGGGGGAAAAAAGTATTTGATCCCCTGCTGATTTTGTACGTTTGCCCAATGACAAAGAAATTATCAGTCTATGATTTTAATGGTAAGTGTATCATAACAGTGAGAGACAGAATAACAACAAAAAAATCCAGAAACACGCATTTCAAAAAAGTTATAAATTGATTTGTATTTTAATTAGGGAAATAAGTATTTGACCCCTTCGACTTAGTACTTGGTGGCAAAACCCTTGTTGCCAATCACAGAGGTCAGACGTTTCTTGTAGTTGGCCACCGGTTTGGACACATCTCAGGAGGGATTTTGTCCTACTCCTCTTTGCAGATCCTCTCCAAGTCATTAAGGTCATTTTCAATGCCCTGGCTGAGGGAAGGAGGTTCTCGCCCAAGATTTGACGGTACATGGCCCCGTCCATCGTCCCTTTGATGTGGTGCAGTTGTCCTGTCCCCTTAGCAGAAAAACACCCAAAGCATAATGTTCCCACCTCCATGTTTGACGGTGTGGATGGTGTTATGACTTGGGGTCATAGGCAGCATTCCTCCTCCTCCAAACACGGCGAGTTGAGTTGATGCCAAAGAGATATGACCACACCTGACCACAACACTTTCACCCAGTGAAAGTACTGTACAGGCCCGTCTGAAGTTTGCCTGAATGATTCACAGGAGACTCTGAATCATTCAGGCAAACTTCAGACGGGCCTGTACATGTGCTTTCTTGAGCAGGAGGACCTTGCGGGCGCTGCAGAATTTCAGTCCTTCACGGCATAGTGTGTTACCAATTGTTTTCTTGGTGACTATGGTCCCAGCTGCCTTGAGATCATGAACAAGATCCTCCCGTGTAGTTCTGGGCTGATTCCTCACCGTTCTCATGATCATTGAAACTCCATGAGGTGAGATCTTGCATGGAGCCCCAGACCGTAGGTCTACAGTCTTGTGCCTTACATCCTTGGACAGCTCTTTGGTCTTGGCCATGGTGGAGAATTTGGAATCTGATTGATTGATTGCTTCTGTGGACAGGTGTCTTTTTACAGGTAACAAACTGAGATTAGGAGCACACCCTTTAAGAGAGTGCTCCTAATCTCAGCTCATTACCTGTGTAAAAGACACCTGGGAGTCAGAAATCTTGCTGATTGATAGGGGATCAAATACTTATTTCCCTCATTAAAATGCAAATCAATTTATAACTTTTTTGAAATGTGTTTTCTGGATTTTTTTGTTGTTATTCTGTCTCTCACTGTTAAAATATATCTACCATTAAAATTATAGACTGATCATTTCTTTGTCAGTGGGCAAACGTACAAAATCAGCAGGGGATCAAATACTTTTTCCCCCACTGTATATACATGTTTATAAATTCTCAAGCTGATTCCTGTTTTTTGTTTAAATCACATACAAACAAAATTCATGTATGAGGAACCATAGTTCTCTACAAAATAGCATTCCATTTCATATGACCACTTTGTCTAAATGTTATTTTGCAAGACCTTATTGCATTAAGCTGCGGCTATTGCCTGGTGCTCCATTAATTTTTAAAAATCAGTTGTGCCTGGGAGGTCACGTGATAGCGCTGAACTGAGAGAAACAATTTACGAGTCTCCTACTCACACTGCCCTTTTGAAATGCAATTATCTAACAATTCCAGCCAAATTCATATGAAACGATTGCACGACAATGTCTAGCAGAAGCAGTACGTGCCAAAATGCGGAAAAGACAGGTAAAACAACAAAAAAAGACGTAAAAGAAGACGGCCCAGCAGAGGTGTTGCAAGAGGAAGATGACAGACAGGCTCATGAGCAAGGCCAACAGGTGCTCAATTCCGAGAAACTTGTCACTGACATAACGAGGCATATAACCTCCACCATGTATGATAAATTTGCTCCTTTTTTAGTCAAATGAAGGACATCGCAAACAAAATCCAGGACAACATAAAGCGCATTACTGAAGTTGAAAGTTTCGGGAGCAGAGGACGAATTAGCAGTGACCAAGATGAATTTAGCAATTGCCATGCGTAGCTTAGAGAACTGACAGCCAAGGTGGATGGTCTGGAGAACAGATCTAGAAGAGAGAACCTGATCATTAGAAACTTTCCTGAAGGAGTGGAAGGCACCAACCCCATCAAATACTTCCACTGGTCACCTGCTTTTCTGGACTTGGACAGAGAGATGGAGCTGATATGCCTGGACCGCATTCACAGACTGGGGAGGCCCAGTTCACAACTTCTGGGCTGCCAACCAAGACCGGTGATAATGAAATTACATTACTCCCAGGTGTAGGGAAAATTAGCTTTTCTTTTTCTTAGATTGAGCTGAAAAGGGGGAAATGTGCAAACTTAATATTTCAACAGCTGATCAACTATTTGTCCACTGATGAGTCGAACGTAATGTCTCTTATTAAGTCTGGTTGGGATATTAATCCTGATGTTAAACACGAATTATGAGCACAGTAACAAGATCGGACAACTTAAGGCAATAAATCATATATATAGACAAGAGACGGGATCTTTCAGACAGGACTTTATTAAACTATTCTAATACACAAAACTAACCTAAGACATAAACACACACACACACACACACACAAACATGAGGGGTGAAAATAGCTTTGACGGAGAATGAATGGCTCCCTAGTTTTAACACCGTACACTGTTTTAGACCTCGACCTGAACGAACCATCGACAATTAATTTAGTTTTCTCTCCATTATAGAAGGGCTCTCTTCAATACACCAGCTTTGACTGAGACCTGGAGGTACTTACTTGCGTTTCTGGTTGGCAGCGATTCATCAGAGGTCTGGTTGCTTTGAGTGGCGTCTAGGAAGACCAATCGAAATGATGAATGGGGTGGAGTCTCGTAGGCTTGGTGGCGGTTCCTCTGGTTCTTTCACGGCTAAGGAAAAGGAAGCCTTGCAGGAACCGGCTCACACCGATGTTGATTGTGGAGTACTCTTGCAGATGTTAGGTGAAGAGGGAGAACTCCTGAAGAGGTTGAGTAGAGAACTCCCAGAAGATGTTGGTAGAAGAGAGCCCTTAAGATGTGGCTTGAAAAAGACTCTTGCAGCTGTTGTTAGTTGATTCAAGCTCCCCAAAGATGTTGATTGGGGAGAACTTGCTGGACGTGTGGGTAGAAGAGAACTCATTGTTTCCATGGTGTCCAAGGATTTTAACTCTTTCTAGCTGAGCAGGACCCGAAGGGTTCTGCTCCAATCAGCAGGAAATTAGGGCGGGTACAGTTACGTTCTTTGCCCATGACTTTACTCTATTGTCTATTGTCTATTGTCTTTGTGGTCACATCATTTAATGCCTTCTCTTTTCTTCATTTTATAGAGTGTGGATCAAACTTTTAGTTCTAGCCATTGGTACATATACTAACAATGTTCTACCCGATTTTCCTTGTTCTCATCTTCCAGGAAATTACTCAAAGAACACACACATTCCAAACAAGACATATGTTAGCTGCCATTGACACATAACTAATAATCAATCATACACCTATACTCATAATCAATCATACTTGTGCATGTTAAACAATAAAATGTCTTAATGCAATTTTGTGGTTACAAGCATGATAATTACAGGGTAACACATGGAAGAAAATAGGCAATTTCAGTTGTTATAGCAGTCCTTGGTCCTTTAGAATTATATGAGGTGTCCTGGTGCAGTCTGTGTGACCGGTGTGATAAAGACAGGGTGAACTGGATAACAGAACAAAGGGCCCTATCTGTGTTGATTGTCCTTAGGGCCTGTCTAGATAAGTCACCCCCCTTTTCCCAAAGTTATCAGCTGAGGGTCAGGGCTTTCATCCTGTAGGCCAGACACCACGTCTCGGAGAGTGGCCTAGATCAATGAGCTTCAAGAGAGGTTCGCTAATCTTTGAGGAATCATCCACTGTTCACAGGATAGTGAGAACCCGGCACTTTGGTGCCCCAAAGTCTGCACGTGGGGGCTCATGATTTAAGGCTTATGTGATGGGTGATCTTATGCTGCTTGTGCGCTGAGGTCCTACACAGGTTATGGGCAAGGTCTTCAACATGGCTAAGAAGAATGGTCCACTGCTTTTCCAGGGGAATTAACTTTGTGCAGGACTTCTCACAGTCAGTGAGGCAAAGAAGAAGGGGCTTTAATGCAGTTTGTGAAAATCTCAAGAAACTGAACCTAAATTTCAGAATGTCTTTCCCCGCTACTCTGAGGATTCTCTATAATCGCAGCATGACGGTTTGTGACTCTCCAGAGAAGGCGGATGATTTCCTGGCTAAACTCAGGGACTCTTCTGCTTTAGTGACTTAAGGTCTGTCAGTCCAAGCAATGTGATGAATGTCTGAGTTTCTGTTCGCAGTACTATAATATGTTAAACTGTGCCTTACACAACATGACAGGGGATATATGCTAATAAGCTCTGCTGCTAAAAATGCTTTTCACAATTTTAGTGTAATGATGCTGGGTAGTAAATCTCACAGCTGGGCAATTTTTTGAAGGCAGTGTGGGTGGGGAGACTGGGGGAGGTATTGCTTTTGGTTGGTTATTCTCTTTTCTCTTAGAGTAACACTCTCTTCCTAAGTGGTTGGCAACTCCAGAGGCATGTTCCCTTTCTTACCAAAGTATTACTATTCAGCTTGTGTTTTTGTTGTTGTTTTTTCTTTTAGTTGATTGCTGTCTCAGTTATTGTTGCACTATTGAGATGCAGTTGTTCTTTTTGGGATGTATCGGGGGTGGAAGGATAGTGCACAGCCCACTGTTTGTGAATGGGCTTCTCATTTTGTCTTTTAACTATGGAATGATTAATATTATTCCATTACTTTATGAGTGAGTTCAAAATACAGACCCTTAATGTAAAGGGGTTGAACAATGTGATCAAACGCAAGTTCTGTCCTGGCTGAAAAACGAAAAGGTTCGGGTAGCTCTATTACAAGAAACTCATTTGAATGATATTGAACATGCCAAATTACAGCATGATTGGGTGGGCCAGGTATTTTTCTCATCTTTCAAATCTAATAGCAGAGGTATTGCTATACTACTTCACAAGTGTTTCCCTTTTAAACTGGATAGAATGATTAAAGATAAAGAGGGCAGATTTGTGATAATTTCAGGCTACCATCATGGAGAACTGGTTACAATAGGTTCTGTTTATGCCTCTAACTCTTTCCAAAATATTAATTTTTTTGCATCTCTGCTGAGAGATGTGGCATCTTGCCTTAACCTGTTCACAGTCCTGGGTGGAGACTATAATTGTGTCATGAATGCTGACCTTGACCAGAAACTGTCACTTCCAGTCAGAAACACCAGAAAGTCCAGAGCATTAAGTATGATGTAATGTAATGATCCTAACCTCCTCAACATGTGGAGGCGTGCATCCCAAAGATAAAGATTTCACTTTTTATTTGGCTCCACACAAGTCTTTTTCAAGGATTGATTATTTCTTTGCTTCTAGGTTAGCATTGGATAGAACTATGTAATGTGATATTGGACCAGTTTCCTTTTCGGATCATGCGTCTTTAAGCATAACATTCAAACCCCCCTTTAGGGACCCTTCATGTAAAACATGGAGGCTCAACAGCTCATTGTTCAACAATCCAAAATTCTTAGATTATCTGAAAGTGCAATGGATTTACTTCTTAGAAACCAATGATTCACAAAATGTCTGCCCCTTAATCTTGTGGGAGACAGGCAAAGCTTTTATAAGAGGTGCCATCATTTCATATGCTTCAGCAGTGAAGAGGGAGACTATAAAAAAAAACAGGTGGAACTAGAATCTAAACTTACAGAGTTAGAGTCCAGGTTCAAAGCTGTAGCTGAATCCTCTCTATTTTTTTTTTTACCAGGTACAGAATGTATGAATCGGGGAATAAACCAGGAAGATTGTTGGCAAGACTGGTTAAAGGCAGGTCAACAACTAATGTCATATCTGCATTAAAAACAAAAGTGGTAGAAGACAATAAATAGACTTATGACAGAATACTACTCTCAACTTTATTCCTCCAATGTCTCATCACCTGGAAACATTATGAAGGCTTTCCAAAGGGTATAAACCTTCCTAGATTAGGCAAGGATGATAAGGGGGTTTTATCAGCTGCTATTTCTAAGGATGAGGTCTTGGAGGCAATTGATATGCTGAAAAATGGTAAAGCTCCAGGACCAGATGGTTTTGGTCCAGATTTTTACAAAAACTGTAGAAACGTAATTAGTGACCAATTACTTAATGCCTATTTCGCATCATTTGAGATGGGAACACTACCTCAAATGCTCTATCAGGCAAATATATTTCTCATTCTCAAAAAGAAAAATAAACCTCTGGATGAGTGCTCTGCATATCGTCCTGTTTCTCTAATTAACACTGACAGCAAGATACTCTCAAACGTCCTAGCTAGATGTTTAGAGCCATTTTGCCATGTCTAATTAAACAAGATCAAACAGGATTCATACATGTCTGTCATTCATTTGCCAACATGAGATTTCTTCTCGGTATCATTCAGTATTGTAATCAAACTCAACAAAGAGCCCTGGTGGCTTCGCTTGATGCTGAGAAGGCATTCGATTGTGTAGAGTGGACGTACCTCTTTGAGGTGTTGCAGCAATGTGGACTGGGAGACAATTTTGTGAAATGGATACAGATACTTTACAGATTACCACAAGCCTCTGTTTTGACAAACGGTATATACTAAAACTGCCTATATCATGGATGGGACAGATAGGGATCATTCAAATGAACATTCTTCCCAGGCCAGGCTATTGTATATATTACAAATGATTCCCCTTTACATTGGCAAGAACATAATTAGTGACATGGAAAAGAGTTTCTTGAGGTTTATTTGGCATAAAAAGAAATCTAGGTTAAAAATCTCCAAATTACAGCTACCAGTCAACACAGGTGGCCTAGCCCTCCCTAACATTTGCTTCTATAACTGGTCATGTCATGCCAGAATTCTCATAAAGTGGTGTCAGAATGGATAACCCCTTTCTTCAGGGTACATTTAAGGTATTACTGACCCTTTTCATAAGGAATCAGGAGTTTCTTCCAGGAGTTAAAAACAGTATATTCCATTATTGGTATAAAAAAGGAAATAAGTTCCCTCTTCATTTGTTCGATGGTGATACGCTTATGTCTTTCCAGCAGCTGCAAAGCAAATTTAACATCCCAAAAGAGCATTTTTTGGTTATTTACAAATCACACACTTTATATTAACTAAGATTCATTGCCCTTCCCCTAACCTATTAAAATTGCCACTGGTTGAGCTACTAACTCAAGAACATAAGACAAGAAATATCATTTCAACATTTCATTCATTATTTCTTAAACTTTTGCTTAAAAAATTGCTAGTTCCAATTTCTCAGTCTTTAGAAGTGTGTGGGAGAAAGACTTTGGTAGCACACCTGAGAATGAAGACTGAGAGAAGGCCTTAAAACATACTGGTAGTATGTTTATTTGCAATAAAGCAAGGGAAATGCAATATAAAATTTTGCACATTTTTATACTACATTGTACCCCATATATTCTTAATAAAATAAATCCACAAAGGCCATCAGTCTGCCCAAAACACAAGTGTAGGGCTGGTACACATAGTCATATGTTCTGGTCTTGTCCGTCAATCTCACAATTCTGGAGTAAGGTCCAAAGGAAATTAGAAACCATATTTGGTTACGCTGTACATAAGGACCCATGGTTCTTTATCCTAGGATTGGTACATAACGATTTGACACTCGCACCAGGTGATATAAATATTGCACAGAAGTTGCTTTTCATTTGTTGTCATCTGTAGGTTACACAGTGAACAACGAATAAACTCACACATTAGGGATTATCATCATGATAACTTGAAACATTCTGCAGAAAAAAACATCTGAGCTGTGTAAGGAGACTGTGAAAGACCATTCATTTCCAAGCATGGGGTTTTTGCTTGTGTCTGGGAAAAAAAATTATTACTGCATGCTGTACTTCCCTAGAATGGACTGCACCGAATATTTTTGACTCAAGAACTTCTCTCCATAATTTTCTTTGACATCAAATTTGTGATCGAATAGGTGATTTTATAAACATTCTATAGTTATCTTGTGTGGGTACCACTGTTTGTTGTGAATATCTCACTAGCCTGGTGCTAATAGATTGTAGATAAGATGTCCTCAAAATAATTAATATGCTATTAGAGTGAAACCCTCTAAAAGCCCCCCTTTTTCTTGCAGTGGGAAGTGTTACAAGAAATCGTTTCTAATTAAGTCCACTGCCTCAAGTAACACTCAGATGATTTGTAATCCAGAAGTGATCATCTTTGTTGATCTTGGGAATGTCTTAGTAGACTCCCCAAAGCTTATCTCAGCATAAAAAAACATCTCTGGTGACAAGCCACAATTTAATTTGATGACAAGCACTGCTAACAATGCAGTGCCAACATCACAAAATATGCACAATGGCTATGGCTAATTTCAGCCAGCACTGACAGGGACAATTCACAGCCTAGATTGAACTCTTTCTGTAGGAGCCAGCAACTGAAAGAATGGTGCTGCTAGCCACAGAACCACAAATGTACATCTCACAGCTCTGTTTCCATACATAAGAACTGAATTCAAACAGATGGATATTTTAGTATTGGCATTGCTGCAGTTGCAATATATAATTAGAATGACTTTTTTCTTTAATCTTTTCTGTAGTAAATATCAGAACATGGTGCTTTAACATGGATGGAGCAGCAGGTAAATACAGAGACAGGGAGCATCCTATTCTAGAGTGCATTTACCAACAAAGCCACCAGAGGGCAGTACAATTGCTCAGTGGACCAAGCAACAGAATCTTCATTCCAAACAGGAAAAAAAACAACAACAAAAAAAAACAACAACAACAAATAAATAATCATTGGAGACTTCAATATTAATCTTGATAATCCACAAGTCCCTCTGATAGCAATGTTTATTTCTACACTGGAATCAGGGTCATCACTTGGAATATAACAGGACTCACTTCACACCCACTATTTAATACATTTGACAGATATAGGAAACATTATTAATGCTGTCATTCCGCAGTTTAAAACTGTTTTATTTGAATTTTGTTTTGGTCATAATTCAGTGCTTTTTAATAGGTATCCATATTTTGAAGTGTTACAACCTGGAATTGAACTGGACTTAGTTGGGATTTTTAGAATTTCATTCACACAATATGTCTAGTATTTGAAGGTGCAAAATATGTATTTTTTCTGACACAAAGATTAATAATAATAAAAAAAGGACACCCCATCTTGTGATTACTCAGGTTTGTTGATATTTGAGTGATGGGTCGTTTTATGGAGCAGAGTGCCTTCATGCCTGTGTTACCTACTGGCTCTCCCTTTTAGTTATGCTGTCAAAGGTAGATCTGCTGGAGTGATGCTGTTCCATTCTGCTCCTTCTGGTTCTTCATCTGGAGCTTTCTGTACATCACTCGAGCTTTTAGCCTGTTTCCGTGTTTTTATTGTCTTGCCCCCCCCCCCCCCCCCTTTTTTTTTCTTTTACTTTTTTATTTTTCTTTTCTTTTTTTACTTTTTTCTTTAATAAACTCTATCCTGCACTTGCATCCATCAAGTCTGCACATTCATGGCATGTTTCAATGTATTCAATCTAATTTGTTCTTGAACTTTGCCCCTCTGATGAACCTGTCATTTGTTTTACTAAACAAACATAGAACACAATTGAACTGGATGAGTTTGTGTGCACAAACTCTGTAGTAGATGTAGCTCTGGAAATATTTATATTGTAAATTTTGGGTCACTTTAAGAAAATTCTTAGTGAATATTAAAATATTATTTGGGTGCTTTTATTTATTTTAAACTTAGACAAAAAAACAATTGAAAGTCAGTATTTGTGAAATATGATGCACTGGGCGTTTACTCCATTTTCCTGTTACACTGAAAAACTTTATCACAGCTTACCCTTGTCTTACTCTTTTGATGATTCCACATTGTCAAAATGTCTGCCACACATAAAAGGCTTCAGAGTTTCAGTTTCTAATAATAATGTTTTATATAAAGTGCACATAGGGGATCTATGTACTTTAAATGGATAAAGTTGTTTATTTAGCTTACAATTTGCTTGAAAAAAGTTTTTATATTAGAAATAATGTCTACAACAAATAATAGTTTTTATTTTACTAGACATCATTCTTCATTAATTTAGTTCAAAATTAGTGACTACACTAAGCGGGCCGTTTACATGACAACGTTTTCAACTAAAAACGGAAAACTTTTTAATCGTTTTGGCTGTTCGTTTACACAACAATGGCGTTTTGGCACCTGAAAACACAAACTTTTGAAAATGGCTTTCAAAGTGGAAGTTTTTGAAAACAATACCGTTATCGTTTCTGTGTAAACATACAAAAACGTGAATTTGTGAAAATGATGACGTCATGCACACGCATATTATGCGTTCAGTCTATAGCAGGGGTCGGGAACCTTTTTTCACCAAAGAGCCATTTTTTAATTTTTAGTTAATGCATTTGTTTCGAAAGAGCCATTGCAAAAACCTCTTCTCTCTCTCTCTCTCTCTCTCTCTCTGTGTGTGTGTGTGTGTGTGTGTGTGTATGTGTGTGTGTGTGTGTGTGTGTGTGTGTATGTGTGTGTGTGTGTGTGTGTGTGTGTGTGTGTGTGTGTGTGTGTGGTGTATAGACTCATCCAGCGCAAGAGAAAAAAAAATCTGCCAAAGTTATATCCGTGCTCTTTTCCCTCTCTATCTCACGTGCCATCATGACAGTGCGGTCATGCACTGTTTGGGCTGACGGGGGCACGTCTTTTATTTTCTGAATGATTTTCTAATTTTTCAGGAAATCCGCAAACAGTTCAGTTTCCATACTCTGCATGCATTACCAGCACAGCACAGACGGAGCTGAAACAGAAGCTCAACACAGCTAAAAATCAATACAGGGAATCTATAGAGAAGGACTTTTGTGCAAATAATACAATGAAACTGTGGGCCACCATGAAATCCATTACAAATATGACTTCTACCAGGAAATCATTGCACACAACGGAAGACAAAACAGTGGCAAATAATTTGAATAACTTCTACATTAGGTTTGATTCACATGATTTCTCTTTAGAACGGGACAGTGTCATTAACACCATCACAATTGATGATTGTGTTCCAAGGATAGACATTAGTCCCAGTAACAAAACAAACACTAATAAGGCAACTGGCCCTGATGGAGTCTCAGCTTTCCTTTTGAAGACATGTGCAGAGGAACTTACACCAGACTGGGTCCCTGTCTTTCAAAGGTCTGTTGATTCACATACAGTTCCATCTCTCTGGTAAACGGCAATCATTACTCCTCTTCCTAAAAACCTTGTTCCTCAAGAAAATAATGATTATAGACCAGTAGCCCTGACTTCTATTATAATGAAGTGTCTGGAAAAGCTAATGGTGTGGAAGCTGAAGTCAAACATAAAGGGACAACTAGATCCGTATCAGTTGCCAACCAAGGCACTGATGATGCTATATTAACCATAGTACATTTTATTTTGCAACATCTTGAAAACCCCAAGGCCTATGCCAGACTGCTATTTGTAGACTTCAGCTCTGCTTTTAATACTCTGCAGTCACACTTCCTTCTCAGTAAACTCAGACAGATGTCTGTTAACCCATACATCATCAGGTGCTACCACTCATTTTTGACCAACAGGACCCAGCAGGTCCGAGTGAACCAGACCTTATCTGAGTTGAAAGTCATCAATACAGGTGTTCCTCAAGGATGTGTGAGTTCTCCCATTCTGTTTACATTATACACAAACGATTGTACAAGCAGTCATCCCAGCACTTTTATTGTTAAATTTTCGTATGACACTCCCATCTTGGGACTTATGGAAGCAGACACTGACATTTCTGGCTATAGTTTGGAGGTTAAAAAGTTTGTACAGTGGTGTGAGGACCATCATCTCATTGTAAATACTAAGAAAACAGAAGAAATGATTTTTGATCCAGGACATCTGGGGAATCATTCTCCAGTACTGGTCCACAACATTTGTATTAACCAGGTTCATTCTTACAAATACTTGGGTGTACATATTGACTGAAATCTGTCCTGGAATGTCCATGTGAGTTCTGTATGCACTAGGATCCAACAGCAACTTTACTTTTTGCAAAGACTCAGGGTGTTTGGGGTTGGACAACGGGTATTGATGTTATTTTATCATGCTGTGATAGAGAGTGTATTACGTTACGGAATTGTAGCTTGGTTTGGTAACATATCAGTTAAGTTAAAATCACAAATAAATAGACTGGTTCACACAGCAATGAAAGTGATGGGGGTGAGGGAGCATCCCTCCCTCCAAATTCTTTTTGAGAAGACCATAGTTAAAAAGGCTAGGAAAATTATAGCGGACCCCTCCCATGTCCTGCATTCAGAGTACGAACTGCTCGCATCGGGTAGATGCTATAGGGTTCCAATTAAATACAGAAAAAGATATCTGAATAGGTATAAAAACTCTTTCATTCCTGTATCAGTGAATCTCCTAAACTCAGGACATAAGGTGGGTGTGAAATGAGGGGCCGTGTTGTAGGTGCTGAATGCATTTTTATTAACACTTGTTTCTTTGTTTGTTAATGCACTATAACTTTATGTACCTTTATGTATTTTTATGTGGCAGCCTATATGTCCAAGACAAATTTCCCTAGGGACAAATAAATTAATCGTGAATCTTGAATCTTGAGACTCTGCCTATCCCTTGCAGAACTGGCTCTTAAAACCATTCCCTGACACTAGACGGCTGACAGCAGAACAGCAGGTCTACAACATGACAATCTGCAGAGCTCGTGTGGTGGTTGAAAATGCTTCTGGTAGAGTAAAAGGAAGATGGCGTTGCCTTATGAAAAGAAATGACTGTAGTGTCGAACTGGTGAAATCTATGGTGCTGACATGCTGTGCTCTACAGTACATAACCTTTGTGAGAATCATGGAGAGGCCTATGAGAATGAATAGGATTCACCTTCAGCAGCAGAGCCTGTTGTGGCACTGGCACAGGCTGTGGAGGAGGAGGGCAGGGATGTATGTGAGGGTCTGATGCATTACTTGAATAGCTAAATATTCATTTTGTCTGTCCTGTCAAGTGTATTGATCATGAATCAACTTTTGTATTTCAAAAATGTATCTTTCAAAGTATAAATGTCTCCCTTGTATTTCTTCAAACAGGTTTTTATCATTTTGGTATATATCATTTAGATTTATCACTTGGTACATTACATGCTCATGAAATATGAAATCACTAAGAAAGTACACGTTTGACCAGTGATTTTTTTTAAATGAACAAGATATACATAAGACATAAATACAATAAATAATCTTACAATAAATAAGATTTAAATGTTAAAATGTAAACGCAGCAAACTTTTTAAACAGAATGTGCAAACGTATGTTGTGCAAATGTATGTAGTGCAAACATATGTAGTGCAAAAAAAGTGTGCAAAACAAAAAACATTATTTACATAAAGTCTAGTCCAGGGGCTGAGAGTCCTGTTCTCGCCGGCCACTCATTGCCTGCACAAGCTTGCCCATGATGCTGAGAAAGGCTTGATTGAATGCAGCAGTTTGTGCATTCTCCTCCATCCTCAAGGCCGCTTCCAGCTCCCTCGCTTGCCGGACATCATCAATGGCCATCTGCAAATAGCACTCCCTCTGTGCCTGGTTCAGCTCCTGCTGTTGAATGTCGGCCACCTGCATCTCTCTTAGGACAGAAAAAAGATGCTCCTGTTGGTGCAGGCTCTGTTTCCTCTTGCCTAGACAAAAATGAAGAGAAGGTGGAAACGGGAGGTGGTTAACCCTCTTTTTTAAACATTTTTTTTTTTACATAAACTGGAGGTTGTTACTGTGACACACAATTTTTGTGACTACAATACAGCTAACTTGATCAC
Source organism: Cranoglanis bouderius (assembly GCA_023630585.1). Classification (NCBI taxonomy): domain Eukaryota; kingdom Metazoa; phylum Chordata; class Actinopteri; order Siluriformes; family Cranoglanididae; genus Cranoglanis; species Cranoglanis bouderius. The sequence continues at coordinate 19,700,299 of CM042557.1, forward strand.
ATATCAATTTATTTAATGAAGAACTGTAAATTAACAACCCTTAAATGATCTACAGTGTGAACTATATTTGCAGTAGCTAGAAACAATGTGGAATTCATGATACATCCTATATTATGATATATATTTCAGCCATTCAAATCGTCATGAGTCAAGCATTAGGTAAGCTTAACCTAAAAGATGATTTGTAGCTGTGAGTTTTAGCCATATTCATACCTGTGACCAAACGCTCTGGTGTCATGCTGGTGCTGGAGGTTGCTGGTGTTGGTGCCCATGCTGGTGTAGACACTGCTAGCAGGGAACCTGAGGCTCTTATTAAAGAACCCTGATCACTCGTACACAATGAATCTGAAACAGAAAGTTTGTACAATTTGCTTGTAATGCACGTATTACTGCAACAGAAAAACTAGAAACAACAACTCAAGAACATTACTGACCATAAACAATAGCACTACCACTAGCTGTTAATTACTAGCTCATTGTGCTGCATAAAGCAGTTGTTGTTGGCATGGTGATTTTACACAAGTGTGTAACGCCTCAGCACAAGCAGAATCATATAATTCACACAATTATAACCAGAAGAAATAAAACAATGGGCCTTCTCAGCCAGAGAACCCACAAGAAACTCTGGACCAAAATGTCTCCACTCAGGGAGCCATAAAACCAGGAATCCACACCCAGACACTGAGGAGCCACTTAAATCCAGCGTGTGCATCTGCCTTATCTCAACCAACATGGCAAGCGTTAAAGGCCTCCCTGACCCAGGGCTGAACCCTCTTGACCACAGAAACTGCTCTCAAATGCAGTGATTTAGGCCTTTTGGGGTAGACAAGTAAGGCCAATAAATTCTGGAAGAAAGGAGAGACCTTTTCGCTCACTCACAAAGATTACACATTCCACAGTTCCACAATTCCACACAAGGACTCGCACATTCCACAATCAGCACCTACCAGGAGCAACGACTGTGGGAATTAATACATCTTTGAAGAACTGCAATCAGCTATGTCCTACCATGTGTTGTTCTATTTTCTTCATGTGTATCACCTTTAAGTTACCTTTAATTATTCCATTTAATCATGTATTAGTGTAGTAGCCCTAGGAGGATTATTGTGTTTTAAATATTAGTAATGTACTTTAAGTATAGTCAAACATGTCTTGTGTGTATGTGTTCACTGAGTGAGTTCCTAAATCATAAGAGTAAGGAAATTTGTGTAGATTGTTCTGATATGTACATGCAAAGTTTCAGGACAAAGTTTAATAATCCACTCATCCACATGGACAAGGGGCTGATTAGCATAATAGGTGGAGAATCTGGCTAACACCCCACCCAAAGACAATATTGATTGGAGGAAGCACTCTGGGCTGGACTAGCCCAGGAAGTGTTAAAATCCTAAGAACACAAGTTTTGCGGTCATTGCTTGCTTCGCTCTATCTCGTGTCTCTTGCTTCTTGGCACGCTTCGAAGGACGGGGCCGGCGAAGGGTCTTCAGAGCCAATCAACGTCGGGGAGATCAGATCATGTTTACCTCAGTCTGGGGACCCAGCGAGAGCCGCCGCCTGCTTTTCAAGCCTCCCGCCTTCATTCCACTCAGCATTCCGATTGGTCTTCCGAGACGCCTCTCACCAACCAGACCGCTGACGACACCACGACGTAATGAGAAAAACCCTTCAACACAGCTAAGGCAAGCGCAATACCCCAGAATCTAGCTAACCTGGTGTCTATAATAAGTTAAGCCCTTCTAAAGGAAGTGAAGATAACTTAATAAGTTGATGGTTCGTTCAGATCATGGTCTGTGAAATAGCATGCAACGCTAGAGACTCGGAACTTCATTCACTCTTCATCATCACCCGTTTGTGTGTGTGTGTGTGTGTGTGTGTGTGTGTGTGTGTGTGTGTGTGTGTGTGTGTGTGTGCGTGTGTGTGTTTTATATATTAGATTAGTTTCTGTGTCATAGAATAGTTCAATAAAGTCTCGTCTGTTCTTAAATATACGTGTCCTTATTGCTTACAAGTGTCTATTGCCTTGAGTTGCGATTCTGCTACATGCTCTTAAAATAATATTTCACTATATTTAGGATATTATTGCCGGTGGCCACGGAGGTAATATCTAATGCATAATTAATGAATACACTAGTTTCAACTTATCGCTGGATGAATAGTTGATCAGTAATACTAAATTGGTCAAATTTCCCTTTTCGAGCTGATCTGTTAATCTCTCTGACATCTTTGGAGGAGAATAAAGATAGCTCAATTTAACAAATAATTTTTACTTACGTAAAATGGTGGAGAATATATCAAATTAACCCAAACAGCTAATTTCCACTACATATTTTGGTGGAGAGATGCGGGTAATTTTCATTAGATATTCTGGTAGATAATGCGGGCACGCTTTAAAACTCTTGTCTCCTTTAAAAAGGTGCTTTGAATCCAAGCGTGCGCTTTTCTTTCATTTTTAAAGCTGATTCACTACAAGTGTAACATTTAAATAGGCCTGGTGTTAGAAGCAAGCTTTCCAGTAGCTGGTCAACTAAATAAAGTGAAGCATGAGTCGTGTACTCCAACAATGCCGTGGCTGAGTCCAGGGCACCCTTCCTCCCATTGCTCACCAGTCTATTGCTGTATATAGCATCCATCTGGTCAAACCACTTCCAATTTCTTCTGGTCTACCAGAAGAAATTTTTCGTTTTTTATTTTTAATAAATTTGCAAAGATTTCAAACAAACTTCTTTCACGTTGTCATTATGGGGTATTGTTTGTAGAATTTTGAGGAAAATAATTAATTTAATCCATTTTGGAATAAGGCTGTAACATAACAAAATGTGGAAAAAGTGAAGCGCTGTGAATACTTTCCGGATGCACTGTATGTTTGAGTGTGTGTGGAACACAGAGAGACGGATTTTGTGTGTGTTTTCTCATCTGTGGCTGTGTGTGAGCATTTTAGATAAAAGTGGAAAAAATTATTTATGGATAGTTGGAAAATTCTTATTCCTGTGAGTAATACTAGAACAAAGAATATTCCAAGATATTGGTTTTGTAGATTGTTCGGTCATTCTCCTAGCTGTCTTTGATGTGACCCAGAAAGGGAAACTAAGCCTTTGTTGAGAAATTAACAATATTTGAACCTTCACCTACATCCCATAAATTAAGTGATTATTAAGGTTTTTCTTTTCATGTCTTAACAGCTTGGGGGTCTTTATTGGTTAGATAAAAGTGAATGAGCTCCTGACAAAGCAAGAGATTAGCTTTGGAGACAGTGTGACTTTGTGTGTGTGTGTTCTTATCTGTGTGGAAGTGCCTGCATGTGTGAGAGAGAAACACTGGTGTGATCAAAGCTGGCTGGCACAGAGTTTGAAAGACATTTTAATTTTTGTTGTTTATTTTCCATGCCACGAAGGCATCATGGTAAAAAGAAGCAGGCAAATATTTCATATAGAACAATTAATACCTCGTATTAATACTTGAAGTACAGGGTGGTCCCAGTCCAGATCTCAGACTGCATGCTCATTTAACTTCACTTAGGGAGTTTGTGCACTCGTGTATTGAGAGCTAAAGTGCACGTGATAGTAGAAGATCGGGGAAATTAGTTCACGGTTAACCATAAAATAATTGAATTTCATTTGGGAGATCATATTATTTGGACAAACTTTGTGAGTATAAGTCCAGTAAGTCGATTTGAGTTAATGCCCCCAAAAAGCAAGCACTCTTAAATGTTGTCATGATATGACCCTGTAAAACATGCATGATACACCCTCACATCTTCTACTTTTCAGTTCTGTTCTATTGGGACTATCATTCCCTAGTACCATTGGGGCTCGTAGTCTTCAGGTTAGTATATACAACAAACCATCCTAGAATAGAGGAGTTTAGTCCCTTCACACACAGGTTATTGAGAAAAAACATTTAAGAAAGGAGGAAGAATTAATCTGTGTAGATTAGAGTCCTATTTTTTGAAGAGGATGCAGAGAGGAAAGGCGGTTGGTCCTGATGACATACCAGTGGAGGTATGGAAGTGTCTAGGAGAGATGGCAGTAGAGTTTTTAACTAGGTTGTTCAACGAGGTCTTAGAGAGTGAGAGGATGCCTGAGGAATGGAGGAGAAGTGTTTTGGTGCCGATTTTTAAGAACAAGGGAGATGCGCAGAGTTGTGGAAACTACAGAGGTATTAAGCTGATGAGCCATACAATGAAGTTGTGGGAAAGAGTAGTGGAAGCAAGGCTAAGGGTAAAAGTGAGCATTTGTGAGCAGCAGTATGGTTTCATGCCAAGAAACAGCACTACAGATGCAATATTTGCTTTGAGAATGTTGATGGAGAAGTACAGAGAGGGTCAGAAAAAGCTGTATTGTGTCTTTGTAGATTTAGAGAAAGCGTATGACAGGGTGCCAAGAGAGGAGCTGTGGTATTGTATGAGGAGGTCTGGAGTGGCAGAGAAGTATGTTAGAGTGGTGCAGGATATGTATGAGAGCAGTAGGACAATGGTAAGGTGTGCGGTAGGTGTGACAGAAGAGTTCACGGTGAAGGTGGGACTGCATCAAGGATCGGTTCTGATCCCCTTCTTGTTTGCGGTGGTGATGGACAGGCTGACAGATGAGGTCAGACAGGAATCTCCATGGACTATGATGTTTGCGGATGACATTGTGATCTGTAGTGAGAGCAGGGAACAGGTGGAGGAAAGTCTAGAGAGGTGGAGGTTTGCTCTGGAGAGAAGAGGAATGAAGGTTAGTCGCAGCAAGACAGAATACATGTGTGTGAATGAGACGGATCCAAGTGGAACAGTGAGGTTACAGGGAGAAGAGATAAAGAAGGTGCAGGATTTTAAGTACTTAGGGTCAACAGTCCAGAGCAATGGGTAGTGTGGAAAAGAGGTGAAGAAGCGTGTGCAGGCAGGTTGGAATGGGTGGAGAAAAGTGTCAGGTCTGTTGTGTGATAAAAGAGTACCAGCAAGAATGAAAGGAAAGGTGTACAGGACAGTAGTGAGACAAGCGATGTTGTATGGTTTGGAGACAGTTGCACTGAGACAGGAGGAAGAGTTAGAGGTAGCAGAGCTGAAGATGTTGGGGTTCGCTTTGGGAGTGACGAGGATGGATAGGATCAGGAATGAGTACATCAGAGGGACAGCACATGTGAGATGTTTTGGAGACAAAGTTAGAGAGGTCAGGTTGAGATGGTTTGGACATGTTCAGAGGAGGGAGAGTGAATATATCGGTAAAAGGATGCTGAGGTTAGAGCTGCCAGGCAGGAGGCCGAGAGGAAGACCAAAGAGGAGGTTTATGGATGTAGTGAAGGAGGACATGAAGGTAGTCGGTCTGAGAGAAGAGGATGTAGGGGATAGGGCTAGATGGAGGCAGATGATTCGCTGTGGCGACCCCTGAAGGGAACAGCTGAAAGGAAAAGAAGAAGAGTCCTATTTTTGCGAGCATCAGTCCAGAGCCCACTATGGATATTTGAGCATATATGAGAACAGGAGATACCACACTGTTGAAAGCTGTTGCTCAGTTAACTATAGAAGCACATTTAATTAAAAACAACAAGATCATAAGTAATCCTGTAATTGAAATATCCCCAGTGTTGAGAAGGGTAATTTAGGGAAGCAGAAAGAGAACAGCAGAGTCCGGGGAGAGTAAAATAAGGGCCTGAATAATTTTTGAGTGTGGTACTGGTGGAAAAATAACACAATATAAATTAATAAGGGGAAAAGAGTGAAAAGAGTGAGTCGTATACACTTCTACCCTTTAAACTAAACAGTAGTGTTGTACACAGTAAAGAACATAAATTCAATAGATTGTTTTGAAATAAAATTAGTGGGATAAAAGAGATTAGGGAAGTGTAAATACGTGTCTAGATCTCAACCTCATATATGTTTCATATTATTGGGATTATCACTCGTTAGCAGAGATGAGATTCGAACATATCAGGTTAATGTACAAATAGCCCTAGAATAAAGGACTTTTTCACCAGAAGGATAGTAAGAAAAGCCTAATAATTAAGAAACGCTAATCTTTGCTGCTTGAATTTCTACTTTTGCAGATAACAGGCTAGAACTCATTTTGATCGATTAATCATATATGAGAATAGAAGACATCACCTTTGAGAGAGGTGTTAGTCCTTTGATTATTGAAGCACATTAAAATAAGAATTAGAGAAGTGAATGGATGCGAAATTAAATCAAATATTACGAGAAATAGTAAGGATCAAAATAAATAGTTAGTGATCACTTTTGAAAGAGCAATTTTATATTTTATGTATCTATATTTTATATAGATAACTTTTGATAAAAGAAAGTAAAGCAACATAGGGCTATAAGATAAAGTTGCCACACATGCTGTAGCCAATGGGAAGGAGCAGTCTCAGATCATAAATTAAATCTGTGGGAAGTAATGGGGTTCCAGTTCAGTGTCCACATGCATTCCCACTGTGTGTTACCTGATGAATATTCTGTTTTTCTCACATATTGATTAGTAAGCACTCAAAACTCACCTCCTAATTTACTAGGCCTTGATCTGATCCATAAAGTGAACATGTCACTCACATTTAATGATGGGCTTTGCAGTTGTGTGCTCCCAGTTGTCTGTCTCCAGTTTCCAAATCTGACAGCGATGGTGGCATCCTTCATCCTGAACTCGCTAACATACCTGACATATTATGGGCTAAATAAGGTCAAAGTAGGACAGGTAACAAATTTGTCTTTTGTAAAATTAATGAACTAGTTATCCCAGTAACTCTATTAGTGCCTGATATCCCTACTGTAATCTCTTCCATTCCACATGATAATCAATATTTTTTCTGTTGTTGACCTGTGTTCAGCTTTTTTTCCAGTGTGCCTGCATGTGGGAGCACAAGGCCATTGCTCGCCTTAACGTTCCAAAATCAAAAATACACCTGGGTGCATCTCCCTCAGGGGTTTATGGACTCCTCTGTGGTCAGAGACTCCATTGATTTCTCATGGTACCAAAGCTGACAGGACATGATCGGGGTCATCCTCCGCCCCGTACCACACAACAAATGTTAAGCTGCCTGGACGCTATCGACCATTGTTGTCTGTGGATCACTGAATGCTCTTTTCATGGCAACATCCTGAGAGCTGGGTGTTCTAAAGAAAAAAACTGAGATTGAATTGACTTCTAACACTGTGAATTACACATTTGAATTACATCTGCATTCACATCCCCATCTAGGAAGCCCAGTAAGAAATAACCAGAATGGCATTTAACTGTTCCAGCACCCATACCACCCTGAAATGGTTATGTGTGGCTATTGTGCTTATCTATGCGCTAAGTAGTTTTATAATCTTAGAACAGTTCCGCACCTGCACTCTCGCGTGTAAAAGCTGTAACTTGTTCAGTTCATGCTTTAACAACTTATTCACCTCCCACAGTTAAAATCCAAAAGTTAGAGACATATCAATTAAATTCTCAAGTTAAGGTTAAGACTTTCCTAGAGACACATCATCAAAATCTATACTATTTTTGGTTATCATTCAGGTTCTGTGCTTACAGGTACTGATACGCTTAGTAAGGGGTGGAACATTCTTAAAATATATAATGGGGAAGTTGAGATTTGGGATACTTCCACTTTTTATTTATTCTTTTTATGATATTAAGGTGTCGGCATCCGTCCAGTTCTGTGTTAGGCTCTGATGATGATAAGGGAAATACTTTCCAAACTTTGTTTACATTAACTCAGAACACACTGTTCCCAGGCTGCAAGATTTGCATTCTTCATCCAGTACTGGCATCGCATGGGCAGGACATGCTATATCAGCCTGTGACACTTGTGCCTTGCTAAACACAGATGTTTCCTTATTTAATGTTACCCCCCATAGGTGAAATCTCTAAAGCATTATGCGGCTCCATCAACAAGTTAGACAAATATCATCTTGGTACATCGCCCTCCCACCAATACCTCACACATTCTTTTAGATGTTCCAAATTTTTGTGGTCTTGTAAACTGTAACAAGGTTGAGTGTATCTGGTATAAAAATGGTGAGCGTTACACATTTGTAGGTCATTTAGGTTATAGTCTGCCTACTAATAAACTTCATCCAGATGGTACTTTAGATCTCATACCCACTAATAGGGGATATCAATCTTTCATTGATACCGCAAAGAGACTTAATCATAACATAACACCTCAGAGACTTCAAGATTTCTCATTTTTTGCAGATATTGATGCCACATTCACCTTCAGTGTTAATGGAGCAATGTGTTCAGTGGGTTATCAAATCCATACCCATCATTACAACAAGAAACGTTCCCTTAATATCTTGCTATCATCATCAAATGATCCAAGTCCTAGTATTAAGTATCTCACCTGTAGTCCAACTTTTTGGAGCAGATTTCTAGGAGCTCTTTTTCCTAATTATGGTGTCATGATTAAGCCTTGATCAAATTCGCATGTTATTTCATGAAGTTGAGAAATTGGCTAATGATACTGCACAATCCTTAGGTATCATATCTAACATATTGCAATCACACCGAATGATGATTTTGCAGAATCGGGTCGCTTTAGATTACATCTTAGCACAAGAAGGAGGTACCTGTGCAGTGGTAGGTCCTGAGTACTGTATGGATGTGTTTGACCCTACTCTAAAGTTGATGTAATACATTAATGATCTAGGTGAGTTACGTGATCATGTTAATGCTATCGATCAAGTTAACAGTGACTGGTTAGGTGCCTGGCTAGACTCCTGGTGGCAATATGGCTGGGAAATTCTATTGGGATTCCTGATGTTCTTTGTCACCCTCCTGTTAATTTATGTCATGTTTCGCTGTTGCTGCCTGTGTGTCTCTAAGAGCATGACCCAGGCCCAAGTAGCAGAAGCCACAATTTTCCTAACTCCGGTTGATAGGTCTAATGCCTGTATTTAATCTGATTTACGTTTAAGCTTGGTACGCGGATAAATGGGTATGACCTATCCTTCTTTTAGGATATGTATATGGATAATCACCTGGCCAATGGTTATAGAATGTAGAATAGTATAGAAGGGTTAAGCTTGCTTTAATGGATGATGGATCATAATCATATTGTATCAATTAAGTTATATGTTTGTTTTCCAGTATAAACTTTTGTGAGTTCCCGCTCTGTCTTTTCATCTGTGCCTTATCTGGGCGAGGCGTGGCTGCCTCGCAGGGGGGAGGATATCAAATGAACACAAAGAATGTATAATAAATCAAAAAGATTGTTTAAATGATTGAGAACACAAAATTTTAATGGAATTTTGACAAATATTACTGCTAAACACAGATGAAGGGACAGCAGAAGGGACAGGGAAAATATTAATGATGTGATATGTGTGAGCATATGTACAGACACTCATGACTGAGCCATACAGATAGGGCTGCAGAAGAGAGCAGAACAAGGATGGACAATGGATAATGCACCCCTTGGTGGAGGAGGGCAACGTCTCAGCAAGGATATTGAAAATGAACTGAGAATGGACTGGGACTCTTTGAGCTCTTCTAACACCTTTGCATGGACTCATAATGGATTTATGTTCTTTTATAAAATGGACTATGTGAATTGTGAGCAATTGTATTAGAAAAACAAAAGGATGGCAGGGTGGGAATTTTTCCTCGCCATTGGACCTAGAGATTTTTCAACCAACCCTGGGATACTAAACAAATTGAGAGAACCAAAACGGAAAAAGAGCCCTTGATTCCTGAAAATACAAGGTAGAAAATATATCTGAGAAAATAGGGGCAAAACAGGAATATAACCAAGTATATAACTAGATTTGGGGAATTATAGTCAAACATATTAGCAAATATGACAACATTTAGGTATCTTTGCCCAGACCAACTCGACGCTAGTCCGTTACAGTCAGTACTGCGTCTATCCATTACCTGGAATTTGAACAGTATCTCAGGAATAGAACATTTACCAAACTCAGTCAAAGAATTGTTTAGGTGTTACCCTAATAGAACTATAGAACTATTGTCAAAATAACCTTGGTAGTTGATCGATTTGATAATGTAGAGGAAGACGTTGCACCACGAAGGCTTAATGAGGGAAGGATATAGGTAATAATGTATCAATTGACGGGAGATGGACAAAGGGTACAAAGAGCAGTGTTTATACATAGGTACCCCTTAAATTGATTACTAATGAGGCTTGGGGAGCCTCACAGAGGGGAATGGGGAAGAATGTAGATAATGACTTGAAAAAATGGTTTCTAATGGGAATGAAAAAGCCTGAAAAAGATTCTATTGGGAAATTAAAATAGGCCAAACTAAGACATAATGGGAATTTATACAGGTGAAAACCGAACATAGTGGAAACATTTTTGATATGAAAGAGGGGGGGAAAGAGTGGGAGGTGAGAGAAATATAGTATAAATAAGGGCACAGAACCCAGGACAGATCGGATCATTTCTGGGATGTCTCATTTGAATTGATCTCATGTTGGCTGCTATTTTGGGGCAATAAACCTGATTTTTGCTTCTCTCATCCACTGTGTTGTGAGTTTTGTGAGTTTTATGGAATTTTGAGTATTTTGTGTAGAGGCTACCGTATATCCACAAGAGACTGCAGCGAGAAAAGAAGACTGTGTTCTATTAAAGTGTGGTGTGATTTAGTATAAAATAGTATAAGTATAAAATGTTCATGGCTTTCCAAATGGTGGGTATTTTGATTCATTACTTTGATTTTGTTCATCCGTTTGTCTAGTGACAATTTCTGGAGATTATATCTTTAAATTAGTAGGTGGTGGGACAAATGACTGTCTTTGATGTTGTGAGCAAGTCACTGAATCATCAACTCAATTGATTCAGTGCTGAAAAAACACTGAATCCTTGACCGAAACAGTGAATGCTAATAAGAATAATTTGTTCACTTATCATACCGTGGGTTCACTGGGCACGATTTTGGTACAATCATAAGATATCCAACGACAGAATACTACACTTTGTGCTCGATTCGCAAAAGCTTATTGTAGACAGTACTTTTGTTTGCACACAACATCAAAGCCTAGCATCTCAGATTGCGCTCAAGAGACCGCGCATCATCATAACAAATGGATAGTACCTACTTCAAATTCAAAATAATGTTCTTTTATAACACTAGTCTAGAAAATCAAGCAAATAATGTAATAATGTTTAAAGAAAGGAAATAAATAGATTATTGTGCCAATATTACTCAAATCTAATCTAACAACCATCTACAACATACTACAGTCCAAACATTTGTAACGAATTCAAAGGCATTACTAGCATTATTCTTTTCCACCAGAATAATGAAATGGATCAACTTTAAACATGAAACGAAAACAGAAGCGCACACTTGGATTCAAAGCACCTTTTTAAAGGAGACGAGTTTTAAAGCATGCCCGCCTTATCTACCAGAATGTGTAGTAACTCGGATGAATCTGCAACGTTTAAAATAATATTCTACACCAGTTACAGTTTATGTAACAAATTAAAAGATGTTTAACATGTTTAAATGTATTCTCCAATTTATGTAAGGAATTAGCTCGAATAGCATGAAATATATCTATATATCTAATCAACGCGTGTTGTGACCAGTTATAAATATACATCAGCCATGAAAGGGAATGCATGTAGGTGCACATATACATATAGATAATTAACTACAACGGATTATAATTAATTATGACTATGTATATGGTCTAGATCAGCTTTATGAACTCTAAAGAGGGAGTTTATCCTTCTGGGGATGAAGAATTAACCAACGAAGTTTGTTATTAAAGATTAGAGCGGGTAATCGAGATCTTATGCAGCATTTAATTGACTCATCACATGACAAAACAGAGAAAATCAAGCATGGTGATAATAGATTTTAATAGCTAGATGTAACTATGGATACACGACTACCTCTAAGCAGAACATACATATGTACATCTATATACAAGGAGAGAAAAGGAATAGAGAGAAAGTAATGAAATAAAAGGGAATGGCAGACAAAAACACAACTAATTAGCCTTTTTCAAAAACCAGCAACAAACTTAATTCTCCTGTAAACAGGGGTACAATCTTAAACACGGACATAGGTTCATTAATTATACTTGCATAGCTTCGCTTTTGAAGTTTGCGCGAGGTCGTGTAGAGTTCGCTGGTTCGTTGTGCCGTTTGAAAAGGCCGTCGGCCGTGAGGCGGTTGCATCTTTTGTCCGGGAGAGAGAGATTCTGGCTTCCTCTTCCCGGGGCACGTGGCCCCGGGGGAGAGGGAAACCGGAAGAGTGCAGAAGTGAAGTTGATGAGTGACGAAGAGAAGACTGAGACAAAACTCAAGTATGAAGAAGAGCGTGGTGTTGTTTTAAAGACAACACCAACGCACACGCCTCTTTGGGCTATGGGCCAATCAGGAAGTTGGGTTTGCATGTCCGGATGAACTCTCTTTGTCTGGTCTCAGACCCTAATTTAAATGTCCAGGGAGGAGCTGGTTTATACCATATTATATATGAAATTAAGAGAAAACATGAAATAATGTATCCCATTGAAATATGATATGCATAATCAATCAGGGTATCTCGAGACGATTAACTACATACCAAATTCGATGGACTTGTAAAGAATATTACAAATAAAACCTGGTTACAGACATTTAAAATGATATCCTAAATTAAAACTATCTAAAATCATTAAGGTTAGTTACATAAACACACAATATATTTAAACAAGATATCATCACACTATTTAGGCATCGAATTATTACATGTAATTACACGTTACATTGAAAAGAGAGATTTCTCCATTGTGTGTGTAAGGTAAGCTTGTGTGTGTGTGTGTGTGTGTGTGTGTGTATGTGTGTGTGTGTGTGTGCGCGTGTGCGCATGTGTATGTCCAGAAGAGGGGGCTGGCATTCTTCTAATGTCCCACCGGTCCTTGGTCACCTCAGGGTGACCCTTAAGGAGTACGTTTTCTCTTCTGGCCTTCGATTCTGAGGCTAATCCATGTGGTCGTAAACAGAGACTAGATCAGAGATTTACAGGCCCTTGGTCGGAGTTTTGGTGGACCCCTGCTGACGAACTAATCGTGTAGTTTCCCAGACGTTCAGTCATCAAAGGTTTCTTTTATTGCAGGGGTAAGTCCTGTGTGGGTTCCAAAGAGTCTTTTGCATTCCAAAGGGCATCTGGCCGCAGGAGGCCTTTAGGGGTTACTCTCGATCACCTGAGTGACGAAATTTTCTAAATTTACCCAGAAATGTTCCGTCTGGGTTAATTCAGAAATCAGTTTGGGCAATGTCATACGTTAAACCAGGCTGATTCAGAAATCAGTTTGATAGTCAGACGTTACAGAGGTGTGTTTGGGGTCATTATCATGTTGGAATACTGCCCTGCGGCCCAGTTTCTGAAAGGAGGGAATCATGCTCTGCTTCAGTATGTCACAGTACATGTTGGCATTCATGGTTCCCTCAATGAACTGTAGCTCCCCAGTGCCAGCAGCACTCATGCAGCTCCAGACCATGACACTCCCACCACCATGCTTCACTGTAGGCAAGACACACGTGTCTTTGTACTCCTCACCTGGTTGCAGCCACACATGCTTGACACCATTTGAACCAAATAAGTTTATCTTGGTCTCATCAGACCACAGGACATGGTTCCAGTAATCCATGTCCTTAGTCTGCTTGTCTTCATCAAACTGCAGGCTTTCTTGTGCATCATCTTTAGAAGAGGCGTCCTTCTGGGACGACAGCCATGCAGACCAATTTGATGCAGTGTGCGGCGTATGGTCTGAGCACTGACAGGCTGACCCCCCACCCCTTCAACCTCTGCAGCAATGCTGGCAGCACTCATTCTGCAAAGCCAACCTCTGGATATGATGCTGAGCACATTCACTCAACTTCTTTGGTCGACCATGGCGAGGCCTGTTCTGAGTGGAACCTGTCCTGTTAAACCACTGTATGGTCTTGGCCACTGTGCTGCAGCTCAGTTTCACGGTGTTGGCAATCTTCTTATAGCCTAGGCCATCTTTATGCAGAGCACCAATTCTTTTTTTCAGATCCTGAGAGAGTTCTTTGCCATGAAGTGCCATGTTGAACTTCCAGTGACCAGTATGAGAGAGTGTGAGAGCGATTGTAACGAGTTATAGTAAATACAATTTGAATGTAACACATTGCTTTTCACTAAAATCCTTCTATTGTTTTTTGTATTAATTTATTTTTGTTTTTCTTTGAGTAATATATGTTGATTCTACTGTTCACTGTTTAGAGACTTTTATTTTGTCATTTTCTCCTGGCGCTCTACTGATGCCATATTCAGGTGAGTGCGCGCCTCTCGCCAGTTAGCATTTTTTATGCTGGGGAGAGGTAAGCGTTTTTCAGAGCTCTTCATTTTATGAGTGGAATAAGTTTACAAAGTTCATAAATCGACTAAATATCTTATTGTAAACAGTACTGAGACTATTTGCAGCGTTCTGGTGTATGTTTTATGTGTGAGTGGATTGAGAATGTGAAGTTATATCGTGTGGGCCATATGATATGCTATTCGCATGGTTTTGAGCCATCAATTAGCTAACAAATGTTATATCATACAGGATTGTCTCGTTATGGAATGCCCACGAGAGAGATATGAACTCTATTCATGTTAATCCACAGTTATTTCACTCTTTATTGGCTTTTTTATGTCCTTTTATATTCTTATACTGTGTTAATTCTATAATGTTTCAATGTTAATACTAATTCAATGTTAATTTTCTCAATTGTAACACCAAATGAGTTCGCATTGTTTATGCTGGGGAGAGGATTGTCTCGTTATGGAATGCCCACGAGAGAGATATGAACTCTATTCATGTTAATCCACAGACGGAGTGAAGTTAATGCTGGGCGTGGCTGTCAATAAATCCCCTTTTGGTGAACAGAAGTGAAAGTGTCCTGGGTCTTCTTACACACAACGCAAATGATAGTAACGGCGGTCAGCAACGGACCGGTTACATTGGTGCAGTGACCCCGACCTGAAGATTTGCTTCCAGATCTACGTCAGTTGGGTCGCCGAGGGACGCTGCATTGAAGTTCACTGTTTTGTTAGTAAAGAACTGTGAGAATACAAACAGATGTTTGGTATTTCTAATATTTATTTTTGTATTTTCTCATTTAAGTGACTATTTTTCTCACATTCTCTGATATTTTTTCAAGAGTGTTAATCCTGTTTATATATTTATGTTCAATTGTAATATTTTTAGTGTGAAATTGAACATGGCATTAAGTTTAAAAGGAGATGATTTTGATGCATATGAGACAATGACTGGATTAGGTCTTGGGAGGGGAAAGTTTTTTGGTGAAACTCCAGTTACTCCAATTTTGAGGGAAAGTAATATAGTGAAAATTACCCACATCTCTCCACCAAAATATGTAGTGGAAATTAGCTGTTTGGGTTAATTTGATATATTCTCCACCATTTTACGTAAGTAAAAATTAGTTGTTAAATTGAGCTATCTTTATTCTCCTCCAAAGATGTCGGAGAGATTAATAGATCAGCTCGAAAAGGGAAATTTGGCTAATTTAGTATTACTGATCAAGTATTCATCCAGCGATGAGTTGAAACTAGTGTATTCATTAATTATGCATTATATATTACCTCCGTGGCCAGCGGCAATAATATCCTAAACATAGTGAAATATTATTTAAAGAGCATGTAGCAGAATCGCAATTCAAGGCAATAGACACTTGTAAGCAATAAGAACACGTATATTTAAGAACAGACGAGACTTTATTGAACTACTCTATGACAGAAACTAATCTAATATATAAAACACACACACACACACACACACGCATACATAAACGGGTCATGATGAAGAGTGAATGAAGTTCCGAGTCTCTAGTGTTGCATGCTATTTCACAGACCATGATCTGAACGAACCATCAACTTATGTTATCTTCACTTCCTTTAGAAGGGCTCAACTTATTATAGACACCAGATTAGCTAGATTCTGGGGTATTGCGCTTGCCTTAGCTGTGTTGAAGGGATTTCCTCGTTACGTCGTGGTGTCGTCAGCGGTCTGGTCGGTGAGAGGCATCTCGGAAGACCAATCGGAATGCTGAGTGGAATGAAGGCGGGAGGCTTGAAAAGCAGGCGGCGGCTCTCGCTGGGTTCCCAGGCCGAGGTAAACGTGATCTGATCTCCCCGACGTTGATTGGCTCTGGAGACCCTCCACTGACCCCGTCCTTCGAAGCGTGCCAAGAAGCAAGAGACACGAGATAGAGCGAAGCAAGCAACGACCAGCAAAACTTGTGTTCTTAGGATTTTAACACTTCCTGTGCTAGTCCAGCCCAGAGTGCTTCCTCCAGTCAATATTGTCTTTGGGCCAGATTCTCCACCGGATTCTCCACCTATTATGCTAATCAGCCCCTTGTCCATGTGGATGAGTGGTTCCACACTCTTCAATGATGAGTGGATTATTAAACTTTGTCCTGAAACTTTGCATGTACATATCAGAACAATCTACACAAATTTCCTTACTCTTATGATTTAGGAAATCACTCAGTGAACACATACATACCAAACAAGACATGTTTGACTATACTTAAAGTACATTACTAATAATTAAAACACAATGATCCTCCTAGGGCTACTACACTAATACATGATTAAATGGAATAATTAGTGGCAACTTAAAGGTGATACACATGAAGAAAATAGAACAACACATGGTAGGACATAGGTGATTGCAGTTGATCAAAGATGTATTAATTCCCACAGTCATTGCTCCTGGTAGGCGCCAATTGTGGAATGTGTGAGTCCTTGTGTGGAATTGTGGAATTGTGGAATGTGTAATCTTTGTGAGTGAGCGAAAAGGTCTCTCCTTTCTTCCAGAATTTATTGGCCTTACTGGTCTGGCCCAAAAGGCCTAAATCACTGCACTTGAGAGCAGTTTCTGTGGTTGAGAGGGTTCAGCCCTGGGTCAGGGAGGCCTTTAATGCTTGCCGTGTTGGTTGAGATAAGGCAAATGCACATTTGGATTTAAGTGGCTCCTGGGTGTCTGGGTGTGTATTCCTTGTTTTATGGCTCCCTGAATGAAGACATTTTGGTCCAGAGTTTCTTGTGGGTTCTCTGGCTGAGAAGGTCCATTGTTTTATTTCTTCTGGTTATAATTGTGTGAATTATATGATGCTGCTTGTGCTGAAGCGTTACAGTAAAGTGAAAAGAACATCTCCTGTATTATGCTCCACATGTGTAATTGATCACGATCCCAATCCAGTAGCTGACACTGTGCCCTTAGCTGTTCCAGACATAACAGATCCAAATTGGCAATGTTTGATAGCACACATTGCTCAGCAAGTGGGGCAGACCATGTTAGCATCTCAAAAAGAGGCTAGTTATGGTAAAGAAGAGAATAGAGGTGCACAAACACCAAGGTTAGGTACCAGCAACTTAACTTGACTGGAGTGAGGTTGGTCATGCAGAGTGAAGCAAAAGAGCCTCCAGTGTACCGCGGTGATGCATCAGACAAGCTTAGTGTGCGCGAATGGGAGGAGCTGATGGACACGTATCAGAACAAAAGAGGAATACCATTAGCAGAGCAGCATCAAGAGATCTTAAGCAAACTAATGGGTAAAGCTAAAGATGTCATCAGAGTCACACTCCATTGTAATTCAGCTTTAAACCCAGTTGAGAACCCAAAAGTTATCATTGACATCCTGAAACAGCATTTTAGCGATGTTAATTACTCATGTATGCCCTTGGCTGACTTCTATGCCACTGTTCCATTAGCAGGAGAAGATCCCATTGAATACTGGGTGTGGCTGAATAAAGCAGTGGATCTTGCGGAGGAAGCTTTGAAGAGACATGGACGATGAATGGAGGATCTATGTCAAGAAGCCGCCATGATGTTAATGAAGTACTGCCCTGACTCCACTCTTGCTGCAGTATTTCGTTTCAAAGCTCCGGAAAAATGGACCGCTCAGGAGATCCAAGAGCAGCTTGATCGTTACCAGATGGAGATAAAAGAGCAGATATCAACCAAGCCAAAACATCATACTGCTACAAGACATGACACTGCTCATGTTCAGATGTCCCACAAATTGATGAAGTTGATGTTGGCTCTCCAGTAGAGCCAGGTGAGTGTAGCAGAGTCAGCACTGCACACACCACACAGAGTGATGACAATTGCATGAGAACTTTAATTAGCCTTCTTGATCATGCACTGTCTCAAAATGTCCAAATGCAGTCTCATCAGTCTCAAAGCAAGTTTTGTAGAGTATGCAGATCCCACGATCACTCTACTGTAGCACACTGTCATTGAGAACATCTGTGTTTTGCATGCCTTCAGCCTGGGCATAGTAAGAGGGAATGTACAACTGACAGGTCCAGGCCTGGTCCAGCACCATTCCAGGGTCCACCAAATTTAAACTAGATGGCTCACGTTTGGAAGGGGGATGCATGAGCACAAGTGAAGAACCCCTAGAGAATAATTATCTTCACCAGCTTTATGAGAATGCATGTGCACAGGCTCCCACTGGGACCAAAGTGATAGCGCAAAATATCCAGGTAGTTGAGGCATTCGACGATTTGTTTTATGTCAGTCAGTGTAAATAATGTGTTTTCGATGAAGGGAATGCTTGATATGGGTTCCATGGCCTGCACTTTTAGTGACAAAGCAGAAAAGAGGATGTTAAGTGAGAATGTACTGCCTTCACCCACACCACTTCAAGAGGAAGTCATCTTAGTAGGATGCGGTGGCAAGGTTACAAGACCAAAATGTATGTTTGAGGTTGAGTTGAAAGTTTATGGAGAGAGCTGCCTAGTGCCCATTCTCATTGTACCTGGCCAGTGGGATGATCTAATAATTGGCACAAATGTGATCAAATTCCTTGCGCATGGCATGAAAAGTAGCAGTGATTACTGGAGACTTGTTTCTAATCACAGTGTGGAACCGATGGCAGAATGTGAGCAGTTCCTGGATGTTATGGCCAACACGTGTCGGTGGAAGGGTTCAGAGCTGCCAGACAAGGTGGGGACCATCAAGCTACAGCAGAGTGTTACCCTCTTAGCAAAGCAGGAACATCTTGTCTGGGGAAAGTTGCCAAAAAAATGTCCCCATGTCCCCAGGGAGCACGGTTGTAGTGTAACCAACAACTTCGAGGTCTCGTTCACGAGATATCATGGTCGGGCAGGTTGTCATGCCATTATGGGGTGATCGCTGGGTTCCTGTAAAAGTCACCAACTTCTCTGACAGGCCAGTCACTCTGAAGAGAAACCGCAAATTAGCAGATATGTTCCCGTGTGTAGCAGTGGAAGATTTCGAACTTTTCCAAGGGCTGAGTCGAGCTGAAGTGTTTACGGAGGAGATTCAATGTTCATTTAATTCATCATCTGATTTCAGACGTAGATTGGAAACTGTTGGTCTCGCTGATCTTGACATCCAGTCTTGCTCTGTCAGCCATGAGTCAGAAGAGAAGTTAGTGCAGTTACTGAATAGATACAACGATGTGTTTTCCAAGCATGCATTGGATTGTGGTGAAGTAAAAGGGTTTGTTCGTCGCATTTGGCTAATGGATGAGCGTCCGTTCAGACTCCCTTATCGTAGAGTGCCGCCAACACACTACCAAAAGTTGTGACAAGTTTTGTCCCAGATGGAAGAACAAGGGATAATCAGGAAGTCCGTAAGCGAGTATGCTTCCCCGTTAGTCCTAGTGTGGAAGAAGGATGGCAGTCTGAGGATATGCACAGACTTCAGATGGTTAAATGCAAGAACGATAAAGGATGCACACCCACTCCCACACCAGTCTGATTGCTTAGCTGCTCTGGGTGGAAACACACTCTTCAGCACCATGGACCTGACATCAGGTTTTTATAACATACCCATGGCCGAAGAAGACAAGAAATATACTGTGTTAACGACTCCTATAGGGCTGCACGAGTATAATAGGATTCCGCAAGGGCTATGCAACAGCCAGCCTCCTTTATGCAGATGATGGTAAGCATTTTTGGAGACTTAAACTTCAGCAGCTTATTATGTTACCTTGACGACCTGTTGGTGTTCGCTCCAAATGAGCAGAAAGTGTTAGAAAGATTAGAGGTCGTGTTCAGTCATCTGAGGCAGTACAATCTTAAGCTGAGCCCTAAGAAATGCCACCTACTGAGAATGTCTGTAAAGTTCCTGGGTCACATTATAGACAGAGATGGGGTTTCCGTAGATCCTGCTAAAGTTGAAGTTATCTCGAAGCTGTCCAAGTTTGATTTGATGGAAGATGACAGATGTACTCCATCAGTACAGAGAATTAAATCAGTTCTTGGTATGATCTTATATTACCAACATTTCATTCCTGGATGTTCTGCTTTGGCAAAGCCACTTTTTGCTCTCACAGCTGGGCAGAGAAGGAAGAGAGGAAGCAAGGGAGAAACTAAAGCAGGAACTTACAGGAAGCTCAAGCCCACAGATTGGACTGAGGAATGTGATCACGCATTATGCAATCTCAAGGAGAGCCTGCTTAAAAGTGTGGTTTTAACACACCCTGACTTCACTCGACCTCTGATTCTTGCAATCGACGCTTCACTGGACGGTTTGGGAGCCGTATTATCCCAAGTGCCTGTAGGCAAAGAGCGAGCTCGCCCAATTGCATTCGCGAGCAAGACCCTGAGCAAATCACAGAGGAACTATCCAGTTCATAAGCTCGAGTTTCTGGCACTCAAATGGAGTGTGTGCGAGAAATTTAGCCATTGGTTAAAAGGTCAAACATTTACAGTCTGGACAGACAACAGTCCGCTCACGTATGTTATGTCCAAAGCGAAGCTCAGTGCTTGTGAGCAATGCTGGGTGTCCAAACTGGCAGCTTACACTTTTGAGCTGAAGCATATAGCAGGGACAAAAAACATAGTCGCAGGTGCTCTGAGTAGAGACCCTTTTGTTAAAACTGTGAGCAGCAGGCTAATGAAGGAGCCATATCATGATTTATTTGTGGAGGCTGAAGAGGTTGATGGAGATAGAGTTCGAGATGCTTTTCGTCAAGGAGCTCAGAACTTACAGATTTGCCTTCAGTCCTGTCTTGCCTTTCCTTCTGACAGCTCCACTGCAAAGCCTGTCTAAGTTTACATTATCAGTCAGAAGAAACATCAAAAGCAAGAGCTGTGCAGCTAATTCAGTCTTATCAAGATCTAGTACCAGCTGGAGCTGACACCCTTCCTACGATCGCTGCAGATGAAATTCGTGAACTGCAGGAGGCCAATTCAGTCATTTCAAGAGTGAAATTCTTTTTGAACTTAAAGTGTCAACCATCGAGGCGAGAAAAGGCCAACATGAGTTCCAGAGCCATAACTCTCTTCAGACAATGGGACAAACTAAAGATTAAGGATGGAATACTCTACCGAGTCACACAAGATCCACATAGTAAATAAAAGCGGTATCAGCTGGTCTTACCCTCTAGCCTCAAGGACCACGCTTTGAAGGGTGTGCATGATTTAGCGGGTCATCAAGGCCAAGCGAGAACCATCCATCTAGCCCGCCAACGCTTCTTCTGGCTGGGAATGGGGAAAGACGTTTGCGAATACATCAAGTGCTGTCAAATATGCATCCTGGCCAAGGCTCCCGAACCTTCTGCATGAGCCCCGCTTGAAAGTATTAAGACCTCTATGCCTATGGAGCTGGTATGTCTCGATTTCTGGGTTGCGGAGGATGGGAAGAAATGCTCAGTCGATGTGCTCGTTGTGACAGACCATTTCACGAAGTTGGCTCGTGCCTTCCCTTGTGCGAATCAGTCCACAAAACAAGTCACAAGGAAGATGTGGGACCGTGTATTCTGCGTATATGGATTCCCAAGTCACATCCACAGTGACCAGGGAGCCAACTTCGAAAGCGCCCTTCTAGTGGAGTTGTTAAAGCTATCAGGGGTTGCTAAGTCTCACACCACCGCTTACCACCCCATGGGAAACAGAGGGGTAGAGAGGTTTAATCGAACTTTGGGGAGTATGCTCTGAACCCTGCTTCTGAAAGAAAAGCACAAATGGCCAGAGCAAATACAAATGCTGACCTTCACCTACAACGCTACAGTCCATGAGATGACAGGGTATGCGTCATTTCAGCTTATGTTTGGTTGTGTACCGAGATTGCTGGTGGACGTTATGTTCAGACAGGTGCTACATGACCTTATAGTTGTTGATCATGGTACTTACCTGAAGTCATTGATGTCATACCTCCATGAAGCAGCTGAAATCGCACAGCAACACTCCAAAAAAGAGCAGCGTAAACAGGCAAAAGGTTACAACAAGAAAGCCAGAGGTACATGTTTGAATATTGGGCACCGTGTACTGGTGGCGAATCAAGGAGAAAGAGGAAATAGGAAAATAGCAGATAAGAGGGACCCTGTAGTGTACACTATAGTGGACAGAAACCTGCAGACGCACACTTACAAGCTGAAAGATGAAAAAGGGAGTGTGAGGATACTGCACAGGAACCTGCTTTTGGATATTAGTTTCCTACCTGTTGAGTCGCCTGATGATGAGGGAAGCATTCTACCTTCTGCAGGGGAGTCAGAGTGTGAGACACATAGCATCAGGAGTGAGTTCTGTGTGGAAGACTTCAATCAGATGGACGTGGAGGAAAGAACCGTGAGATGGGTGAATGAAGGCACTGAAAGCCTGGTAGTTCAAGAGCCCGAAAGCCCTGCAGTTCAAGACTCTGCTGTTGAGGAAGCTTTGGGAACGGACCTTCTCAGTTCGGATGGAAAAGAGTCCAGTGATCAGTTGCAGACTGAAGAGAACGTAGTAGGGATCTTCCTCAGAGTGAAGTTGAAGCTAGTCAAACATCTCTTGATGTTAACCTTGACTGTGACACAGATACACATACACAAGTTCTGACTGACACTCATACTGACACCCGAGTTCCAGTTCTTGACATTCAGGATGTTAGAACACGAGCAGGTAGAGATGTTAAGAAAGCGAACAGATTAATTGAGTCGGTGGTTCAGAAACCCTTTTTCATCCAAGGTGTGGGAAGTAATCTGAATAAAAGAACTGGGCCATTTCTTTCTCTGTTCTAAAGAGTATTCTTATGTGTTTTTTTGTATGATGTAAAGAGACATTCTGATTCCAAATACGAAATATATGGGTCAGGTCATATTATGGTGTACAAGGCATCATAATGTTCCAAGATGATCTTAGGCCTGATCACCCTGAGGTTTTTCTTGACCTAATAGTGAGTAACTCACAAGTTGAACTAATGAATGTTTCATTGTAGACCTGTACCAGTTATTTGATTTGGATCCAGTACGGATTTTAGTGAAATCCAGAAGGGGTGAATGTAACGAGTTATAGTAAATACAATTTGAATGTAACACATTGCTTTTCACTAAAATCCTTCTATTGTATTTTGTATTTATATATTTTTGTTTTTCTTTGAGTAATATATGTTGATTCTACTGTTCACTGTTTAGAGACTTTTATTTTTACATTTTCTCCTGGCGCTCTTCTGACGCCATTTTCAGGTGAGTGTGCGCCTCTCACCAGTTCACATTGTTTATGCTGGGGTGAGGTAAGCGTTTTTCGGAGCTCTACATTTTATGAGTGGAATAAGTTTACAAAGTTCATAAATCAACTAAATATCTTATAGGATTGTCTCGTTATGGAATGCCCACGAGAGAGATATGAACTCTATTCATGTTAATCCACAGGTATTTCACTCTTTATTGGCTTTTTATGTCCTTTTATATTCTTATACTGTGTTAATTCTATAACGTTTCAATGTTAATACTAATTCAATGTTAATTTTCTCAATTGTAACACCAAATACCACATTAGATGTGAGAGATAATATTGATGATTTGAGAAATGATAACAGAGAGGAAAATGGCAGCACATCCAGTACGAAACGAGAAATGAGTGAGGAGGGGCGGTGTTAGGTTTTAAAAATATTGAATCTCCGGGTTACAATTCCTAAGAAGAGAGAAAGTGAGAGTACACAAGAAAGACAGCACCCTCGCCCCGCTGCACGCTTCCTGCACCAAGGCCTTGGAAGAGTTTGCCAAATGACACACAGACACAAAGTTCAAATGGCATCTCTCTCTTTATTCAAAGAAAAGGCAGAGTATATATTGTGCTCAACACAAAACAGAGACAATGGGTTATCTATTGTTTGGTTAGATGGAAGGTGTATTTGCATAAAACAACTACCTGACTCTACCTGAGTCAGCAGAGAAACAAAGAAGAGAGGTGCCAACACAGGAACCAGAAAACAGAGAAGGGAGGGGGTGTTTACAGAAAGGACAGGAGGGGAAAGGTTAATAAGATTAATACTAAACAGAGTGTTCACATTAATCTTATCAGGCAGCGAAAAACGGATCTGGAAGTTCAAGTTCAAGTTCAAGTTCAGTTTATTTGTACAGCGCTTTTAACAATGGACATTGTCCCAAAACAGGATTACAGAAGTACATAAATTCAGGCCATAGATTTTAAATTTATGAATTTATTCCCAATGAGCAAGCCAGAGGTGACGGTGGCAAGGAAAAACTCCCTAAGATGATATAAGGAAGAAACCTTGAGAGGAACCAGACTCAAAAGGGAACCCATCCTCATCTGGGTAACACTGGATAGTGCCATTATAAATAAATAAATCTCTTTTATAAAACAATGCAACCCTGTGTACAGCCAAGTAATTACACTAGAAATCCAGTATGGAAACACACACAGGAAAACACAGAATCCACTTTTGCCAAGCAAAAACATACAAATCCTACATCCAGTGTATAAAAGAGAGTTTAAAATAATTGGACAAATCGGTAAGCCTGGTCAGTGAGATAAAGTAAATTTCACCAGCCTGGACAGACAAATTCATAGGGCTTGTAAGATGGGCTATGATGAAGGGGAGATTGTTGAGGCTGTTATTCAAGCCATCATCCCAGGAGTCAGTTTGAGAAGCTATTTGGAGAGTAGAACAGACTTAACATTGTCCGTGATGAAACAAAAACTCAGAGCACATTATATTGAGAAAGACGCAACTGAATTGTATCATTCACTCACCTGTGCAGTGCAAGAGCCTAAAGAGACATCCATTCAGTTCGTAGTCCAAGTAATGGATCTCCGACAAAGGGTTTTGCCAGCATCTGAAAATATAAAGACAGGTTTGAAGTATAATAATGAATTAATTCAGAATCAGTTTTTACAGACAGACCTGATGGGTCTTTATGATGAAACCCTACCTGGCGGACTCACTGGTGCAGGATGAAGTGCTTTTGGAGAAAATGAACATGTCATACAGCCTAGAACTTGAATGGGAAGCAAAGCTATCAACTGCTTGGCCCAAAACAGTAAAGGTGGCCACTGTGTGAGAGAAGGAGCATGCACATGCTGAACAAAATGAAAGTGCCAGCATAAAGAAAGAGAAAGCTCCAAAGTCTAATACTTTGATGGAGAAACTAGAAGCGAGGGACAAAGTGCTCACTGAAGCTGTTCAGAGCCTAACCTCTCAGGTGGCCAGTCTTGGTCAAGCACCTAGATATCAAGCAGTCAAAAGCAGTAACCTGAGGTCCGACCACGGCCGCCTTCAGCATACGAGAGTAAATACCAGACGCTGTACTTGGTGTGAACAGTCCAATCCAGAAGGAAGATGTGATCCCTGTTACAAATGCTGCAGCAGCAAGCACTGGGTGGTGGGGTGACATAAACGAGTCGCGACCAGGGTGACCTCGAATAAAATTGAGATCATCTTAGAATGTACAGGAGGTGTACCAAGAATCCTCACACACCAGGGGCCCTGCTCTACTAAACAAGAAAAGACGGCCAGTCTAGTGGGATGCAGGTGCATGGTGCAGTGCTCTTTGGGTGGTATTAACACTTCTCTGCTCTGGGACACTGGGTCACAAGTCTCCATTGTGGGCTCAGAATGGAAAAAGAAACATCTACCTGACACCGAAGTGAGGCCAGTGGGGGAGCTGCTCGAAGAGGGAGGACTCAACCTTACTGTGGCAAATGGCACAAGCATCCCTTCTGAAGGCTGGGTGGAAGTTGAGTTTTGCCTGTCTGGAAATGCAGAAATCAGAGAACAGATCAGACCACTGTGGGTACCAGTTCTTATTGCATGTGCTGAGTTGGAAAGACCAATAATCTGTTTCAATGTGATTGAGGAATTAGTCCAGACTGACACAGCCCAACAAGTCCCTTTGAACCTCCTTGTAAATACATTGAGCTCAGCCCTTGAAGTTAGACCCTGGAAAGTGAAAGCAGTCCTTGCCCTCCTAAAGACATACAAAAACAACAGCGACTGCCATATTACAAGAGTGAGGCGGACACCCAGCATTCTCCCGAGGCATGAAAGGGTGAGTGTGAGCTGTGGCAGGCTAAACAAGAGAATGCTTGGAGGGACACATGTGGTACTGGAACCGAATCCAGAAGCACTCTGGTCAATAGGAGTGAACATAAATGAACAGATAATTCAGCTTCCTTTGGAGGATCAGGGTGAGATTTTAGTGATGGTGGAGAACACTACAGAGGAGGAGTTGACATTGCCTGCCTGAGCAGTATTGGGGTGGCTGTATACGGAGGAGACTGTCCATCAGCTGGAAGTGGAAACCATTCTATCCGCCTAAACCGCAAACCCAGCTGCTATCATGTGATAACAATTCACCCCCAGAGACCCGACCCAAGATGCAAGAGGAAGGAGACTGGGACCCTCCGGTAGACATCAGTCACCTGTCTGGAGAACAACAAGAGCAGGTTAGACAAATACTGCGGGAGAATTGTGAAGTATTCACCAAGGACGACTGGGATTTGAAAATGGACATTCATTTGAGGGATAACATCCCTGTCCGAAGGACATACAATGCCATACCCTGACTCCTGTACCAGGAGGTCAAGAACCATATACAGGACCTACTGAGCCATGGATGGATCTAAAAGTCCACTTCAGAGCTTACACCTATGTGTGGACTATCGACTGCTGAATGAAAAGATGCACCCTGATTGACATCCCATCCCACGGATCCAGGAAATCTTGGAAAACTTAGGGGGAAATTCATGGTTCACTGTGCTGGGCCAGGGTAAGGCTTATCATCAAGGCTTTGTAAGTCAAAGCTGCCGAGCATGCACTGTGTTTATAACACCCTGGGGGCTCTATGAGTGGGTGAGGATACCCTTTGGCCTCACAAATGCACCTGCTGTTTTGAGGGGTATATGGAGGGATGTTTGGGAGATTTGAGGGATGATGTTTGCATTCCTTACCTCGATGATGTGTTGGTTTTTAGCAAAGATTTTGACACACACCTGGGTGACTTGAGAAGGGTATTTCAGTGACAGAAACAATGTGGTATCAAGTTAAGGGCATCAAAGTACAATCTCTTCAAGCGGGAAGTCTGCTATGTGGGCTGTGTCATTTCTGAACATGGATACAGCATGAACCCAAAGGAAATGGAGGCAATATTTCCTTTGAGTTATTAAGGCGATATTTTCTTTTGGGAGGCGATATTTCCTTTGGGCACTTAAGGAGGAGACACCGAGCACTGTCCGGGAGGTAAGGAAACTCATGGGTTTCCTTGGTTACTACAGGTCATACATTGCTGACTTTGCAAGAATTGTGAAACCCATATACAAACTGTTAACAAAGTCCAGTGTAGGGAAGCAGAATGGCTTAAAGAAAAATGGGAAACCTCCCTCTCAAATACTCCCATCACAGCTGGTAGAATGGAAGGAGAGACACCAAGAGGCACTGGAGAGGCTGATCATGGAGTTGTCAAGCCCACCCATCATGGCATACCCAGATTTGGAAAAACCTTTCATACCCCATGTAAACACTTCGGAAGAAGGGATGGTGGCAGTGTTATACCAATGACTGGGGGAAAGCTCAGAATAGTGGGCTATGGCTCACGCAAACTTACCCCTGCTGAACAGAACTACAGGCTGCACTCTGGGAAGCTGGAGTTCTTGGGGCTAAAATGGGCCTTCACAGAATGCTTCCATAACTACCTATTCTATGCCCCACATCACTGTCTACAGTGACAATAATCCGTTGACATATGTGATGAAAACTGCAAAGCTTAACGCTGTAGGTCAGTGGTGGGTATCAGAATTGGCAGATTACAATTTTACCCTGAAGTACAGGCCTGGAACACCAAACAGAGATGCAGACTTCTTGTCATGATACCCAGTTCCCATTGAAGTCACAGAGAGGGAATGCACCCAGGAGTTATGAAATCGATGGCAGGAGTCCTGAAAGTGCAACAACGGGGGGAATTTGACTGGATATCCGTGATAACCTGCAACATAGATGTCTTACCTGACGATCTGGAGAATAGACCAAAGACCAGTCAGGGACCAACGTTTCAGGACATCCGGAATATACAGATATGTGACCCAGTCATCAGCCGAGTACTCGAGCTGAAATAGAAGCAACTCCACCTCAGACACATGGACAAACTAAAAGAACCAGCAGCCATCAGGCAGCTCCTGCAAGAATGGCACCACTTGCACATGGATGAGGAGGGAATCCTGCGATGGAGAATGATAAACAGAGTCGAACTTGTCATCCCAGAAAGCCTCAAGAGTGTGATATACAAACATTTACATGAAGATATGGCTCATTTGGGTGCTGATCATATGGTGGCAGCTGCTCATGAACACTTTTTCTGGCCCAGAATGAGAGGAGAGATGGAGCATTATGTCACAAGGGTGTGTCGATGCCTAAAACAAAACAAGCCTAACAGAATAACCAGAACCCCGATCCAAAGTTTTGAAACAACAGCCCCACTAGAAAAGATCTTGATTGATTATCTGCACTTAGAGAAGTATAGAGAGGGAACATAATATATCCTTGTGGTCGTAGACCATTTCTCAAAATTTGCACAAGCATACGCTACCAGGAACAAGTCAGGGAAGACAGCAGCATGAAAAATATTTGAAGATTTTATCACACACTTTCCTGTGAAGATCCATCATGATCAGGGGAGGGAATTCGAAAACAACCTCTTCCAAAAGTTACAAAGCTACAGTGGGATTCGACATTCACATACTACCCCTACCACCCCCAAGCTAATCCTGTGGAAAGATTCAACTGGACACTGCTGGGGATGTTGAGGACATTAGAGGAGATGGAGAAGTCAAATTGGGCAGATCATCTTAACAAGGTTATCCATGCCTATAACTCTACGGTACATGAGGCGACTGTTTTTTCCCCTTTCTTCATTCTCTTTTGGGCGAGAGCCAGTTCTACCAATTGACCTGGTCTTTCCAGTGAAAAGACACAAGAATCCTCAGTCTCATGCTGACTATGTGGATAAATGGAAAAAATCCATGCAAGAGGCATACGAGATCGCAAGAAAGAACATGAAAAAGGCTGCTGTAAGGGGACAGAGGAATTACAACAGGCAAGCGTGGAGCTCTGTCTTGGAACCAGGTGACCATGTGCTGGTGAGAAACCTGTCAGAGAGGGGTGGCCCAGGGAAACTACGAGCTTACTGGGAAAACCAAACGTATGTGGTGAAGTAAAAGCGAGGGACAGATGGACCAGTGTATGTAATGGAACCACTGTATGGGAGTGGGAAGGAGTGAGTGCTGCACCAGAACCTCCTATTGTCTTGCCCTTACCTGGTGGATGAACGGAGGACAGCCGATGCTTGCCTGGATGAGAAAGGATGTCAGGGGGAAAGACGGAAACATGGAGCAAAGGTGAAACTGTATACTCACCAGGACAGCACTGACCGTTCCAACAATAAGGAGTACAACTTTTGGATTCCAACAAGAAGGACAGGAACAGACCAGAATCCATGTGCGACTGAATTCTATCCTAGAGAGGAGAGAAGAACAAAAGGACCTGAAAGAAAACCAGACATCACAACAGTTGTGGATGAACCTGGAAACTTACCTGAGTTGGGGGAACACTTGGGGGAGCCTGAGGAGAGGGAGAGGGAGCTGGACGAAGAGGCACCAGAGGATTCAGAGCAGGAAGGTGGTGATCTGGCCCCAGAAATTTCAGGGAGCACTTGTACCAGAGTGAGGCAGCCGAGGAAGATCTACACATATGACACCCTAGGTAACCCTACCATTTGACCAGTGGAGTGGGGTACTTGAATACAGCTCATCCAGATATGTATCCTTTCATACCAATTAAATTGTTAAGAGTTTAAAAAGAATTAAAAAAAAAGAGAAAGGCAGTTCAGTTCAGATTAGGTTGCCAAGTTAACTGGAAACATTTAAGGATTCTTCAGTGCTATAGCAGCAATAGGGCTTGTATTGTACAGGATTGTAGTTTTCCATTTGAGAATATATTTGCAGAAAAAAAGGAAAATTTAGCATATGTATGAAAGTGAATAGCTGAAATACTAGATGAAATGGTAAACTATCAATGAGTTATGAATGTGGCATCCAAATGTGCTGATACATTGTGTGAGCTGTATGTGATAATGTCCACTTGTCGTTACAGGATGTTCTGGGGTGCCCACCAACAAGCCAAAAGACAAGACACCTCTGAATATACATCATGTCTAAAGGCGTAGATGAGTGTATTCATGTCACAAGTGTATAAAGATAGAGGGAATGTGTAATGTTGTGAAGACACATGTAAGTTGCATAGACATTGAAGCTGGTGTTTCGAACCTTTCTATAGAAAAGACGTTAGACAAAATGTTTGGCAGCATTTTATTTTTTTTAGTGGGGGTGGGTGTTACACCCTAGAAAACTTAATATTGATTCTGTTAGGGTGACCTGAAGAAATTAATATTAAAACTGTTAATTTTTCTGTATCTTATTATTTGCAACATTTTGTTTGTTATCTGTTCCATGATATTGTGTAAAAGAGGGAGAGTATGCACTGCGCAATTGAGGAAGAAAAAAGAAGGAGGGACTCTCTCGGTGTGTGTGTGTGTGTGTGTGTGTGTGTGTGTGTGTGTGGGTGTGTGTGTGTGTGATGTGCATGCAGCCCCGAAACCGTCACGGAAAAAAAATAAAGAAAACTGGGGCTAATAAATGAAGAAAACTTAAAAATGTTGTCAAGCTGTTGATCATTGTTGGAGGGTGCAACATATATGCAATGTGTTTTAAAGCACCCCTTCATCCAGAAATATGAGTTTTTCATAAAGAACTACTCATAAAGAACTAATAAACATAACATAATAATAATAATAATAATAATAATAATAATAATAATAATAATAATAATAATAAAGTTTTTTTGTTGAAAACAAAAAGGTCTCTGAAGACATTTTTGTCATTTTACTATTAGGTAGTTTCTCACGTTCAGATTCTCTGTCCACAGACAAAATTGACTGACAAAATAATGCAAAGTATTTTAATTATTTTTTTTATTGCTAATGATTTATGAGTGCATTTCGAATAGAAATATTAAAATATTTTTCTTTTATGTTTTTGAAGTATAATTGAGTTCATTAGGTTACATTAGCATACACATAATCACAGGTGTGGGCGATTCTTAAATTTCCAGGATGACGACTTAAGAGTCACAGTATTAACAACTTAAGTTATATTATGTTATTTACTTACCATACACAACAGTGACTATACAGTACTGTGCAAAAGTTTTAGGCAGGTGTGAAAAAATGCTGTAAAGTAAGAATGCTTTCAAAAATAGACATGTTAATAGTTATATTTATCAACTGTAATTACCTCGCTACTGCAGCACAGAGACACAGAGGCAATCTGAGGGGAATTAGTGCCAGTCTATTTACATTATTTACAAAACTTAAAAGGAAAAAGGGTGGAAAAAGTGAGGGAGCTGAGTGAAGGGAGTGAGGGAACTGCTGATGTCATCTGGTGATCCCAGAGCAGCAGCGCTGGGCAGCCGGGGAGCGTTGTCATCCGGGTTGGCACTGTCTACTGAAAAAATGCACCAAAAGACAGAGTTAGTTGTCTTCAACCTGAACCCACTCACCTTGGTTCTGCCAGCACGCCCTTTTATCCTCTGCTGCTGTCTCCTTGATGGTAAAGAGCTGCCGCTGCTATTAACGATCACCAGCCATGCGTGATTTGGAGTGCCCCACTTTTCAGCCACGCTCTCAAACTGTCCAAACCACTGCTGAAAGGGACCTGTCCATTCAGTCGCATGAGGAGCTTTTCTTGACTTTTGGATGCATACCTTTGATCCGATGTCACACAATTAACAAAATGCAAAGTGAGTGAACAGAGGAAAAAATTTTGAAATCTGAGTAAAAAATGCCCCAGTCAAAATGCAGCTGCTAGAGTGCTTAACAGATCACAAAAATATGAACATATTACCCCAATTTTTTTCATCTCTACACCGGTTACCTGTTAAGTTCCATATTGATTATAAAATACCGCTACTCACCTATAAAGCCCTTAACAGCCAAGCCCCTTTGTATTTAACCAATTTTTTATCATGTTACAATCCATCACGCTCTTTAAGGTCGCAAAACTCTGGACTTTTGATAATACCGAGGATCAAAGTCTACCAAAAGAGGTAGAGCTTTTTTACACTTAGCTCCTAAATTCTGGAATAGCCTTCCTGATAATGTTCAGGGTTCAGACAGACTCTCTCAGTTTAAATCCAGATTAAAGACACATTTCTTTGGCCTAGCATTCACATAATCGCATCTCATGACCTTGTACTCCTGTCATTTCTGATAAAATGATAACAAATGCGCATGGTCATCTCTGCCTGAAATACAATGAACAGCAGCCATCCCAAGGTCATCAGTGACTGTGCCAGCTCCAGTTCAGAACCAGCATCTAAGAACGTCTAATTGTCACATCACAAGCTCTACACGTGTTGCTCCTGAGGTAGCAGTGGGTCTGACCCATTCTGCTGTCCAGGCCAGCCTGGTCTGTCCTGGTGCCCTGCTTCTGGAGTTGTCATCACTTGGAGGCCACTCGCTGTTGCTGAGGATGGTCCCATATAGACAGCCTGGGGACACACTTGGAAGCCATGAAGATGGCATTGGACTGCAATTGATGCGGGCAGTTTTTGGTGCGCTGTCTTGGGACTGCAGTTGCGGTGACGGTTTTGGGACTGAAATTGCCACAAACAAATGCACAAACAGTGTAGCGAATCTAGCTCAAATGGGTGAAATATATCTATAGCTCTAATCGAAGCGTGTTCTGATTAAGTATGGATATAAATCGCCCATGAAAGGGAATGTTATATTAATTACTGTAACCTAGCTTTAGAATTAAATGCAAAGCAGCTTGATCTGTTTGTCCACCAAACTTACCAGGGCAGTCTTTGTATTACTCTAAAAGAATAAATTATTCTTCTGGCCACGAAGCATAGTTTATTCTAAGTTAACAGAAATACATCGCGTAGCGAGGAGCAACATTAAAAGTGAACCTTGTCATAAGTAAAAACAGACGATCCAGCGTGATAACCATGGATTTTAATAACTACGTAAAAACTACTGATATACACAACTAGGTACAAACAAATAATACATATATACAGGGTAAGTGAAAGAAACAGAAGGAAAAGTAATGAAAGTAACAATGGCAGAATACAGTTTAACCTCGAGAATCAGCAAATGAATTTGAATTCACCTTTTCAACAAAAGTGGCTCTGACTTAAAGGACACCTCTATAGATCAATTGGAATTATACTTGCGTTAATTTTATGCCGTTCGCGAGGGTCCTTGGTTCGTAGATTTAGCGAGGAGTTTACTGAATCTTCCGCGTCGGTAGAGTAGGGATGAACGGAGTTGGGTCTCGCCCGAGAATGAAGAATATGGTAATTGCCACGTGGTTTAACGAGACAAAGGAGAGTCCGGAGGAATGCCGGAAACGGAAGGCGGAGGCAGCAAGGTGAAAAGCAGGAAGAGGGTAAGAAAGAGCGAGCGAGCGAGCGAGCGGGACGCGTGTCGCGGTCTTTTATGGACAATGCCAATGTACACGCCTCTCTGAGCTGCTGGCGAATCCAGAGAGAGATGAGAAAGTTCTGGGGGAAAACTTCCTTGGTCTGTCCCAGAGCGGGTCGCATGTCAGGGCAGGGTTTGTGTTAAGTTTGGATTAATATGGTATTTGATAAAACATGGAAAAGTATAGAATGATACATCCTATCGTCTTGTAGTATGTATCATTAATTGGCATATTATGAGACAATGATTTTGGTACCAAACTTCAAGGAGATTATGATATCTTGGACAGTGTAGGATCATTAGACATAGTTACAGACAACTTAAAAATTAGCTTTTCGCTCAGACTATATAAAATCGCTACAACTAGGTTATCTAGACACACAACACATGCATATACGAATACATTATAGCTATCTAGAGATATGATTACAGGTTACATTCAAGAGACATGTTCACTGTGGGTGTGCGTGAGTGTATGCATGTCCAGAAGAGGGGGCTGGCGTTCTTCTAAAGTCACAACGGTCCTTTGGTTACCTCAGGGTGACCTTCTAGGGAGGAGGTTTTCTTTGCTAGACCGGTTGGCTCCGATTTAATCTCTGAGATCGTAAACTGAGATTAAATCGAAGATTTATGGGCCCTGGGTCGGGAAATGGTGGATCCCTGTTGACGAACTAATCCTGAAGTTTCCCAGACGTTCAGTCATCAATGGTTTCTTTTATTGCGGGGGTAGGTCCTGTGTGGGTACCCAAAGAGTCTCTTGCATTCCAAAGGTGCATCTGGTCAAAGGAGGCCTCTCGGGTTGTTCTGGGTCACCTAAGGGAGTGAAACTTTATATGTTTCACTTGGGTTAATTTAGAAATCAGTTTGGGCACCGTCATACGTTACAACAGACTTTGCGCTTGGGTCTCCATCGGTGGACAGTTCATGACTTCAGCAAAATAGGCTTCATGTTGAGACTGTGGTGAATTCCTGATTACACAGTTGCACTTTTGTTTTATCATGTAGCACACAGTTATAGAAGGGAATTATTTATATTTACACTATCTGGTGTCCCCCCGATGAGGATGGGTTCACTTTTGAGTCTGCTTCTTCTCAAGGTTTCTTCCTCATGTCATCTCAGGGAGTTTTTCCTCGCCACCATCGCCACTGGCTTGCTCATTTGGGATAAATTTTAAAATTTAGATACAAAATGTATATATTTCTGTAAAGCTGCATTGTGACGATGCCCATTGTTAAAAGCACTATACAAATAAAACTTGAATTGAATTGAAGAAAAGTCTACATCAAATCAATATTTGATGTGACCACACTTTGCCTTCAAAACAGCATCAATTCTTTTAGGTACACTTGCACAAAGTCAGGGATTTTGTAGGCATATAGTCAGGGGTATGATTAAACAATTATATCAAACAGGTGCTAATGATCATCAACTCAATATGTAGGTTGAAACACAATCATTAACTGAAACAGAAACAGCTGTGTAGGAGGAATTACCCTGGGTAAGGAACAGTCAAACTCCGCTAATGAGGTGAGGTTGCTTAAGACAGTTTACTGTCAAAAGTCATACACCATGACAGGACTGAGCACAGCAACAAGACAGAAGGTAGTTATACTGCATCAGCAAGGTCTCTCCCAGGCAGAAATTTCAAGGCAGACAGGGGTTTCCACATGTGCTGTCCAAGCTCTTTTGAAGAAGCACAAAGAAACAAACAACGGTGAGGACCGTAGACCCAGTGGTCGGCCAAGGAAACTCACTGCAGCAGATGAAAGACACATCAGTCTTACATCCCTTCATAATCGGAAGATGTCCAGCAGTGCCATCAGCTCAGACCTGGCAGAAACCAGTGGGACTCTGGTACACCCATCTACTGTCCAGAGATGTCTGGTCAGAAGTGGCCTTCACAAAAGACTTGCGGCCAAAAAGCCATACTTCCAACGTGGAAACAAGGCCAAGCGACTCAACTATGCACGAAAAGACAGAAAAATGGCAGCAGGTGCTCTGGACTGATGAGTCAAAATTTGACATATTTGGCTGTAGCAGAAGGCAGTTTGTTCGCCAAGGGCTGGAGAGCGGTATACAGATAAGTGTCTGCAGGCAACAGTGAAGCATGGTGGAGGTTCCTTGCAAGTTTGGGGCTGCATTTCTGCAAATGCAGTTGGGGATTTGGTCAGAATTAATGCCTCCGCAATGCCTCCCTGATGGTATTGCATGATGGATAAGTATCTGCCTGTACTTCTCAGCAGATACTGATTGATCTGATTGGCCCCAAATTTATTCTGCAGCATGACAATGACTCCAAGCATACAGCAAAAGTCATTAAGAACTATCTTCAGTATAAAGAAGAACAAGGAGTCCTGGAAGTGATGGTATGGCCCCCACAGAGCTCTGATCTCAACATCATTGAGTCTGTCTGGGATTACATGAAGAGAGAGAGGCAACTGAGGCTACCTAAATCCACAGAAGAACTGTGGTTAGTTATCCAATATTTTTGAGCCAACCTACCTGCCGAGTTGATCCAAAAACTGTGTGCAAGTGTATCTAGAAGAATTTATGCTGTTTTGAAGGGTTGTCACACCAATTATTGATTTAATGTAGATTTTTCTTCTGTTCACTCACTTTGCATTTTGTTAATTGCTAAATATAAACTATTAACATGCCTATTTTTGAAAACATTCTTACTTTACAGCATTTTTTCACACCTGCCTAAAACTTTTGCACAGTACTGTACATAAGTCTTTAAATTGTTTTTTCCCCATGATGGCTAAACATGTTGTA
This sequence comes from Cranoglanis bouderius, assembly GCA_023630585.1. Classification (NCBI taxonomy): domain Eukaryota; kingdom Metazoa; phylum Chordata; class Actinopteri; order Siluriformes; family Cranoglanididae; genus Cranoglanis; species Cranoglanis bouderius. Next base: position 19,736,757 of record CM042557.1, read on the forward strand.
CTCCATTGCTAGCTCATTTGAGAATATGGATTTCATCATTCTTCTCATAGCATCATCTATGCTACATTGTATGCTTATGAGAGCCAAAAGGAGGAAAAAATGTTTACAAGAACTGCAAAGACAAATTGGTAATTGGGCAATTGGCATGGGGCCATTATGGAACCTGTGGACAATCCCATATAGAGCCCATTTCATACCGATATGGGCCCCCACATACAAATATTGGCTGGAAATGATGCACTGGCTCCCCCCTCTGGCTCCTCGGAGTCAGAGAGGGTGCATTGACTCCCAGTCACTTCGCAAGCTCCAAAACCCGGAAGCAGAGATTTGGATCCAGAGGAAAGAACGAGAGATAGAGCAGCACTCATCTCCGATTCCCCCTCCAGATCCATACAGGACCCCCACGATCTGAGCTGGCTGGCTGCCTCAACAGCGGCTTGCCCAGAGTCCTGAGGTTCTGAAACCCATCTTGCTTCGGCTGAGAAGCGAGATAGCTCGAAGCAGAGCCATGCCGCAGAGTGCTCCACTCCCCAAACACTTCACACAAGAAGTGTGTCCTTTCTCCCCATAATGAAATGGGAACACACTTCTTGAACTTTCTATGGCTCATATTCTCAAAGAGGTGAGGGACAGAAAAGTAAAGATATACAGTATATATATTTTCTGAAATAATAGAGAGCAGAGTGAAGAGTTTTTAGGAATGTTCACACAGACAACCGACATGAAGTCTTAGCTGAAGATAATAAGGCTGATGATGTGGTTTACAGGTGGCATTTTATAGTCACACAATGTGTGAAATGCCACATCACCTGACTATGGCAGGCCTGTAAATAGGGGTGATTTTACACAGACTTCAGATACCAGTCACGCTTCCCACAGTGTGAAGCTCACGCAATGTTAGGTTCCGTTTGAAAGGGAACACTTTTCACAGCCGTGATAAAAACAACCAAGAAACTCAAAAGCCTTATGTGTCTGTCCAGCTTCACATTAACCATCTACAAATAGTTACCAAACCTGGCTTCACCATCGTTCAGAGCATGTTGAATGGGTAGGTTTTCTGTGGCATAGATGTATTTGAGCCATTGTATGGAAGGTGTTGAGAAAGATTTCTGTCTGCTGATATAATTATCAAGCGGTGGAATAGCTAAAGTGTTTTTAGGAAGGAACTTGGTTCTAAAGCTTTTCAGACAGATGCAATTGTTATGCATTTAAAAGAATCAATGTTTATACTTTTCAGAATTTCATTTCTGAAGGTTAAACAGCCCTTTCTCAAAATGTCAACGTCATTCACACAGTATTCAGCCAGCGCTTTCCTGAAAGACTTTGTCAGAAACCATTTTGTACCACTTGAAAAATTCTTCTCTTTCTTTAGGCATCATGCTATTCTGCACCATAAAACTTAAAGCTCAGGATGTGAGCCTACATAGTCCTGATGTTCTAAGATGTTCCAGAAATGGGGAAAATAGCCTTTCTATTTTTCAGAAAATTCCATGGCTTTTGGGAGGCTGCTCAGCTTCATATTTAAGAATGATAGGCTATCAGTGCAGGACTGGCAAAATGTGGAATCGGTGAAACACAATATTTTACCACCTTGCGCTATATCAGGCATGATTCCTTATTTCACTAAATTATGTAACAAAAGGTATGAATCATACCCTCTAGCATTATGCATGATAAATGTATAGCCTTTGTATTTGTTTCGACGGAACTTCTTAAAAAAGACACCGACACATCCGTCCCCTTCGGTCACCCACACTTCTCTGTGAAAAAATATACAGCATAAGAAATTAGCTACATGAGTTCCTGTTTCCTGTCTAGTCTTGCAATCATAATATAGGTATTTCTCATATACTTGTTCTTCCTTAGCCGGCTGTATAAAACAACTATATCTCTGAATATATATATAACTCTGAATGATTCAGAGGAGAACTGGGTGAAAGTGTTGTGGTCAGATGAGACCAAAATCAAGCTCTTTGGCATCAACTCAACTCGCTGTGTTTGGAGGAGGAGGAATGCTGCCTATGACGCCAAGAACACCATCACCACTGTCAAAAATGGAGGTGGGAACATTATGCTTTGGGGGTGTTTTTCTGCTAAGGGGACAGGACAACTGCACCGCATCCGGGACGATGGACGGAGCCATGTACCGTCAAATCTTGGGTGAGAACCTCCTTCCCTCAGCCAGGGCATTGAAAATGGGATGTGGATGGGTATTCCAGCATGACAATGACCCAAAACACACAGCCAAGGCAACAAAGGAGTGGCTCAAGAAGAAGCACATTGTAACGAATCAATCATTACTAGCATTATTCTTTTCCACCAGAATAATGTAATGGATCAACTTTAAACATGAAAAACGAAAGAGAAGCGCACGCTTGGATTCAAAGCACCTTTTTAAAGGAGACGAGTTTTAAAGCATGCCCGCGATATTTACCAGAATGTGTAGTAAATCAGATGAATCTGCAACGTTTAAAGTTCGCACGAGGTCGATTAACCACATACCAAATTCGATGGACTTATAAAGAATATTACAAGTAAAACATGGTTACAGACATTTAAAATAATATCCTAAGTTAAGCTATCTAAAATCATTATAGTTACTTTACATAAACACACAATATATGTAAACAAGATAACATCACACTGTTTAGGCATCGAATAATTACATATAATTACATGTTACATTCAAAAGAAATTCTTTCATTGTGTGTGTGCACAGGTGTGTGTGTGTTTGTGTGTGTATGTGTGTGCGTGTGTGTGTGTGTGTGTGTGTCTGCAGAGAGGTCATGTCACATTCCGATGGCATCTGGTGAAGAGGTTAGATAAGGATTCACAGCTCAAGGAGACAGAGAAACTTCTTTGCTAAATCCAGGCTGATTCAGAAATCCGTTTGATAAGTCAGACGTTACAGTCCCCCCATTCGGACACGGATGTCCAGGTGTGGACATTGTTGGGCGACAGTCATCATGGTGATCGGATGACAAGTGGATCAAACTGATCGATCAGCGGGTGGCTCCTAAATGTCCTCAGCCTTTGCTTCCTCAGGCTGAGGGTCCATCTCGATGTGCGTTTGTGCGCCCTCTAGGGCCAGTTCAGAGACAGGGTAAATGGTTGGTTTCTTCCACAGCCTTTTCGGCAGCATTCCTCTGCTTGGCGTAGGCCTTGTGGATTCTGCCTAGTGACACATTGAGCAGTGGGCTTCCACCCCCTTTTGGAATTAGGGAGTGGTGGCTGGGAGGCTTGCGCCCACTGGTCAAGGAAAACTCTGTCCTGAGCGTTTACCTTCTCTGGTCATTTTGCAGAAGGTATGACCAATTCAGTTCTCTGTGAACGGTATTAAGTCCATTTGTGAAAGTGTAACCTGGTTGTGCTGAAGTATGGATTTCAGCTCGGGTCACCAGCAGGTGGTTTTGCAGGCCTTGACCTTAGCGTTCCTTTCTTTTCAGTTCACTTTTTGCTCTGGTTAGGAGAGCTTCACTTGTTGGAGTTTCCTGATTGAGTTCCTCTCTGGGTTCTCTCTCCAACTGCTCTCGGTGCTCGGTCTCTGCATGAAGCTCTACCATGGCTCTTTGTAGTTTTTCCACTGCCTCTCGGAGCTCTGGGTCCATTTCACCTTCTGTCCCGCGCCGGTTCTGGGTCTCAAGGAGTATGCTGATCTAGGCAGCTTTGAGCATGGGCCTGGTTCCTTCAGGCCTCCTCGTTCTGGAGCTTGAGCACACGGCTGCTTCTTGCTCCAGGTGGACGTTGCTCGTTTCGCTGAGTCATGCCTGGGCAACGAGGTTGTGTGCGAGGCTTCCTATGATCTCTGCCCATCCTTGGGGTTCTGGATCAGGTTGTGGGCCATCTGTCCGCTTACGTCGTCGTCCAGCTGCTCTCTGCTTAGGTGCTGTAGGTCGCCAGCAGCTTGGAGCATGAACACAGTCGTCATGACACACAGCCAGGTCTCGAAGTGGTCCCAGTGGGTGACTGAGACATGGTGGCTCACTGTTGGCAAGAGAGAATGAACACCAAAGACCATACAAGTCCGCACAGAATTAATGAGCTACAGTGATAATGAATTTGGTACGCAGGGAGTATACAAATTTGGCTAACTGGTGTAGACAGTTAGTAGTACGTAGGCCAGACACTTATGGTTTTTTGCCATAAGTAGCCAGGGAGGGCCAATTTGTGTGGGTACACACCGGATCTAAATAGAGATTTGGACAGGCAGTAGCCTAGTGGTTCATCTTAAAGACACTGGCTGCCTGGGTTGTCAATCTAGCATTTAGCTTTTTCCTTGCTGGTTCTCATAGACTCTGCCTGTATGTGAACTTTGAGAGACAAGTCACAACAGAACCGCAGCTAACAAAAGAAAACAATATTGAAACAATTAGAAGAGGGAAACACAAAATAAGATGCAAATGAAAACAGGTATAGATAGAGGAAAATAGAAGACTTAAGTTAGCTATCATGCATAGGGTTTATGACAGGCCTGCCGGAGTGGGGGCGCTGTTGAGTCATAAGCCCTATGGAGATGGTATGGCTTAAGAGAGAGAGAGCTGGGCCAAACACTTAAATAAGCAGAGATGCCATGGCTTATACTAAGTGGATGGGCCATATTCCCTTTAGATATGCCTGGGGTGAATTGAGATTGCTCAGATGAAAATCAGTGGTGAAGCCAACCTACCTGACGGTCCCCAAACTCAACTGCAGTGTGACTCAGGGCCCCTAGCTTTCCTGTACCACGGTGCGACCACTCAAACAGCTATGACCAATTGGGCAGCGGTCAGGTGAGGCATGCCAACTGCCAGGCTGCAGAGCCGGAATCGGGTTTCCTCCTAAAATCCTTTTTGGGGCCAGCTGCCTCTGTGGCCAGCTGTGCCAGATGGGCAGGTCTGTCGGTACGGAGCCTTACTGTGGGTACGTAACCCAACTGCTCTGGTGGTCAGTTGGCCTCATCTGCCTTTTCACCTGGAGTGCTCAAGGGCTGATGTTGCCCGCGTGCCACCTACCAATGGTACGAGGGCTGAGGCGTCCGACGTGCACACCCACAGCCAGCGGTGGGTCCGCCAGTCCAGGCGACTTCATTCACCGAATTCAACCTGGGGACAACCGTCGCTTCTCCGCAGAGCTCTATGGGGAGCATTACCTGCAAGTATACAAATGGCTGAACAAATGTAACTTGATATTAATTTAAAATTTCAGTTTAAACCTTGTTTAAATTAAATCTAAATTAAAGCAGGTGTAGGGTAAGAGATAAAGCTGATACCGATAGTAATCAGACTAACTCAATTAATGGGAAAGATAGAAACATAGAAATAGGGAAATAATGAAACGTACATGAAAATTTGAGGTACGAATTAAAAGGAGAAAAGAGGACGAAGCCTTCTCTATCTGTGAATGTCTTGAGGAGAAGCCCTACTAAGAGGGAGGCACTAATGGACAACACAGAAGCCTGATTCAAATCTTACTTAAACTTGGTTTTAGGTCAAACTAAGCAAGCATGCATCGTAAGAAAGGCTTGAGTGAAAGTGTTACCGAATGGTAATAAAGATGAAATAAAAGAAATTAAAGGAATGAAAATATAAAGAGGGAAAAACCCAGAAGTAGACCAAAAGACTAAAAATAATAATAAAGTAGCAAGGCGGAAGTTGAAATAAAAAGAGGAGTCAAATGAAATTAAAAAGGAAATAGAGTGGACCTAACTAAGAAGGACCACAAGGTGGCGGCAGTGGGCTTATGCCACCGTGAGTAAGGAGGGGGTTAGGTTACCACCCGTTAAACGCTCAAGAGGGCTGCCCTCTGGTGGTCAGTCAGAGGTACTGCACCCTACCTACCCTAAACTCAGACAGGAAGTGAAATCGGTGCGGGTTCCCTAGGAGACAGCTTTAATGGCGATTTCATGCTTGACCACGAGAACGGAGAACTTTTGAGATCTCAGGGATCCTTTTGTGCTATTTACGAACAAGAAGTGTGGGCAGGATTTCTTCGCTGCCATGCACACAAAATCACAATGGGATTTCTTCGCCGTTGTTTAAATCTTACACTTGATCAGAGTGTAGAGGGCTCTTCCATTTATATATCAATTACAGCGTTTGAGACTGATTCTTTTTTTTTGTATACAGTGCGTCTTCAGGTAGCTAAGCCGAAATTTGCTCTGCCAGAAGAGACTTATTTATTGCTTAGTCGATTTAACATTGGTCCTACACAATGAATCGAATCTAGCAATATAATAATAAGGCCTTTTAGAAAGATAAGAGGAACATCGCTCAAATCAATCTTTTACTGCACTGGAAGAAGATTTCTTCATTCTTACCAGGGAATTGCACTATTAAATATGTGCTGTAATGCGATTTCATCATCTTCAGACACAAATTTAATGTTAGGAACTGCAGTTTTAACTTTAAGCACTTAACCGCGGCAAAATTTGTCAAACAAATACGGCGCTGTTAGCGTGCTACACTGAAACAATGAGATTAAAGCTTTTCAGTTATCAATGGAGTGGGGGAGGGGAGTGGCGTTGCGACTCGGCTCACTGACTCGGTTCATCTCACTGACTCGGTTCACTGGTGACTCGGCTCACCTGGTGACTTGGCTCCCTGGCGAGCGTGCGAAAATACAGATTCTAACAAGAAAAAAATCTTGTTAGAAAACACCCTTAGATTTGAAACAAAGTTTAAAACACTGCCCGCAATCTCCACCAAAATATGTAACGAATCAATCATTACTAGCATTATTATTTTCCACCAGAATAATGTAATGGATCAACTTTAAACATGATAAATGAAAGAGAAGCGCACGCTTGGATTCAACGCACCTTTTTAAAGGAGACAAGTTTTAAAGCGTGCCCGCATTATCTACCAGAATATGTAGTAAATCGGATGAATCTGCAACGTTTAAAAATATTCTCCACCAGTTACAATTCATGTAATGAATTAAAAGATGTTTAACACGTTTAAATGTATTCTCCAATTTATATAAGGAATTAGCTCGAATGGCGTGAAATATATCTATATATCTAATCAACGCGTGTTGTGACCAGTTATAAATATACATCAGCCATGAAAGGGAATTCATGTATGTGCACATATACATATAGATAATTAACTACAACGGGTTATAATTAATTATGACTATGTATGTGGTCCAGATCAGCTTTTAGGGTTAGCTGTAGTCTAGTTTGGAATTATGAACTCTAAAGAGGGAGTTTATCCTTCTGGCCAGGAAGGAAATCTCCGTTTCCAGAGCGTGTAGCCGAGATCTGTAGTGTTTAAGGGACTCATCACGTGACCAAAACAGAGACAATCAATCGTGGGATAATAGATTTTAATAACTAGATGTAACTATGGATACACACAACTAACTCTAAGCAAAACATACATATGTACATCTACATATATACATATATACAAGGAAAGAAAAGGGATAGAGAGAAAGTAATGAAATAAAAGGGAATGGCAGAAAAAACACAACTAATTAGCCTTTTTCAAAACCAGCAACGAACTTAAATCTCCTGTAAACAGGGGTACAGTCTTAAACACAGATATAGATCCATTAACTATACTTGCATGGCTTCGGTGTGAAAGTTTGCGCGAGGTCGTGTAGAGTTCGCTGGTCCGTCGTGCCGTTTGAAAAGGCGTGGTCCGTGAGGTGGTTGCATCTTTTGTCCGGGAGAGAGAGAGATCCTGGCTTCCTCTTCCCGGGGCACGTGGCCCCGGGGGAGAGAAACCGGAAGGAGCATAGAAGTGAAGTTGAAGTGAAGAAGAGTAAGTGTGCTGTAAAAGAGACTGAAGAGAGATTTCAAAGCATGGTGTTGTTTTAAAGACAACACCAACACACACGCCTCTTTTGGCTATTGGCCAATCAGGAAGTTGGATTTGTTGGCAGGATGAACTCTCTTTGTCTGGTCTCAGACCCGAATTTGCATGTCCAGAGAGGAGCCGGTTTAAACCGTATTACGTGTGAAATTAAGAAAAAGCATGAAATAATGTATCCCATAGCAATATGATATGCATAATCAATCAGGGTATCGCAAGACGATTAACCACATACCAAATTCGTTGGATTCATACTGAATATTACAAGTAAAACATGGTTACAGACATTTAAAATAATATCCTAAGTTAAGCTATCTAAAATCATTATAGTTACATTACATAAACACACAATATAGGTAAACAAGATAACATCACACTATTTAGGCATCGAATAATTACATATAATTGCATGTTACATTCAAAAGAAATTCTTACATTGTGTGTGTGCACGGGTGTGTGCTTTGTGTGTGTGTGTTTGTGTGTGTTTGTCTGAAGAGGGGGGGTCGTGTCGCATTCCGATGGCATATGGTGAAGAGGATAGATAAGGATTCATGGCTCAAAGACACAGAGAAACTTCAGGTTGATTCAGAAATCCGTTTGATAAGTTCAGACATTACAGTCCCCCCTTTCAGACAAGGATGTCCAGGTGTGGACATCTTTGGGCAACAGTCGTCATGGTGATCGGATGACAAGTGGATCAAACTGATCGATCAGCGGGTGGCTCCTAAATGTCCTCAGCCCTTGCTTCCTCAGGCTGAGGGTCCATCTCGATGTGTGTTTGTGTGCCCTCTAGGGCCAGTTCAGAGACAGGGTAAGTGGGTGGTTTCTTCCACAGTCTTTTCGGCAGCAGTCCTCTGCTTGGCGTATGCCTTGTGGATTCTGCCTAGTGACACATTGAGCAGTGGGCTTCCACCCCCCTTTTGGAATTAGGGAGTGGTGGCTGGGAGGCTTGCGCCCACTGGTCAAGGAAAACTCTGTGGTGAGCGTTTACCTTCTCTGGTCATTTTGCAGAAGGTATGACCAGTTCAGTTCTCTGTGAATGGTGTTAAGTCCATCTGTGAATGTGTACCCTGGTTGTGCTGAAGTATGGATTTCAGCTCAGGTCGCCAGAGAGTTCCTTTCTTTTCAGTTCACTTTCTGCTCTGGTTAGGAGAGCTTCACTTGTTGGAGTTTCCGGTGGAGTTCCTCTCTGGGTTCTCTCTCCAACTGCTCTCTGTGCTCTGTCTCTGCATGAGGCTTGGCCAGGGCCCTTTGTAGTCTTTCCACTGCCTCTCGGAGCTCTGGGTCCATTCCACCTTCTGTCCCGCGCCAGTTCTGGGTCTCGAGGAGTATGCTGATCTAGGCAGCTTTGAGCGTGGGCCTGGTTCCTTCAGGCATCCTCATTCTGGAGCTTGAGCGCGCTGCTGCTTCTTGCTCCAGGTGGACGTTGCTCATTTCGCTGAGTCTTGCCTGGGCGATGAGGTTGTGTGCGAGGCTCCAGATGATCTCTGCCAGTCCTTGGGGTTCTGGATCAGATTGTGGGTGTTGGCTGCTGCTGCCATAAGCCCCAACAGTCTCTCATAGAGACTGGAGGGGATGCCCAGGCCCAGCTTTATCTTGCTCAATGTTGACAGGATTGACACTATGCATGTTGGGGATAGATACGCCCTCATTGTAGTAGAATCCCATATAACCCCTAGAAAAGTGGTTCTTCACACTGGAGAAAGGATACTTGTCTTGGGGTTCAACCTGAGCCCCAAGCTCCTCATGTGGGCGAGAACAACATCTTGATGTTGAATTGCCCAACTCCCTGGATCATGCTAGAATTAACCAGTCATCCAGGTAGTTTAGTACACAGATGCCCTGGAGTCACAAGGGAGCCAGAGTGGCATCCATGCACTTCGTGAAGGTGCGAGGGGATAAAGCTAGACCAAAGGGAAGAATCCGATATTGGTAAGCTTTGCCTCCAAAAGTGAATCTCAGGAACTTCCTGTGACTGGGCAATATTTCTATGTGGAAATATGCGTCTTTTAGATCTATTGTGACAAACCAGTCCTCAAATTGAATCTGTGGAATGATAAGTTTGAGCATCAACATCTTGAACCTGTATGTCAGAAGAGTATGGTTCAGATGACGCAGATCTAAAATTGGCCAGATACCCCCATCTTTTTTGCCGACCAGAAAATAATGGCTGTAAAAACCTCCCTCCCTCAGAGAAAGGGGTACATGCTCTATGGCCCCTTCATCCATGAGAGATCTTACTTGCTGTGCTAATGTTGCACTCTGACTACTGTGGTGAGCACACCTCTGTACCGGGGGTCGTCCAGCTCTGAACTGGACCTGGTAACCCTTTTCTATGGTGAACAGAACCCATGGATACACATTTGACAGTAGTTTCCATGCTGCCAGATGGTCTTTCAGTGAGGTTAACTTTTCCACATTCTGTTGGAGGGAGATCATCAGATTTTCGTTGCCCTGTGACAGCTTACTGACCAGAGAAGCTGCCCTAAAAACCTCACATCCCCTGATATCTCCCTTCATAGCCCATTAGGGCTGCTCCTTCTTTGCCTGCTTGGCACTTATGATCATCCTAAAATCTGGTCTACTAGCAGGCTGCGAATGTGGCCACCTTGTACCCCTGGCTTTTCACAGGGGAGGCGGGCTACCACACTCGCCTTTTGCGCCACCCTTGCACTTGTGCATCCATGAGTGGAGCCCAGGCGAACTCAACATGATGGGTAAGGAACTGTCTGAATGTTGCCATTTGCTGTTTGGCCTCGCGAAACCAGTTGGCGATGGCGTTAACTGCACCGCCAAACAGGACGGAAGGTTCAACAGAGGCATCCAGCAGGGAGAGCTTATCCCTCTCCCCCATCCCTGAGAGGTTAAGCCATGGGTGCCTCTCTGCCACGAACAAAAGGGACAAATCCATGGTGCAGCGGCACTCCGCCACTGCCTCAGGCCCAATTCCCTCCCCACTGTCAAACTCATTTATCAGATCTGCTTGGTAGGCTTGTAACACTGCCATTGTTTGCAATGACCCACAAGCGAGACCCTCTGCCTCATAGGCTTTGCCAACCAACATTGAAGTGGATGACAAAGCCAGCCTCCCTAAATTTCCTGCCATGGATGGAAAGAGGAAGCTCACAAGTGCCTTCTCCACCTTTGGCATGGCCAAATACATGGCCAAATACTGTTCATTCCTCATGATGGCCAAATAATCCAACGTTGTGAGGTTATAAACATGGCTGGTGTAATATTTCATCATGCACTTCTGGGGAAAAAAGGGAGTTTTCTGCATTGTGAGGGAAATTTATTTTCACTACGGAGAAAGCGCTTGTCCAGCCTGCTACGAGCCACTTTCTCTTCCCTGGGCCAGTCTAAATTCAGCCTTTCTACGTCCCTAGTAATAACTTAGAGCAGCTCTTTATATGATTGAGATCTGCTCTTCATTTTTGGTGCACTGGCTCCATACCAAAAGGAGCAAGCTCCCAATCCCGGAAGTGGAGAGTCAGATCCAGAGGACAGAGCAAGAGATAGCACAGCACTCATCTCTGGTTCCTCCTCCAGATTCATATGGGATTTCCAGGATCTGAGCTGGCTGGCTGCCTCGGCATCCCAACTCCCTTCGGCTGAAAAGAGAGCGAGCCGAGAGCAGAGCTGCCTAACTGTGAAACATTCACAATATGCTCAGTCAGCCCCCTCAAGGGCTGCCGCCGCATGCTCTGCTCCCAAACACTTCACACAGTGCATACACACACAAGTGTGTCCATTCTCCCCCTTAATAAAATGGGAGCAAGGAGCAACACAGTTCCTGAACTTTCCCTGACTCATGCTCAAAAGAGGTGAGGGACAGAAAAGTATAAGATATATATATATATATATATATATATATATATATATATATATATATATATATATATATATATATATATATATATATATATATATATATATATTTGAAAAAACGGAGAGGAAGTGAATAGCCTGTTCACACAAACAGCCAACCCGCGTTCTTTACTGAAGATAATAATGGCGAAGGCGTGGTTCACAGGTGCCGTTTTTATACCACATGACGTGCTTAATTGCCATGTCACCTGACCACAGCAGGCCTATAAATAGGCGTGATTTTACACAGACTTTAGATACTGGTCGCATGTGAAGGCGCTTCCCACAGTGTGAAGCTCACACAACGTTGAGGGAACTGTCAATCCTATGTGTGTGTGTGAGTGAGGGAAAGAGAGAGAGAGAGAGAGAGAGAGAGAGAGAGAGAGAGAGAGAGAGAGAGTACATGTATTAGATTAGTTTCTATGTTGTAGTTTAGAATATTATAACAAAGTCTTTTTGCTCATAATCTAATGCCTCTAAACTGCCTGATCTTGTAACCTTGCTAGGACATAGTGTTGTCATCATAAGATATTACTGTCAAAGTCTACAAGAGTAATAACTTTCAAGAATTAATTTAACATTTATCTCGGGTAATACTGTACACGTCAGTGTCTGAGTGTGATTTGAATGGGAGTTTAGAAATTGTTTGATCAAACTAGAAATTGTGTATTGGCAGCAAAGAAACCCTGCCGTGTAAAGTTGTTGATAAAAAAAAATTGCAGGAAATCATTTCCTGTGGATAAGCTAGCAACCCAGCGGTCCTATAGTGGGCTAGGATAAAGTTATTAGCCTTAAACATGAGCAGTTAGCATCCTCTGGCCCTTAGTACTTGAATACAACTTTTGTTTGAACAATGTGGAAGCAATCAACCTCAGTCTCACACTGCTACACTCACTTCGTGGTCTCTCTCTCTCTCTCTCTCTCTCTCTCTCTCTCTCTCTCTCTCTCTCTCTCTCTCTTCACTCTTCCCCCTCTTAATCGTTGTACTTCCATTTTACAAATTGCTGCCTCTTAAGCATTTATTGAGGTTTTTTTTTTTTACAGGAAGTTAATTAAAACATTCTACTCCAGTCTATTTATTTTTTTAGTTAATTATCTATTTGTTCTCTTTTCTGTTGGCTTTGATTTTGGTTGGTTTTCCCCCCTTTCACTTCCTCAGTGTTTCACTATCCATACCTTTCATTTATTCTTTATTTATGTGTTTCATTATTATTATTATTATTATTATTATTATTATTATTATTATTATTATTATTATCCTTCATTATTATTATTATTATTATTATTATTATTATTTTATTTCATTTCACCCTTTGTCTTGTCCCTAGCTTGGGGGCTCTGAAGTGATCATTTCTTCTCCTTTTTGAGTTCTTGGCAACCTGACCTACCTGACTGAATCACCTGCGACACGTCATTCTGTGCCTAAAACCGGGTGAAGAAGTTTTTCAGCACTTCTGGAAGGGAGGAATCACTGTCACAGGCAGGTGATGTTCTGTAGTTGATGATGGCCTGAATGTGTCGCCACTGTCCATGAAGTGACTGTGGATTTTCTGGGCATGTGTGCTTTGCCTCTCGGATGGCCCAGGACACTTTGGCCATCGCTGTTCTTAGGGCCACCTTCTTGCCTGCTCCTGCTGTAGTCACTCTCAAGAATCACAGTAGTAGAACTTATCTGTGGATGTGCTCACCTACCAATTGTTGACTCAAGCACACTTCCCTTTTTCAATTCCACAGAGACTCTCCTTGCCCTTTTCTATTTCCTGCATCTGTACCCCTCCTATTTTAGAGACCAAGCCTGAGAGAACTATCAATAGATTAAAAATAACCTTGCAGCAGGAAGAACAGATTATACTAATCAACTAACCCCTGTGTGTATCCTCCCTTTTCCGAATTCCACTCCACACAGCGCTCTCCCAGAGGTGGGTAGAGTAGCCAAAAATTTTACTCAAGTAAAATTACTTATAAAAGTAATTACTCAAGAAACAGTAAAAGTAATAATGTTAATAATTACTTGAGTAAGTGTAATAAAGTATCCAATGAGAAGATTACTCAAGTAGCAAGTTACTAGTTACTTCTGATCTGATTAAAATGAAGGGAAAATCCTGAATCTCAGACTACATGGAGAACTGTAAGTCACACCTCTCCTTGAAAGTCTGTCCGTTCTGTTAATATGATATAAAACCTGGGTTCGAGATGAAGCAGCATATCCTTGTCCTGTGATAGGTACAATAACACAGAACCAGTCATTTTCAACACAAAATCTCACACACACCCCAAAAAACAAACATTTCCCCAATAGTTGACTGTCTTTATTTTCACAACATGTTAACAACACAAACTTGTCAGCATCTGTATTTAAACAAGACAACAGAGAACAAAAGAACAGACTATGGACTGTGTGTGTGCGTGTGTGTGCACGCACGTGTTGGTGTCCTTCCTCCGTCGAAACACTTGCTTCTTCCCCCTCTCCAGGTCTGAGCTGCTAAAAAAGTGAATAGTTGTTGCGTCTGCATTCAGACCACTACAGTGTATAGTGAGACTCGCAACCTCATTATAATGGAGGAACGACACTGAATGTAGTGAAGTAAAAGTACATTTCTGTGATTAGAAATTAACTTGAGTATGAGTATAAGTATGGACAATTAAACCTACTCTTAAAAGTACTTTTTTTTTTTTCAAAAAGTTACTCAAGTAAATGTAACCAAGTAAATGTAGCGTGTTACTAACCACCTCTGCTCTCTCCTCATGCTCACCTACGTTCATTAACTCCACCCAAAGCTGGCATCTTGGCCAAAGTCTAAGGAAGTGTGAACAACTCGCCCCTTTGAAAAGTTAGAACTATTGTTATTATTTCTGCATCTTTTCTCCCGAGAGAAATAAACCTATATTAATAGTATTTCCTCACATTAAGAAGATTGAAAAACTGCCTACTGATAACTGAAAACTGATAACAAACCTTGTATGGTATATCGCTTGGGCCGGGGGCAGATCCTGTTCTAGCCTTCTTCACCACCTCTTGGACTTCCTTCCAGGAAGGCTCGCTTATGTTGAGCTTTGTGTTTCAACTCTTGGATGTTTGGGTTGGCATCCAGGGATTGGTTTCTGGATACATCATTGTGGGTCTCCCTCAGGAACTCTTCTACATCTTCTCTGGAGATGTTCAGTGTCCTAGGTTTTGCTTCACCCAGAAATGTTCTGGTGAACCTGAATGGTTCTTTGGTGAACTGAGCTCTTTTGATCTCCATCTCTTTCCTCTGATTCAGAGTACTTTCTGCTCTTCGAAGCCTGCAGAGACATTCCCGGAGTTGACTCGTCAGGTCCTTGATGCCTTCCCTTTCATCCACAGGACCTCTTTTAAACTTTTTATTGAGAGCTTTAATTTCTTCCTCAAATGGTGAATTCCTTTCTCTTCTGCTTGGCTGCTTTGCAGTTTTGGTGCTTACCTTCTTATCCTCTATTCTTATTCTTTTTCCAAATTGTATGTTATTGTTGTGAGGCTGTTGACTTTCTGGTTGACTGTTCCTGCTAGTGTGGCTTCTAACACCTTGTCAAGGTTTTGGTCTAGCTGGTGCCATTCCTTAGTGTCGCTCATCTTGGACCATTTAATTCGTTCTATTGCAGGATGGGTTTGGTTTTCAGGGGTGGTATTGTGTGGATCCCTCCTTGAGAATTGAGGTGCCACAGGTGCTGAGAGATCTCCAGTTCTGTGGGGTGCTTCCTGCCTGTAGTTCTCCTGCCTCCAACATCCCATACAACAACAACATCCAAACATCCCAGTTCACCACAATGCTCTATGGCCTTGAGCCGTCTAGATCTGCTCCTTTACCTAAGAAAAAACTATTCACAAAAGGTTTGAAAATGTTTTCAGCCTGGATTTAAACACTGAGACTGTGTCTGATGCCAAAACACTAATTGGAAGGCGGTTCCATAAATGTGGGGCTTTGTAAGATAAGCTCTTCCCCCTGCTGTAGGCTTCACTATTTCAGGTACCAACAAATAGCCTGCACCGAAGTAGGTGTGGCAGATCATAAAAGACCAAAAGTTCAGTCAGGTACTGTGGTGCAAGACCATTTAATGCATTATAGGTCAATATTAGAATTTGATAATGAATGTGGAATTTTACTTGAGCCAATGAAGTGTGGATAAGATAGGGGAATGTGGTCATATCTTCTGGTTCTAGCAAGGACTCTTGCAGCTGCATTCTGGACTAACTGGAGCTTGTTTATGCACCAACTGCAAGACAGTAAGGCATTACAGTAATCCAACCTAGAGGTAATAAAAGAGTGAATTGATTTTTTTGCATCATGTAGTGACATTATATTTATTATCTTAGCAATATTTCTGAGATGAAAGAAGGCTATCCTTGTAATATTATCTGTAATATTATATGAGCATCAAATGAAAGACTGGAGTCAATAATCACACCAAGGTCTTTTACTGCTACACATGATGAAACAGATCAGGCAATCCAGAGTTACTATGTAATCATAAAGCTTACTTCTAGCTGCATGTGGTCCTAGTACAAGTACTTCTGTTTTGTCAGACAAAGGAAAAGGAAGTTAATAAGCATCCAGTGTCTAATGTCCTTTACACATTCCTCAACTTTATTAAGCTGGTGTTTCTCATCTGGATTTGCTGAAACATACAACTGTGTCATCAGCATAACAGTGGAAGCTAATACCATGTTTACGAATAATTTGACCCATGGGTAATTATATGTATGTGTGTGTGTGTGTATATATATATATATATATATATATATATATATATATATATATATATATATATATATATATATATATATATATATATATATATATATATATATATATAAAAGCAGGACAGGAGAAGAGGTTTCTTCTTGAACCTCTGATGGGAACAGGACTGGAGTGGAGCACCCCTCTTGGGTCTCTGACAGGAACTGGGTTGGAACGGAGCACCCCACTTGGGTCTCCAACAGAAACTGGAAAGGAGTGGAGGTCTCCTCGTGAACCTCCAAGAGCAGTTCCGCTGGGAAAACCTCCTGCTGGGTTTCCGGCTGAAGCTCGAGGCTGGAGGTTGCCATGTTAACCTCCAGGGGCAGCTCCGCTGAGGAGACCTCCTGCTGGGCCTCCGGCTGGAGCTTGGGGCTGGAGGTCACCACGTTAACCTCCAGGGGTAGCTCCACTGTGGAGACCTCCTGCTGGGCCTCCAGCTGGAGCTCGGGGGTAGCCCGCCTGTGGAGCCGTTTGTGCACCCACCAGCTGCCCTTAAAAGAGGATTGTGAGCAGAAGTAGCTGCTCCTTCCTCCCTGTTTCCTGCAGTGGTGCACTCCTGGGTCAGGTGTTGAATGGTGCAGGCTGCCCTCTTAGCCCACTCCCTCTCATAGTGTTCGAGACTAGTCCTGGTCCCCGGGCAGGCGCACCGAGTTCAGTAGGGAATTGAACTCACCATTTACAACCCCAATTCCAAAAAAGTTGGGATGTTGTGTAAAATGTAAATAAAAACAAGAATGCTATGATTTGCAAATTTCATAAACCCATATTTTATTCACAATAGAACATAGAGAGCACATCAAATGTTTAAACTAAGGAAATGTACCATTCTAAAGAAAAAAAAATCATCTACAAACTGATAACGATCAGTCAAATAAGACCTGACCCAGGAGAGGGGCGTTCTTTTAATGCCAACAACATTTTGTAGTTTATCAAAGAGAATAGTATGATCAATGGTATCAAAAGCTGCACTAAGGTCAAGCAACACAAGCAAGGAGACATAGCCCAGATCAGAGGCCAGTAGTAGGTCATTTAACACTCTAACCAGTGCTGTCTCTGTGCTATGATGAGGTCTAAAACCTGACTGATACATTTCATGAATGTTATTCCTATGTAGGTATGAGCATGGCTGCTATGCTACAGCCTTTTCTAAGAACTTGGAGATAAAGAGGATATTTTATATTGGCCAATATTTGGACGATGGACAGAGGTTAAGATCAGTTTTTTTAATCAGGAGTTTGACAACTGCTAGTTTAAATGGTTTAGGTACATAGCCAGTGCTAAGGGAGGAATTGATTATTTTTAGAAGGGGTTTGATTACTTATGGAATAATCTGTTTGAAGAAACATGTAGGTAAGGGATCTAGTATACAAGTTGATGATTTTTATGAAGAAATTAGTGAAATTAGTTTGGTCTCTCGGAGGGGAGTAAAAAATTTAAATCGTTGATCTGATATTGTTGTATTATTATCTACTGGGTTAGTTATAAAACTGTCTGGTTTTAAATTATTAGTCTGAACTTTTTGTCTAATATTTTACATTTTCATGAAATAGTCGCTGCTATATAATGATTGTGTGCATGTTTCTGTTGTAGTCTTATTAGTTAATTTTGCTGTAGTATTAAATAAGAATCTAAGATTATTTTGTTATCTTCAGGGTGGAGAGATAGATTTATCTAGCAGCACTAAGATTTTCTATAGTTCAGGAGGCTCTCCTTCCAAGCTGTTTGAAATACTACCAATTTGGTTTGACCCCATTTACATTTTAACTTTCGAGAGAAATGTTTTAAAATGAGTGTATAGCCGTGGCCAAAAGTTTTGAGAATGACACAAATATTAATTTTCACAAGTCTACTGCTTCAGTGTTTTTAGATCTTTTTGTCAGATGTTACTAACTGTTACTGAAGTATAATCACAAGCATTTCATAAGTGTCAATGGCTTTTATTGACAATTACATGAAGTTTATGCAAAGAGTCAATATTTGCAGTGTTGACCCTTCTTTTTTCCAGATGCCCCATACAATCGGAAAGGGGATTCATCAGGGAAAATGACATTACCCCAGTCCTCAGCAGTCCAATCCCTGTACTTTTTGCAGAATAGCAGTCTGTCCCTGATGTTTTTCCTGGAGAGAAGTGGCTTCTTTGCTGCCCTTCTTGACACCAGGCCATCCTCCAAAAGTCTTCGCCTTACTGTGCGTGCAGATGCACTCACACCTGCCTGCTGCCATTCCTGAGCAAGCTCACCAGTACCCTGCAACCACCAGTGCAGGGTGGTGCCCCGATCCCGCAGCTGAATCAACTTTAGGAGACGGTCCTGGTGCTTGCTGGACTTTCTTGGGCACCCTAAAGCCTTCTTCACAACAGTTGAACCTCTCTCTTTGAAGGTCTTGATGATCTGATAAATGGTTGATTTAGGTGCAATCTTACTAGCAGCAATATCCTTGCCTGTGAATCCCTTTTTGTGCAAAGCAATGATGGCTGCACGTGTTTCCTTGCAGGTAACCATAGTTAACAGAGGAAGAACAATAATTTCAAGCACCACCCTCCTTTTAAAGCTTTCAGTCTGTTATTCTAACTCAATCAGCATGACAGAGTGATCTCCAGCCTTGTCCTCATTAACACTCTCACCTGTGTTAACGAGAGAATCACTGATATGATGTCAGCTGGTCCTTTTGTGGAAGGGCTGAAATGCAGTGGACATGTTTTTTTGGGATTAAGTTCATTTTCATGTCAAAGAGGGATTTTGAAATTAATTGCAATTCATCTGATCACTCTTCATAACATTCTGGAGTATATGCAAATTGCCATCATAAAAACTGAAGCAGTAGACTTTGTGAAAATTAATATTTGTGTCATTCTCAAAACTTTTGGCCACGGCTGTATGATCATTATACCAGTGTGCTAGCTTTTTCTCTCTAATTATTTTTCGTTTAAGTGGAGCTACCTTTTCAAGTATTTAGCGGAATGTTGAGTCTAAGCATTCGGTTGTCTGATCAAGTTCTTTTGGATCATATGGTGACCGTCTGCAGCTAGCAGATGGTCGGTTAAGCCTGCTTGTCTGCTCCCTGACCTTAGTTCTGCATTGTCACTGATTAACTAGACCTGTTCTGAGACTATGCGCTATGCTGCAAGAAATGAGAGCAGAACCTTCCAGAGTGGGATGGATAACATCCTGCCCTAACAGGCCAGCCTTGCCCTCAAAACTTGAATCATTAGCTCCTACATGAATAACTACCTTTTTAAACCTATGCTTGCCTAAGACCCTAAGATTATCTGCTATGTCTGGCACCCTGGCTCCTGGTATACACCTAACTAAAGCTGCTGTAGCCCCTAAAGGCCAAGCTAATTTCATGTGCCTTAAGATAGAGTCTCCTATAACCAGAGCTCTTTCAGGTTTCTCAGCGGGTGCTTCACTGAGGAGAGCAAACCTGTTAGACACGTGAAGCGGAGAGTAGTGGTGCCCATGCTCGAGCCTTAGCCTTAGCTTTGGCTTTGCAATTATGCCGCCAAGTCGTCACCCATTCACCCAAATGTGAGGGCTCTAATGCCGGAGTTGGGGGATTGCAATCTCCGCCTAAGGCATCCAGACTTTCCCTTACAGAAACTACACTGCTCTCACTCTCATTAACCCTCTCTAGAGTCTGGATGGGCACCTCTAATGCTGCAATCTTCTCCATCAGAGAGCTAACTAATATACACTTAGCACAAATAAAGCTATTACTAACGATGGAGGAAGAATGACTAAACATCCTGAACTCAACAAACTGAACCAGCTGAACATTTGCCATATTGACTGTTTAATGTACCTTAGTCAAAGATTAGTTATTATTTTAGACAGATCTGATGTGGATGGACTCCGCTTGCTGTCTTTAGTCAAAAAACAAAAGCATTCTTCGAAAAAATTAAAATACTGCAGAAGGGAAAGTGAAACTACAACAAATGAAAATTATAGTGCAAAATTTTTGATGAAAAGAAAGGAACATTATAGTTTAAATGCAGACACAGGCAAGAAACTCCCAGCAAATTATTTAAATACAGGAGAAAACTTTTGTCACCTTTGAATTCATCATGAAACGAAAGTTGTGAATGACTGTACTATCGTATTGTGCAGCCTTCCATGTATTTCTGAGAGAAACATCTTGATTTTCATTGACATCATTGATTTTATCCAAATTCATACATTTAAAATCTGTATCCTGTATTTATATATTTCTGTAAAGCTGCTTTGGGACAATATCCATTGTTAAAAGCTCTATACAAATAAAACTGAATTGGTAAGAGGTGCCTCTCCTGAAAAGAGAGTCAGCGCCAAACATGTCTGCTTTTACTATGGCCAAACAACTCTATCTTTGATTTGTCTGTCCAGACCACATTACTCCAAAAGACCTGGTTTTTTGTCTGTATGCTCACTGGCAAACTGTAGTCTTGCTCTAGTGTTCTTTTTAGACAGCAATGGCTTTTTCCTGGCACATCTCCCATGCAAATTTGTTCAATCTTTTTCTGATTGTAGAAGCATCAGAAGATGCTGAGATCTAAAGAGCTCTGTAAGGCCTTCAGAAAAAAGGTTGTGGATGCCTATGAGTCTGGCAAGGGATTTAAAAAGACCTCCAAATTATTTGAAATACATCATTACACTGTAAGAAAAATAATCTACAAACGGCGCAGATTTCAAACGACTGCCAAATTGTCCCCCAGGAAATTCAGTCTAAGAGCAGACCGTCCGATGCAAAAATAGTTCTCCAAGAACCCTAAAATTTCAGCACAGTATCTGCTAGTAAGTCCTGCAATTGTTGGTGTCAAAGTGCATGCTTCTACAGTCAGAAAGAGATTGCACAAATGTGACCTGCATGGAAGATGTGCCAGGAAAAAGCCTTTGCAAGACTACAGTTTGCCAAGGCAAATACCAGGCCTTTTGGAATAATGTGCTCTGGACAGACGAATCAAAGACAGAGTTGTTTGGCCACAGTAACAGCAGACATGTTTGATGCAGGCCAAAGACAGCTTTTCAAGAGAAGCACCTCATACCAACTGTGAAGCAAGGTGGTGGAAATGTTATGGTTTGGGGTTGCTTCACACCATCGAGTTACCCTGGCATTGGTGTCCTTTGCTTTCGCCATCCACTGCAGTTTCAAGGTGTGTGGAGTGGGCATGCAGGGCTCAATGGTGTCTGACAATTAGTGTCGGTCTCTCGAGTCGGAGCATGGGCCATAGGCCGCTGCAGCAGAGAGATGGGACCCAGGAAGCCCAGCGGAAGCCTTCAGTGCTGTGGGGCTGTAAGCTGCTGCCAGGGAGCGTCCTCATCGTTGTCAGAACTGTCTCTGCTTCCTGAGAGAGAGAGAGAGAGAGAGAGAGAGAGAGAGAGAGAGGGAGAGAGAGAGAGATTGAGAGAGAAACAAGTCACTCGACGTGTTTGGAGGAACATAGCTCACCTGACTGTTGCTCCGGCGCCCTATTATACTCTCCCCTCTGCTCAAGGAAGAATAGATAAAGGCTGCTGTTATCACTGGCTGCCAGCCATGTGTGTTTCTCCTGCCCCACCTTGCAGCCATGTGCTCTCACGCTGTCCGAAACAATCGAGGTGCTGAAGCAGAGCTGTCCTTTCAGCACCTTGACGGCAGCTGCGCGAGGAGCATTATTTCTTTGTGTAGCGTGGGCTGTCGGCCCGCTGTCCCTTTCGACAGCGGTACTTTCTCTCTGCAGGGGTCAGCTTTCAGCTGATGTACAGGACTGGGTGTTCGTCTCCCTCAAATGTTTGTGAGAGAACGGTGCCCAGCCCTGTTTCTGATGGCTTCTGGTTCATTCACCACAGAGGGATGCAAGAGTGTGCCTAAGAAAGTCACTCTTTTCCTCTAATGCTAGTATCCGTTTCAACAGGTTGTCCATGTAGTACTCATGTAAAGGATATTGGTGAATAAAGATTTAACAAGTCCTCTTCAATATTGCTTTAATGTAAATCAGTTGCAATAAAAATGAATACAAATTATGTATATTAACATGAATGCACCTTCTCAACAGTTTAAAGTATAGGTTTTGAAATCCATGCTTGTAAATATATTCCAATTTCACTTATGCATTATATGCAAACCCAAGTTCACTCAGATACATATTACACTTGTTGCCATATACATCTTTCCTCCCTGTCACAGTGAATTGGTACAAAATAAACTTAAAACACAGAATTGATTCATTATTTGATAATTGATAAATTGATACAATAACATTACGTATACAATATATTTCAGTCATCTCAATGCACACGTGCTAATCGTAGCACATTCATGTTAATCACGTGGCACATTCATGCTAATCATGCACTCGGGGCTAATGATTAGCGCTTATCCGAAGTTTACGAACATAACACTCGTATATGCACCAAAAACAGTTAGTATGGTGAACAGTCTTTGTCATAACTCGAAACAGAACAGTTGTGATGTGTATTTTGCCTGTTATACCTGTAAAGGATGATATTAGTGAATAAAGATTCAACACGCGAGGCTTCTTCACTATTGCTTGACCGTGAATGAAGCACATCGCGGAAACTCCCTCACACGCACGAACACATGCATACATCCACACATACAACCAACCACACACATCTATCTCCAACTATAATCATGTTAACTCTTAATTTGAAAAAATAATGCTTATTATAAAACTCAAACCATTTGTAATAGGCATTTTGTGCAGGAACCTTGCAGAGACACAGTAATAATTGTCATATAAATCTGTAAATAATATAAGTAATAAAATGTTTTTCTAACTGATCCCTCAAAACAAAGAGCCATGTAGATCAGCAAAAATGTGACAATAATTATAATAATAATAATTATCCAGCATACCACATCCACTCAACAGCTGCCTGGAGTCCTTAACATAGACACATGCAAATATACAATATTAATGATCCTGCAGCAAATAGTAATCACAATCACTCACAGTTTATGTTCTGTCAGAGGTCAGGTGTTATATAGCAACCACATCAGGATTGTGTGGTCATGTGTGTAGATCATTAATCTTACTTTGCTCACTTTCACCTGGTCCTTCCAGAGAACAGCTAGCAGGCGATGCAGTGTCAGAGTATGACTCCTCTGTAAAACAAAATTAACATATTTCTGATAACCATATACAACAGTAAATGTTATAATAATAAAACAGTTAATGCTAAAATATCTAACTAAATTATCAATGATACACCAAATTGCTGTCATGTTTTATACCATAGAAATGTATTCTAAAAATGTGCTTAATGTAATACCATCTAAATTAAAAGTAAAAATCAAGTAAAATTTATCATTTAATATGACTATAACAACCTGAATTCATTAGATGGCACACAAAAAAAGTAATTTATAAGGGTTACATCAGGTGGAAATAACATTAATCAACTTATTAATTTATCTTCACTTCCTTTGGAAGGGCTTAAGCTTATTATAGGCACCAGATTAGCTAGATTCTGGGGTATTGTGCTTGCCTTTTTAATAGTTGTTGAAGGAATTTCCTTGTTACATCGTGGTATCGTCAGCAGTCTGGTCGGCGTTTGAGTGGCATCTCGGAAGACCAATCGGAATGCTGAGTGGAATGAAGGCACGAGGTTTGAAGAGCTGGCGATGGCTCATGGCTGGGTCTCCAGGCCGATGTAACGTGATCTGATCTCCCCAACGTCAATTGGGGAGAATTATCTAATGGCTCTGGAGACCCTCTGCTGACTCTGTCCTTCTGATGAGCTGAGAGGTCTGAACAGTAAGAGCGAAGCGTTCCAAGAAGGAGAGTGTAAGAGAGAAAAAAAGCGTGTTCCTCTTGTGTTCTTAGAATTTTAACACTTTTCTTGGCTAATCCAGCCCAGAATGCTTCCTCCAATCAAACATTTTCTAAGGGCGGGGTGTTAGCCAGATTCTCCACCTATTATGCTAATCAGCCCATTGTCTCTGCAGATGGGTGGTTCCACACTTTTCAATGATGTGTGGATTAAACTTTGTCCTGAAATATTACATGTACATAGAGCGACATTCTACCCAAATTTCCTTACTCTTTTCCTTCAGGAAATCACACGTACCACACACGACATATATTGACTATTATTAAAACACAATGATCCTCCTAGTGCTCCTATACTCATACATGCTAAATAAATGGAACAATTAGTGGCAACTTAATGGTTATACACGTGAAGTAAATAGAAGAAAACATGGCAGAAAATAGGTGATTGCATTTGTTTAAAGATGTATTAATTTCCACAGTTATTGCTTCTGGTAGGCTCTGATTGTTCTAATTATGGAATTTGTGAACCTGGGGGCTTTGTGTAGACTCTTCCTGAGGGAGCAAAAGGTCTCATTTCGAGGGGGAGGTCCCTCCCTCTTTCTTCCAGAATTTATTGGCCGTGAAGATCTTTGGACTTATCTGCTGAGTAAGCAATCTGGTCTGGCCCAAAGGCATAAATCATTGCATTTGAGAGCAGATTCTGTGGTTGAGAGGGTTCAGCCCTTGGTCAGGGATGTCTTTAACACTCAGAATTGTTTCAGAATTGCTGGAGATAAGGCAGATGCAACAAGCTGGATTTAAGTGGCTCCTCAGTGTCGGAGTGTCGGAGCTCCTCAGAGTGTTGATTCCTTGTTTATGGATAACTGACTGAAGTTAGTTGATAACTCTGGCTGAGAGGGTCCATTGTTTTATTTCTTCCGGTTTTAATTTTGTGAGTCATATGATGCTGCTTGTGCTGAGGTCCTACAAATGTCACAAGGAGTCAGAGAATGCGAAAATGTGAAAAATATAGACATTATTCTAGACAAAGGGGCTGGGTCGAGCCCTCTTTTAAGGCCCACCTAGCTACTTCATCAGCGAGTGAATTTCCACGGGCCTGTTTTGTGTTAGAGGGGTCATGACCTTTAACTTTAACAATAGCAAGCCTGTCAGGTAAGCGCGAGGCTTCTAAAAGGTCAGAAATGAGTGTGGCATGCGATATGGGCTTACCATTGGCCACACGAAAACCACGTGCATGCCATATCTTACCAAAATCATGTGCGACATCAGAAGCATAATCAGTGTAGATAGTAACAGTCTTACCGTTAAAGAGATGACAAGCACGCATGAGAGCAATGAGTTCCGCAGCCTGAGCAGAATAAAAGGGGATAGACTGAGCCTCATGAACAATATTTGGTAATGAACAAACAGAGTAGCCACATACAAATGTTGAGTCATTAGGTTTAGAATACGATCCATTAACATATACTTTCAGAGTGGAGTGACGAGGAGTCATGTATGTAGGTCAAACAGTCATGTTCCAGCCAAGCTTCAGGTGCGGGCTCCTCCAATCAGGCACACAGAAGTCTGTGAAGCAAGACTGCAGGGCTGTTAGCAGTGTTTACAGATTTAATGGTGAGGTTGTGTGTAGCGCAAAGGACAGCTTCATATCCTGATCTATGCTGGGCAGTCATGTGTTGTGTCTGAATGTTATTCAGGATAGATAAGACCCGATGAGATGAGGTGCAATGTGAGTGTGTGAAAGAACCACCTTTTCAGAGTCAACGCACTCAGTCGCTGGTTAGGCGACGCTGTCCCTGAGATATATGGAAACCCAGATATTGGACCAGTCTCTGACAGAGCTAAAGTTTAGTTAGCGAGGGCTTGAAACATCACTGAGCCAGGTGGGTCAGGAGTTTTAGAGAGCGCTCTGTGCAGAGCTCATGTCCATCAGCTGATAAAAGAATGTCTTCCGTGTACTGAACAAGGCAGCAGCCCACAGGTAAAACGAGTGATGAGAGGGCTTGATGCACCACGGATGAGAACACAGCAGGAGAGTCAATGAAACCCTGGGGAAGATGTGTACATGTGTATTTTTGATTTTTAAAAGTGACAGCAAAGATAGGCTGTGCCTGCTCAGATACTGGAATGCTGAAAAAAGCACTACATAAATCAACTACCGTGAAATGTGTGTGAGGAATAGCGGTTAGAATAGAAGCCACGTCAGGTACAAGAGGGCTTATTGGAATTACCATATCATTAATTCGCCCAAGGTCCTGAGTAAAACGCCATACCTTCCCATTTGGCTTGCATACAGGGTTAACAGGTGTGTTGTAGGGAGATACTGTATGAACGACTATGCCCTGCGTGAGTAAAGGATCAATCACTGGCTGTATGTCTAACTCCTTTTCTGCTGATAGCGGATATTGCTTACAATAAATGGGCTGAGTAGTTTTGAGGTTCACAACATAAGGGGTTACCTGAATGAGGCCTACTTCATTAGTATGCTTTGCCCATAAAGTTTTAGGCACCGAGGCAAGTGCATCAGACTGTGGACGATCCGTGCAGTCAGACTCGTGCTCGTCATCACCCACATGGCAGACAGAAGAAAAACACAGATTAGACAGAATGAATCTACCGTCATGCATTATAAGAGAACACTTCAATTTAAACATTAAGTCTCTAAATAGTACATTGAAAGGAGTGATGACAAATTTGTGATAAAACATGATATCAGGATCGTCAAGAGATGTGACATGTAGGGAGTGTGTTTTAATTCTAATGGGTTGAGCACACTACAACTACAGAATCTCTAATGTCCCAAAAAATTATAAGCACCATGATAGTGATACATTACAGTAAATAAAAATAGAATGTTCCCTGGTTAAAGGCAAGCATGAATTGTTTTCCCATTCATTCTGGAAGCGAATTAAAAACGAGCTACGGGATTCGTGGGCATGCTGTTTAGTGTTAGCCACATAGGAACTATCCTGTTTCCCTCGAGCTCTTCTCGAGCCAGCATAAACCAGCATAAAAATTAACGAGATAATCCGGGTCGGCCCAGGCATATTCTACTTGCTTGACCTGTGCCCTGGACACTATCATGGGTTAAGCCCAGAGTCAGAATGCCTACGATTAAAAGTTCCTTGGTGACGTCATGACCAGAACATTAACAAAATACAGCGGAAATCTGCACCCGTTAACTGAGCATATCTAGTCTGCTGTTTAAGCGAATCAACAAAGTGACCAGGTTTTTCTGTCGAAGGCAAAGCATCACATATTGGTTTTATTTCCATAATACTAGGAGGTTTCAACGTAAAACTTTTTCCTACTTGTATGAAAGGTGCAGCGACATTGGGATCAGAGCTAGATCAGTTCATATCGCCCACCCCACATTATCATTTGGTGATTCCAGTCTTGAATTTCACGTAAAATGTGAAATGTACTTCTTAATGTATTAAATATCATAAACCCTGCCCCTCTTGGACTCAAACTCAGACTCGTTTGGTTAAGGACTTGGTCTCGACTCAAACTCGACAAAGGTGGACTCGGACCCAATACTACTAATTTTACTGTTTGTACTTTTTCGGCTTTCTCTTTGTTAGATGATTTCACAGATTTACCCTTTTTCTTATCGGAATGTTCATCATCCCATTGGGTTTTACTATCTTTCCACGCGGATAAAGTGTGTTTCATGTATTCATAATCCCAACTGGGATCTCCCCAACGCTCATAAACACACAAATCTGCTGCGAGTAAATGTGCCTAATTTAAGAGGATATCAGACAGTGTTGTTTATAATGTTCAATCAATAAAGGGTATAAGATGCTTTGTCGAAGTTCCTCGGTGATGTCATGACCGGAACATTAACAAAATACAGCGGAACTCTGGACCCGTTAACTGAGCATATCTAGTCTGCTGTTTAAGTGAATCAACAAAGTGACCAGGTTTTTCTGGCGAAGGCAAAGCATGACATATCACTTTTATTTCCATAATACTAGGAGGTTTCAATGTAAAACCTTTTCCTACTTGTATGAAAGGCGCAGCGACATTAGGATCAGACCTAGAGCGTGCTCCGGATTCTTCTGGCTCTGAGCCAGAGCTCGGTTTATCTGTTGTTTGCTCAGTAACTGTGTTAGATTTTGTCTTTTTCTTCTCTACATTGGGGTATGGTGGGGGCGCACTAGGCATTGAGCTAGATGCCATTACTAATTTTACTGTTTGTACCTTTTCGGCTTTTTCTTTGTTAGATGATTTCTAACAAATTTACCCATGTCTAACAAATTTACCCTTTTCCTTACCAGAATGTTCATCCCATTGGGTTTTACTATTGGGTTATACATCATCCCATTAGCGTTTCATGTATTCATAATCCCAGCCAGGATCTCCCCAATTCTCATAAACACACAAATCTGCTGTGAGTAAATGTGCCTCGTCAAAAGTTCAATCACAAGGGTAAGAATGGAACTGAGGCTGACCTTCTGTCCAGCCTGCTAAATTATCAACGAAAGGGTGCACAAAAATGCCTTTACCATGGTCATACATCCACTGATTTGGTGTGATACTAGACTGACAATTTCCACCCATAGTTACAGCATATAATTTAATAATCACGAGAGGATATCAGACAGTGTTGATTATAATGTTCAATAAAGAGCATCAGATGCTTTTGTCGAATCACGTGGTAACCAATACCAGCATGATATTTCAACCTCTGAAATTTCTTTTGAAGTAGTAACCAGAATTTGTCAAATCACATATGCACAGTGTTTTTAAGACACTGTGTTCACGGAAGCACCGTGGATCAAAATGTGATATTTCAACCAAAAGAATTTTGTCGAATCACTAAAATGTGATATTTCAACCGATACTTCAAGATTTATCAAAATATCTACACGGAAGAAGAAAGAATTCAAATCATTCTCTTACCTCCATCCAGATATCTCTGCTTCTGACACCAGGAAACTGTTAACCTGCAGTGACTGATTTCCTCTCGTCCAGTACCGGGAAGAAGTCACACCGACACAAAGTTCAGTGAAAGCTTATTTGTTTAATGATACAGAAAGCATAGTGTATATACACACAGAAATATTGATAAAGAATAATACAGAACATCTGTTACATAGGTTCGAATGATATAAGAACTAAAGACGTCTATTCTACCAGATAATAATAACAAGAGCCGAGAGAGAGAGTGAAGACAGGCGGGGTGATTAGGAGTGCTCAAAACACATCCCAGGAACACAAAACAATTCTGTTCCGGTACATTGTGACACAAACTAGAGACCTTCAGAATTGAGACACAGAGATCATGCCATAAAACCCAACATTCTCTATAATGAATACAAAACAGTGCAATGAATTAAAGTTTGATGGCCAGATTCTTGTTTATTTATAGTTATAGTGTAGACATTCTTATTTTTTATATATATATATATATATATATATATATATATATATATATATATATATATATATATATATATATATATAGACAGACCCAAAGCCAGGTCGAAAATCACAGTGCCATACTGAACGGAATACTGGAAAGATCACTGCTAGGGGGTGTGGACAACCTGTTTGGAGAAATTCTCTACCAGTAGTGGAAAGTTGGGTTCGGCATAATTACCACCAAGAAAACCACTGCTCCAAGACAAAAAAGGGAGGTGAGAGAGAGAAATCGAGCAACTGGTGCATCAGTGATGGCAACTCTGAAGAAACTAGAGGAAGGCAACACCGTGCGAGAAAGAGGTCTCAAAGCACTGTGGAAGGACATCAAGCAGAGACTTGCCAGCCTGCGGAGGGCTGAGCATATCCAAAAGCGCAGGAAGAGGAAGGAGAAGGAAAGAGCCAACTTCTACAAAAATCCCTTCAAGCATGCCAGGCAGCTATTGGAGGAAGCAAAGAGTGGGACACTAGAAACAACCAGGGAGGAGCTGGAAAAATACATCAGAAGGCAGTACAGCGACCCAGCCATTAAGTCTTGGAAGTCATAAGAAAGGCCAGATCATCAGCAGCTCCAGGCCCCAATGTGATACCCTACAAGTTATATAAGAACTGCCCTGCAGTGCTGAAGCTGCTGTGGAACCTCATGCAAGCTGCCTGGAAAAAGCATTGCATTCCATCAGAGTGGTGAAGAGCGCTGGCGGTATTCACCCCCAAGGAAAAGGACTCTAGAGTAATCAGCCAATTCAGGAGCATTGCCTTGCTCAATCTTGAAGGAAAGATATGCAAAACAGGAGTTGTCTCAAGCACACATGATGCAACTAATCAAGGGCTTCATTAGTTTCACCAGGTGTGCTTGAGCTGGAACACATGAAATACCTGAACTGGCTAGGGGTTTGTCGAGTGTTAGGTTTGACTGCATGTTAGAAATATGGCTAGGTCAAAAGAATGGTCCAAAAAGTTAAGAGAAGAGATCATCACCCTTCACAAACAACTATGCAATGGTTAGTTGATTATGTAACGTCTGAACGTATCAAACTGATTTCTGAATCAGCCTGGACTTAGTAAAGAAGTTTCTCTGTTTCCTTGAGCTGTGAATACACATACGTGCACACACACACACAATGGAAGTATCTCTTCTGAATGTAACATGTAATTATATGTAATTATTCGATGTCCAAATAGTGCGATGTTTTCTTATTTGCATATATTGTGTGTTTATGTAACCTAACCATAATGATTTTAGATAGCTTAATTTAGGACATTATTTTAAATGTTTGTAACCATGTTTTACCTGTAATATTCTTTATAAGTCCATCGAATTTGGTATGTAGTTAATCGTCTCGAGATACCCTGATCGATTATGCATATCACATTACAATGGGATACATTATTTCATGCTTTTCCTTAATTTCATATGCAATACTGTTTAAACCGGCTCCTCCCAGGACATACAAATTCAGCTCTGAGACCAGACAAAGAGAGTTCATACCGCCAACAAATCCAACTTCCTGATTGGCCAATAGCCCAAAGAGGCGTGTGCGTTGGTGTTGTCTTTAAAACAACACCACGCTTTGAAATCTCTTCTTTTTAACTCAACTTTTACTTCTACAACTTTTAACTTCTACACTCTTTCCAGTTTCTTCCTCTTCCCACGTGCCCCGGGAAGAGGAAGCAATCTCTCTCTCTCTCTCTCTCTCCCGGACAAAAGATGCAACCGCCTCATGGCCCACGCCTTTTCAATCAACGAACCAGCGAACTCCTACTGGACCGCGCAAAACTTTCAATCCGACAACACCCAAGCCATGCAAGTATAGTTAATGGATCTATACATGCGTTAAGATTGTACCCCTGTTTACAGGAGATTTAAGTTCGTTGCTGTTTTGAAAAAGGCTAATTAATTGTTGTTTTTGTCTGCTACCCTTTTTATTTCATTACTTTCTCTGTAATCTCTCTCTCTTCTTGTATATGGATGTACATATATATGGTTTGTTTAGAGTTAGTTGTGTGTATCCATAGTTACACGTAGTTATTAAAATCTATTATCACCACGCTTGATTGTCTCTGTTTTGGTCACGTGATGAGTCAGTTCTACACTGCAAGACCTCGCTACCCACTCTGGAAATGAGAATTCCTTCGTGGCCAAAAGGATAAAGTCCCTCTTTAGAGTTCATAATTCTAAACTAGACTACAGCTAATCCTAAAAGCTGATCTAGACCACATACATAGTCATAATTAATTATAATCCGTTGTAGTTAATTATCTGTATGTATATGTGCACATACATGAATTCCCTTTCATGGCTGATGTATATTTATAACTAGTCACAACACGCGTTGATTAGATATATAGATATATTTCAAGCCATTCGAGCTAATTCCTTATATAAATTGGAGAATACATTTAAACGTGTTAAACATCTTTTAATTCGTTACATGAATTGTAACTGGTGGAGAATATTTTTAAACGTTGCAGATTCATCCGATTTACTACATATTCTGGTAGATAATGCGGGCACGCTTTAAAACTCATCTCCTTTAAAAAGGTGCTTTGAATCCAGCGTGCGCTTCTGTTTCGTTTTTGTTTAAAGCTGATTCATTACATTATTCTGTGGAAAAGAATGCAAGCAATGATTTTCGTTACAATTAGTTGCATCGGGTGTGCTTGAGACAACTCCTGTTTTGCATATTTGTGCTGTTGTGGGGGATTCTACTCAGGGGGTTGAATAATTTTGAGACTGAAGAAGCCATTATAAGTTGCATTTTCAATTGAATTTGGGGAAACCATTTGAAGCATTCATTGTGTTGAACTATTTCAATTGCTTTTGTTTGTTTGGTTCATTGTAAACAGCTGAAAGTCTGTACATTTTTTTTACAATAAACCTGATTGGCAATGGGGGTTGAATAATTTTGATTGTAACTGTACATATATGTTCACATATATATACAGTACTGTGCAAAAGTTTTTGGTACATGTGAAAAAATGCTGTAAAGTAAGAAAGCTTTCAAAAAGATGACATGTTAATAGTTTATCTTTATCAATTAACAAAATGCAAAGTGAGTGAACAGAATAAAAATCTACATCAATATTTGGTGTGACCACCCTATGCCTTCAAAACAGCATCAATTCTTCTAGGTACACTTGCACAAAGTCAGGGATTTTGTAGGCATATAGTCAGGTGTATGATTAAAAAAATATACCAAACAGGTGCTAATGATCATCAATTCAATATGTAGGTTGAAAAACAATCATTAACTGAAACAGAAACAGCTGTGTGGGGGAATAAAACTGAGTGAGAAACAGCCAAACTCAGCTAACAAGGTGAGGTTGCTGAAGGCAGTTTGTTTGCCAAAGGGCTGGAGAGCGGTACACTAGTGTCTGTAGGCAACAGTGAAGCATCGTGGAGGTTCCTTGCAAGTTTGGGGCTGCATTTCTGCCAATGGAGTTGGGGATTTGGTTAGAAAAAAGGTCTCCTCAATGCTGAGAAATATAGGCTTACTTATCCCGCATGCAGTACCATCAGTGAGGCATCTGATTGGCCCCAAATTCATTCTGCAGCATGACAACGGCCTCAAGCATAGAGTGAAAGTCATTAAGAACTATCTTCAGTATAAAGAAGAACAATGAGTCCTGGAAGTGATGATATGGCCCCCACAGTGCCCTGATCTCAACATCTTCAAATCTGTCTGGGATGATATCCTTCAAAAAATGTGTGCAACTGTACACCCTTGGCCTCAGAAACTAGTATTGCCCCCTTTAGCAGAAATAACTTCTTGTAGGCATTTTGCATAATTTCCCACCAGTCTCTGACACCGGCTTGCTGGAATTTTTGACCACTCTTCCATGCAATATTTTTTCAGTTGCATGATGTTTGAGGGTTTACTTTTATATACTGCCCGTTTCAAATCCCCCCACAACATTTCAATGGGAATCAAATCTGGGCTCATTATGAAGAACACAGTGATGAGGGGACCCAAATACAGAACACAGACACAAGGACTGCAAGTTAATCCTCAAAGATCGAAACTGCCGCAAGCGGTTAAAAATAACTGTTGTTTTAAAATGTTTAATAACCTTTGAACCTCTAATTCAATCTGTATTCTTTAAAAAGGCATGTAAAGTGGAGATTCTCAGCTTTTCAGTGATGTCCCAAATGTCTCAGTTGGATGTTCATATGCTCCATAGTAAATGCGGATACCTCATGGTTACGCTATCACATTTTGCAGCATTGATTCGTCAAGGAATCTGTAACACCTCAGCTCACAGATCAGTCTACCAACCACCAGAGGGAGCAATCTCCAGAATACTAAACTTATCAGAAACTACATCTCCCAGAACTCTTTTCCCGGCCATCTGGCACACACCTGTGTCTAGTTAGCTCATTAGCTCGTGTGTGTATATAAGCTCCGCAGATTCTCAGACTCGGGGCGAAGTATTGTCAGCTCTAGCCTGCCTTACCAAGCGTTTTCATGTTGTTTGTTTCACATGTACCTACCCTGCCTGTCTTTCGTATTTACGAGTTTGGATTACAGTTTTTGCGTTGTTTGTTATTGATTAATGCCTTCGTGTTTACGACCTCTGCCCGGACTGTGTTTATGCCTTTGCTTTCGTTTTGGATTGTCTGCCTGGAACAATTGTCTGATACAATAAACTCCTGCATATGGATTCTACTCCTCTATCTGCTTCGAGTATGTTACAGAATCCCATGCAGTTTGTTCCTCTGAGCCAAACAGGAACGGCTGTTGCTGCTTCCCACCCATCCCCCAAGCGGCAGGTTGTTCATGCTCAATTGATAATATATTTCTCTAAAAAACTTTTGCTTCATTGTTCTGTTATTATATTGTGGTGATGCACAAGCGGATCAAGGGGTTAGCAGATGATACACCTCTAAGGAGGTTCACCTCCGCAACAAATAGCGACTACACCACCCTGGTTTAATTTCCCAGGGAAATACCCAATAAGGACACACACAGGTTCGACATTTCTCACAAAGAGGCAATGAGACGTGGATATGTTTATACCAAAAATATTTATCTTTATTCAATCACAATAAATAGATTAAAAGAAGAAAAGAGCCTGCAGTGTGGTTTAGCAGTAAAGAAAATGCCAATGAAGGCAAAAACACCAAGCTGCTCTACGAAAACAATAAAAACAAAACACAGAATTATAAGAACACTGAGCTGGAGCTTACCAGTAGCAAGGCAGGCTGGGTGCAGGGCTCTAAGAATGTCTACACTAATAAATACACCACGTCCTCCGAATCACATTCACAACTCAATGAGACCCACCACAAAGATCTACACAGCACTCAGTGAAAGGAGAGCTACCACCACTCAGGGAGACAACTAGCCTGCCCATTCTGGGCCCCCCCAGCTCCTAGAGCAAGAAAAAAAAGAAAACAAACCCAATTACACAATACAAAAACACACAAAGGAAACAAAAACAGATTCAAGAAAATTAATCACAAAAAAAGACAGGTAATTAAATTAGAAAATAAACCCAAGGTCCTATAACCAGCCACCATTTACAAGACACAAAATATAAAAGAAACAAAATACACAAAAAACAACACAAAAAAAACACTTAAACCTGAGAGTATCAACCACCAATAATTAGTGGCACTACAACAATAAATTTTGAGCAGGAAGAGATGCGCAAAAAGGGCTGATTTATTCACCTACATGCAAAGACTTCTGTTTTCTGTTCAGAAGCCAACTTCCAACTTTACTAAATGAGACATTAATACACAGATCATACACCTGTGCCACATACTGAACATGCCTATAATGATGGGGAAAAAAAAGAAAGAAAAAAAAAAGAGTACACCTACCGAGCCCAAACATGCAGCATGGTATAAGCAATCTGTTATCTGACATGGGGCAATCCGACTCCGATAAATGACAATTAGCCACACTATGTGGTACAGCGAGCACACCCGAGCAAACACCACTTCCCCAGAACACATTACAATTAGCAATATACCAGCGACACTAAGCAAGAATCCAGAAACTCAAAGCAAACACATACCTCCGATGCACAGCAGCAAAATCCCATTAGCAGCGATCAGCTGAACAAGGGACACACCACCTAGCTGACCTAGTGACGCTTTTCGTCACACGCCTACTAAATGAGGCCCAATAATAAATGAATGCCAAAAGGGCATAAACATCACACCGCCTAGAGGGTAAAGACGAATAACAGCGTCTCACCACAATATAATAATCTTTCTATTTACTTTACACCCTGAACTTTTATGGACACATCTACATTGTCAAATAAAATACCTTTTTTTTCATTGAAAAACGCCTAGAATAATATTGTAATAGATGGCTATAACTTGCTAAGGAAATGTTAGATGAAAACAAAATTTCATTTGGAAGTCTAAAATATCCAGGGGTAACTTTCTAAAGAAAACAATCCAAACTTCAGGAGGTTTCATTTGAGTTCACAGTAAAAAAAAACAAAAAAACACCAGATTGTTTCTGGTGTTTTTCTAAAAATTCTGGATAATTCATCCATTCAGACAAAAAAATTAAAATAGGGACTTTACATGAGCCAGATTGAAAATTAAAGTTCTCCTGTTTAAAATCATATATGGCACTTGATGCTGACTACTAGAATAGGTAGAAAAAAAATAAAAAAATACAGGAGAGTCAGATTTCCCAAAAATCGAGCTAGGTCTTTAAGGGCACTGAAAGCCGGATCTGGCCACGAGTGGCTGAAGAACCGGGGTTTATATATGTTGCTGATGAGCACGCTGATGAGAAGCAGGTGAGTACAATGATGTGATCAGAAAGCACGAGAAGTGGAGCGCCACGCCCAGGGACACGCACACGCAAACAGAAACAAGAGGGAGAGAAAACACTGGAAACACAGGGAAGGGGAAAAACATGGAGGCTCCGGCCCAGACCATGACAGGGCTTTGACTAGGCCATTCCATAACTCTCCATTTCTTCTTTATGACCCATTCCTTGGTGGATATGTTAGTGTGCTTAGGATAATTAACAGAATGCAAGCTGTCCAATCTCTGAGGCAGGGAAGCAACCCCAAACCATAACATTTCTACCAGCATGATTCACAGTTGGTATGAGGTGCTTCTCCTGAAAAGCTGTCTTTGGTCAGCGCCAAACATGTCTGCTGAAATATAAAGAAATGCTGTAGAACAAAGATGCCTTCAAAATAATTAAATTAAATGTTTCTACATTTTAAAAAAATACCGTAAAGAGCAGTAAACAGTAGTAAATGAAACAAAGTCAATATTTGATGTAACAAAAAAATATAAATAGTAGACTCCGGTACAGTTTGTGCAGCTTTATAAGGAAATTAGCTCGTAAGTTTTATTCTGCATCTTGCAGAACCAGCCACAATGTTTCTGGAGACTTTGACTTTCTCTCTTGCTTCCTATTTTTGCAGCAAAACCCAGCAGCCTTCATTGTGTTTTTTGTCTAAAAAGTGGTCTCTTACGTAATATGCTGCTTTCTTTAATGACACACAAACATTTTTCTGTAACATTTAATTTTGTGCTAGAAAACTAATGTTTGGAATCTAAAATGTTTTTTGTACTGACGATAATGTAGAAGTCATAAAATAAAAAATCTATAACAAAGTTTGTACTAAAAAAATAGGGTGCCTAAAACGTTTGCACAGTACAGCACGTATCCCTGATTCCACTTTTTGGGACATAAACAAAAAGTATTTGCCCTGATTTCTTCTGTCTTTGTGTATATCTCATATTAAATTGTTTCAGAAATTAAAACCAAATCTAAGATAATACAGTTTTTCACAAATACACTTAGTTTTTCACAAAATACAGTTTTTAAATGATAATGTTATTTATTGAAGCAAAAAAATGCATCCAATACCAACTGGGCATGTGTAAAAATGTATTAATTCCCCAAATCTATGAAACTGCATTCATAATGGGGATCAGTTCGAGTAGACACAACCAGGCCTGACTACTGCAAACCCTGTTCAAACAAATCAACACTTAAATATAACTTTTTTAACAGCATGAAACTGGTTAAAATGTCTTACCCAGTAAAACACTATGCCAAAGTTAAAAGAAATTCCATAAATGATGAGGAAGCAGGTGATTGAAATATATCATCTGAGAAGGATTACAAAGCTATTTCAAAGGCTCTGGGACTCCAAAGAACCACCATTATCTTCAAATGGAAAAACTCGGCACAGTAGTGGAAAAGTAGTAGCAGAAGTGGCAGACCTTCCAAAATTCCTCCAAAAGCACAGCAACTACTCATCCAGGAAGTCACAAAAGAGCCAAGAACAACATTGAAGGAACTACAGGTCTCTCTTGCATCAATAAAAGTCACTGTTCATGACTCCACTATCATAAAGACACTGGGCAAAAATGGCATCCATGGAAGAGTGGTGATGAGAAAACCACTGCTAAGTAAGGACATCAGGAGGAGCATTACTTTTGTTTGCAAACTGATCTACCATTTCAAATTTTTCCATTATATCTTTTAATTGAGTTTCAAGTGGTAATACAATAAATAAGTGTCCTAGTTTCATCTGATCATTAGCATTACAAGAAATGTGACAGTTACAAATGATAGCCTCTCCTTTAACATCCATAGAAAGAGAGCATTTTTACATATACAGTGAAACTGAATGTTTTTCTTTATATCATTTTTTTCAAGTTTTTGTAAAACAAATATTTTGTAGAAGACACAGCATGCCTCTCACATTTAACACATTTATAACTTTAAGGATGTCCTCTAAGGCAGCATTGGTAAGTTTGTCGGAAAATTCAGAGAAACCTCAGAGTCTCCCTCCAAGCTCCGACATCCAGGGTGGAGTTGAAGTCCTTCTCGGCTGTTTTAGCTTTTCCAATTCTTGTTTCACTTAAACTACTACCAACAAATCAAGACTCTTTAGACTTGGATGAGAAAGAGCAAACGTTGTTTTAATGCAATCCAAAAACATAAAAATCCATTGAGCTCAAGGAGAACAACACTCACAATACAAAACACATTTCTATGTTATTGTAAGCAAGTGCATATCAGCATCCACTGCATCCTCAGTGTCTTCTGTGTTCTCAAAAACTCCCCAGAAAACCCCCTCTATTTATCCTTTCTTAACTTGCATATGCCCTGGCGAATTCCCTTTATTTTCTACT
Organism: Cranoglanis bouderius; assembly: GCA_023630585.1. Classification (NCBI taxonomy): domain Eukaryota; kingdom Metazoa; phylum Chordata; class Actinopteri; order Siluriformes; family Cranoglanididae; genus Cranoglanis; species Cranoglanis bouderius. The sequence goes on from CM042557.1 coordinate 19,775,493, forward strand.
ATGGCCCTTCTGGCCCCTCCTGTTCTAATTTGCATCCTCCACCGAATTCCCCTTATTTTCTGCTTTTCTGGGAAACCCCTCTTTATGTGTCATTTTTTGACTCAGATCCTGTTCTCTGAATTTCCCCTTATTTCCCAGTTTTACTCATTTCCTTATGTCCTTTTTTGGGTGTTCCTGTCTTTTGGATTTCCCCTTATTTTCGGCCTTAGGCGTCATTTGTTATTAAAAAAACTGTAAGTATTTAATCTAAACTTCCTAGTTTTTGGCACATTCAGAAGTGGATTACCGTGCTACCAGACGCCTTGCCGTTATTTTCTTTTCATGATGTCTAAAATGTGTAAGTTTCATTTTACTCTTCTCATTTTATTATTTTTACTCTACGCACTTACTTTTGTTATGCCTTCTACTCTTGTAATATACTTAATGCTGTTTTTGTGAGACTTAAGTAATGCTTTGGATATAGTCTTTAAGCTGTGTCTCTAGATTTTTAGCAGGCTATTTCTGCAATACATTCCTTAAGCATGATGGTCTCTGTCTCTGTTATTGTCCAGAGCTGTGTTTGTTTACGGCTACTTAGTTTGTTTAATTTCTGGCAAGCGCGGGTGTTCCTTTTCTCAAGACTCCCCTGAGTCATGTACATCCTCTGTGTGTTTTCTTCTAGCCCGCCCCCATGGCTCTTTCCCAACTTCCTCTGGGACATCTGAACTCGCTCTCTATCGTCGCTATCAGCTGACGCACTTGGCCACTGGTATTTCTGAATACCTGGAGCAGCTCTACAGCACATCTGTACCTAATGATCCTCTGTTTCCGGTCCAATTTTCTCAAAGGGTTAAGATGGAGTCCACATCTACACAGACACCTATGTCATTTACCAATTCTTGTTCTACTCAAACCCCGATGTTTCTGGTGATGACCACCTCTCAGTCTATTCAGACTGACTGTTGCCCTCATGTGGCCAGTTGTCCATGGGACTCTAAAGCTCCCCTGTCTCCCAGTGTTTTTCAGGATATGGATGAGTCAACTCTGTCTAATCCTGTCTCCCTCACGGATTATTCCCTGACGAGTCCAGTTGTCCCTCCTGTCATTATTCCTCTGTCTCCGCCTTCTACTCCAGTTGTTCCCAGCGCGAGGCAGGCTCTCCTTTTTCCAGACTAATCTGTACTGCCCTTTTTCTTGAATAAACATGTTTCTTTTCCCCACACTTGCCTCCTGGTATTTATTTGTGTCATGATAGTATACCTATTTATTTGCATCTTATTCCTAATGTCCTACAGCTTCGTTTGTTACATTGTGCCTTAAGCTAAGTTTTGGGTGTTATGCTGTTGGCTGCTGTTTAACTTTGTGCCAGATATGAGCTTTGCCTTCTAAACTCAACATCAAGTCCATGCTTAAGTTTTAATGCCATAAGTAAAAGATTGTGTTATTGTCTTGTATGCTCAACAATCAAAGTTTGTTGTACCTCATTTGCATTTGTAGAAGCATGTGTAGATCCACAGAGGGAGAATGAAAGAGAATGTGCCTCATGAACCTAAGATAAAAGGAAAGTAAACCAACACATGAACACATTTGTTTTCATTTCGGTTCTATTCTTTTTTTTAAACTACACAACTACACAAACCACTTAATATTTCTTAACTCAGATAAGACTAATAGCAAAACTTGGTTAAATGATCAAACTTAAATAAAAAAAACAGGTGTATAGCAAACAGAAAGTAAAAACAAACCTCCTCTGTGGTAATGTTGTGGTGTAGTGACAGCTCAGTTGTTCCTGTGTCATGTTCAGATGGAGAAGAATGCAAAGACTAAAAAGGAAAGAGACAGACACAAAAAAAAGCAATTAAAAAGATAATGTTTGTCAATACAAACTATCAAGTTATATTATATTGTAATAATACTATTATTATATGGGGTCTTGAGCAAGCACAAAGTAAAAACAAACCTCTTCTATGGTCATGTTTTGGTGTAGTGACGGTTGTTCGGTTGTTCCTGTGTCATGTTCAGATGCAGCAGAGGCAGAATAGGGAGACTGGTAGTTTAAAGTTCATTTCTGGTGATGTGATTCACCAAAATGTGTCAAATGATGTGTTCCACTAGCTTACAACAGAGACATCAATACAGTAAAAAGATATGAATCTTTTTTACGGTCAAGCATGATGGTGGCAGTGTGATGGTGTGGGGATGCTTTGCTGCTTCAGGGCCTGGGCAACTTGCAAAAATAGAGGGAATCATGAATTCTGCTCTCTACCAGAAACTCCTAAAGGAGAATGTCTGTAAGTTGAAACTCAAGCGCAACTGGATTATGCAGTAAGACAATTATCCAAAGCATAGGAGTAAGTCCTAGTCCCAGAAGTAAGAACTGATCTCCTGTTATCGGAAACGTTTCCTTGCAGTTATTGCTGCTAAAGGTGGCACAACCAGGTTTTAAGTTAAAGGAATCAGTTAGTTTTTCACATTGGTGATAGGTGTTGGATAGTAATCCAAATCGTGAAGCAAGGGCGTAGTCAGAAAACAGGCCTGGGTCAGGCGATCGGCAAACAGCATGAACTAGGCTAGGCAAGAATCGAAGACACGAGACAGAAACAGGATCAACACCAGGAAACACGAAACAAAATCAAACGGCTTGGTATGAGACAGAACACAAGGTAACTGAGCTAATACTTCGCGATGATACACAAACACAATGAGAGGTTTACACAAGACACCTGAGACATATTAGGACACAACCAATGATAACACGGGCGGAGACAAGACACGAACCAAAACAAAACACACGTGGAAATGTAAACAAAGCGAAAGCCACTGAATCCGGAAGTGAGCTGCTCGCACGCTTCGGCGATCAGCGCGAGAGAGAATTGTAACAGCTGGGACTTAAAAGTGCCCGTAGTTGCAGAAACATCCATATATATATATATATATATTGTTTTAAAGGGGGTGATTCTTTTCTATACCCACTGGTATATATCTTATATACTCAAAAAGTGTCAATATTTTGAGTGGCCACCATTATTTTCCAGCACTGCCTTAACCCTGTTGGGCATGGAGTTCATCAGAGCTTCACAGGTTGCCACTGGAGTCCTCTTCCACTCCTCCATGACAACATCACAGAGCTGGTGGATGTTAGAGACCTTGCGCTCCTCCACCTTCTGTTTGAGGATGCCTCACAGATGCTCAATAGGGTTTAGGTCTGGAGACATGCTTGGCCAGTCCATCACCTTTACCCTCAGCTTCTTTAGCAAGGCAGTGGTCGTCTTGGAGGTGTGTTAGGGGTCATCATGTTGGAATACTGCCCTGCGGCCCAGTTTTCAAAGGGACGGGATCATGTTCTGCTTCAGTATGTCACAGTACATGTTGGCATTAGCTCCCCAGTGCCGGCAGCACTCATGCAGCCCCAGACCATGACACTTCGACCACCATGCTTGACTGTAGGCAAGACACACTTGTCTTTGTACTCCTCACCTGGTGGCCACCACACGCTTGACACCATCTGAACCAAATAAGTTTATCTTGGTCTCATCAGACCACAGGACATGGTTCCAGTAATCCATGTCCTTAGTCTGCTTGTCTTCAGCACACTGCTTGCGGGCTTTCTTGTGCATCATCTTTAGAAGAGGCTTCCTTCTGGGACGACAGCCATGCAGACCAATTTGATGCAGTGTGCGGCATATGGTCTGAGCACTGACAGGCTGACCCCCCACCCCTTCAACCTCTGCAGCAATGCTGGCAGCACTCATATGTCTATTCTGCAAAGCCAACCTCTGGATATGATGCTGAGCACGTGCACTCAACTTCTTTCTTCGACCATGGTGAGGCCTGTTCTGAGTGGAACCTGTCCTGTTAAACCACTGTATGGTCTTGGCCACCGTGCTGCAGCTCAGTTTCAGGGTGTTGGCAATTTTCTTATAGCCTAGGCCATCTTTATGTAGAGCAACAATTCTTTTTTTCAGATCCTCAGAGAGTTCTTTGCCGAGGTGACATGTTGAACTTCCAGTGACCAGTGTGAGAGAGTGTGAGAGCGATAACACCAAACTTAACACACCTGCTCCCCATTCACACCTGAGACCTTGTAACACATGACACCGGACACCGGGGAGGGAAAATGGCTAATTGGGCCCAATTTGGACATTTTCATTTAGGGGTGTACTCACTTTTGTTGCCAGCGGTTTAGACATTAATGGCTGTGTGTTGAGTTATTTTGATTTTTGCAAAGTCATTTTGCAAAATGTCATTTCGTCAGTGTTGTCCCATGAAAAGATATAATAAAATATTTACAAAAATGTGAGGGGTGTACTCACTTTTGTGAGATACTGTGTGTATATATATATATATATATATATATATATATATATATATATATATATATATATATATATATATATATATATATATATATCAGTGGGTATAGAAAAGAATCACCTCCTTTAAAATAGTCACATTTTGTTGCTTTTCAGCCTGAAATGAAGATGGACACAGTTTTTGTTTTATCCAGCTGTATTTACTCAGTGCAACTTATAACATACAAGTGAAAGATATAACACCAACATGTTGGAATTTTTTTTTTTTTTAATTAAAAAACAGAATCACTGAGTTGAAAAAAGGTTCACCCCCCTCCTAAAAAATCTCAATAAGGTGTAGCTAATCACCTTCTCAGTGGCACACAAAACCATTTTACTTTCAACTGTGATCAGCAGTGGTCATTTTGATTAGCTCAGCATGAAAAGAGCTTTCCTGGAGTATGTATGTGTTTGTGTGTTTGTGTGTGTGTGTGTGTGTGTGTGTGTGTGTGTGTGTGTGTGTGTGTGTGTGTGTGTGTGTGTGTGTATCTCTCTCTCTCTCTTTCTCTTTTTTTTCTTTTAAAAAAATATGTACGTTGATTGATGCCTTAAGATACATTAAGCAAATCTTTTGGCCTGACCTTGTATCTTTGATGGGCTTGTATCTTTGATTGGGATGGGACCCCCTGGGGTATTGGGGATGGGTGACTTCTGTGAGATGCTGTGGAGGGGGCCCTGGATGCTCACTCCTCACCCCCCCATCCCCCCCCTTGCTCTTCTGCCTTGGTTGGACCAATTCCATATTGCACAACTCGCTTATTTTAATGCATTACATTAGTTGAGCACTGACATATGAACTTGAAAGGGAAAAAGAAAAAAACAAACAAACAAAAAAAAAAGCAAGAGGAAAAAGAGGAAGGTAAAACACAAAAGAAGAGGGTAAGCGTGACGTGCAGATGGTGGCCTGCCGGGGTGGGGCAACCGGTGGGGATGAGGATGATGGGCATGCCCTGGGCCTGATAGCGTCTTTTAGTGACCTACTCCTCGTGGGGGCTGTCTCACTGGGGCCGGGCGGTGTGGGGCAGTCCATTAGAAATGTGGGTTTTTGGGGCAGGGGGGGTTTAATGTATTTTTTTTTCCCCTCACCTTCCTTTTCTTTTTTATGCATTTCATACAGTTACCCTATGATTGCCCACACATACAGTACATGATCTTGCATGCGTGCACACATGCATAGATACATACACCCTGAACCATCAACTACAGTATGTGCCCATTCATTAAGTACATACACACTACACCATAACACCTACAACCATAATGATTTTTTTTCTTTCTTTCCTTTTTTTCCTTCTATATTTTTTATTTCTGTCATATCTTCCTGTCTTTTCTCTACTGTCAATTGTCAATTTCTCTACCAATTTTCTAACTGTAACACGAGCACTTAGTACTTGTCACAAGTAAATGTTAACATCTTTTTTCCAGTTAAAAATAATAATAATAATAAATAAAAAATAAATTATAATAAGAATTTTAAAAAAACCTGCCTTTCAACACACACAAAAGAGAGAGAGAGAGAAAGGGGGGTGGGTGGTGGGGTTTGGATCACATTTGATAATTAACAGGGAAACTACAGCATTTTTTGTTCAGACATTACATCTTTAAGGCATACCTAACTGCCAAAGCTTCCACTGAATCTGTTCTAGACAACTGGTTACATTTTTTCATTAAAAGTAATGAATGATATCAAGGTTTTATACAGTAGGTCTTTGTATCTCTGTTTCTGACCTGCTATTTTCCCAGAGAAGGGGTCAGTCTCTAGGTCAACATCACCCAACATTTCCTCCTATGATTCAGCTGAGCAGTCTACTGCCTATTGTAACCATTTCCTGGCTGGTTTAAGTGATACGTTGAGGTTTGAATCTGAGGAAACTGAAACTGAAATGGAAAATGACATCACTCTAGGCTCTTCTCCAGTGTGTAATCACAATTAATCACAAGTTGCAAGATGAAACAGGATTGGACATGAAATGTGGAATTCTAACTAAGTGAAATTATGAATTTCTTCCTGGTATCCGAAAAGTAGAGTAGAGTAGAAAAGTAATAGCAAGAATGTCTGTTGTTATTTGGGGAAGCAAAACAACTGAAATTTGTCCTTTAAGATATTTTTGCAAACTAAAGGACAATCCTCTCAATTCTGTATACATAAATGTTACATTGGCTATGATAGAATCTGGACTAAGCATCTTATCTCTGGACTAATCTCTAGAATGTGTGATTGTTCTGGACATGAGGGCTTGGGTTTATATTATCAATTCTTAGCTGTACTGTTTTGTACTGTATTGTTGGGTTACCTAAGAGTGAATGTGACAAACAAAATGTGTCTAATTATAGGGGTGAAATGATGGAGGAGTTTGCTTCTCTGTAATCATCTCTTTAATCACTGGTTTTATATTATCATTCTATCACTGAGTGTTCCTGTGCAGATTAGTTGCTTAAGGTTATAGGAAACCACCTTCTGAAGCTGTTATTACAGCATTATTAGAAACTTGTATATGCTCTTTCTATACAATTTTGAATATTCATTATTTTGTAACCTATGAGAAATTTTTCTATTGTTTACACCTCACTATAAAAGAGCTACATCTCCTCTGAACTTCTGTGGTATAGCTGAAGTGATAATTCACTGCTGTTCCTGAAGTGTGCTCCTTCTGCAGAAGAAGAGTAAACTTCTCTCTCTTTGATCTATATGATTGTCTGCTGATTTTATGTTGGGAATATGGAAAATTCTCCAAGGGTGGGAATTCCAATTGTTACAATGAATTTAAATAGACCTTACATGATTACTTTTAGCCACCAGTATTTATCAAAACAATGAAGAAATAACATGCCATGATTTGTACCCCTTTGTTCATTCTGAAGTAGGATATCCTGCATTTAAAAATGTGTAACATATTCCAAGAGATAAGGTCTGGAAAACACTGTCATCTTCTATACCAAGTTACTCATAATGCTCACATCTCCCATTCCCATATGGGGACCCCATTGCCCTTAATGGATACAGAACTCAAAAAATCAGGGTTGCTGTAGGGTTTGCTCTTCTATGCCTAGACCTTGACACTCTGTATGTGTGTAATTGTGTGTGTAAATCTAATGTATCTGCTCATCCATGCTGTACCTTTGGAAGAAGAGGAGGGTGGCATGGAGTGATTAATTGGTGATCACCCCCTGGTTATTATTGCCCACATGGCCTTAATAAAGAGAGAATTAGGGGTGGCCTGGAGCTAGACTGTTAATGGCAAAACTAAGAGAAAAAATATGGCAGAGGCTTCAATCAAAGACCCACTTCACTCTTAAAAGTGTAAAATATCACAGTCAGTGCTTTCCATATACCTATATAATGTATACAATACAAGGTCACTTACAGGTGAGTTTTTACGTATTGTCCTAAATTGAAAACTCTAACACAGTATCACTTTATCATTCACTGATACACACTAATTAATACACTCATTGATTAATTAGGTCAATAAATCAGAGCAAGTAGTTTAGATAGTAATTTTGCATATTTCATAATTTCCCTAAATCATGGCATTTAATGAAGAAAACAGAAATCTGAAAATAATCTGACATCATCCATGACATTCCTATTTCTAAGTTATCCCTGTTATTTCTCTCTAATGAAGTATTCTTAATAAATTCTTATGAAGCAATATTTATCAGTTAATGTAAGAGGTGCTCATGAATAGGAATTGTGCTATAATGCTTGAGACCTTAGGCTTGTAGCCTAATATGATATTTAAGCAACAGAGGAATTAGGTCAGTCAAAATAGTCAAAATAAGGTTACAATAGGAATTACCTTGTAGCACAGCATTTAAAAAAAGCACAATAAAGAGGTTCTCATCATCTGATGATGTTCTTTAGTCTGACTGATCTATTCAATTATTGAATGAGTGCTGTTAGATTGTTATTGGTAAACAAAAATAATTAAAGAACTTGACATGAACTTGCAATTATGAATGTGGGTAAATGTCAGGTCCATGCATGCCATGAACTCCACTTCCCAGAACACATTGCAGCCTACAAATATGGCTGCTCTGGATTACACTTCCCAGAAACCACAACAGCTAACTCGCTCCCAATCACCAGGCTTTTGATCGAACACATCTGTTTCCAATCACACACACTCAAGCACACACACTATAAAAGAGACTCTAACTCACAATATCTATGTGACGTAAACACTCAGTTTGTGCTGTACATCTGACTTTATTTAGCTCTCTTGTCCTGCCCGTGTTCTGTCTGAGTTTAGATTACTCTGTGCTCCTCCCTGGGATGACAGTAATGTCACACATTAACTCATTGAACATATCAACAGCAGGCTTAAACCTATTAGGGATGACTACTTACCACAAAAACAGTGCAACCTTCACATGGACAACCTTCTCATATTTTCTGCATGTCCATGTGTGTTTCATTGAGATTACTGAGGATGTTACCACTTAAAAAGATGGCTTTGGACCTCAATTCATATGAACAGTTATGCTATGATGGCTAGGACTGCAATTGCCACAAACAGTTTTGCACTCAAGTCTCCATCAGTAAACAGTGGAGAAGTTCAACAGAACAGACTTCATGTAAAAGCTGTAATGAATTTTCCTGGTTACACAACTGCACTATTTGACCATGTAGTATTAGCACATTTATAGAAGGGATTTATTTATTTATAATTGCATTATCCGGTGTTACCGGATAGTGCATGATCTGTTCATGATCTGAATCTCAAGAGAAAGTGGGTCATGCAGCAAGACAGTGACCCTAAGCACTCAAGTCATTCTACCAAAGAATGGTTAAAGAAGAATAAAGTTAATGCTTTGGAATGGCCATGTAAATGTCCTGGCCTTAATCCAATAGAAATGTTGTGGAAGGACCCTATACAAGCAGTTCATGTGATGAAACCCACCAAAATCCCAGTCATTTTCCTCAATACATAATTGCCCAAGTATAATATTTTTGTCTCATTTGTTTAATTGACTTCTCTTTGTCTACTTTTAGGTGTTGTGTGAAAATCTGATCATGTTTTATGTTTTTTTTTTTATGTTTTCATATTTATGCAGATATATAGAAAATTCTAAAGGGTTCACAAACTTTCAAGTGCCACTGTACTGTATACACAGTAACACATATAGTATCTAGAGTTGGCACTGATCCATTCCCCAGGATGGGTATTCAGCTGATACCAGCAAAAACAGTGGAACAGATATTAGAGAAAAAAAGAATGAATTTGATCCAATGCTGTCTAATGGAAATAGAAAATGAATGAAAAATGAACCTATCTGGCAGACAGAAGCTCAAGGGAAAACAAGAGAAGGAGGAAATGAGGAAACAGGACAGTAATTGATGGCGATAACGACAAATGAATGAAGGATAATTAAAGACTAACAAGCCCACATCTAGTTGTCCAATTTCAGGTTTATTTCACCTTATTATAAGATGAATTATTGGTAATAGTTAGCTAGAGTTAGCATGTTTTGAGTAGTGTTATCAGTTCTTAATGTGGGCTGAAATGCAATAGGTATGATATGGAATGAAATGAAATGGAATAGGTACCAGCAGCACCGATTGGCAAGGAGGGGGAGGGGGGAGGGGGACTTGTTTTGCGTCTACTGCGATTCATCCACAGAAGTAAAGCATCACAATGATATCTCTGGGTAACATGAAGACATAATAACAACATACATCTGTCAGAAGGGCCCAATGCATTTATTATATTATCTAAATTATCTAGGTTCACCTCTGGTTCCATGAACTTTCCACCTGCATATTATCAAACCAATTGTAGTGCCAGGTATGTTTAAGGTCTTTGCTATGGCTCTGTAACCTTTTAACGTAAGCAAAAGTATTTGAATACTTATTTCACCTCACTGTATTTATGCATGGTTATACTCTAATTACTATACTTGGTATATTTATGATACTGAGAATAATTTTGATTATTTCACTGCAAATCAAGAATTTCTTTTAGGTTGTCAAAATGGTATGCTTAAATGTACACAAACTCTGAACAGAAACTGTCAGTGGAATTGGTGTAGACTTGTTTCACAATCAGATTTGACTGTAAGGAACTTGGTCCCCCAATTGATTTTGAGCTTGGGTTCCTGTCTGTGTGGAGTTTCCATGTTGTCCCTGTGTCTGTGTAGGTTGACCAGATTCTTCCCACCTCCCAAAAACATGCCGGTAGGTGGATTGGCTATGCTTCAGGCCCATGCTTCAGTGGATGATATACAGATAATTTGGATTTGAAATAAAATCATAAAGACTGTATTGTGTTTATTCCAGGACTCTTATTCATAGTAGGCATACTGAACATCCGTTCCACACACTTAGTAGCGTTTGCCTTTAATCGTCTACAATTGTATACTGATATGATTTATAATCCCATTATCTGGTGTCAGCCAGAACATGATGGGTTCCCGTTTTGATTGTGGTTCCTCTCAAGTTTTCTTGAGGTTTCCGCCCCATTTCGCCTCAGGGTATTTTACCTTACTGGCTTGCTCATTAGGGAACTAAATCTAAATCTATATCTGACCATCTTTATTAGGCTATGCCAAAGTTAAATGCAGTGCTAATGTGTCAGCCTAGTTGGCCTTCATCGGAGCAGAAAACAAAGACAATGGAAGATACAGAGGATGTAGAGGTGTTAAGTCCTGACAGATTTGGAAGACAGACTTGAGTAGGTTAGTAATACAGACTCTATGTGCAAAAATGGTTGTAGCTGCTTTTACATCCTGAAGAGGCTTGGGTCCTTAGATGTTTGTAGGATGCCCCTGCAGGTCATCTGCCAGTCTATTATTTTTAGGGCATTTTTTATCCAGCAGTGTAAACTCTAAGGAAACTCCATGTCATCTTGACTAAACGGAGAAGCATATTTTAAACAGAAGAATAAAACAACTGCACTTTTCAAAAGAGTAATGTGAACTTGTCCTTACCTGCACTCATTAACTCAGTAGTCATGAGTCCACTTGCTGCTGGAATAATATCAGCCTCTCTCAATCTGTGTGGCATTAAGAGCTATAGAACTTCAATACAGAATATGACATTTCAATTATCTTAGAATTCCATAAACTTTAACAACACATACTTCATCCACCTGCACACATTTGAATTTCAAGTTAATATATATAACTGTTGTTTTTTTGTGTTTGCATAAACAGGGAGAATCCAGGAAGTGTATACCGTGCACATTTCTGACAGCACATTTTCAGACATGTAATATTATACATGTATTAAATGTACTCCACAGTCTTTTAAGCTTGATGTGAACATAGAATTCCACCTGACAACACTTTTACAGTAATATACTGCAGGCTGAGTTATACAGAATATAATGCAGAGCTTGAACATTGTTAGAACTAGAAGGTCATTAGAGACTAGGCAATTTATAGTCAAGAAAGATATTTTTATGATTAACGACCGAGCTATGTTTATTTTCTTGAACTGTGCAACAGAACAGTTCCACCTTGTCCACTCTATTAAAATGAAGGGCCAATGTGATCCATCGAAGGCAGAGACATAAGGCAGAGGTACTGTTTCCACAACAACATGCTTTCTTTCACCCTTAATGGATCACAATATACAGCCAAGGCAGAAAGATGCCATGTCTACATTTGTGACTGATTATGCATTTTTCTCATACTCTTATTCTCTCTGTCTCTCTCTCACTCTCTTTTCTTTAAGCTATTCATAGAACATAGATTCATCATTCCAATTTGTCAAGGCAGCAGAGTTTTCAATTAATTATTTTGAAGGGGAAGGAGGCAATGGGATGTTTTAGGCTTTTCTGTCAGGCCTTGTCCAAGTCCCCATTTACACACTTCAAAATAGAGGTATCAGAGGTGCTTGGGCACACCAGTAATTAATTTGATGAATGCTTCACCAGTGCAAACAGTGGCAGGTGCACGTCTCTTCATCAGACTGTGACTCGAAGCTAATCCGAGAGGGGGAGGGCGTTGTATCTGGCTAGTGGATGTCCTTAGCCAATTCTTCAAGCTGATGCCATATTAGCAGAGGAGGGGTTCCCTACATTTCCCATCAGCTTTGTCCTTTCTAACAAGCAGCTCAGCTCCACATGGTGCCCACTTCCTAGACTTTGTGCCCTGAACTGGCTAATGGGAGGCCATCCCATCGCCCTACTTCTCCCAGCAGACAGATTAGTGAGATAGTCATTGGCAGGTAAGACCTAGCGTAGTGAACTATGGTGGCATGTAGAAGTGAAGGAAATACTAAAGGCATCACTTAAAAGGCAAATGTGAAGTGATGGATCATATTGTGATTAGGCAAAAGCCAGCTTGGCAGCTGTTTGCAAAGGTGCACCAATAACACTGACAGCAGCCATGGGCCTGGTGAGAAATAATTGGACCGGTGGCCCATAATTCAGGTTCTGATTTTCAAAAGTGGTGGGACCTCATTAGAAATTGGATCATACTTTTGACACCATAAATCAAATACAGGCTCAAACTAATTAGATAATTACTAGATCCCCCCTCCATGTCACTGCTGTTTTACTGCACTTTTTTAGAAAAGCAGGGGAAAGATGTGCTGTAAACACCAATATAATTAGTTGAGAGCCAAATAGGGTGAATGGGAAGGTGAGTGGGCGGAAAGAAAGGAGTAACTGGGAGGAAACCCCTGGTGGATTGGCAGTTTATTGGAAGTTGTTTATTTGACCATAAAACAGTTTTATCTGTGTCTGTAGTAGTGATTCATTTCATAGGTAACTTAACTTTAAACATTGCATGCAGAGTACTTTATGGCATTACTAGAGTCACCATTTTATCTTGTAACGTAATGACAAGTGTTATGTTTTCTTCAAAGTTGACAATGGCAAGTTTGCCTTTTGTGGACTTCCACTGACCCCTACTGTTTCACACAGCTTTCTCTATTGCTCTATTCCTTCAGAAATCCATGTGTTTCCTCATTCCATGATTACCTATTGGTATAGCCATCATCAGTCCACAAGCAGGAATCCTACTGATCCCAAATGAAAGTTGCATTTTTCAGCCCCACCAAAAAAAACCCAAGGTGCTCCTTCAGTGTGAGACAGATTGTTTCAGAACCTCCAGGCTTTTGGGGACATGTTGATTCTGACACAATGTGCCCTTTTACACAAAAGTTCTGTCACACATGGCAGTGCAAAAGTAACACGAGCAAAAGTAACTCTGGTCCGACAACCTCAGCGATGATTGTAGTGCAAAAAAAAAATATGAAAAATACAATTAGGATAAATAACAAAAATACCTGTAAACAATAAAGAAAATATAAGAGGGAAAACACACACACTCTCTGTTCATTAGATTGGTATCTGTACAGACAGTGATCAGATTTTGTTCTGTTTTCTCTCCCTTTCTGACTCCTCTTATGTACTGTAGTTACCGAAATGGGAAAGTGTAGAAAAAGGAAAATTAGGCAGATTGGAAAAGATGGGGCTAGTCAGAGAGAGCTTGTCAGAGAGAGAGAGGGGGGGGGGGGGGGCAGGGGAGGAATCGAAGCATATAATACCAAATGAACTCGAATCATTCTATTACGAATACCTATCTAAGAATGATGAAACTGGGATGAGCTGGACTGGATTTTTTGGGGCATACTTAAGCATCAATGTGGACTTCAACTAATTAATTTTCTTACCATTATTGACATTATGAACAGATCACCCCATAATACAGCTTAGTTTATGTCAGAACAAAAGCTTTTCTGAACAATCGGAGCTTAATTTACATTTATCTCACACTAGAAGTATAGTTCAGATTAATTCTGCTAGAAAATGGAAGGGAAGCTTTTGAACCAAAATGTTTTGCTTTCATGGTATGTCTTCTGCTATAAGAAATAAAAAGAATAATGACTAGAGTAACGATTTGAAGTCCCTGATGATGAAGTGAGGGGAAAGGTTAAAATTACATTGTCCTGGCAAATTACATTCAGAGAAATTGCAAGGCAGACATATCAGAGAATGGTGCCAACTGCAAGCACCGGTATTGGGGGGTTTCGCCTGGCTGCTGGATGCAAGCTATCTGTATTTGATGATTGTGATCAGCCATAATTAAATGTGCTAATATTGTCCGTACTTTTGCATGTTTGTCTCCTTTTGTTTTGGGTAACAGGGGGCTGAAAATGCTTTTTTTCTCTCTTCTCTTTTGAGTCTTTATGTCACTATGAGTAACAATGCAGGGTAATAAGGTCGATGTGAAAAACAACCCAGGGGCACATTTCCCAATAAATGCACGTATACACACATATGCGCACACACACACACACACACACACACACACACACACACACACACACACACACACACACACGCACACACCACAGTCCCAGCCTTATGCTAAAGAACCCAAACCCATTGAGTCAATTGCCAGAAAACATGACATGACCTTTCAGATTCACTGAACATCAAGCATGAGTAGGACTGGTGTGTGTGTTCCATCTCTCCATCTCTTCCTCTGACACTGCACCTCACGGACCTGAGCTCACCACAAATAACTACTCCCCATCAAGTCTGCATGGTGCAAGACTATGTTCTGGATATAGTGCCACTGTATGGTCTAATACTGTGTAGATGAGTTTGAGTCAGTCTGAGCACATGCTATGAAGCAGGGAACATCCTCAGTAAGGAAATATGTAAAGCATGCTAAATATGATCACCTTGTCTGGGGAACTGTATGAAAACATGTCTCTTGTTATCTTATTTTAAATTATTTAAAATCATAATTCTTTAGCTGGCATTAAACAATCAATTCCATTTTTTAATTGATTGGATGATTGAGCATTTTTTTTTTCTGTTTGATTTAAAAAAAAATCCACATAGCATGTTGGTTTATAAAATGTACAACCCCAATTCCAAAAGAGTTGGGACACTGTGTTAAATGTAAATAAAAACAGAATACAATGATTTGCAAATCTCATAAACCCATATGTTATTCACAATATAACATAAAAAACATATCAAATGTTTAAACTGAAGAAATTTACAATTTTAAGGGGGAAAATAAGGTAATTTTGAATTTGATGGTCTCAACACGTCTCAAAAAAGTTGGGACGGGGCAACAAAAGGCTGGAAAAGTAAGTGTTACTAAAAAGAAACAGCTGGAGGAACATTTTGCAACTAATTAGTGTAATTGGCAACAGGTCAGTAACATGATTGGGTATAAAAAGAGTATCTTAGAGAGGCAGAGTCTCTCAGAAGTAAACATGGGATGGAATCTGGATGGAAGCATATGTTGCTCTAAAACCTGTATATACCTTTTAGCATTGATGGTGCCTTTCCAGATGTGCAAGCTGCCCATTCCATAGGCACTAATGCACCCCATACCATCAGAGATGTAGGCTTTTGAACTGAGTGCTGATAAAAAGCCGGATGGGCCCTCTCCTCTTTAGTTTAGAGGACACTGCGTCCATGGTTTCCAAAAAGAATTTCAAATTTCTATTCGTCTGACCACAGAACAGTTTTCCACTTTGCCTCAGTCCATTTTAAATGAGCTTAGGCCCAGAGAAGACGGCGGCGTTTCTGAATCATGTTCACATATGGCTTCTTCTTTGCATGATAAAGCTTTAACCAGCATTTGTGGATGGCATGGCGAACTGTGTTCACAGACAATGAGATCTGGAGGTGTTTCTGAGCCCATGCAGTGATATCCATTAAAAAACCATGCCTGTTTTAATGCAGTGCCGCCTGAGGGCCTGAAGATCATGGGCATGCAATATTGATTTTCACCTTTGTCCCTTGCGCACTGCGATTTCTCCAGATTATCTGACTCTTTTGATGATATTATGTACTGTAGATGATGAGATATTCATAGTCTTTGCAATTTTACATTGAGGAACAACTGACATTGTTCCACAAATTGTAGACGCAGTTTTTCACAGATTGGTGAACCTCTGCCCATCTTTACTTCTGAAAGACTCTGTCTCTCTAGGATACTCTTTTTATACCCAATCATGTTACCAACCTCTTGCCAGTTAACCTCCAGCTGTCTTTTTAGTAACACTTTCTTTTCCAGCCTTTTGTTGCCCCGTCCCAACTTTTTTGAGACGTGTTGCGGCCATCAAATTGAAAATTATCTTCTTTTTTTCTTAAAATGGTACATTTACTCAGTTTAAACATTTGATATGTTTCTATGTTCTATTTTGAATAGCATATGGGTTTATGAGATTTTCAATCTCTGTTTTTATTTACATTTTACACAGAGTCCCAACTTTTTTGGAATTGGGGTTGTAATATCAAGGTAAGGAAGATCCCATAATGTCTTCTGGACATAATTTTTCTCTCTATGCACTATAAAATGACTTAAAAAGTCCTACTTTCCCTATGATTAATTAAGCTTTCATGTTTAGGAAAAGACAGGTGAAGAGAGAGGTTCAGGGTTAAACCCATATTTGTGGAGAAGGGATGGTATTTCCCCCCTAAAGCACCTTTCTTCTCTGTGCACTATACACACAGCACACTGATGTACTGTGACTACCACCTACTGTTGGAAAACCAGACCCCAGCCTCAGTGTTCCTTGTGCTCCAAGCTCTTATGAACTACACTATTTAGGATGCAGCCAGGAGGAAGCCATAATATACCTAAAGGAAGCACGCTTCTTGTTTGTTTCTCAGGTTAAATAAAGTGAAAAGTTGCTTTATGAATTTGCTCATATCACACTCTGTATGAAACCATATTGTCCCTTGCCCTCAAATTACATCAGCTAATCTTATAAACCTCTTTGTCTCCCCTCACTGCTTTTGTTCCTCTTTCACTAGATGCACAGGGTACACATGAGTTTTGGCTGTGTAAAGTCAGCACAAGAACATTAGACATACATCATGGAATTTAACTAATGGCTACACAAAATAGTGCAGTGTAACAACAAATTAAATTGAAATAAATTCCTTAAATAAAAATACGTTTTTATAGCACTTTTAACTAGTGGTTGACCGATATGGGTTTTTTAATGGCCGATACCAATATCTAGAAAGCAGTGTGGCTGATTGGCCGATATGAGGCCAATATAACAAATTTAATAACAGTAAATGAGACAAACAGAAAATTGGTGAATCTAAATGAACAGTGTTTTTTCAAGTGTAGGTTTTCCTTGTGTCTTACTGTCTGTGCCAGTCATCTAGCAGACAAAATAAGTCTTTGTTCACAAAATATCTTCACTTCTGCATAGATCTCTGAAGCATGTTCACGAGAGAACCACAATGCTGATCATTTAAAAAATGCCAAATATCAGCCGATGTATGTTTGGCGATGTATCAGTTGACCACTACTTTTAACACTACTTTTAATAGACATTGTTACAAAGCAGCCTTACAAAATAATGGTTTGAGATTTAGATCCCTAATGAGCAATCCAGAGGTGATAGTGGTGTAAGAAATTACAGACTGCCTCTAAACACATTTCACTCCAAGGTAGATGTTGGAAAAGTTCATCCCTGAAAAAGGCTTAAGTATTGTTAAGGGGCAGTACACCTCAGTCTCAGCAATATGTGTATAATACCACCTAAAGTGACATTCAATCTGTATACCACCTAAAGTGACATTCAATCTGTTATAGCATGGGAGCAGCAGTGGGACATCAAGAACCATCCCTGAACAAAGGGGTACGTGACTGTAATTATCATTCAGAAAGAGATCTGTCTAGACAATCCTATCACTTCACCATTTGTGGGTCACACCTATAATGACATCAGTACTGTGAGAACAGTAAGTGATCACATAGCATAACTTCATTTACTAACCTCATTTCCAGAAAAGTTGAGATTTTTTCTAAAATGCAATAAAAACAAAAGTCTGTGATTTGTCAAGTCTCTTGAAACTTTAATTAAATGACAAAAGGACAAAGAAAAGATATTCAATGTTTTCATTGACAAACTTAATTGTATTGGGTAAATATAAACAAATTTAGAATTTGATGCCTTCAACACACTCAAAAAAAGTTGGGACAGAGGCACATTTACCACTGTGTTACATCACCCTTCCTTTTAATTACACTTTTTAATCATTATAACCTCTGACAGGTGCATCAAAAACAGCCTGTAAATTAAATTTGGAATGAGGACCATGAGGAGTGGCAACAGCAGAGGTAATTATATTCAAAACCGTACCTTATTGCTTATGCAGATTTTATTGTCATGTAATGGAGGCAAAGTCGGATGCAAGTGCAGATTAAAGTTTAATAAAAATGAAAACAAAACACAAAACAGGAACTCTAGAACACCAAGGCTAGGAAACAAACATGGAGCAAAGACTTAAACGTATCAACAGAAGACAATGGCAAAATAAGACAAACGAAAGACAATGAGTGCAGTGCAAAACGTGAATTTTATGCAAATCCTCATTAACCCCAAACATGAATCAGGTGCAGACAGTCATGTCACGTGATCAGGTGAGGTGCAGTGGCTGATGGGAACTGTAATCTCTAGTCTTTTACCGGTATTTACATGACAGAACCCCCCCTTTAATGCGCGGCTCCCGAAGCGCGTAATAAGTTTAGAAGGGGGTCCTGAACACCCAGACCAGATGTCTCTTAGCATTTCCAAGTTCCACTGAGGATGTGGGATGGTCTACTCTGTACTGCAGAGAGATGACATGATATCCCCAGCCTGGCTTGGGCATGGAGCGGCGGCTACCATGCAGCCAGCGTGGGGAATGAAGCTCAAGGCGGAGCCTGAGTGGGGGAGTGATGTTAGCCATGGAACTAGAAGGGGGAGCGACGCTCTCTGCGAGGTCAGAGGGGCGAGCGAAGTTCTCCGCGAGGCCAGAGGGGGGAGCGATGCTCTCCGCAAAGCATGAGGGGGGAGCAATGCTCTCCACAAAGCATCAGGGGGGAGCGATGTCCTCTGTGGAGCAAGAATGGGAAGCGACATTCAGCACAAAGCAGAGAAACGGAGTGAGGTCTTCAGCAGAACATGGAGGCTGAGCAGCGTCCTCAGCTGAACAGGGAGGCTGAGCGATGTTCTCTGTTGAATCGGTTGGCTGCACGAAATCTGCAGTACGGGAGGGAGGGTGGGATAAAGATAGCTTTCCGCCATGCTTCTGTGGCCCTGATCCACGATTCCCTCCCCCATGGGTCCATCTTCAGGGACTCCAAGATTTTCTCTTGGGTGGCGAAAAAATCTGCTGCATCCATTTTGAATGTCTTTCGTTCTGTCATGTAACGGAGGCAAAGTCGGATGCAAGTGCAGATTAAAGTTTAATAAAAATTAAAACAAAACACAAAACAGGAACTCTAGAACACCAAGGCTAGGAAACAAACATAGAACAAAGACCTAAACATGGAAACAGAAGACAATGGCAAAATAAGGCAAACGAAAGACAATGAGTGCAGTGCAAAACGTGACTTTTATACAAGTGCTCATTAACCCAAACATGAATCAGGTGCAGACAGTCATGTGACATGATCAGGTGAGGTGCAGTGGCTGAAGGGAATTGTAGTCTCTAGTCTTTTACCGGTATTTATGTACATAACAGTTATGGTTGCTTTAAGAAAATTTTCTTCGTTGGCTTGAGTTGTTCGGTTCTGAAGCGAGTGAATACACGGGCCTATTCTGACAGAACTTTGCATGTTTTCCAACTCTGAGCACTATTATGGAGTACACATTTCTCAGGTAAATGCATGAGACTGTTATATATTATTATTTTTACAGTGATACCATGTTCTGTTGTTTTTGGCTAACGTGGTGTTCCCCTGCTTTAAGCCCGCGAAAAGTACTTGTGTCAGATGGCTGGTTGGCATACGTTACTGACTGCTTTGGGAAGAGCCTTCAGAATGGAATTGGGTAAGATGTCTACAGCTCACTTAATAAAGGAGCTAATGCAATTTGTATACAAGTTAGAGAAGAGGAGATGAAAAAGTCTGATGGTGAGTATTTCATTATATGTTGAAAAGTCTTATGAAAATCGAGGGTTTTCTCGGTATGACAACACCCTTTCAGGCCTGACTATATTCACACAGCTTCTCATACATTATTGCTTTAATAATAACTATGGCCAACACTGTATATGTTTGCAATGTTAGCCATTGTAACTATTGATTAGCTAACATTTTACATTTTGAGACCATTTTTCCTGACGTTGCGACATTTTGTTATACACTGCACGAGAGTTGCCCAACGTTCTCGCTCAAATTATATGCAGCATATCAAATTGTAAAGCAGGTGATTTATAATTAACCCTTTAACATCCTCACTATGAAAAAAACAATGGAAATTTTTTTCTTTGCATTTTATATTTGCTTGGGGCAATAACAACAACAATGAATGTGTTTTTTTTAATAGACCCCACAGTTTTTTTTAGTATAGGCCTCTACCAAACGGTTGACAAGTCACTCATGGTAAAAGTATCAATACATTTACCATGTTCAATACAAACTCCAAAACCTTTTCAAAAAAGTCAATAAAATGCTACCTTTCTGAAGAAATAAACTAGACCTGCTCATCTTTGTAGTGGTGCAACAGCACAAATGTTTTTTGGGCATTAGATACATTTTATTTCTGGTGGTGTGCTACGAAGCATTGCTGGTTTGTATACAGGAAAACAGAGCATTTCTGACATTTCCATCTCAACACACCCTTTGGACAGAGGTTGCACCGACCCTGCTTGTCATAGTGAAGTGGCAAATGGCTGGAGTTATCGTAACTGTTAGGAAACAGGGGGATGCGATCGCTGGGGAAACATCACTTTAATGGGGATAACCAAAAATAATGGAACAGTCACAAAATTAGGAACATAACCAAAAGTATTTGGACAGGGCAAAAAGGAACACAAAGGTAGGGTCAAATACAAACAATAATCCACAAAAATAATGAGGCAGTAATCCAAAAACAGCGAGGCAATTATCCACAAAACGAACGAGGCTGTAGTCCCAAAAAGGCAAGGCATTAATCCACAAAAGGATAATGAGGCAAGAGTTCACAGCCCAGGGAAACACGAGGTTAGTGCGAGGCAAAGAACATACATACACACAACTCAATCTGAACTAATACTCCCCATCCAAACAGACAAAAGAAAAGGTTTAAATACTCAAAATAAAACAAGACACACCTGCAACTAATAATGAAACAATAAACGGAGAACTAATGAACATACGAGGGCAGGGACATGACATGAACAGGGAACCAATAAACATACAGAGGCAGAGACATGATGAGAACCAAAACAAAAGCACATGGCAAAGTAAACACGTGGGCGGAGACATGACAAAAACCAAGACAAAGGAGCACATGGCAGAGGAAAACAAAACGAGAGTCTATGAATGGATGCGGTAAAGTGCTGCCAGCTGTCCTCCATAGCAGCGCGGAGAGCGGAATGCGGAAATGTGCTATCCTCGGCAGTAGCGCAGAGATCGGAATGTGGAAGTATGCCACTCACGAGCTCTTCGAGAGTCACGCAGAGGGAGCCCCCCCCCCCCCCCCCAAAGGTGCTTCTCCCGAAGCACTGAAAGTTCCAACCGTTCTGGTGGACCTGGGCACCTGGGCAGGGTAATGATGTCTGCCCCCCAGGACCCGAGGCTGGCATAGTCCATAGTTCCGAGGCCAGAGCAGAGCGTGTCTGGCTGTCCCGTCGGCCTCGGATGAGAACTTGCATGAAGACTTGGTCGAGAACTTGGACAAGAATGTGGACTGAAAACTGGCTTGGTGCTTGACCAGGTGCTTGGCTTGGAGCTTGGCTTGGAGCGGTGCTTGGCTGGGTACTTGGCTTGGAGCTTGGCTTGGAGCTTGGCTTGGTGCTTGGCTTTGTGCTTGAAGCTTGGCTTGGAGCAGTGCTTGGCTTGGTGCATAGATTGGAGCTTGGCTTGGTAACTGGACTGGAACCTGGACTGGAACCTGGACTGGAAACAGACTTGGAAACCGGACTGGAAACTGTCTTGGCACCTGGACCGGGAATAGGACTGGAAACAGGACTGGAACCCATCTTGGCACTTGAACTGGAAACAGACTTGGCACCTGGACTGGGAACAGGACTGGAAACAGGACTGGAACACGACTTGGCACCTGTACTGGAAACAGACTTGGCACCTGGACTGGAAACTAAACTGAAAACTGGACTGGGTTTTGGATTGGAAACTGGATCTGAACCTGAACTGGAAACTAAACTAGAAACAGAACTGGAAACTGGACTAGAAACTGGACGGGGAACAGAACCGGGTACAGGACTGGGTACAGGACTGGAAACTAAACTAGAAACCAGACTGAAAACTGGACTTGAAACTGAACTGGAAACAGGACTGGATTCAGGGTGGAAACTGGACCAGAATCTAAACCAGAAACTGGACTGAAAGCGAAACTAGAAACCTGACTGGAAACTATGCTAGAAACTGAGCTGGAAATGAAACTAGAAACCTGACTAGAAACAGAACAGGAAACTGAACTAGGAACTGGACTGGGAACAAGACTGGAACCAGGACTGGGAACTAAACTAGAAACTGGACTGGAAATTAAACTGGATTCTGGACTGGATTCAGGACTGGAAACTGGACTGGAAACTAGAGTGTGACCTGGACTGGAAACTAGACTGGATACTGAACTGTGACCTAGACTGGAAACTGGACTGGAAACTAAGCTAGAAACTGGACTGGATTCTGGACTGGGAACAGGACTGGGAATGAAACTGGATACTGGACTGGAACCTAAACTAGAAACTGAACTAGAAACAGAACTTGGAACTGGAGTGGGAATTGGACTGGCAAATAAGCTAGAAACAGAACTGGATTCTGGACTGAAAACTAGACTGGATAATGAACTGTGACCTAGACTGGAAACTGGACCTGAAGCCGAACTGGAAACTGAACTAGAAACTGGATTGGAAACAGGACTGGAACTTGGACTGGAAATGAAACTAGAAACCGGATTAGAACTAGACTGGATTCTGGATGTGACTTTGGGCCTGAACTGAGGCAGGGGTTGGGACATGACTCTGAGTGTGACTCTGGATTAGGGCATGGACCTGGACTGGGACATGGACTAAGATATGTGTTAGGACAGAAACCTGGATCTGGACTTGGACATGGACTTGAACTAGAACATGGACTTGGATTAGAACATGGAAAGGGACTAGGGTAGGAACCTGGACATGGACTTGGACATAGATTTGGACTAAGACATGGGCTAGGACTTGGACATGGACTAGGACTTGGAAAGGAGGTCTCCCCGTGGACCTCCGACATGGACTTGGCTTGGGAGGAGGTCATCCCGTGGACCTCTGACATGGACTTGGCTTGGGAGGAGGTTATCCCGTGGACCTCCAACATGGACTTGGCTTGGGAGGAGGTCATCCCGTGGACCTCCGGCATGGACTTGGCTTGGGAGGAGGTCATCCCGTGGACCTCCGGCATGGACTTGGCTTGGGAGGAGGTCATCCCGTGGACCTCCGACATGGACTTGACTTGGAAGGAGGTCATCCCGCAGACCTCCAACATGGACTTGGCTTGGGCGGAGGTCCCCTCGTGGACCTCTGGCAGGAGCAGGATAGGAGCAGAGGTCTCCTCGCGGACCCCCGACAGGAGCAGGGCTGAAGCGGAGGTCTCCTCGTGGACCCCTGACAGGAACAGGGCTGGAGCGGAGGTCCCCTTGTGGACCTCCGTTGGGTGCTCCGCTGAGGAGACCTCCTGCTGGGTCTCTGGCTGGAGCTCAGGGCTGGAGGTTGCCACGTTAACCTCCAGGGGGAGCTCCGCTGAGGAGACCTCCTGCTGGGTCTCCGGCTGGAGCTCAGAGCTGGAGGTTGCCATGTTAACCTCCAGGGGGAGCTCCACTGAGGAGACCTCCTGCTTGGTCTCCGGCTGGAGCTCGGGGCTGGCATGCCGCAAAGTGGCCTGCCCGATGTAGCCCCATGCACTTCTGTGACCGGGCCTGAGAGGTGCCAGCCGCTACTTTGGCCTGCTCCCTCCCATAATGCTCCAGGAAGGAGTGGTCGGGCAGGTGCACGTTGTTGAATAGGGTGTCCAGGTCGGGATTAAATTCCGGGCTCCTGTATTCCTGGAGCAGGAGATACACGAAACCCAAAACCGTATTGAGTTCCCAGTACCCACTCTCTAGGTGGATCTCAGCCCACCAGCGGGCTAAGCTGACCAAGAGGGATTGGAGGAACCTCACCCATTGTTCCTCGCTGGGTTTCGGGTCCTCCAAACTTAACAAAATAACCTTGGGCCTGTAAAAGAAAATACTGGGGGTACCATGAAACTCCATCGTAGGCGGTAGGAGGAAGAAGACAGGCCTGAAAAGAAATTGAGGGGGGGGGAACAAAAAGTTTGGCGCGGCTTGCCAAAAGTTTCCGCGCTGCATCCATATTGGGTGGAGTATTCTGTTCGGAAACACAGGGGGAGGCTGGATGCAATCGCTGGGGAAACGTCACTTTAATGGGGATAACCAAAAATAACGGAACAGTCACAAAATTAGGAACATAACCAAAAGTATTTGGACAGGGCAAAAAGGAACACAAAAGTAGGGTCAAAAAACAAACAATAATCCACAAAAATAACGAGGCAGTAATCCAAAAACGAACGAGACTGTAGTCCCAAAAAGGGAAGGCATTAATCCACAAAAGGATAACGAGGCAAGAGTCTACATTAATAAAAAAATAAAACAAGACACACCTGCAACTAATAATGAAACAATAAACGGAGAACTAATGAACATACGAGGGCAGGGACATGACATGAACAGGGAACCAATAAACATACAGAGGCGTAGACATGACGTGAACCAAAACAAAAGCACATGGCAAAGTAAACACACGTGGGTAGAGACATGACGAAAACCAAAACAAAGGCGCACATGGCGGAGGAAAACAAAACAAGAGTCTATTGAATGGATGCAGAGAAGTGCTGCCGGCTGTCCTCCGTAGCAGCGCGGAGAGTGGAATGCGGAAATGTATTATCCTCGGCAGTAGCACGGAGAAGTATGCGGAAGTATGTGGAAGTATGCAACTCGTGAGCTCTTCGAGAGTCGCGCAGAGGGAGCGGCTCTAACAGTAACGAACATCTGGTTGTGGTTGTGAGGGTCTTCGGGTGTAGTCTTTCTTTTGAGATGACATCTGTGGTGGACAGGAGGATGATGGTCAGCCAACTTTGGATGCTGGCTTGTTGACTTGCTTCAAACTGTGGGCAACTGCCAGGCAGAACCTTTTGAGAGACATTGGTTTCTCGTTCAGTAGGCCACAGTCCCTCTTGTAGACCAGCCAGGAATTTGAGATGCACAGGTCAAGGATGTATGTGAACAGGGGAAAGTACCATCGCCTTGACTTGGCTGGGTTCTTGTACATGTGTACCAACATGTCAGAAAGATCAATGCCTCCCATATGATGATTGTAGGCAGGAATAATTGATGGGCACGGGATGGGAATCTTTGCCTGGGCCTCTTTGCTCCACCGTTTGACAGTGGAAAGAGAGTGGAAACCCTAGGCATTAACCATAATCCTAATCCTAAGTGTGTGGCCTTGCACCGTAAAATGTTTTAGTGTCCATCTATTGTTTGTAAAACAGAAAGGAAAAAAAATCTAAATTACAAACCAAGTACTGTTTTTATGCTAGTAATATGTTAGTATACCAGCATATATCAATTTGTTTCCATGGAATTTGTAGTAGAACCAGTATTAGTATTATTTCAATGTATTTGTTCTAGATATTTACTATATTTGCAGTATTTTGAAAATATGTCAGCAATGGTAAAATGGCCAGCACACAAGTGATATGAATCAATATAGATAAGACTTAACAGTTTTTGATTGTTAAAGTCACTTAAATATCTAAAATAAATGCAGTGAGGACTTTTTTCATAATTGCAAGGTTTTCATTCGCATTATCCACTAACAAACCGCAGTACACGGTGTGGTGATGCTGAGGCTGGGTCCTGTTACATCACTGATGGTCATTAGGGCTTATATTTGGAATTATGTCAACCCAATTGTTTTTAAAAATGTAAAATCAGCCATTTGTGTCTTCTGGGTTCATGCAATTTTCATGCTTTTTTATTTTATATGTGTGTATATATATATATACGGTATACACACACACACACAGTACTGTGCAAAAGTTTTAGGCAGTTGTGAAAAATGCTGTAAAGTAAGAATGCTTTCAAAAAGAGACATGTTAATAGTTTATATTCATCAATTAACAAAATGCAAAGTGAGTGAACAGAAGAAAAATGTACATCAAATCAATATTTGGTGTATCCACCCTTTGCCTTCAAAACAGCATCAATTCATCTAGGTACACTTGCACAAAGTCAGGGATTTTGTAGGCATATGATTAAACAATTATGCCAAACAGGTACTAATGATCATCAATTCAATATGTAGGTTGAAACACAATCATTAACTGAAACAGAAACAGCTGTGTAGGAGGAATAAAACGGGGTGAGGAACAGCCAAACTCAGCTAACAAGGTGAGGTTGCTGAAGACAGTTTACTCTCAAAAGTCATACACCATGACTTGCACAGCAACAAGGCAGAAGGTAGTTATACTGCATCAGCAAGGTCTTCCCCAGGCAGAAATTTCAAGGCAGACAGGGGTTTCCAGATGTGCTGCCAAAGCTTTTTTGAAGAAGCACAAAGAAACAGGCAATGTTGAGGACCGTAGATGCAATGGTCGGCCAAGGAAATTTATTGCAGCAGATGAAAGACACATCAGGCTTACTTCCCTTCACAATCGGAAGATGTCCAGCAGTGCCTGGCAGAAAGTAGTGGGACCTTGGTACACCCATCTACTGTCTGGAGAAGTCTGGTCAGCAGTGGCCTTTATGGAAGACTTGCAGCCAAAAAGCCATACCTCTGATGTGGAAACAAGGCCAAGCGACTCAACTATGCACAAAAACACAGGAACTGGGGTGCAGAAAAATGGCAACAGGTGCTCTGGACTGATGAGTCAAAATTTGACATATTTGGCTGTAGCAGAAGATAGTTTGTTTGCCAAAGGGCTGGAAAGCGGTACATGAATGAGTGTCTGCAGGCAATAGTGAAGCATGGTGGAGGTTCCTTGCAAGTTTGGGGATGCACTTCTGCAAATGGAGTTAGGGATTTGGTCAGAATTTATGGTAAAGTGGCAAGTGTACCTAGAAGAATTGATGAATTGATGCTGTTTTGAAGGCGAAGGGTGGTGCATGCTTCTATTTAATAGCTAATTAAATAATTGTGCTTTTTTTATCTATTTTATATTATAGATAATTACATGGATCGAGAGACTGTTGTTGGACTGACAGAGTCAATGGTTTCATTCCTCTTTCAGGGATCATTTAAAAAGCAAACGAAATTCCATCGATTTGTACAACAGATGAAGGAAACAGTGACACACTTGAACCTGTACATGCAGACTGTCATTTGCAGTCTTCAGCTGGAGCAAGGTTGTTGCTGTTTGATAATGTTTCATTTGTTTCAGAGAACTATTCTAAAAGCAAATCTAAAAAAAAGTAACTGGGTTGTTTCCCATGTTTCCCCATATTCCTTTACTGTACGTCTACTAATGCAAAGTTTATCAATTTCTTGCATCTTTAACATTGTTTTAGAGATGCTCCAAAGTTTTCTTTGTCAAAAATATCAACGGAAAACACTACTTGAACAGTTCAGATAACAGGAGCTTTGGAGACATGGAGAAAAAGCGGGGTCCACGTTCTCAGCCCAGTGTGCCCAGAGTTTGCGGTAAACACTATTATTTATGTTTACTGTGTAATCAATTGTTCATTAAGGTTACCAAAGTGTATGAATTGACATACACTTAACATACACTGAATTGACATACACTTACACTTAATGCACTAATCGATCTTTTCAGTATTAAGGACTGGTACTTTACAGTAATGGTACTATTTTATGTATACCTGTTAAAGGTCAACCGATAGTGGATTTTACCAATACCGATAACTAAGTTGGGCAGTACCTGCCGAGAACCGATTAATCAACTGACAGTTTTTAAAATTGATACTGAATGAAAACACAATACTCAAAGTAAAATATTACTGAGGTTTATTACAAAAATAAATAGTAGTGACTAAACCATGAAAATGTACTGTACTTTTTTTTACATGAAATAAATATAGGTGCATCTCAATAAATTAGAATGTTATGGAAAAGTTCATTTATTTCAGTAATTCAACTCAAATTGTGAAACTCGTGTATTAAATAAATTCAATGCACACAGACTGAAGTAGTTTAAGTCCTTGGTTCTTTTAATTGTGATGATTTTGGCTCACATTTAACAAAAACTCACCAATTCACTATCTCAACAAATTAGAATATGGTGACATGCCAATCAGCTAATCAACTCAAAACACCTGCAAAGGTTTCCTGAGCCTTCAAAATGGTCTCTCAGTTTGGTTCACTAGGTAAGCCACAAACATTCATTGCCAAAGAAGCTGGCTGTTCACAGAGTGCTGTATCCAAGCATGTTAACAAAAAGTTGAGTGGAAGGAAAAAGTGTGGAAGAAAAAGATGCACAACCAACCAAGAGAACCGCAGCCTTATGAGGATTGACAAGCAAAATTGATTCAAGAATTTGAGTGAACTTCACAAGGAATGGACTGAGGCTGGGGTCAAGGGATCAAGAGCCACCACACACAGACGTGTCAAGGAATTTGGCTACAGTTGTCGTATTCCTCTTGTTTTCCTCAAGTTTTGTATTTCATTTGGAAACCAAGGTCCTAGAGTCTGGAGGAAGGGTGGAGAAGCTCATAGCCCAAGTTGCTTGAAGTCCAGTGTTAAGTTTCCACAGTCTGTGATGATTTGGGGTGCAATGTCATCTGCTGGTGTTGGTCCATTGTGTTTTTTGAAAATCAAAGTCACTGTACCCGTTTACCAAGAAATTTTGGAGCACTTCATGCTTCCTTCTGCTGACCAGTTTTTTGAAGATGCTGATTTCATTTTCCAGCAGGATTTGGCACCTGCCCACACTGCCAAAAGCACCAAAAGTTGGTTAAATGACCATGGTGTTGCTGTGCTTGACTGGCCAGCAAACTCACCAGACCTGAACCCCATAGAGAATCTATGGGGTATTGTCAAGAGGAAAATGAGAAACAAGAGACCAAAAAATGCAGATGAGCTGAAGGCCACTGTCAAAGAAACCTGAGCTTCCATACCACCTCAGCAGTGCCACAAACCGATCACCTCCATGCCATGCCGAATTGAGGCAGTAATTAAAGCAAAAGGAGCCCCTACCAAGTATTGAGTACATGTACAGTAAATGAACATACTTTCCAGAAGGCCAACAATTCACTAAAAATGTTTCTTTTATTGGTCTTATGAAGTATTCTAATTTGTTGAGATTGAATGGGTTGGTGGGTTTTTGTTAAATGTGAGCCAAAATCATCACAATTAAAAGAACCAAAGACTTAAACTACTTCAGTCTGTGTGCACTGAATTTATTTAATACACGAGTTTCACAATTTGAGTTGAATTACTGAAATTAATTAACTTTTCCATGACATTCTAATTTATTGAGATGCACCTGTATATTAACTATATTAATAAATATTAAAGTAAATAAAAGATATACATCCAAACTGAACCACATCTGAAGTATTCCACTCTGTGCAGAGTGTAGCTTCACGTGTCAAAACAAACACCACGAGGAATGTAATAACAGCGGACCCTTCTCAGCCGTCCCCACAATGGATGCAACCGGAAAAACTATCGGTGTGGATTATTGCAGTTAACTGATAGTTCCAGCAATCAGTTATCAGTGCTGATGAATCGGTCGACCTCTAATACCTGTGACATTGCAATGCCTAATTATTTCTTTCTCTTTTTTTTACCATAGTAATATCAGCCCATCAACAGCTTTTTTAAGTTCCTAAGTTTCCTTTTGATGTTCAGGCTAAGTTGGACCAAAAACAATGCAAACTTTCGGCATCAGATAGAAACAAAATTATAAGAACATTGTATGAAAGCATGGCTCAGTAAAAGATGTAAGTATTCCTCATTAACTGTACCAATCAATCAATCTATCAATTTGGTAATTAAACTACATTTAATGCTACACTCATGCTACACTCATGTGTTTAAAATATTTTTGCAGGTAGCCGACAATGAAGAGTATGTCCCTGACTCTAAGGCACCCCTTTTTAAAGGACAAAGAGGGCAATGGATATGTGAGTAGTCTTAATGTCCTACTCTTGGTTCTGTTCATGCAATTTGTTATTTTGTGTAAATTTGTTTTTTGCCCAAATGTTATTTTGAATAGCACACATGGCACATGTCTCTGAAACGCAAGTTTAAATTTGAGCGGAAACCTTTGGCTGATGTTGAAGAAGTGAAAAGACTTAAACAGAAGTTTGGTCATTCAAAAGTCTCTGCAACCTGAAGAAAGCAGTTGCAAACAAATTACAAGGCCTTTGGTGAGAGCATATACAGTTGCAATCAAAATTATTCAACCCCCATTGCAAATCAGGTTTATTGTCAAAATTTACAGACTTTCAGCTGTTTGCAATGAATAAATCAAACAAAAGCAGGTGTGCTTGAGCTGGAACACATAAAATACGTGAACTGGCTAGGGGCAGAAAATACATGAAATACCTGGATGGGGCAGAAAAAGGAAGCTATCAACAGCCGCAACCAGATTTCTGAGAAGGCAGGTTGTGAAACATCTTCGAGTGACTGCAAAAGACTTGCAGCAAAACTTGGTGGCAACGGGCACTGAGGTTTCAATGAGCACAGTATGGTGAGTAGGTTCCATGCCAGAACTCCAAGACGTACACCACTACTGACCCAAAAGCACAAGAAAAGTCGGCATAAAAAATCATATAAGTCAGCCACAGAAGTTTTGGGACAAAACTGGAACTTTTCAGCACAATGGATCAGCGGTATGTCTGAAGAAAGAAAAATAAAGAAAGAACACTCAGTCAAGTCCACAGTCAAGCATGGTGGTGGCTCGGTGATGCTCTGGGGCTGCTTTGTATCCTCTGCCACTGGAAACCTCCAGTGTGTGGAAGGCAGGATGGATTCATTGAAGTATCAGGAAATCCTAGAAGAAAATGTCATGCCATGTGTGAGGAAGCTGAAGCTTGGGTGTCATTGGACCTTCCAACAGGACAATGATCCCAAGCATACCTCAAATTCCACCAAGGCTTGGTTGCAGAAGAAGTCCTGGACGATTCTACAGGGTCATTATAGTCACCTGCCTTGAACCCCATAGAAAATCTCTGCTGGGATTTGAAGAAGGCGGTTGCAGCATGCAAATCCAAGAATATTATTGCTCATGAGGAATGGGCTAAGATTTCTCAGCAATGCTGCCAGAAGCTGGTGTCTGGCTAAGCATCTCATTTGCAGCAGGTCATAACAGCAAAAGGGTTCTCTACTAAGTACTAAAGATGCTTGCCATGAAGGGGTTGAATAATTTTGAAACTGGAGAAGTCATTATAAGTTGCATTTTCAGTTGAATTTGGGGAAACCACTTGATGCATTCATTGTGTTGAACTATTTTAATTGCTTTTGTTTGATTTGTTCATTGCAAATAGCTGAAAGTCTGTACTTTTTTGACAATAAACCTGATTTACATGGGGTTTGAATAATTTTGATTGCAACTGTATTCATAATCTTTTTACAATGCTACATGTTACCAGTGTGTTTTTCTCAAATTTATCATTACAAGTGACAATACGCAATCATCTTCATTATTTTCTTGCTTAGGGATTAGAAATAATTTTCTATGTGATATTTTGTTTTTATCAATGCGCAAGGACATGGATGCTGTTGGAGAGGATGCTACCTCAATAGCGGGACATGTGAAAGTCCTGCAGGACCAGTATAGAAGGACACAGCCAGATACTTGCATTGTTGAAGAGTGAATGAGGAGGACCTTTGGCTGGAGGCAGAAGGAGATTACTGGTGGGATGACTGTTGAAGATGCTGTCAACAAATACCCATTCTTGAATAGTCCATCAGGGGTTAGTGTACAAATAATATTTCTGAAAGTACACAAACCCGTTAACATGAAGGACACTGAAACTGTATAAAATCCTATGATTTACTTATGCTTGTGTCTTTGTTAACTAATTGCAGCTTTATCAAGAAATTGGTTCGCTGTATAAATCTGTTAACATATGCTGCCACTTTCAAGAAAATTTTGGAAACATTGCATGCAGTGTGCTACGGCAAGGGAAATCTCTTTTAGCAAAGCGGCACAAAGAGAGTAGAGAAGAATCTCTCTGTGAAGACCACCTTGGTAATTGACTCTTAACCTTTCTCCTCTTTATTAAGCCTAACCAACTCTAGCTTTGGATGGATTCCTACTTATTTATATGTATGTCATATCTAACATTTTAGGTATTGATTTCAAAGCAGCTCTTTTGATGTTGCCAGCCTTGTTCAGGGAAAAATTTCATTGTGCTTGGGGAGGTTCGCATATGCTTCTTTGTCCATGACTTGTATGTCCGTGATAAATGCATTTATCCATTTTATAATTCTTAAACTGTATTTACTGTGTCCACATACAAATGGAATGAATAATAATTATCTTACTCTTTATGTACGTAGATTATTTCTGTCCATCAGTTAAGTCATCTGCTGTGAAAATCTGACTGAGATAAAATCTGATTTGTGCTCTGTCATTTAGAGTGAACCATCATCACCATATCCAACTGTTCAAGTACCAGAAGTCACTGACTGGAAAACTGTGTTTACAAGAAGAGTCACTGCAGTCGTCAGAGTTGATGGGATAGGGATCTGCCGGGCTAGCAGTGTGGATGAAGGGGCTCTTGCTGCATTTTGTGCTTATTTTGTCTTAAATTTGACATATTCATCTAACTTGAATAACACTCTGATGTTTCTTCAGTGGTATGTTTTGAAACTTACTGTGGATGGTGACAAGCTTCTACCTACCCCAGTTACCAGAATAATCAACCTATTACAGTAATATCTGCCAAAAATGCCTCACATATTCTGTTGTCTTAAATGCTTTCTGAGAACATTCACGATTGTCAAATTAATTCGTCTCATTCATGCAACTTGTGGTCTTAATGACTGTCGGAGAACATTTTCAAAGTATGAGTCCTTTAGATGCAATTTTTACCGAAAGCATAAACACACTGTGATCTGATGATCCTCAGCATCTCCTTGAGGAAGCTGAGGAAGAACATCCTAAGGATGTTGTTGCTTTTTGATGTTAATTTCTTGTTTAGTTTTTTTCAAGGAGAACTATGATGCATTTCTTGCATATATTTTTTTTTTAATGGCTTTGCTCTTTGTTAGAGATTCCCCCTCATGAACTGCCCTAAGCGTGAGCAGCACGTGCTTCCAGGTTTTTTGACATTGACTTTGTTTACGATTCTACACATGTGTTTTGTTTTGGTTTCTGTCCTGTCTCCACCCCTGTTATGTCATTCGTCCTCGCTAATGTCATCACCATGCCAGCACTTAACTCCATAATTTTTTCTCAGTGGACTTTCCTGATTCCCCCTGAACCATATGGATTTTCTGCTTATCCAGAAAGTTATCTCCTACAGTGCCAATTCTATTTTGCAAACTTGGCGGACCCCAAGCCTGAAGAGAAGCAGTGGCTGGGGTTCATGTTATCCCAGCTCACCGGCCCAGCCCGCCAGTGGGCGGAGTTCCTGATTACCACGAGATCCAGTGGTCTTAGCAGCGTAGCCCAGTATGTTGGACTATTACTAAAAGTGTGCGGGAGTCCTGAATTCGCTCCTGACCTTAAGAATTTCTTGTGGAGGGCCAGCCTGTCAGATAAACCCAGTCTGAAATTTACCACATACTATGAGAAGGTGCCAGATGCTGACGTGACAGCCTCCACAGCCCAGCTCCAGCCAGAGGCCAACATGGCAGCCTCCACAACTCAGCCTCAGCCCCAGGTTGACAGACCACCAATGGTGGTGACAGAGGCATGCGTGACAGAGGGCTACAGCAACGAAGCCAAGCTACAATGTCCCACGTGTATCAAACTCGAGATACCAGGATCATATTTCTGCTCGCGAGACTGTTTTAAGGGCAGCTGGCATACTCATAAATGACTGCACAAGAGAGCGAGAGCTGAGCTTCAGCCAGAGGCCAGAGACCAAGGACATGGTCTCCCCTGCAGAGCTAAAGCCGGAGGTCAACATGGCGACCTCCCTCTAAGCCACATTCCTGCCGGAGGCCAACAAGGCAGCCTCTCAAGCCATGTTCCTGCCGGAGGCCGACAGGTGGGCCTCACTTCAAGCCATGTTCGTTATGTTACGTTATAATCCATTGTAGTTAATTATCTATATGTATATGTGCACATACATGAATTCCCTTTCATGGCTGATGTATATTTATAACTGGTCACAACACACGTTGATTAGATATATAGATATATTTCACGCCGGTCGAGCTAATTCCTTATATAAATTGGAGAATACATTTAAACGTGTTAAACATCTTTTAGTTTGTTACATAAATTGTAACTGGTGGAGAATATTTTTAAACATTGCAGATTCATCCGAGTTACTACACATTCTGGTAGATAATGCGGGCACGCTTGAAAACTCGTCTCCTTTAAAAAGGTGCGTTGAATCTAAGCGTGCACTTCTGTTTCGTTTCATGTTTAAAGTTGATCCATTTCATTATTCTGGTGGAAAAGAATAATGCTAGTAATGCTTTTGATTCGTTACAATTCTCAACTGACCACCCATTAATCTTGTGAATACAAAACTGTAGTTGCCCTTCAACAGTGCTCATGTTCTTCCCTCTGTAACAGATGCAAAGGTCATCCACATATAGGCTGCAGAATATGCTGGGACCAGTGTTATTGACAATGCTGTTCATTTTAATACTGAAGAGAGTGACCGAGAGTATGCTTCCCTGAGGAACTCCAAGTTCTTGTTTGTGTATATTTGATAAAGTGTTTCCCACTTGGACCCTGAAATATCTGCTAGCCAAAAAGTTGGAGATGAAGATGGGTAATCGTCCTCTAAAACCCATTTGATAAAGGTCTTTCAAGATGCCATACTTCCAGGTTGTATCGTATGCTTTTTCCAGGTCAAAAAAGACCGCGACAACATGTTCCTTTCTAATAAAACCATCTCAGATGTATGACTCTAGCCTAATCAGGTGATCCAAGGTGCTCTTTCCATGTCTAAAACCACACTGGAAGTCATTTATTTTGATTCCAGTATCCAGACGAGGCGATTGTTCACCATACTTTCCATGGTTTTGCAAAGACAACTGGTGAGGGCAATTGGCTGATAGTTATTTGGATTAGTATGATCTTTTCCTGGTTTAGGTATGGGAATTATTATTGTTTCTTTCCAAGTGGATGGTATTTTACCAGAAGACCAGACAAAGTTGAAATTATCCAATAGTAGGGATAATGTACTAGGTAAGTGCTTTAAGAATTGGTCATGGATTTTATCTGGACCAACAGCAGTGTCATGTGAGCATTTCAAAGAGTTTAGTAATTCTTCCATCTTGAAAGGTTGATTATATGCTTCCTTGTTATTGGTGGAGAAATTCAGCTGTATACATTCCTGTTGTGCTCGCGTAGACTGGAATTCAGGGAGGTAGTTTTCTACTGATGAGTTCTCTTCAAAGGATTCTGCTAACGTGTTTGCTATGTCTATTTCCTTTGTCTGAAGAGTGTCTTGTTTTTTGATATGTTGAATGTGTGATCCACTTTCCACGCCCTTCATCTTGCGAACCATGTTCCAGATCCTCTTTGTAGGTGTATTACATGTTAAGTTTAATACAAATTGTCTCCAATGGTTTTTTTGCTTCATTAATGATCCTGCGAGCTTGAGCTCTACAAATTTTAAATCTTGTTAGGTTTGCAGTTGATGGATGTTTGTTAAAAAGTCTTTCAGCCTTTTTCTGTGCTTCAATAGCCTTTTTACACTGCTCATTAAACCATGAATTAGCCTTATGGTGTGATCTGGTTGATGTCTGGTATTGTTTCGTCTGCAATAGCAATTAATTGATCAGTGAAGCTTTTTATGGGGTCCTGATTGTCTTGCGATATTGAAATAAATCTCTCGTTGTACAGGGTTTGAAAGGAAGACCAATTTGCTTTCTTAAACTGTCATCTTGAGGGTCTTTGTTGGACATCTGTTTGTGTAAAGGAGATGATATGGGGAAAGTGGTCGCTTCCACATAGGTCATCCTGCCAAGAGCAATCTAGAAGAATCTCTGCACTGCATATGGTCAGATCAATTGCCGAATAAGTGCCATGACCTGGATGAAGGTAATTGTTTATGAGTTCTTCCATTCTCTTTCCTTTGACATCGCAGCAGTCTTCTCCCCATACGGCTGTTAAAATTCCAGATGATAATGAATAGAGTTGGTAGTTGAATGACAAGTTTATCCAGTTTTTGTTGTGTGATGATTTTGTTGGGAGGTATGTACATAGAGCACAGAGTAATAACTTTATGAAGAGTAAGTCGGACTGCTGTAGCTTGTAGTTGGGTGTCTAATGCAATATAACTGTGGATTATGTCTTGTTTCACTAAGACAGCTGATCCACTAGTGAGTTGTGGTAAGTTTGGTCCATATGCACTAAACATTGTAAAATTATTTAGGTATTTGGCGATAAGCGGGTTTCCTGAATACAATAAGCAAGTGGATTTAAAATGGCACTTAAGCGTTGTAATTCTGCGAAGCTAGCTTTGAGACCCCAGCAGTTCCATTGAATTATATGATTATTTAACATCAAGTAAGGAGGATCGGGACAGGTCCCTTATTCTTACACGTGAGGCTTCGACTACGGCTAGGCATAGCCTCAGCCATTTCGACATCCTTTGGGTTGTCTGATTTTTGAGGTCGGTTTTTATTTTGATTTGATTTTGATTGTTGAGTTGCTGTATAATGACATTTCTTTTTCTCTCTGGATTCTCTCTGTTCCGACTGTGAGCTTTGAATCAGGTTGGTCTGGATGTGCACATTCCTACTTTTTTGAAGGGACAAACTCCTTGCACTGCCTATAGGTTGAGGTTTGTCTGTAGATACCCAGGTCAGTTCTGTTTGACAGCTAGTTCCCCACAATTTTGGTTTAACCACAACAGCATAGGTCTTACTCAGTGTCAGAGCAGGGAGTCCTTCAGTATAGCTTACCTTCTTTGTGTGTTTGATTTTCTGTATATATTTTTCTCTGATCCAGACAGGGCATGTTTTTGATGAAGCTGCATGATCTCCTAGACAAGTCCTGCATTTAGAAGGTTTAGTAAAGCTTGCTTCATGGGCATCCTCACCACAATTTTGACAGGTGGCCTTATTCTTGCATCCAGCAGTACCATGACCAAATTTCTGGCATTCAAAATATCTCAATGGGTTTGGTATGAAGACGTTCACAGTGACACTTAGGTATCCTATTTGGATTCTTTCTGGTGGTTGGGGTCTGTTAAATGTCAGGATGTATGTACCTGTTTTAATTATTTAACCGTCTTTTTTGATAGTTATTCTTTTTACATCAGACACACCTAGATGTTTCAATTTTGATGATATTTCAGCTTCATCCAAGTCATGCTCTGGTATGGATCACATCTTTACTGTTATTTAAGGAAGGGTGAATGAATGAGTTTGCTTTCTTAGCACATTCCACCAAAATTTGTCCAGATCTCAACTTTTGATGTCTTTGACAGGTCCTGCGACTGCTGTGACTCCTTTTTGTATAGCAAAAGGGGACAGTTTAGTAAGGGGCATATAAGTAGATAGTGACTCTAGTAGTAGAAATCTTTTCATTTTTAAAGGAAAAAATTAAATCAGTGGTTGGTTATCCAAGTCCTGGTCCAGTATCCGTCTTTTAGTGTTTTGTTTGTTTACCATGTTTGAAGTATGTTTATTCATCATCTCTGCTCCTCACCCAGCTCAGAGCCCAACAAGGGGATGTGCAGGGCTGCAGGAATCCACTGGATGTACACCAAGGATACAGAAATGATATACTCAAGCATATAAACACAAGGTTTATACTATTCAATTCTGGGAAATGTCAAAGATATGGTTGACCGTAATACCAAAACAGCCCCAGGGCAAGTGTCAATTATTGTGTTAAAGATGTGTTTACTGTCGTTCATCTGCATGCAGAAGAAGTTCTGTTATTTTTTCAGATTAAGTACATTCTTAACATTGACACAGACTGGATATTGTGTGGCAAGTTGTTAATTCCGGTGTCCTTTTATCATAATTATTATTCATACGGCGTGAAATTTGAGGATGAATGGGCTGTCCTCTCGCCAGGTGAGGAGGTTGTTTACCAGGCAGTAGATACATACAGTTGTAACGAATCAAAGGCATTACTAGCATTATTCTTTTCCACCAGAATAATGAAATGGATCAACTTTAAACATGAAACAAAACAGAAGCGCACGCTTGGATTCGAAGCACCTTTTTACAGGAGACGAGTTTTAAAGTGTGCCCGCGTTATCTACCAGAATGTGTAGTAACTCGTATGAATCTGCAACGTTTAAAAATATTCTCCACCAGTTACAATTTATGTAACAAATAAAAAAAAAAAGATGTTTAACACGTTTAAATGTATTCTCCACTTTATGTAAGGAATTAGCTGGAACGGCGTGAAATATATCTATATATCTAATCAACGCGTGTTGTGACCAGTTATAAATATACATCAGCCATGAAAGGGAATTCATGTAGGTGCACATATACATATAGATAATTAACTACAATGGATTATAATTAATTATGACTATGTATGTGGCCTAGATCAGCTTTATGAATCCTTCTGGCCAGGAAGAATTAACCCACAAAGTTTGTTATTAAAGATTAGAGCGGGTAATCGAGATCGCACTGTTTAATTGACTCATCACGTGACCAAAACAGAGAAAATCAAGCGTGGGATAATAGATTTTAATAGCTGGATGTGATTATGGATACACACGACTAACTCTAAGCAAAACATACATATATACACATCTATATACAGGGAGAGAAAAGGGATAGAGAGAAAGTAATGAAAGAAAGGGAAGCAGACAAAAACACAACTAATTAGCCTTTTTCAAAAACCAGCACGAACTTAATTCTCCTGTAACACAGGGGTCCAATCTTAAACGCAGATATAGGTCATTAACTATACTTGCATAGCCTCAAGGTTGAGAGTTTGCGCGAGGTCGTGTAGAGTTCACTGGTTCGTTGCGCCGTTTGAAAAGGCGTGAAGAGGATGCATCCTTTGTCCGGGAGAGAGATCCTGGTTTCCTCTTCCCGGGGCACATGGCCCCGGGGGAGAGAAACCGGAAGGAATGTAGAAGTGCAGTTAAGGAGTGAGAAGTGAACTCTAACTCGAGTTGAAGTGGAGCGTGGTGTTGTTTTAAAGACAACACCAACGCACACGCCTCTTTGGGCTATGGGCCAAACAGGAAGTTGGGTTTGCATGTTCGGATGACTCTCTTTGTCTGGTCTTGGACCCTAATTTAAATGTCCAGGGAGCAGCCGGTTTATACCGTGTTATAAATGAAATTAAGAGAAAACATGAAATAATGTATCCCATTGCAATATGATATGCATAATCAATCCGGGTATCTTGAGACGATTAACTACATACCAAATTCGATGGACTTGTAAAGAATATTACAAATAAAACCTGGTTACAGACATTTAAAATGATATGCTAGATTAAAACTATCTAAAGTCATTAAGGTTAGTTACAGAAACACACAATATACATAAACAAGATAACATCACACTATTTAGACATCGAATAATTACATATAATTACACGTTACATTGAAGAGAGAGAGATTTCTCCATTGTGTGTGTAAGGTAAGCTTGTGTGTGTGTGTGTGTGTGTGTGTGTGTGTGTGTGTGTGTGTGTGCGCGTGCATATGTACAGAAGAGGGGGCTGGCATTCTTCTAATGTCCCACAGGTCCTTGGTCATCTCAGGGTGACCTTAGGGAGTACATTTCCTCCTCTGGCTTTCTGACTTTGAGGCTAATCTGTGGTCGTAAACAGAGATTAGATCAGAGATTTACAGGCCCTTAGTTGGAGTTTTGGTGGACCCCTGCTGATGAACTAATCGTGATGTTTCCCAGACGTTCAGTCATCAAAGGTTTCTTTTATTGCAGGGGTAAGTCCTGTGTGGGTTCCAAAGAGTCTTTTGCATCCCAAAGGTGCATCTGGTCAAAGGAGGCCTCTCGGGGTTACTCTAGGTCACCTGAGTGGTGAAACTTTCTATGTTTCATTTGGGTTAATTTAGAAATCAGTTTGGGCATAGTCATACGCTACACAGTGTTGATGACAAATTATTTATTAGCACTAGGTATTCTTGCTGAAGACAAAACTGCCC